>OZ025292.1:235364711-235986211 GCA_964019185.1 Maratus speculifer
AACGTAAAGATTTCAACTACTATACTGTATCCGGAGTACGCTCTACTATATCAGCAAGATCTGAATATTTCTAAAACTTCGTTATCGTACGAACGCACCTCATTTGCTACGTTCACGTGCAATTTCCAACTTGTTATTTATGAAAAAGAAAAACATGGTTATAACCTATAGTAAAAAAGATATTTAGAAGTACTTTATTAATGTGAATCATGGGTTAGTTACACATTTTAGGTTAACAGGATATTGTTACTGACATATATATTATTGCTTTAATGAATCTAGCAGCATACAAAACCATGAATAATATTATATTCTAAAAATTTTCCTTTTCACAAGGACAATGTACACAATAATAAGATTTGTAGTAAGAAATATACGTTTGTGAAATTTCGGTAACTAACAGTTATTCATACTGTTTCACTAATAGAAATTTAATTTAATGGTAAGCAGAACTTGTTTTATACATTTGATATTATTTATTCATTATTATTGTTTGCGAAAATTATTAAGAGGATATATTATATATGTATATTACATGAATGCTGTTCAATAAATATTGTGTACACGCTGAAGTCCGATGTGAATTCAAAAAATTGTTTAAAAGGCAAGAGCTATGTCATAAAAGTGTGTTCAAGGTATTGTAAATTTGCCTTGAGGTACTGAATAAAACTTCCTATGGCGCCCCCTTATGGTAAACTAAGAAGTTAGCATTCTTATCATGGAAACGTAAATAATCAAGAAAAAAACTGATTGACGAACTTGTACAACATCATAGTTTTTGTACAAAACGATATTTTGCGTACATTAATACAATTATTAGTGTGGTTAAAACATGTATTTATTTTTTCATGATTTCCTACTTCGTGATGTTACGAAACTTGACTTGAAAAAGAAAGGATTACCTTTTCTACAAATATGCACCCAAACGTGCATTTCTGCTAACGGTGAGATCTTTGAGCACCTTAAATAAAAGTTCATTGTTATAACTAATTGCTTATAACTAATTGTTATAACTAATTTTTTACGTCACAGTTCGTTAATTTGCGAGAAAACAAATTAACCGTTCTGTTCTTCACAAGTTCTGCACAAGGTGTCTTTTTATACTAAATCGATGAAGCTCAACTACTTTTTTAAATCATCCCTCCTCCCTAGTTAGTAGCGTGTGGCTACTTTATCATACCTAGACCATATAGCTCTTAAAGTTCAGAAATTATTAGGGTCATAATGGACGTTAGCTGTCATATTGACTATTTTGTATTTGTTCGATAAATGACATGAATTAAACTCCCAGTCTATATAGGGTAAGAGATAAACATATATACAGGATACAGGGCTCCTAAATGGTCCGCCAACTGAACATCAATATTTTCTTAGAAATTTTTTTATTTTTAATTTTTCTTGCAAATTTCACAGAAAGCACCTTTGGAGGTTAGTTTTAGCGCAAATACTCCATAAATCTACTGTGAACTTTTCTGTTAAAAAAAAATATTGGTGTTATATTCGCGGACCATTTGGGAGCCCTGTATATATAAATTAAAGTTTAAGCTTTAAAATGGAATATGATTACATTAATACAACTTTAATAATAGAAAGAGATTCTGTGAAAATATAAATATTAATTACAAATTAACCCTTTACGACACACAGTGGGGCAGGAGGCCTCCAAAGTTGGCAAAAAATAAAATTTACTTTGAACAGAAAAAACACATCATACATTCTTTTGTAGACTTAAAGTATTCAAACTTAAAACCTTTACATAAGTTATAGAATAATTTATTAATTAATTTACAAAGCTTTTTCAAATATTTTCTGTTCAAAAATAAGAAATTATGATTGTTTTATACAAATTAGATATTTACAAATCATTCATAATATCGCATTAAAAATGCAAAAAAAAAACTGGCTATGCAAACACAATTAACAATTTTAATGATACTGAAGTACGCCTTAAAGTAAATATCAGCAACTCGTTTTGAAGGAGCGAATCCATCTTTCTCAGGCAAAATTCGTGTATGACTATCAAGATAGCAGGGGCAATTTTTTTTTCTGTTATACTAGTAGTAGTACACACTTTTTGTTTGAAAAAGAAGTGGTCACTTCTTCGAAACACATCGTTATATTAATTTAATAGTTTGTTTAAAAAAATTTAGAATATTCAGTCCATATTATCATCTGAGTCATCATCACTTTCACTGTCCTGGTAACTAGATGCATTGAGAGATGGAGTTTTTAACAAGTGTAGGGCTTCTTGTGGCAGATGTTCTAACCTTTTTTTTCTTTTTATTTGTTTGCTAGTGATCACGGGATCCGAGCTTAGAAGTAAAAAATTAAAAATATCTCTTATATAAGTCTTTATTCCTGGCTTCTTGTGCTTCCTCAGTCATCTGTCCTATGGGCAACAAAGCCGAACTTATAATTTCAGGCCCGTGAATTAAATACTTGTGCAATGTTGGGGTTATGTTGTACCATGGATACTTCAAAACAAAATATTTGGCTGCATCATACGCAAAAACGCGATAGTTTTCTACATGTATCTCATATGAACTTGATATTACTATCAAGATAATATGTAGTTTTTTTATCAAATCTACGTCAATTCCAGTGATCTGAGCAGAAATGTCTGAATTTTGAAAAAATCGCCTGGCAGTGTTGCCATCGTTTGAGTTACCGAACCCTGGCTTAGGTTTGTCTACAATTAAACCACATCGGCTTCTAAATTCTTTTTGAATACGCATTTTATTTTGAGTTACGATTTCTTTTTCTTTTTTTTCCCGAACTTGCCATTTTTTAACTGGTAGTTTATAAGACATGTGCAAAAGACATTCAAATATACGTATCCATCCATGAAGCACTGATAGACCGAATTCTAAATTCTCAGTTTTTATACCTCTGGATATCATTTTATCAATTTTGTTGAATTGCATTGACGTTGCGCCACATATAAAGCATTTCATAGTTGAACTTGTTTCTGTCAGAGCGTTACAAACTTTACCGTCTACCATGGAAAAAATTAACTTGTGATTTATTTTTACTTTTCTTGATTTAATTTCTACATCACTATCTTGAATACTTTTTATCTGTTTATCCATTTTATTTTTTTCCGCAACGCATAGTTTCTTAGATTCCTTCACGAATTCTATTTTAATAGGCCTACAATATCTAGTAGACGCAGGTCGTGGGTTTTCCTATATTATACTTTTTTTAGCTACAATTCGAAGTGGAACCAGAGACGTTATAAATACGGCTGAATCAGTGGCTTCCGAGTCATAGAAAGCTTGTTTGTAAGAACTATGTCCCGAAGACCCATCAAAACCCCACTTTGATATAAGGCACAACTGCTGTAATTCTTCATTTTCAAGAGATTCTATTACAGGTTCCAGTACTTGTATCAAACGTCCAGAAGTATGATCTAGAAGAGCCTGTAATGTATTAGATGCACAAATTTCTGTCACTGTGATGTTTTTAGGATAACATTCTTTTTTTGCCTCTTGAACAATTTTATAAGAGGGAAATTTTTCTGGGGCACTTCTTCTTATAACATTATACTGTTCGCGAGATAATTTCGCGTCTATTAATACAGACAGAGCATTTTCTCCAGATAAAAGCTGTTGCTGTGGTTTTACAGATTTTTTATAAGCATTTTGATACTTGATTGCTCGATTTGGACTTGTAGTTATACTTTTTAAAACTTTTGAAGCCTGAATCTTTCCTTCAGATCTTAAGCCTATACATGTTGCGAACACTAAAGAAGATGTAGAACTAGAATCCCGTAATTGTTTTGCTCTTAATCTTTTGGATCGTTCAGAGCATCTTTCAAATGGAATATGAGGCCGGCCACGTTTCATTTTCATTGCCTCTTCTGTTTGTTTTTGAAATTTTGGAAATGAAAGCGATTTATCAAGCCACTCCTTATTTTCTCTAAAAAACTTTTCCTTGAATATAGAGGCTTTTGACCATCGGTATTTATATTGATATTTGTAACACGTTAGCTTCTTTTTTAAGTCTATAAAAGAACTACGTTCGCAGTTAGATCGATTCTGCAGATCTTTCACGAAAAAATCATACTGCTTTTGAAAACTTCTTTCTTTTGAACGTTGCATGATATTTAAAAGCTCTCTTCTTGTAATATATAGTGTATTTAAATTTGTCCCTAAAAAAACAATTTGCAATCATATTTATATACCTACATTAACAAAAAAAACAAGATTATTAACTATAAAAATGACCTTACAATTAAAAAAGTGGCAAAAAAGAGCAACATTTTCTGAAATAATTATCTTTCTAAAACTCAAATCTTATAGAAAAAATTAATGTTGATGCTTAATTCGCTTTAACTCATAACTAAAACCTTCAATGTTTAAAGATACTGTTATTTTTTTAAATAAATTTCACTACTATGTATTCTAAGCGTCACTTTATCTATAAAAATTATCTTTTAAAAAAATAAAGGTTGATATATGTTTTTTACATACTTGATGTTGAAGGTTCCATAGTAAAAAAAAAATATAACTTTCAAATTATTACAGCGTAATTAATCAGCGAATGTTAAAATGAAAACATTGATTTTTTTTTTTCATTTCTTATCGTCGTGCAATATGCAGTTTAGATTCCTACTTACTGACGACCAAGATAACTTTGCTTACTTTTTAATACTAGGCAGATGTTTACTGACATCTGCTCTATTAAAGCGACGTATGTCGGTAGTTCAAAATAAAATTTCATTTTTTCGATTTTTTGCCAGATTTGAAGGCATTTTGCCCCACTGTGCGACGCACAGTGGGGCAAAATCCCGAAAAGCAGGCCAAAATATGAAAATGTTATTCAATTGTACGAAAATTCGTATGCAGGTGTTTTTGAGGATGCTAAGTAAGAATACAAAATTAAAATAAAAAAATGGCGGATTCAATATGGCGGAACAAAAATTAAAGTAGGGGGAACTGGGGTACATTGATACATGGGGCACATTGATACACCCCCTCTACCGCTCACAGGGTCATTACAGGAAGTTTCACAACAGCTCCAAAAGGTGATGCTAGTGTATTCAACTACATACAGAAAATCTTGGAATGATTCAGCAGTTTGATGAAATGGGACGGGTGATTTATTGTTTTTGTTGTTCAAAAGTAAATATGAGTTGTACAATTGAAATGCTATTATACAACTGTTCCAGTATTTTCAACCAAAATGAATACTCTCCCTGGTAAGTACTGCTACTCTTTATCAGTTCCTCATTATTTATTGTTAGATATATTGTGAAGTGTTGGATTTGAGACTCATTTTATTCAAAATCGCTGTATGGGGCACATTGATACAGTTTATGACGGGGCACATTGATACAGCCTAAATCCTTTAATAGTTCATATTTTCATTATCTTTTATTATTTTTTTTACCATACACTCCTTAATCCAACCTTTTTTTCACGAAAAATTTCTAATATTAGTTTTTATTGAAGTGAAATAGCTCTAATTTCTTTATATTAGAGCATTTTATAGTATTTTTGAAAACAGAAGACGTAGGAACTTACCCAGCATCTAGTGCTAATAGAACTAATAAAAGAAAAGGACAGCATTCTGGCAAATCTCGAATTTATATCGATTCTCCAGAGAAAAAAGTATTTTCGACATGAGAAATGTTAAGTAAGAGAAACAAACTACAGAACAGAAAATGATACTTATATTATAAACAGAATTTTTAATATAATTATCCTTTATTTTCTGTTTATGAACCTATTTATAAACAGAAAAACTGGTAATTTTTTCATATTTCATAAGAAAGAAGATAATGCTGGGGTTGAAGTGCTAGATATGACAAAGTTACCACTGCCAACAATCAGACAAGAAACAGACAGAACATCAAGTCATAATATATTTAATTTTGATTGCTTTAATATTGCTTAAAAATAAATTGTGGGTGATTTGAATTTTTATAAATAAATATAAAATGGTTTTCTAACTCATTTTTTATGAAAAATATGCATTGGTATTATTTTGTCGTCATTTTGCTTAAACGTATCAATCTGCCCCGGGGATGGGGCACATTGATACAAATGACTTTTTTTGATTTTTTTAAAATTACATGCAAAAATACTACATAAAACAATGATTGTACATTTTTATAACATACTACACAAGTTTTGCTGTCACCTCATGGAAAAAAAAACTTGAATTTTCTACTTTCTTGACACCAAAAAAAATCTTAGAAAAAAACTGTATCAATGTACCCCAGTTCCCCCTATCTCGAAAGTTATTCAATTTATATGCAATTTCGTAAACTTTTCAGGATGCTAATTAGGATTTAAAAGTTAAACTAAACGAATAAATAAATAAATAAAATTATAGATTAAAAGTAAAAACAATTAGATTTAAATAAAATTTAAAATTTCGAGGGTAAACTTAAAAAGGAATTTTCAAAAAACCAAGGCATTTTTAATCGAAGTTTAGGTACGTTAATGGAAAGTAAAATATTTGACTATTTAATATTTATATTATTAAAATAAAAACGAAAATATATTCCAGAAATTCACCTTTAGAATCAACTGTTGTATAATAAAAAGATTCTTCAGAGGTCAAGGTGTCGAAATAGTTAGCAGAACTTGTTGGCGGTATTGGAAGATCCTGTGACTCTTAGGATCAATGATTTTAATTTCTTCCACGATAATTTACCTAAACTGGAAATGAAAGAATCTGATGACATTAAAAGGCGTAAAAATATCTTCGATTTTTTTATACTGCATCTTTGCGATAAATCTTCTCTATGCCTTTTGATCAGTTTGTTGCATGATTCTTGAGTATCTTATGGCATTTGAAAATTTGGCAGTAATGAAGATAATGTTATTTCTTTGTCATTAATAAGTAGTCTGTGTACTAAAGTAGGCATATAGAACCAGGGATGCGGCTCAAATCTACGAGCTATTTGCTATTTGTAAGGAAAAATCTTCGAAATTTATTAAATAAATGACATGACTACAAGAAATTACTTATGACATAGAATCGTTTAACCAAATCTTCGTATACGCTCGTTATAGAAGCACAAACAGTTGCGTTTTCAAAGAATCGTGAATTTTATTGCCATCATTTGTGCTTCCAAATCTGGGATTTAGTTTCTCGACGAGAAGTCTTTATTGTAAACGAAATATTTTTTGCTATTTTATTTTGCAATTTCAGTGTTCCTTTTGTCATGCAGAGCACGAGTTTTTCATTTTTTCTATCCAGTTTGTCTGCCAGATGTAAGCCCTCTCTAAACATCTTTGCATGTAGCTTCAGATATTCTAAATTCTAAATTATCTCAATCCACTTTTAATAAAAAATGTCAGATCGGTAAGATGTTGTTTTGATGCTGTTTGACATAGGTAGCAACGTTGAGTATTACTCTAATTCGTTATTAATGACTATTTCTTCTGTATTAATGATTGTATTAAAGGAAATAAGTTGATTCTTTTGGTGTTTAATACAATCCTATTCATTGACAGTAGTTTCCGTATTTCTTGAAAAGAAAAATGGATCTTGATTGGTCCGATAAAATCAGTGAAATGAAGATCTCTGAATTTTCAAATTGACGATTAATGAATTGTTCGCAACATTTATGTATTCTAGTAGCACGGGAGAACAGAGACCTCCTGCCATCTTCATAGCTAAAAATTTGTTTAAATGTACTCAGAATTGAAGTGCCATCACATCCTCACTTGCAAATCAAATCCAAATTGCTAATATAGGCGAAAGTGATATTCATAAAGATTTTCACTCGCATTAATGAAATACGCTCAGTAGTTTGATCTAGCAAATATTGCCATTGACAAAATAGTTCTTCTAATTACAATAAAACAAACAAAATTACTAGCTATAAAGATAAGAAAATTTTATTCTACCGGATTAGTAATAGAGAATTATTTTCATTTTTTTTTTATTACTAAGCTTACTTATCAAATTAATTGAATCTTATGACTATAGTACTTATTTACAATATAATAGGTAATAAACTATTATAAAATTGAATAATTCAAAAATTTGAAAAATACTTATCAGCTAAATTATGTGAAAAGTAGTCAATTTTAAAATTTTTGAAGCGGCCGAAAAAGTGGCATTTTTACTTACGGTTATTAAAATATGCGTGAAATGCAGAAAGGCAGTTTTAGGCAGCTGGTTTTTTATGAATCATTAGACAATAGCCCAGGTTATTATTTCCAATAAATTTCGTTGCGGAACACCGTGGAACATTTAAACTTTTTGATGTTTGAAAGCAAAAAAATAAAAAAAAATTCTAATTTTTTTTATCCAAAAGTTACAATGAATTTATTAATTTTTATGTGCTTAATATAAATTTTGTAATACATGCAGATAAAGTACACACTATCATAGTGTGAATCCATTTTAAATCATTAAAATCGGATAATCCTTCTATAGTAAAAAAAAACTAGCCTTAAAAGGAATGACTCCTGGAATGATGCTGATGTGGAAGATTTCCGGAACTAACGAATCCGGGTTGTCCACTCCTTCCATGAGTCGAATAGACCAATCAGGAAAATGCTCCGTCTATGCATCGCCGTATGGGTTACCATAAAGAGAGGAAAGGTTACCATCGCCAACAATCGGCAAGTTTGTCGCCAACTTGGCGATATGTCGCCAAATTTGGCGACCAAAATTAGTTGTCAAAAGGGACGCCACCTTGGCGATAACTGTAATATTTCGCCAAATTTTTAATTTCTTTACAACACCAGTCGTTTGATACATCATTTGAGATGTTTGCAACTGCTTATTCATATAATGGATGTCTTGTGTGTTATCCCCCATACTGCTCCCCAGGGGGGACACATTTTTAATTTCTTTACAACACCAGTCGTGTTACACAAGATTTGAAAGGTCTGCAACTGCTTATTCATATTATGGATGTCTTGTGTGTCACCCCCACACTCTGCTCTCCCCAGGGGGGTCACATTTTTAATTTCTTTACAACACCAGTTGTGTGACACATCATTTGAAAGGTCTGCAACTGCTTATTCATATTATGGATGTGTTGTGTGTCATCCCCCACTCTGCCCCCAGGGGGACACGTTTTTAATTTCTTTACAACACCAATTGTGTGACACATCATTTGAGAGGTCTGCAAATGCTTATTCATATTATGGATATCTTGTGTGTAACCCCCCTCTGCTCTCAGAGGGGGCGCATTTTGTAATTTCTTTACAACACCAATTGTGTGACACATCATTTGAAAGGTCTGCAACTGTTTATTCATTTTATGGATGTCTTGTGTGTCATCCCCACTCTGCCCCCCAGGGGGACACATTTTTAATTTCTTTACAACACCAGTCGTGTGACATATCATTTGAGAGGTCTGCAGTTGCTTATTCACATTATGGATGTTTTTTTGCCGCCTCCTACTCTGCCCCTCAGGGGGCACATTTTTAATTTCTTTACAACCAGTCGTGTGACACATCATTTGAAAGGTCTGCAACTGCTTATTCATACCATGGGGTATTGGCGAGCGCAGCAAGCAGTGGTAGCCAATAATTTGGAATCGCGAAGCGATTACGCGGGGGGGTTGGCGAGCATAGCGAGCAGGGGGGCGGGGTCCCCCTAGTATTATAAAATGTAGCACGCGTTTAGATAAACTGTTGTTTTGCTGTTTTTGTTCACTCTAAATGATACTCCTTCAAGCATCATTTTTGAAATTATGCTGCTTGTAAGGGCAAAGCAAAAATCCTTTTTTAAATACAGATTCTGACTCTCCAAACATTATTCTAGCCAGCTGTATAATCAAAATTCCCTAAATCGTAACTTCATTTTTCGACTTTTGGCCAACTTTTTGGGTTTTTGCCCCACTGTGCGACGGTACTTATAAGTACGGTACGACGGTACTTATAAGTACCTATAAAATAATTTATTATAAAATTCTTTAATACGTCAGTTAGTTGTAATACTATTTAGAATGAGATAAAGATAAATGTATTTAATCTTTTGGTTACTTTATCTTGTTCCAAAAGCATTATTGGTTATACAAAACAAAAATATCTTTAAAAAGATGATTTATTTTTCCTTTGCAACTTTTTAGCTTTCTTGGCGCTGAGGGAGGGGGGCTGGGGATTTTTCAAAGCGGAAATATTTCTATATTTATATTGTAAGAAAATCATATTTGTACATTGTATGATTCTACAAAATACTAAGAAAATAAATAAAATTAAAAGATTTGGGTTGGGTTATAAAAATTGCACAAAATTTCTGTAAATTTAACTAACCCTTCTAAATTCATCAACCCTTTTAAAATCCTTCAAATATTTATTAAATGATTATGTAAATCTTTTAATTTAGTTTAAACAATTTGCGTAAAATGCTTTAGTATGTAAAATTTTCATGAATTCATAATGCCGTAGATAAAGGGTTAAACTAAACTCATATTCCGAGACAAATGTAGTTAATATATCTGCATTCTGTCTATTATTGTAAGAAAGAATGAACAAAATAAAAAAGAGAAAAAGAAGTTCTCAGTTCTTCACATTCTTAAATGTATTTGATTTTAAAATAGATAATTTCTTTGAGAGAACTTCTTCTAAGGAGGGCTCTTTTCAAGTACGAATGTGATATTTCATTTGTCATAAGGTGTCCAATTATATCTTTTTTTTGCGAATGAAGTAATGTATAAATATTAAGGTTCCAGTAAAAAATTAAGTACAGTATAGATTTATTAGACAAAATTATTTAATCCTATTAAAAGAATGTTAATATATATATTTTTTAATTTCATACAGATGGCATTATTTTTTCTACACATCTGTGATGAAATTTTAAAATAGGAATCAAATTAATACATTGTTAAAAAATGAAAAGATGTAAACGCAATTAAAATAATATAATAGGTTAAATATTAATCTTTAAATTATTCTGCTCAGCAGATCAAATGTATCAGACCACATGTTATGTTTGTTAAAGTTAGCTGGGTGAATTAGTTCTCCAGTATTCGTCCGAAATAGTTTTGTTGGAAGAGCATTGGCAGCTTCAGCCAATATCTACATAGTTCGAATCCTCTCCTGGATTTTTTCCAACGCATGAAAAATTTACCTGTGTTCTAATTCAATTATCGATTGAATAATCATGTTATAAAATAATATAATTTTATATACAGCGTCTTCTGCTGTTTCACATATTTTAATTCGATTTATTCTTTTGGGCTGATCAAAAGTTTCAGACCGGAATGTGTGATCGTTAAGGTTAGTTGGATGAATTAGGCCTACAGTATTCGTACGGGATAGGTCAGTTGGAAGAACATTTTCGGTTACAAATTACATCTGTTGTAATTCATTTACCGATTGAATAATCGTGTTATGTAAGTTCATTATCCCGTCTAAAGACATACCTTTGTATTATACCCAATAAAACGAACACCATCTTAAAGCGAATTTTTCCATAGGTACTTTTTGATTCTGCCTTAGGCTTTTTTTTCTGCGATTCAATATACCTGCTGTTTGTTCGTAAGAAGTAGGGATACGGACACCCCTGACAATTCTTTCTTAGCTACTTCACTGTCGAGGATGTATAGACATGATTATCTTTATTGTTTCCGTTTTTGTTCTAAAGGATAAAACTGCGACCAAAAAATTGTATTAAAAAAAATATGTCATTACTTTGTAAAACAAAATGCTTGAAGTAAGCTGTAGCTGTGTCATATATCTATGTGAATCCTATTTAATATTTTAGTTTGTTTTTGAAGATATAATGACTATAAAGAAAAGTTATATCAGTACATCGAAATTATGTTTCGATAACATACCCACATATTTGCATTAAAGAATGTTTTATGTTTATCCTAAAATATATATTAATTGTTACATAAATGAAGAATGTACTGTTAAGAATTTGCAGGAAACAGTCTAGTCATTCAACAGGTTCCACAGAAAATGTTAATATTAAACTAATATCGTGTATCAGGAACGCAGACAATCACCTCACCGAGTTGGATACTGAAATATTTGTAGCAAAATCTCAATTCCCATATTAAAATTCAGTTAGTCAAATAAGTCATATTTTGGTGGGTAACATGTAAAAACCCGATTTTTGCGGTTAGTTCGTAAGTTTATAACTTTATTTTTCTGCCCCTAGTCTCTTATATATTATTACCTTTGGGTGCAGAAAAACCCAATGATAAACCTACGAGTCAATCACTAAAAGGAAACCTGATAGTGAGTTCCACCAAGATATGATTAAGCAGAATAGTGACATTTTAATATGCTAATCGTTTTCTATTCAATTTTGTACTTTCAATTTTAAACTAGAAGAGGTGATTGTCTGCACTGCCACCATCTGATACAAGATATTTAAACCATAATACAAACAATGATATTGTCAGATGCACTTAATGATAGGGACTCCATGTAACGGTTATCTTTAAAAACTATCAAGTGACTAGATATTTTTTTTCTACCTGTTGAGGCGTCACGCCAGTCACTAAAAAGACTCGGATGATAATGTTAAGTGTATAACAGAGTTATTTTCAAATATCTCACTCAAATTCTAATATTTTTACCTATTTTTTTTCATAGGATAGCTGAGGACTCTCTATAACAAGGGTAGTTTTTACTTTTCAATTTTGGTTTCAGATTTTTTAAAAATACTTTAACTTTCCGAATCGGTTTGAACAGCTTCTGAAATTGAAATTATCCTAATATTAGAAAAAAATATATTAAAAAAAATCGAAAAAATAAACAAGCCCGGCTACAGATACTTCTCAACAATTCTATGCAAATATATATATATATATATATATTCATCTATATTAATAAAAGAACAAAACGCTCTGTCTCTGTGTGTGTGTGTGTCTGCGATGGCTTGCAAAATCTACAGCATGTACGAAGCTCAAAATTTTTTTGAGAGTAGCCCTAAATCTCTCCTGATGCACCTGAGCTTCAGAATTTCGAAATTCCAATTATTAACTGAGTAATTAATTAAAACCGAGAGGTCACTCTCATAAAAAATCATCTTTTTCCAATTTTTTTCTCTTTCGTTTCTTTACGGTTGGTTGATTGTGTAAAAATTTTCGCAGAAGTAATAGGAAAGCTGAGACAGAATTAAAGAAACCCATAGAGGAATGAGATAAGTGGAGGTGAAGTAAGCCTCTAAAAAGTTTTGCAATATGAAACCATTTATCGCTCAAATTTTAATGTGCCAAACAAAAGGACGTGGAAGGGATTTTGTATTATAAGACGAATTGAAAGAAATGAATTACAATTAAAGCATGTTTTAAGAGGAAATAGCAAATTTTTAAAATGGTCTTTGTTCTATTATTATTTATTAAAATAAATGTTCGCTTTTAAAATGAAGGAAATTGTAAAATTAGCAATAATTAAATATCAAATTAATTCTTTTAAAATCATGTATGAAAACTTAAGTAATAAATGTTAATCTAAAATATAGATTTCTGACTGCAGACGATTTTAATGTATTAACAGAAGAATGTTATATTTTCAAGCAAAACGTTAGAATAAATTTCTATATTGATATTTAAAACACATATGATAAAATAATTAATAAACTTTTACCGGTGAAGCGATAGATTAGTTCTTTTTAAGAAAGAAGAGCAAAAAAAATACGGGTTTAAACCTGTTTCAATTGATAGGCGTGTCAAAGCATGTACTTTAGTTGGTACTTAATTGGACTTAATGTAGGGTTACATTTTTAGCATCACCTCCAGAGATAATACTTACACTCTATTAATTTCTTTTTACTCTATGAAAGAAACCAATTTGAGATTTTGACATTTCAATAGTGACTGTTTTTTTTCCCCAAAGACCTTTAAAATTTAAAGACTGGCCAAATGTCAGTTTAACTTAGGATTTTTGAACACAGCTGTTACGGCAGATCGTTGGTACTTCGTACATTAGAATGTATGTGTGGTTCGCTATAATGCAGTAAATATATGTATATGTATATATGAGGCATTTTTAGAAGTTTTTTTAAATCATTGATTAAATTTGAATGCATTTTATTTAAGTTAAAATTTTATTAAGAGTTTAATTTGTTTTTAAAACAAAAATGAAATGGCTGTTTGACGTACAATTGTTCGAATCGGCAGACGATTCATACACATAAATAAATTATCAAATAGCAAAATAAATTATATGTAAAAAATAGTCACTAAAAAAATAGTAGCAAAACCTAATGTTTAGGCGTATTAACACATAACCCGATCCCAACCAGAAAAAAACAGACTATACTCCGATCCAAGCAAGATAAAAATTCCATGAGCATAAACCCGACCCGAACCTAAAAATTCCATTTGAAAAAAAAAAAACTATGCAGTAAATATATGTATATGTATATGTATATGTATATGTATATTTAAGTTACAGTTAGGTTACTGTTAAGATACAGCTAGGTTACAGACAAGTTATCACTACAATACAATTAGGTTACGGTTAGGTTTTTGTTCACAGAATGAATATTACGCATGTTTGATAAAAAATATGCACCTATTTTTGTAAAATGGCTCTGATATTATAATACTATATACTAACCTTTTAGCTAATCATTGAGAATCGATTTCATTCACGGTATAGTCGGATTTAAGAGTGATATAATTAGTTTGAAATTCAAAATATTTCACTTGGGATATCTATGTGAAAAAAGTATTTAGTTAAGTCACTTAACAGTAATTTTAAGGATAAATATCAACAGTTTAACACGAAAATCACGCAATTGTTGGACATATATTCCCTCCTGCGTTTCCCATTGCAATCATTTTGGGTACTTTTGCAGCTAAATATTATTCTTTTTTTAACCAATTTTTGATACAGTCAGGGGGCACGTATTTAATATAATGTACACTGTAAAAAATTTTACACTTTTGCTGTATTATCACTCTCCCGCTTTTATAGAATATCTCTCTTTTGACCTATGAGAATGCTCCATAATAGACTGAAGTAATCATTTTCTATAAAAGCGGTGGAGTGACGATGCAGCAAAAGGGTCAAGTTTTTAATAGTGTATCTACACGTATTTCGAGTTAAAGATAAAATCATAAAAATTTCAAGTTCGTTTAAGATTATTATTACGGACCCGGGCAACGCCGGGCGGGTCAGCTAGTAAATAAATAAAAAACAAATTTTAAAAATCATGTGGCCTCTTAATAGTAAGAACAATAGGAATCTTTTATCATGCCATTCATTAACTCACTAGGCACCTCAAAAATGTACCAAGGTGATCATAGTATTTTAAATACATATTCCACGGAATTTTTTCTGAGAGCAAAAGAATTATTACGATTAAGTTTCTATTCTAATGCTGTTAAACATCTTCAGCAAGGAATTCAGTCAGTCAACAGTTTATATACATAACGGTTACTTGAACATATTATACAATGTTCTTAGTATACCAGTGTTCTTCTTATACCAATAAATTGCTGTTTTATAACTGATTTGTTTAATAGCATTTAAATGTCTGGGCAGCTTGTAGCAGACTTTTAGTACTGTACTTAATATAGTCTACATTTTTATAAGTTTGTAACAATTGCAATAGTACATGATATGATACTTATACCAAAATAGTAAATATCATTGTATTATTTAACTTTTATTATGTATTTCTCAAATAAGAAGATTAGATGTTAATAATACTATTAAAAATTTCTTTCATTTAGTTCAATGCATGCATACAAAAAAGCTATAATTTCTGTGAACAAAAAACCATCAAATTGTATAATAAATATAAAATATTATTACAATATTATCTATATTAAACTATAAAATGTGTTTTTAACTTACTGCCTTTTATAGTAAAAAATATTTAAATATACATTTCGAAGAACATCAAAATATCAATTAAAAATATTACTTAAAAAAAGACAGATTAAAAAAACACTGCAATATGTACATGTTTTAGTTGGAGCAAGGGATGATGTTGAAAACATAGAGGGCAATGATCTTCATCTTCTAATAGAAACTGATTTCGCATTCCGTTGTTTTTAATGTGAGATGAATCGATAAATATAAATAATTTTGTGATCTAATATCACATGAATCGATAAATATAAACAATTTAGAGATTTAATAGCAGATTAATCGATAAATATAAACAATTTAGTGATTTTCTAATATCTGATGTTTTTAAAGCAATTAAATTGTTTTTTGTTTTTGTTTATTTGTTTTATTTTATACCCTGCTAAAATAAAATCTTAAATTCATGCATATATTTTTCAAGAAAAAGTCACTTTTGAAGGCAAAAGGGCATTTTTTGTTAAAAATTTTCCTGAATTATTTTGAAAGTAGAGGAATTTTTTAAAAATAACGGAGATACTCCAGTATCATTTACTTTGAGTCTGTAGAATTTTACGATTCGCGAATTCGAAAGTATACGTAAATAATACTTGAAAATGGAGTCTTTTTACTTGTTTATTTTGGACAACACACACACTAAACACAACTACAAAACACTTAAACATAAAAATATAAATTTTACATGTATAATAAGCGAGAGTTTTATTTCTCTCGTCGAGAAAATCCTTCGAGCACATCTGGCCTTTTTTACATGATTTCGTAAGACGATCGGCCCAACGCAACGGCGCCGAAAAACAATCACGTGACTGGATAGCAGGTGCTACGATTCGTAACACTGCCCACCCATGAACATATGGATGTTCATCACAAATTATATATCAATTTAATACAACATGAATATAAATATGGAATATTATACATACTTCAAGGACAAAACTTCAACTAAATACAACAAAACTTCAACTAAAATAAGAAAAAAAAACAAGATTAGTATACAAGTTAATCAGTTCAAATTTCCATGTGATACAATAACTGTACTGGTCGTCCGAGAATAGATTTCTCAGTTTTTACCTTGCAGGCCCTCACCTTGCCGTCTCTTCCAGGAAATAATTCAATAATTTTTCCTAGACTCCAGAAATTTCTGGGTAATTTATCATCTTTGTTTAATACTATGTCATTCAATTTAAATTGAGGAAAATTAGTTTTGTTCGAACTTAAATGAGCTGACCTCAAATTTAACAAGTATTCCCCTTTCCATCTAGTCCAAAACAAGCGCATTAATTTCTCACGATAGTTAAAAGATTTAATTAATTCTTTTCTGGAAGAGATATTTGATTCAAGATGAGGGCGAACTGGTGGCAGAGAAGAAATTCTTCTCCCAATTAGGAAATGAGCAGGCGTTAATGGTAGGGGGTCTTGACCTTCTGGCGAGGCATATGTTAAAGGTCGAGAATTGACCATTCCTTCAATTTCAACTAAAACAGTATGTAGTTCATCAACAGTTAGCGATGATTTCCCGAGTGTCTTTCTTAAAGCAGTTTTTATAGTTCTAACCATTCGCTCGTAAATTCCTCCCACCACGCTGCTCGTTCAATGATATATTTCCACTGTATGTGATGAGAAGCAAAAGAGTCTTGCACATCTGGATGAGTCATAATCCGCCAAAGGTTTTTCAAGTCATTGTCCGCACGTTTAAAGGTCTTGGCGTTGTCCGAATATACTACAGATGGTAATCCTCGCCGAGAAACAAACCTACGAAAGCCTAGTAAAAATGTTTGTGTCGACAAGCTGCCGACAAGCTCCAAGTGGACATTTCTAGTAACTGCACATGTAATCAATAAAATGTATTGTTTGTTATCACAGTCTTTTACGTATAATGGCCCTGCAAAATCACATCCTATCACACTGAATGGACTGGTCTGTTCTACTCGATCATTAGGCAATGGCGCTACCATCTGATCACCTGGAGTTGAAGAAAATCTTTTGCAAATAATGCAATTTTTAAGCACAGCTCTCACAGATTGTCTAGCCTTTAATAACCAGAATCTTTCTCTAATCTGCACAAGTGTATGGGCAACAGCAGAATGAAAAACTCTGTAGTGGGCATCCCAAATTATAAGTTCTGAAAGTTTGGTTTTTGACGGAAAAAATATTGGATGTTTCTCATCCATCGAATAATTTGCGTTATGGAGTCGTCCTAAAACTCGCAAAACTCCATCTGAATCGAGGTAAGGGTTCAATGAAAGCAATCTAGAGTCTCTAGGAATTGGCTTGGAATTTTTCAGGCTTAAGATTTCTTTTTCGAAAATTTCAGCTTGACAATTTTTTATCCAGAAGATTTCGGCTTCTCGGATTTCCTCCGCCGAAAGTGTACGTATTGATTCACGATTTTTCTTTAGTAATCTGATAAAACGAAATACATAGGCTGTTACACGCAATAATTTTCTCAAGCTACTAAATTTTTGTATATCAATAAATTCTCCTTGGCAATAATTGTATTAACAACAATATTACTTCTAGCTTCAATTTCAGGATTGACTGATTTTAATTTTAAATTATCGTCCTTAGGCCAAAATTTTTCAGATTTACCGAGCCATTCCGGCCCGTACCACCACTGATTGGAGTTTATTAACTCTTTCGCTGACAGTCCCCTAGTTAGCATGTCAGCAGGATTATCCCTGCTATTTACATGCAGCCAAGAACTAGGGTCGCTTAAGTCCTGAATTTGCATCACTCTGTTAGCCACAAACGGCTTCCATTTGGATGCCACTCCTTTGATCCAATGTAGTACTATAGTCGAGTCTGACCACAGTACTATTTTATCTAGATTCGTGAAAATGAGCTTAAGGTGACTAGCTATTCTAGCAGCTATTAGAGCCCCTAAAAGCTCTAAGCGTGGTAGTGTTATTTTTCTCAATGGGGCTACTCTAGCCTTAGACATAACAAAACATGTCCTATAATTTTCTTCGGATGTTTGAAACCGGAAGTAGGCTACCGCTCCATAGGACTTCAAGGAAGCATCGGAAAAAATGTGTAATTCTACTTTGTCGTGCACTTCACTCGAGTGATAATAATATCTGGGTATTTTTAATTGGTCTAGCAATTCGATTTCCTGATACCATGTTCTGTATTTAATTTGAAATTCTTCGTTAAATTCATCGTCCCAGTCTAGCCCACTCTGCCATAATTCTTGAAGGAAAATTTTTACCCTTATCAAAAAAGGTGACATAAATCCAACTGGATCAAATATTTTAGCGGCAGTCTGGAGAACATGCCTTTTGGTGAATTCCAAGTTGTCACCTATTGACACTAAAGATGCCAAATCTATAGCCAAAAAATCCCTTTCAACATTCCAATTTAACCCCAATACCTTTGATTCGGCGCAGTTTTCATTAATCTCTATAACCGGGTTACCATTCCAAGCTTCTTTTAATTCTGGAGAATTAGTAACGAACTTTCGCAATTGCATATTGGCATCTTTAAATATAGAAACTGCAGTAGTTGTTAGTTGCATAGCCTGCTCGACTGTAGATGATCCGTAAATTAAATCATCTACGTACAAATATTTATTAATCATTTCATAGGCGGCGGGTTCCGTATCCTTATAATTACCAATATGCTTTTTAATTGTAGAGGCTAAAACATAGGGAGAGCTGGTGACGCCGAAACAATGACGATTAAAGTGATACAAAACACTGTGTTTATTTATGTCGCAGTCATCGAAATACAAAAAACATAGATAATTTCTATCATTTTCTGATACCTGAATTTGTAGAAAGGCCCTAGCAATATCCCCCGTGAAAGCAATTTTAAACTGTCTGAAATTTAATATCACATCTATGAGATTAGGATTCAAATTTTGCCCCGCAAAAAGACATTGATTTAAACTTTTCTCCCCCATTTCCCGACTGCTCGCGTCAAAAACAATCCTTGTTTTTGTTGTAGAAGAACTTGGCCTAGAAACAGCAGAGTGTGGCATCACGAAATTGACAGAACAATTATCACTACATTTTTCAATAATTCCCTCAGTTAATTGCTCTTTCATAATTTCATTATATTTTAAAAACAAAGATTTATCATTCTTTAACCTTTTCGCCAAACTTGCGAAACGCCTTTCTGCTACCTGGTAATTATTAGACAAATTCTGTTTATCTAATTCGCTACGCCATAACAAGGGGGTCATATATCTATCATTTTTAAAAATGATTTCTTTCTGGAATTGATTAATGACCTCATAAGTCTCCTCTTGCATTTAATCATTTGAATCGACTAAAAAAGACTCAATTTGCCATAAATTTCTAAGATCATTTTCTGAAGGGAAACAAATTACATTCATACAGGAAGTTGGCTGCGAATTATTACTATTAACTTGACCGACAATGGTTTTGCCAAATATTGTTGGCTGCATAAAAAAATTATGATTAATTTTTTCGACATTACCTATTATAGTTTTGAACAGATAGTCCGCACCTAGCAAGATCTGGACCGGTTTCGAATGAATAAATGTATCGGCCAATTCATGTTTATCTAATTGTAATTTATCTATTACCTTATAATCAACAGAAGTCATTATCTTAGTACCGCTAATTATTTCAGAAACCAGCGCTTTTACAGTTATTTTTTCATAAGGATGATGACAACTAATAATAGTTAAATTTACTACATTAAACTCCTTTTCTATGGCATCGCGATTTGCAAATGTATGAACCAATAGCGTTTCCTTGGCAACAGGTTTTAATTTCAACGCCGAGGCTAAACTTTTTGTAATGAATGTTCTAGAGGATGCCGAATCATATAAGAGTCTCGTGCATAATTTATTACCAGTACCCTGCACTCGTACACAGGCGGTTTGCAATAATGTTGCGTACTTTTCGGGAGAATTATTAGTTTTAATTACATATGAAAATACGGGTTGACTTTCTTCATTTTTAGAATCATTGGCTTTTACTGAGCTTTCATCGTGACGCGCTTTTGTCGATTTTTTTGTCGGGCAAAATAAATAATTATGCTGGTAACTTTTACACAATTCACAAGGAGGTATTTTTACCTTACACAAGGATATTACGTGCGATTTCAAGAAGCAACGATAGCATCTTCCATCTTTTTTTAATTTATACATTTTCTGTTCATCAGTAATTTTATTACACTTTAAGCTTAGATGATTCGCGTTACAAAATATGCAAACATTTTTTACAACAGTATTAAGCGCGATTGAAGAGGGAACATTTGGTTTAGTTCTAAAATTCCTTTTTTCATATCGTGCTACTTCCTGATTTTTTAAGGAAATCCCTGACACTGCATTTGCTGCTTTTCGCGATTCTATTTCAAACTTTATAAATTTCATCAGTTCATTTACTTCACCAGCTTTTTCCGCATTTTTCTTTCTCTGATATTCTACAACTAAATTATGGGGTATCTGTTTTAAAATTATCGGTATCAATAAATATCCGAAATTGTCCGACGCGACCCCGATAGCTTGTAAATTACGAATGCTTACTTCGCATTCGTCATATAAATCTCGTAATGACTTAATATTCGTGTTCGACCTAACCGGTTCTAGTTCTAATAATTTGTTTATAAACCCGCTTATCAAAATTTCTGGTTTACCATAACGATTTTGCAGCAAGTCTAAAGACTGCTGGTAATTCGCCTCGGTCAGGGCTAGACCGGAAATTGATTTAAGTGCTTCACCTGACAAAAAGGATTTTAAATAAATAAGTTTATCCACCTTGGATAAATTTTCATTAGCATCAATGCTGCTTTTAAAACTATTCATAAATTCCAAAAACATATTCGGATCCCCTTTAAACGTCGGGATGTTTATTTTTGGTAAATTTATTGTTGTTGGTCTAGCATTGAAATAAGGAGTTGTACTCGCGTTAAATAAAGAACTAGTATCAGGTTTATCAGAATCAATTTTAAATTTCTTCAAATTCAATTTAATTTTAAATTTTGTTTCATTTATTCCATCGTCATATTCAATAGATGACTGAATATCGTTCTCGAAAATTGTTCCATCCGATAATAATTCCTGAACCTGATTATTAACAGTTTTTAATTCGTTTTGTTTATCATTAATATTAGTTAAATATTCTGTTAACTGCTCAAAATGACTTTTATCATTAAAATCGATACTTTCTATATAAGCCTCAATTTTTGTAATAAATTTGGTTATTGCGGTTTTCAATACCTTTCTTTTACTTTTAATTTTTTCAAGATCCATAATAGTGAAAATATAGATCAAAAGAATAAATCAAAATAATTTTACAATACCTTTTCTACCTCTCTCATTTACCTATAATATCCGCGATGTGAAGACGCGATGTATTATTCCGATAAATTCAGACCGAGAAATCCAAGAGCGGCAGCACAAATCACAGTCTTGAAATTTATAAGCACATTCTTGATATTCTTAAAGGAGTCACTGACACTTATAAAAGTCTTAAATTCGAAAGTCTTGAAGTCATTAACACAATCACTTCCCGGGTTGAAATGTGGCACCATGTAGAATTTTTACGATTCGCGAATTCGAAAGTATACGTAAATAATACTTGAAAATGGAGTCTTTTTACTTGTTTATTTTGGACAACACACACACTAAACACAACTACAAAACACTTAAACATAAAAATATAAATTTTACATGTATAATAAGCGAGAGTTTTATTTCTCTCGTCGAGAAAATCCTTCGAGCACATCTGGCCTTTTTTACATGATTTCGTAAGACGATCGGCCCAACGCAACGGCGCCGAAAAACAATCACGTGACTGGATAGCAGGTGCTACGATTCGTAACTGAGTCTTACAAAACTGAAATATTACTGTACAAAAAATGTAAAAATTCAACGATAGAGTCCTGGCAGTTTTATGAGACTTATATCATGCTACTGAATTGCAACTATAAGGCTTTCTGCTATCCAGATTAAAGATTATTATAGTTCTTACAAACTTTATATAATGAAAGTTACTACTTCTTCAATTGGAGTTTTTCCAAAAAATCTCCTAACGGAATGGGAAAAGTATGCTGCCAGTAGTCTTACCTTGAATTCACGATTTAATTTTCACAGTGTATTTAATGAACGTTACCTTGAAATACATGTAAATCTGTACACAATATTATTTTGTTGAAACAAAACAAAAAATTCAACAAAACCACATATATGTTTTACATTTTTTCACAGCTCATACAAATACAGAATATAATCGAATACGTCAACAAAACTCTGCTGATATATTCTGAGAACCAGCTAACAAATATTGCTTAAATTACAGCTTACATTAAACGTTAATATTGACAGTGGCGAACAGATGCTTTCATTAATGCGGTAAATTCACATTAACTCAACGAGCTACGTAGATTAATAAACAATGTAATTTAGTGCGTTTCTGCACAATTCTGAAATGTATACATACAATATTCATTTTAATTGATATCTGTTCTTTAGAGGTGTTATTTATCTGTTATATGGATATCGATGGACAAAAGTAGATTACCTTCATTTCCTGTCGTTTCAAATTAAATATATCTTCTACCTTTCCTCGAATATTACATCAACATTACATAGCATTTATCTGTTAGATAGATGTAGTTAAATAACAGTAAATTGTCTTGTTTTCTGTTCTCCAATTGAATATATTTTCTTTTATAACATTGTATTAAAAGCAGATGTCTGTACCACTTGGTTCGTACAATTTAAGAAATTCAGGTAATTTTAAGTGGCTTAATACCACTAATTTTTTAATGTACTGTTCATTATATCTGAAGATAGAATTTTTGTCTTTAAATAAACGAAAGATTACTTTACGAAACTGCTGACAAAAATTATTTTAAGTGTAAGAAGCCTATATCAAAAGTCTTTATAAAATATTTCGCGAACGTTAACAATAGATAAATCCATCTTAATTATTTATGTAAAATTCTTATTTATTTATATATGCATCTTAACTTTTATTTTTATTAATATTATTTCATAAAAATATTACATTCGAACACATTTTCATAATAATTTTGGAATATTATGTTACAGTTTAAAATTTCTTTATTAATAATTTTTTAAGTTAAAAATATGTATTCTATTACATCGATATTACATTGATTTCGAAACAAGATTCTCAGTTAACTTATCAATAAAGCATTATCATTTCGGAAGGGCGTAAATGTATTTCAACCTTAAAGAAGAATAAAATAATAAACGCAACGGAACTCAGTTAGGAAGCAGGAAACATGATTGCTTAAACTGCAGATTACATTAAACATTCTCATATTCCATTACGTTCTTGGAGTGACTACGATACCACTGTGGTAAATTCCCATTAACACAATGAGTTGCACAGGACTCATCAGCAGCTTTATAGAATGAATTTAAACACATTACGGAAAATTTATGAATTATACAATCTGTTTAATTTCTACATGAAATTTTGAAAACGGCTTTTATCACTTGTGCAGCTCCATGGTAACTTATTTAATGTTATATCAAAAACATCTTGTTCATCATAAGAGTTTTTAAATAGTTGATTAAATTTAGTACATATATTAAAAGACCAGTATTTATGATTAAAAAATTATATCAAAACTATGAGAAATAATGCAATTATTTTTTTTAGTACGATCATTTTTTTTCTATTTAATGTTTTAATAAAAATATCTTTTAAATGTGTCCACTTAAACTGTAGTTTAAATGCAAATTTTTATTGATAAACATCTTTAAAAATTAAATTTATTTAACTTTATTCAAATTGAAGATTAAATTATGAGAATATTTAAATGAATATATAAAACATTTGGTATTTATTTTTTAATTCAAAATTTCTTTACTATTTTTATTAAATATTTTTTAGATATTCATGTTGTGCCATTATTTAAACTAAAAAATAATCCAATTTATTAAAATTACGAAATATAATTTTTTATACGGTTCCCCAATCCTTATACTTATATTTAGAAAAAATTCGCACACATCGTGACAGATGTAACACCAAAAGATTGACTTATATACTACAACATCTAACAATGTTATTAAATTTCAAAGTTTGAGATTTTTCCCACATAATTTTGTCTTTCATTGCGGGATCAATTAAAAAAAATAAAGAAATTGGAGATCTAAATCAGTGTGCGGCGTTCTTTTTACGACGAAACCATCTTTAGCCAGTATCGGCAAGTCAGGATATTACTAAAAAGAGTTATTTCATCTAAAAATTTTACTGACTTTTAAGGGTCGCATACTAAGCGAAGAATGAAATATCACAATTAAACAAAAAAAATAAATTTTAATATAGTATGATATATGAAAACGGTCTACTATAAAAAATGAATACATAAACGCACGGAATCTTTTAGAGCTACATTTATGTGTTGAAAAACATTCAAAAGTCAAAGTAGTAATAATGACACCAGGAAAGTAAAAAATACTCACTAAAAACTAGATTAATATTACAAGAGTAAAAATGAAGAGCTGAGCTATAACGAGAAAGAAAATCGAAACTTTGCAAATTATATCAGCGCCAAATGTTCAGGAAAAAACACGAGCCATCTACCAGTGGACATGCTAATCATTGCTATGATCCTGATATCAGACTACACATACAGGCTGTATGTCAAAATGATACTTATTTATAGTGTAGGACAAAGGAATGTCAAAGATGCTGTGAGGGTTTATTCAGTTTGTTTCGCTATGTTCCGACGACCAATGCATGAAACAATAACCAATGCATTGCACTGTCTTAAAGAGACCAGTTCTGTTGCACAGCGACCTTGAACAAATAGAGGGGCAAGGGTAATGTTTTAGTCTTACGGAAGGAAGTACGCTTGATTCGCCTTTTTAAAGTGACAGCTGAGCACGGCAAAAGTAAGCGATACATAAAATAATAAAGACGAAAAGTAAAGATTAAAACAAAAAGAAAAAACGCAAGAAAACATAACAAATGCAATATTTTTGTTTGTGTGTTTGTTTAATTGTGATTCGTACAAAGTCTTATTAATTATTTTCGATATTTTCATTTACTCAAAGAAATTGTTTGAGTTATCAAGAAATTGATTGTTGATTATCATACTATTTTTAGACATGTACAACATACAATACTGTACATACAAATGATATGATTACGTGAATGTAGATTACAAGTATTATGCATTATAATTACAACCACTAAAAATTCTTATAAATATGTACATTACTGGTATTTTTGTTCTGAAACACATTCCTTATGTATAGCTGACATGTAAACTGGTGGAACTGCGGGCGTTCGAATTTTTCCCACATCCGTTTATATTATAAAGTTTAATGAATCATTTCGTATTTTTTAAAAAGAATATCAATATTTGCCTTTAATGTTTCAATACATCTTTAAGATTATAATATGTGCATACTTACACACACACACACACACACACATATATATATATATATATATATATATATATATATATATATATATATATTGCTATTTATTTGTTCTATTCAATACAAATTTTTGAATGATCCAAGAAAGTAATGCACAGTATTTAGATATAGGTAGTAATTGATATAGGACATTAAAATATTCTTGGGATAATATTCCTTTTTATATTGTTTTAATGCTTCTTCAAAAAAGCATTTTATCTTACAAAAAAAAAAAAGAAAAAAAAAAGATGTAGTTATTTATTCACTTATTTTCTTCAATATTTTTAAAATGCTGGAAGAATGAATAAAGAGGATTATGATAGGGTGTATTTTAAGATACGTTTGTTAGAATAATATTTCTTTTTATAATTTACAGTTGTTTATATAGTCTACCTTTTTTTTTATTGAAGAACATATATAATGACATTATACATTAAAAAATGATACGTCTTGTAAAAGAAACATTTCCAAACCAAACACGAAACAATATTTATGTATATAATTATTATACACCTTTTTTTTGTTTGTGCATTCCAAAAAAAAAATTATGCCTCAATACCAACATTTGCTTAATATTCATGTTAGTTTAATTCTATTTAATTATTAGTTTACGAAATCCAATGCATTTTATTGACTATTGACGATTTTTTTAATCTAATAATATGCCCATAAGAAGACTTATCATCTTTCAAGCTATATTTAATTTGATGAAAAGTGCTTAACATCGCCTCTTGACTAAAGAGTCATTCATCACTTTTATGAATAAAGGTATAACAGAAACCGGAAGGGAAAAAATCTTGACGGAAACCAGATTAGACAAGTTCATAACAGCCTGATAAATTGTTATAGATTTTTTATGTTAAAAAAGTGTTAAATACGCAAAAATAAATGCATCTCATTAACTTTTTATGTATTGAAATGTCACTAATTATTTTAATAATTAAACATATTTTAATAATTAAAATGAATGCCTATTTTGAAGAAAAACGATTGCTTTCATGTTTGATAAAATATATAGAGATGTTTTTTATTTATTTTTAAATTTATTTAACACAAAAGAAACTTAAGTTATAAAAAGTTACATTTGTATTATATAATATATATTTTTAACGTTATTGTTTTAAAATTCCGATAGCCAAGTGACAATACTAAAATGTTATATAATTTTTTAAAAATATTTTTTAAAGAGAAAATAATTCCACTTTAAATAGAGAACAAAAGATCCCTTATACTTTTAAATATTAAATTTCAGATACAAGAATATTACTATTATAATCTAACAATCTTTTTGAATTATGAAAAACTGAAATTATATAAATCTTTAATATACAGAATTATCCTTCTAAAACTGATTGCTAAGTTAAAAATTTTCACATACAACATAAGGTATTACATTCCGTAAATTGTAGTAAGCCAACTGTATTTCTTCACTTTGTTTATTTGCATAATATACGATATAATCCCTAATATACTGTTTGATGAAATGAAAAATGATGCTTGCTTTTGAATCAGACATTTTGGGATTTATAGGCAGTTCGTTAGGCGGAACAATACTGATGTTTTGAATTTTATATATTTAAAAACACATATTATTAGATTTAAATTTCGTGAATGTAGGTGTGCACTTTCATAGTACAAACCATTCGAATATTTCGGACTATTGATAACTACAACGAACTGACACTGCATTACACATACCTGATTAGAAACGGTTTCAAGTTTCTCTGATCTTATCACAAGCGAATGATTGAGACACGGAAGTATAGAAAAAATAGCATGGTAAACGGGATGGAGGTTTCTTATACATCAATGAAAGCCTCTGGTATTAATTTATATGTTTAGTTATCCTTTTCAAAGATATCGGAATGCTACTGAAATATATTTAAATCAAATATCCTTTGTTTTCACTTTAACATTTTTCACTATCCAGATGATTTTCGTTGGACCCTGTTGTACGAGTAGATTGCTTTAAAATTTCCTGGTATATGAATGACAGAAATGAATAAGTGAGTAAGTATGATCACAGATCGCACGGATGATTTTGTTTAATATCACATTTTAAAACTTTATTCTTAAATTAATAAATTAAAACTACTAATTTATAATTAATAAACATTTATGCATATTGCAGCACTCTTATATTTAACTAAATAACGTGACAATATAAGCTTTTTGTTTTCCCACTAGATGGCAGAACCAAAAAAATGTGAAAACGGATTTATTCTAAAATTATACCTATAAAGGCTCCAAAATCAGATTTTAATGATTTTAATGTTATTAATTAAAAATAATTTCCCCTCCCTCTTTCAATTTTTGAAGTTATTCGAGAAACATAATTTTTTAAAAGTATAAAAGTAAAATAATAATAATAATAATAATAATAATAATAATAATAATAAATAACTAAATTTATATATACTATTAATTTATTTAAAAAAATAAAGTGTATTTTATTCATGTATTTCTTATATTCTATTTTAAAATCTAGAATTTTTTTTAAATAACTTAAATAAGCACACGTAAAATTGAAAAATGATCACTATATAATAATATGAGATTAAGTATAACGGCAAAAATTGTTAAAATAATAATAAAGAAATATAAATCCTTAATTTAGCAAAATATACTAAACTTCTTCTACTAAAACTCATCTTAATGCGATAATTTCAACTTCCAGCTTTAATGTGATGTTTTACCTTAAAGCTATGATATCAACACGAAAAACGATGAAATTGTGGCTCATATTTAATATTTAAAACACAAAAATGAACAAATGACATCAAAATATTTATTTGGTTAAAATAATAGACTTTATCAGTATTTTATGATTTGTCATGTGGCACGAGCTATTCGGCTGTAAATACACAAAATTTGAGATCTTTCACTTCAATTGTGTACGGACTCTGTAATGGACAAACAGAGAGAGGAATAAGACGAACCGATTTCGTCAAACGAAAGAAACCCTAAAAACAATGTGAAACTGATCGAGAGATTGTTAAGATGCAGAGTGGGTGAATTAAAAAAAGAAAGATAGTTTAGATTTTGAAAATACATTATAAGGTACCCTGGGGTAATAACGCCACGTTAAGGTTCTGCCAATTTTCACGGCTTAGTTTTAGATTGTATTTTTCAAACAAATATATGATTTGATACAGCAACTCATTGACTATCTATATAAAAAAAATAATTTAATAGATATGTATTCATAAAAAGTAATGGCGTGATTTGTTGACCAATGCTATTTGGCGTTATTACCCACCTATATGGGTAATAACGCCATGCAAACAAAACTATGAAATTAGATGGAATAATTGCATGTAGATTGCCCAATTCTAAAAATATAAACTCTACAAACTTAGAAATTGACAAATTGCATTCTAAGCTGTTGAAAATGTTCAATTTTTTGTGAAAGTGCAAGAAAAATAAAGGTGTGGTGTGTGAGTGGTGGGGGGGGGGGGAAGGATGAGGCAAAAGAATACAGACCGTGAGCTTCTTTTTGCTTAAAAAGGACTGCTTAAATAGAATTATTAGAAACATTGCACAGTTTTAACTGTGTTTATTTGAATCAGTATTTAGGAGGAAGCTCGGCCACTGTTGGGAATCAACCCGGGTATTAATGCCAAGGATTGGCGTTATTACCCCGTTATAGTTATTGCGCTGTACATTTTAAATCACAAATTATCTCGAGAAGATATCCAAAATCTTCAACAACATTCTGAAACTCCATGAAATTTACTACAAATTTATATAATTAACAAAGTATTTCTGGATAAAAAAAAATAGTCTTCACATTACAAAACGTATCTCGCAAATTTTAGATCAAGCGTTAATTTTAGTTGCTTTGAAAAGCAATAAGACCTAAAAATGAAACAAATTAACTTCAAGCTGTTTTTTGCGATTTATATGACTCAAAACCCTTCTGCGCAGAGCACATGGGTGTCATTTACCTGATTATTTCATAATTATGCAAAATATAAGCACTTGGCGTTATTACCCCGCCTGGCGTTATTACCCCAGGGTACCTTATGTTTTTTTATTTAAAAATTGTAGCTTTGTTTTAGACGTTCAAATGTGACAAATTAGGCTCGCAATACATGCAAAAAAAGATTTTTTTTCTTTGTAAAAAATATATATTACATATAAAAATGAAAACGTTTTATGTATCTGTATAGTATTTATGAGACTTTAATTGAAGCAATAGACCTTTCTTAACACCTTTATTACATCTTATAACTAAAAATCCATTAGTTATAGAGTGTTTGAAATTCTTATACAGGCCAATTTTTAATGTATTTGGTTAGTTCTGAATTTACCAGAACCCTTAAATGATTCTCATAACTCTTTCATTCAAAATCCTAAAAAAAACATGTATAAGTAGTTTTTTAGTCCACTTCAAACAGAGACACTTTTTTAGCCCCACTCAGTTAGGAATATTTGAGTAGGAATATTTGAGTTTCAAGCAGTTCTTAATGGACTACACTGTTAGACTATTCTTCTTTGAAAAAAAAATAAAGTACTCTACAAGGAAGTACTCATACTGAATTGACTATGTTTGGATTAAAACACATCACTTTCTCAATTTTGAAACATCATATGTTATCAAATTCAAACAAAGAATAATTTTGTATCCTGTATCGGTTAACTTCATTCATAGCAACATACAATATGCTTATGATAAATTTTGCATTCTTTTTAAATAACTTAAAAGTTCTTGGAAATAATGCTCTTGCAATATAAATTTTCCATTTGAGTATTTTGATAATAATAATGCCATTTTGTTTAGTAAATAAACAGTTAAACGTTTATTGTTAATAATTTTGATCAAGAAATAAATCCCAGAACATTTGTACTTTATTTTGTAAGTTCAGTGGGCAATTCATAGCAATTTATATTTAAACGCAACAATAGACTCAAAAATGAGTACATATGTTTCTCAGTTTTCAGTATATTTGAATCGAGCTATTTTGAGTATCTGAAATACTTAAAATTGAGTATTTTTTATTTAATTTTGAGAACACATTTTTTTTGTGTTTGCAGACACGTTGACCTATTTTGCAAATTCGCTCTCTGTTTGATCACCAACACCATAAATTTGATAAAACCATATGCAAGTGTCACATTTCCTTATATCTATAGATATTAGCTCAATATCATCTTGCTTCAGAACGACATGCCCATTGCTTCTTAATGCTTTGATGAAATAGCTCTCGTTTACGCTCGGTCTAATTAGTGACACTTCTGCAACTTCATGTATATAACAACGTCTAGGTAACTGTTCTTCTTCGATACGGGGACTAACTTTTTGTCTTGTGTGTTTAAGAGTGCTCTCAAACTCCCTGCTCAAGAAGCGCTAATCTTTCTCACATTATTTTTGGCACAAAATTGTGAGGCACGACGTTTGAAGCGCGTTTGAAATCAATGGTTTTCCTTTATGGTTGAAAAATTGTAAGAATTTTTTCATCAATGACGCAAAAAGTTTTTCTGCTTTCTCCTACTATCGAATTTCGGTACAAAATGAAAACTTATAATATTTTCTAAAAGATCTTTTTGATTTGATAAAAAAATAGAGAAGACTTTTGACTGCATTGTTTATTAATAACAATACACCCAATTTCATGCGTTTCCGAAAAAACATTAAAATACAAGCAGACCAGAAAGTGCCCTGTTTAGATTTCTGAATAACCTTAAATGAAAATGAACATTTAAATCATGTTTCTACAGTTTTTGAGTGGGAAGCATCATTTAAAAATAAGAACATGTATGAAATCATTATTTATAGACATATGTATATATATTTATAGCACATAATTCTTAATTTACTACACATAAATACAAGCAAAGCCTAGAAATTTGCCATTATTGGACGAAATAAGAAATATATAAATAAAAACAAATTGTTATGAATTATTGAATTTTGACATAAAATATTATATTATTCAATAAAAGAAATCCTTTTTTATACAAAATGAAAACTAAATTTGTTTATACTTCAGATATTTGGAAATTAAACAAGAAAAGGAAAATGTCAAAATTTGAATAAATTTAATATATTCCTTGCAGAAATTTCATAACGCACGTATGACACTAATTTTAAATTTAAACATAGAATTTTTTTTTATGTAAATGCAAAAGTTGTATTCCAAAGTCTAAAATAAATATGACTATCTTCAAAATATTACTTGACATGGAGCTGAAGGTCTCAAAATATCGCATGTGGGAGAAATAAATTCAAAGGTTTTAGAGAACTGTCAAAAATTCTAAAGATATTTTTTTATTTTGAATTAAACTGTTCAAATGCAGTTGAAATATTTGGTAAACGGACGAGAAAATATACTTAAAAATATTGTATTATTACGCGCAGTTTACATAAAGAAATTTTAATTGTTTGATGTTTTCTTTATTTTGACAGTATATATGCAAACATATGTCATAAAAAATAAAATAAAAGTTCAAAAGTATTAAATCGAAAAAATATTTGCATAACCCTTTTATTTTATATTATTGTTTTAACCAGTGTTGTGACTATTGCTGTGACTTTTAAAATGTGACTCTATTGTGATAACCCTACAGATTTCAATCTATGCTATCAAGTAATATCTGTATTATAATATGACTCGCTTTCACAAAATGCAAGATACGGCTTTAAGTACATTTTTATTTTTATCATCTTCATTTACTTTTTTATTATCGAAAATTGTCCTCGTGTAAAACATGTGAGACAAAACTTTTTTAAGAAAATCCGCGAGAAAGGGGTTTCAATATCTGATTTAAATATCTGGACATTTTAACCAGAAATCTAAACGGCAATAAAACAAAACAGAAACTTGAAAAACACAAATATTCAGCTATATAAATGAATTATGCAATTTAAATTTTTATTTAAAATTTATTCTTTTCCGTATAAGCATTCGTGTAGTGATTACTAATAACATTTTTTTAAATTTTTCTGAACACTATTTCTATTTTTAAATAATATTTTTTTACTTAGCAAACAATTAATTAATATAAATTACCTTTGGTAATAACCTTTATACACAGGCATCCCAAGGTTATTGTAAAATTGGTTTTTAGCATCTAAGTTGCAAATAAATTATTGTATATACAAGACATTTGAACGAAATGTACACTAAAGAGTTATTTATTGAATGTGACTATAGAAATTTATATAAATGCAAAAATGATTTACAACAAAAAGAGAACTCTTGATGGAAACGTCCTATCTTGGAGATATTACTACATCACATTATTATGTGGTAAAACGCCATACAAACATTACACATGTGTTAAATTAAGAAATGCATTCATCCTCACTTCAAAGCATTAGCAAAATTGACTTTCAATTTGGGACACCATAAGGATGAGCTAGGGCCAGATTCAATGTAAATCTTGCTCCTGCTTATATAAAAGCCTTGGAAGAGGATTGAAAGCAGCAACTTATCTCCCAAGATAATTCCAACGCTGTTTACTGGATTCAGATCTGGAGAATGAGTTGGTCTTTCGATTTGTTTCAAATAATGACCTTCATATATCACAGCTTGATGCGATCGTGCATTATAATCCACTAGAATGAAAATTCTATCATTAGCACCGGCAAATGGTCGGACATGTGGATCAATGATCTCATCTCGGTATTTCACCCCAGTCAAAGTTCTTTTATGGGACACATGCAGATCAGTGTCACCACCGACCGAGATCCCTGCCCAAACGATGATTATATCAGTTCTGTATAAGTATGTTTCAACAGTTCTGGATTGATGATAGGTGGTCTGTTATTTTCTTTAGGTTAGCAGATCTCCTAAATCGCTCTCTTTGTGAATCTGGACTTATTTAGAAAGTGTAGAGAAGGCCGTTGCTGACTGGTCAGGAAACGTTTTCTCGCCCAACATAAGTGGAACCTTCTCTGTGATCCATTGAATGGGACACATAGAAAAACTCGTCTTGCATTGGACCTGCATTGTAAAGTTCCTTCTCACCTTGAATAAAACCTAACGAATATTCTTCTTTCTGATGCTACAAAATGGTCTGCAACGTGTTACGTTACAGTAGTTCGTTTTCTACAATGATCGAAAAGAGGTAGAAAACGGCCTTCTAAAGGTGATGTAATTCGTGATCAGACTAGAATATCTCTTCTGGACGCAGAATGTTTCGACTGATATTAATCCAAACTCGTTGGATCATATTGCGAGGTAACCTCAGACATTTAGCAGAATCAGCCTGTGACAATCTCATTTCCGTCTATCCGACCGACTGCCTCCTTAAAGAATGAAATTTCAATTTTTTCTAGATATAGCTAAACACTACTGGTTATTCTCAACGAAACTGCAATAACAGTTGAAAATAAACAAAACTTATGCACGAAATTATGGAAGCTTTGTATTTGCATACATTTTTTTTTTTACAATCATAGATACCTGTTCTTATCAATAAAATAAAACGGATAGCTATCATTTTTGCAAAAGTTTTTTAAAGTTTATCATTATCATTTATATAAAGTATAAAGTACATTGTTACTGTCATTTTTTTACGTGGATTTGTTTACTTTATTTTCAAAAAGTATGCATAATCTAAAGCTTACTTAATCAAACTTATTTAAATCACTAAGTAAATAATAAGCCTTATTGCATGTAGCGTTATAGCGTGGAAAAGTATTTAGCAATTTTAGATTATTAATAAAAGATCCATGTAATTGATGACTTTACGTAACTGTTTACAGATATGCCTTTACATACTAAACCAAATTAAGAAACGCAATAATACATACTTCAAAGTGTAACACACATGATAGGACAACAAACTCCTCATAAAAAATACTTTCTAAGCTAAGAAACTTGAAGCTTTCGTAGCTATAAAATTAAAAATTTTATGCATGTGTTTAAATTGGATTAAACAAATCTCTTAATATGTTTATTGATTTTTATTTTATTTAAATATATTAATAGGTTTTTTCAATTTAAAAACACCACATTAAAATTTCTATATGTAAATATGCATACTGTATATTTTATTTTCGCTAAATATATGTATTCAAATTCAATGCAAATTCTATATGAAGCAGAAAAAAGAATTTTTTTTCTTTTCCGTTTATAAATTAACCGTGTATGTACTACGCATTCTGAATAAAATCTCTATATGTAGAGAACCTGTTAAATTGAAAAGCGAATATTCCGTTTTTGATATTTAATAATTTCGAAATCGAAGCGTAAAATAATATCAATGCGTGTTTTTTTTTTTTTTTTTTTTTTTTTTTTTTTTTTTTTTTTTTACGGCAGACTAAAAAAATGTATTCTTTAACTTGAATTTCGTAAATAGCCAGTATATATATATATATTTATTAACATTAATAATTTATAATACATGTATTCATAACTAAACAATTAAGGAGATACATGTGTCCAAATTACAAGTAGATACTGGGGCATCAATTTTTTTATTCTTAGATAAATCGAGTAAATCTTTATAAATAATCCCAATTACTTTATTAAAAATTATGTTTAAGATTAAATTTTCATAATCAGTTAAATACCAATATGTTTTACACACTTAATATATACATAATATGTATTAAAATTCATTTCACTTGTCTATGTATTAATCAAAAGTTTGTTACTCTTGTGACATTCTTATCAAAAGAGTATCAAAATTTTAATTTAATATGTAGACAAACAAAATACATTTTGTAACAAATTAGATTTATTTTTTGAGAGTAGACTACAATGTTATTTAACTTTTCTTATATCAATTTTTATCTTAATCCTAATTTTATATAAAATAATTGCATTTACGAAAAATTGCTAGAAATAGCTTGTTCACAAGAATAACAGTAGACGTTCCTAAATATTATTAGTTAATCACAAATAAGTAAAGTATTTCGGTTACTCTACTTACAGTTTTTTAAAAGATCTATTTCTGAAGTGAGTAGAATCCTTCACAGTTTTACAATTCAGGGTTCTCAAATGGAAATATGAAACTAATGAAACTATGAAAATAAATTTTCATAATCAGTTAAATACCAACATGTTTTACACACGTAATATATACATAATATGTATTAAAATTAATTTCACTTGTCTATGTATTAATCAAAAGTTTGTTACTCTTGTGACATTCTTATCAAAAGAGTAACAAAATTTTAATTTAATATGTAGACAAACAAAATACATTTTGTAACAAATTAGATTTATTTTTTGAGAGTAGACCACAATGGTATTTAACTTTTCTTATATCAATTTTTATCTTAATTCTAATTTTATATAAAATAATTGCATTTACGAAAAATTGCTAGAAATAGCTTGTTCACAAGAATAACAGTAGACGTTCCTAAATATTATTAGTTAATCACAAATAAGTAAAGTATTTCGGTTACTCTACTTACAGTTTTTTAAAAGATCTATTTCTGAAGTGAGTAGAATCCTTCACAGTTTTACAATTCAGGGTTCTCAAATGGAAATATGAAACTAATGAAACTATGAAAATAAATTTTCATAATCAGTTAAATACCAACATGTTTTACACACGTAATATATACATAATATGTATTAAAATTAATTTCACTTGTCTATGTATTAATCAAAAGTTTGTTACTCTTGTGACATTCTTATCAAAAGAGTAACAAAATTTTAATTTAATATGTAGACAAACAAAATACATTTTGTAACAAATTAGATTTATTTTTTGAGAGTAGACCACAATGGTATTTAACTTTTCTTATATCAATTTTTATCTTAATCCTAATTTTATATAAAATAATTGCATTTACGAAAAATTGCTAGAAATAGCTTGTTCACAAGAATAACAGTAGACGTTCCTAAATACTATTAGTTAATCACAAATAAGTAATGTATTTCGGTTACTCTACTTACAATTTTTTAAAAGATCTATTTCTGAAGTGAGTAGAATCCTTCACAGTTTTACAATTCAGGGTTCTCAAATGGATATATGAAACTAATGAGACTATGAAAATAAATTTTCATAATCAGTTAAATACCAACATGTTTTACACACGTAATATATACATAATATGTATTAAAATTAATTTCACTTGTCTATGTATTAATCAAAAGTTTGTTACTCTTGTGACATTCTTATCAAAAGAGTAACAAAATTTTAATTTAATATGTAGACAAACAAAATACATTTTGTAACAAATTAGATTTATTTTTTGAGAGTAGACCACAATGGTATTTAACTTTTCTTATATCAATTTTTATCTTAATCCTAATTTTATATAAAATAATTGCATTTACGAAAAATTGCTAGAAATAGCTTGTTCACAAGAATAACAGTAGACGTTCCTAAATACTATTAGTTAATCACAAATAAGTAATGTATTTCGGTTACTCTACTTACAATTTTTTAAAAGATCTATTTCTGAAGTGAGTAGAATCCTTCACAGTTTTACAATTCAGGGTTCTCAAATGGTCCGTAAACTGAACACCAATATTTTTTTAGAAAGATTTTCTTTTTATATTTTTCTTGCAAATTGCGCAGAATCCGCCTTCGGAGATTGATTTTAGCACAAATGCTGTAGAAACCGACTATGAAGTTTTCTGTTAAAAAATATTGGTGTTCAGTTCGCGGACAGTTTGAGAGCCCTGACATTTTTAGTTTCAAATTTCACAAATTGTTGCCGCTACAGTGACTTACACTCAAAAAGTGATTAGTTAAAATCTTGCAATTACAAAAATGAATCGAATTTTTTTTCGTTTGAGGGAGTAAGCATAATTAAGATTGAAAAGCTGTGTTCTTCAAATGATCCATTTTCATACATTATTCGTCACAGAAAAAATCTTCACATCTATATTTATCATAGCGCTACTCAATTTTTTTCTTTCACGTACAGTCAGTTATGGCCAATTTTGGCTTCTTTGGGCCATTCCCTAGTTTCAGTCACATTTCCATTGTTAAACAAATATTATATATGATTTTTCAACATTGAAATTAAATTGTAAACAATTAACATAAGTCAAAGAAGCAAACTGTATGGATTTAAAGAGGATTTATTATTATTATTATTATTTTAACTATTTTTATGGTTTAGAAAAAAGTAGCCCTCGGGGCTTCTTTGTAGCTGTTCTTAGTATCTGGGGGTTTGTTTGATCTATTAACATAGTTTCGTATAAAATGAATATATTTCATATGTAAATTAATGTATTTTCATTGAAACTCAATTGAAATAGCATCTGCTAATGAAATAATACAGTAAACTCGGTAAACAAATTATTATTTGTTTCGTTTAAAAACAATAAACCCATCTGTAATATTAAAGAAACGAGAGACAGTTATTGTCTTTTTATCCTCAGCAACAGCAGCAATGACAGCTATTGCAACATTTTGCTTCAGTAATATCTAAAAACTGTTACCTAAAACTTTTTTAACCCCTTCGCTAAATTTTTAATGTTTTGTTACCGGTTTTTAAGAACAGAAATTTGTGCCTTACAAAATCAAGAAAATGCTCCGATAAATAAGGCAAATTTTACAGTAAAATTTTACTGATGGTTATGAATGAGGATTCATAAGCCTTTACGGCACGAATATGTGTTGCTCGTCTCCAAGGAGTTAAAGAGATTTGGTTGTATAAAAGGCATTTCTGAATATTTGGGCCTATTTTCGGACCAAAAAAGGCATGTCACAAAGTAGACTTTAAATAAAAGTTTTCGTGTTAACTTTATAAAAACATAAACATCTCCTGTAAATTATAGAGTTAAAAAGCTGAGATCACACATGGAATACGGGTTGCCAAAAGTAATATTTTGACACTTAACATATTTATAACGCTTATCCAAATTGTTTCATAATAGAAAGTTTGGAGGGTAAAAATTTACACACGAAAACAATTGTATTCAAACGTATTCATTATTTCCAAAAAAAATCAAGTTGCTCCAAATTGTTCAAATACCATAAAGAAAGGTATAAAATATTTTCCAAGAACAAAACTCCAAATTATCTTATATCGTTTGTTCAATACAGACAGGGGGGGATGACCAAAGTAATCTATTGCAAGGATCAAAGTAGCCTTTACTTTTGTCTTTGAGTTCGGAGAATTCCCAATTCTCAGAAATACTCGCTCCTGACACCTCTGCTTACCTAAATAACGAAAACCAGAATCTTTATTTTTTAAATTAGTAATCTTCTTATCACACAGCATACGATAAACCAAAACATTTCCAACATTTTTGTGACTTTTGTTACCATTTGTGAGATTTCCGTCATTATCTATATTATTTTAACCCTTTATCTACCGAATTAAGAATTCATGAGAATTTCGCATTTTAAAGTATTTTACGTAAATTGTTTAAATAAAATTAAAAGATTTACATAATCATTTAATAAGTTTTTGAAGGATTGGAAGATTTAGACGGAATAATTAATTTTGAATTTACAAGAATTTTTTGCAATATTTGTAACCCAATCAAATTTTTATTTTAAATTGTTTTCTTATTATTTTGTAGAATTATAAAATGTACAAATAGGATGTTCTTACAATATAAATATAGAAATTTTTCCGAATAGGAAAATCCCCAAACCCCTTCCTCAGCGTCAAGAAAACTAAAAATATACAAAAAAAAAAATCATCCTTTATAAAGAAATTTTTTTGTGAAACCAATAATTGTTTTGTAACAAAGTAAAGTAATATATCTGTAACTCATTCTAAACAGTATTACAACTAATTGACATATTAAAAGAATTTTATAATAAATAATTTTAATGGTATTTATAAGGACCGTCGATAGATAAAGGGTTAACGTACCCCCTCCAGAAGGCCGACCACGTGCCCCCAACCACTGATTTCATATTTAAGGAACCATCAGAAGAAAAGACTTCTTTTCGAATACATTGAAGGGGGTTCGAGACAGTGTTTTAAATATTCTAAAATATACTTATTGCATTAAAACTTTCTTTTTGCTTGAAATGACCTTTAAATCATTTTTCTATCTCAATTGGAACCGGAAATTTAAACTTTTTCGGTTTTGGTTTGTGTTCAAAATAATGCTTAGAAAGAACTACCTGTGAATGTGAGTTTTTCTTCATGATGGATTTTTTCACCATTCAAAGTGTTATAAGTCAATATTTAAATTATTAAAAATCAAGAAATGCTAAAAATTAAAAGGTTCAAACTTAGAGCTTGACTTTTTTTAATTGGTTTATTTTAGTTTTGATTCAACATGTTTGAAAAAAAAATCATTTTCTTTTCATTTTTACTTAAAATCTTTCTAATTTTGTAGGGTAACATCCCTAGTAATTGGCACATTAAGGATTTGTCTTTAAACTTACTTCTATTTTCATTACCAAGAAATAAAATAAATATATATAGGACAGTTGCACCATAAAATTTAACTAATAATAACACATTGCTCAGTGGTGCACAAAACAGGAATTTTAATATACATTTGTACAATTAAAATAAAATAAAACTTTCAACGTTTCGAATTTCATTATATCCTTTCATATTTGAAAAAGTAAAAAAGATCGCACAAAAATATAACATAAAACTTGTCGCCATTCCTCCTCCATATCTCATTGACCTCGTTACAGATAAGATCGACAAAACTCCAATAGATCAAAAATCTGGTATTTATGAAATCCCCATCACTTTACCTAATAATCTTAAAAAAGTCTACATCGGCATGACTACGCGGAAACTTTTAATTAGAATTAAAGAGCATCGCAGAGATATAAAACAATATAAACAGAATACTGCCCTTTCTCGCTTCTATTTGGCGAACAAGGGTTGCCATATTAATTTTGAGGAGGCCAAAATCATAGTTCCATGCAATAACCCAGTTCAAGGTAAAATAAGAGAATCCATCGAAATCATAGCATGAGAAAATAAACCATGTAATGATAATTTATCCTACAATATACCAAAAATATGGCATAACATCATAAAATCTTAAAATTTTTATTTCCTTGCAATATTAATTTTTACTCACGTGTAAGTGGCAACATTTTTTATAATTTTAATTCATTTAGATTTTAATTTAGTAGAAATATTATCTCTCGATCAAGATGCAAACGTAGTCCTTCCATTATCATATTTTCCTGAAGACGCCCGCAGAAGACGGCGGGAAACGCTGAAAGTTTTATTTTATTTTAATTGTACAAATGTATATTAAAATTCCTGTTTTGTGCACCACTGAGCAATGTGTTATTATTAGTTAAAGAAATAAAATATTTACTTGCAGATATTTTTAAATCAAAGAGTGCATATCTGTGCATATATTTTGCAAACTAAAAGCAAAAATATTTGAAATTGAATTTTGAATATTTTTATGAAAATATATTTATAAAAAGTTGCTGTAATCACCAGTAATTGGCACTTACAGTTTTACACAATTAAAGTAACTCTTTTAAACTAAACAAATCGCTACTTAATTACTCACAACGATTCAGATTTTGAGCTCAAAATTTAAGTATAAGCTTTTAAAACATTTATTTAGATAAAAAAAAATACCGGTTAAAAATATTTGTTGGTTACTCTAAAGTTTAAGGCGTCCACTAACGGAATTTTATGAAATTTATCTTTAAAATTTATAAAATGTTACCCTGCCTACCCTACGAACACAGTTCAATTTTTCGCTACTTAATTACTCACAACGATTCAGATTTTGAGCTCAAAATTTAAGTATAAGCTTTTAAAACATTTATTTAGATAAAAAAATACCGGTTAAAAATATTTGTTGGTTACTCTAAAGTTTAAGGCGCCCTCTAACGGAATTTTTTGAAATTTATCTTTAAAATTTATTTTAATGGAAATACTGGCATAAAGAATGGTTTTAGAAAAAAAAGCGCAAAAGAATCGACCAATTTTTCAGTTTTGTATAATCATTTGAAATTTGAACCTTCTCACCCCCATTGAACACAGTTTAGTTAGCGCTACTTAACTGGTCTTAACGATTCAGATTTTCAGCACAAAATTTAAGTTTATGTCTAAGCTTAAAAAAAAATTAATGAAATGCAAAAAATAACGGTAAAAAATAGTTGTACGTTACTCCAAAATCTAAAACGCTCTCTATCGACATTTTTTTAAATTTATGTTTATAATTTATTTTCAAGACAATTCTGACATAAAGAATAGTTTTAGTGAAAACCGCAAATCAATTGACTAATTATTCTGTTTTTTATAATGATTTGAAATTTAAACCTACCCACTCCCATTGAACACAGTTCAGTTTGTGCTACTGAACCACAGATTTTGGGCTCAAAATTTAAGTTTATGTCTAAACTTCTAGAAAAATTTAATGAGATACAAAAAATAAAGGTAAAAAACAGTTATTTGTTATTACAAAGTCTAAAGCGTCCACTATTGACATTTAAAAAAAATGTATCTTTATAATTTATTTTCAAGACAATACTGACATAAAAAGTAGTTTTCGTGAAACCCGCAAACAAATCGACCAATTTTTCCGTTTTTTGTAACGATTTCAAATTTTAGACCCTAAGCTTTGATGGCATCTATCTCCTTCGGAAGACGTTTGGGACCCTTAGTTTCCCATTTAATATTATTTGTCTTTATGTGTAGTATCACCCCTTTAAGTTTTGCCCAGTCGTTTAGATACACCCTGTATAGGAACAGATTCTTCGTATCTAATTTACGGGCATATAAAAAGAAAAAACTACGTATTCTTTTTCTTAATATTACATAGGAAATGATTCTAATATTTCTTCTTAGAATATATTACATTCTAAAGTATAATACTCTTTGCATGGTATATCACAAAAAATGTCATATTTTGAGATATTAGACATGTTTACCTCGTGGGGACACATGGAAAATTAGATGAGAGAAATTCCGACTCTAATAATATGATTTTTGGAGCTAAATGGAATATGCACTTTTGTAATATTAAAAAAAGGTGATTTTATGACAAAACGATTAAAATCTTTTCTTTTTTCTATTACATTTCCTGTAAAGTTTTATCATATAGCCATACGGCTGAAGTTTGCCTTACGACTGAAGTTTGCTCATAAAATCCCTTATCTGTTCGAAATCAGTCACGTAAATGTAAATTATTATCGCAAAACAAGCATATTTTTAAAACATGGGTAAACATATTTTTATTTCTGAAAACATTTTTTTTAGTTATTTCTTATTGAAAGCTATTATGAAAATCATATTTTCATTCCATTTTATTAATATAAATTTCAGAAATGGAAAAGTATGAAAGCTTACATATGGGAATAAATACTTCGTATCTAATATAAGGGAATATAAAAAAAAAGTTAAGCATTCTTTTTTGTACTATTAGAGAGGAAATGATTTTAATATATTTTTCAGGCCATTTTGAATTGTAATGTATAATACATTTCGTATAGTATATCTCAAGAAATCTCATACCATTTTAAATTATTAAACATGTTTATCTTGCGGGAAAACGTAGAAAATTCGATGAGAGAAATTGTCTTGGTGATAATTTGATTTTTGGAACTAAATGAAATATGTACCTGTAATTTTAAAATGGCTTTTAAATCGTGTTTCAATCTTAGAGGGAAGCGGAATTATTATTATTATTATTATTATTACTGCATTTTAGTTAATTTCCAAAATATAGATTTTTTAGCAATAGTTATCATGAGAAAAGTTCCTCTGAATATGAATTTTTCGTCATGGTGGTTTGTTCCACCGTTTCTCATATTTAAATTATTAGAAGTCAAGAAATCTTAATGATAAGAGGTTCAAACGTGGAACTTCTTTTGAATTTGATTCTGTTTAATTTTGATTCAACAAATGTAAAAAATATTTATTTTTAAAAAGATGATTTTCTAAAAAAATAGTAGATCATTTTCTTTTAAATTTTTATTTAAAATATTTTTAATATTCAAGTAAATTAATATTTTAAAAAAATGCTAAATACAAATTTAAACTTCTATATTTCTATTTATTTCAATTAAAAAAATCGAAATTCAGCAAATAATATATTGATTGATAACAATTTTAATTTTAAATTATATATATTTTTGTAATTTATTTAAAATAAGATGAGGGAAATATTTTCATGTCATTTTCTTTGCATATTATATGGTTAACCATCATAAGAAATAATTAAAACTATAACCCAAGAGATATAAAATATTTTGAAATGTGTTCCACATCCCCTTATGTTTTCTAAAATAATTATTTTAATACAGTATTTTGATTTATATAAAACATTTAGCAATCAGAAATGATTTATGTTAATTTTAAATATAGGAAAAATATTGTATCCTTTGATATGCTGGTACTTTAAAATCATATTTTCATTCCATAACTTTAATATAACTTCCATAAGTAGAAAAGTATAAAAGCGTATATATGAGAATAAATTCTTCGTATCTAATTTACTGGAGTATAAAAAAATGTTACTCATTCCTTCTCAGACTATTACAGAGAAAATGGTTTTAATATTTCTTCACAGGCCGTTTTGAATTCTAAAGTATAATCCCCATTGTACAGTATACCACAGGAAATTTCATTTCATTTTATATTATTAAACATGTTTACCTCATGAGAATATGTGGAAGATTCGATGAGAGAAATTCCTGGCAATGATAATTTGATTTTTTGAAATAAATGGAATATACATTGAAAAACATGATTTCATTCCAAAAGAGTTTAAATCGTTTCTTTTTTCTATTTTTTTCTGTATAGTTTTACCATATAGCTTTACGACTGAAGTTTACTCATAAAATACCTTACTTATTTAAAATCAGACACGTAAATGTAAAATAATATTGCAAATGCAAATATATTTTTAAAACATGGATAACGTTATTCTTATATTTCTGAAGTTTTTTTCACCCTTTTCTTAATAAAAGATAACATGAAAATAAAGCATAAATAATTTAAAGTAATCTTGAATATTTCGATAAATATACACTATATTGCCATTGATTATGGGACACTTGCGATTTTAGACATTTTACTAAATATCTAGAAAAATACATTAGGAATCATCTCGAAACTCTTAGTGTATAAATATAATAGTATACGTCATACATCTCCGTGAAGATTTTTTACCGAAACTCCATAGGGGACCGTCAACAAATTAAAAAAGAATGAATATCTTTTGAATAACCCTGTCAAACCTAATGTAGCAAAAGCGCTCAAACTCTAGATTATAATTGAATGCCTTATTGTAATACACTGTGTTCATTTTTATGCAAATAGCATGCATACTCGCAGAGTAATTAAGGTTTTTATAAAAATGGCCGCAAATTTTTCTAAGTTTTTCCCTTATAATTTTCAGAGTTCTTAATATAAAATAATATTTTTTTCAGAAAGTATGACAAACAACATTGCACACAGTACCCTATAATCAGAATTAAAAAATAATGAAAATTGTATACAAAATGAGTTAATTTACTAAATAATTTTTTACTGCGCATGCGTAAACGATATCAAAATTTCATTTACATATTATGTTAGCTAAATGTATAGAGCAACTATTGTGAAAGTCACAAAATCATAACTTGAAAATTCTGAAAATAATCGTCAATTGAATAAGTTGAAAATCCGTTATTCTCAGAATGAAGCAAAAACAAAAGGGGTTGTATCCATATATTCATTGATTAGTGTCAATATAGAATACACAATACGGGATGTTACGACTACTTTTGGATAAAATCCCTCATTTTTTTCCTTCATTTTGGAAACAACGGATTTTGTCCTTTTTCTATAGACGATTACTTTCAAAATTTTCAAGCTATAATTTTGAGACTTTTACAAAAGTTGCTCTATACATTTAGCTAACATAATATGCAAATGAAATTTTGATATCTTTGACGCATGCGCAGTAAAAAATTATTTAGTAAAGCTACTCATTTTTCATACAATTTTTATTATTTTTTAATTCTGATTACAGGGTACTGTGTGCAATGTTGTTTGTCAGATTTTCTGAAAAAAAATTATTTTATATTAAGAACTCTGAAAATTATAAGGGAAAAACTTGGGGCCATTTTTATAAAAACCTTAATTACTCTGCGAGTATGCATGCTATTTGCATAAAAATGAACACAGTGTATTACAATAAGGCATTCAATCATCATCTAGAGTTTGAGCGCTTTTGCTACATTAGTTTTGACAGGGTTATTCAAAAGATATTCATTCTTTTTTAATTTGTTGACGGTCCCCTATGGAGTTTCGGTAAAAAATCTTCACGGAGATGTATGACGTATACTATTATATTTATACACTAAGAGTTTCGAGATGATTCCTAATGTATTTTTCTAGATATTTAGTAAAATGTCTAAAATCGCAAGTGTCCCATAATCAATGGCAATATAGTGTATAATATTCCATATGAATTGAATATTTTCAACTGAGTAAAAAATTGCCCAGATCGTGAATCGAACCCAAATTTTTTGCTTACAAAGCCAATGTTTCATGGTTTAACTGTCGACAACTGCCGGTTGTTTTTTGTTAAGACAACCTTATTGGCCATAACATATGATCTGCCATTTAGACAGCTCGACAGAATAAACTACAGGTAAAAGAACTCCATATAACGATGTTTACGCATATATACTTTTATTTTATCAAAATCAAACTGATTGGTAAATTAATCATAGGAAGTGAATATTTTAAAATGAGCGAAAATTTGCCAATGCCGGGAACGAATCCAGATCTTTGGCTGACAAGGCTAATGCTTTACCAATTACGTTAATTGGACTACAACCGGCGGGAATTTTTCGCTCAGACAACTTCATTGGTCATATCATCTAGTTTTTTTCATTTAGAAAGCTCAACAGAATAAACTGCAGGTAAAGGAACTTAATTTAACGTTGGATACGTAGGTGTATTAGTATTTTAACGCAGTCTAACTGATTGGTAAATTAATCATATGAAGTGAATATTTCTAACAGAGCGAAAACTTGCCCAGCCGGGAATCCACATCCTACACTGTTAAAAATTTGCAGCATTCTGTCCAGTCTTTCGACCGTTTTTATCGAAAACGGTTACACAACCGCCATTTTACGTTATTATGGCCATATTTTTGTCCATTTTATGATTAGAATATAGTTAAATTGCAGTAATATAACCGTCTTTTCAAAAAAAGGTCAAATGTCTGGACAGAATGCTGCAAATTTTTAACAGTGTAGGCTTACAAGGCCAATGCTTTACCGTATTAAGTAAATAACTTTGCTTAATTCTAATGTTGAGATATTTGTGGTCAGTTATTAAATATTTAAACGCTTCTTTGAACTTTTTCGATATTTGATTAGTAAAATTTAAAGAATTGTCAATGATTAAAACTGAATTCAGAAATAAACTATGATTAAAATAGTTCCAAAATACGGATAACCATATAATCCGTTAACGTTTACTGTTCGGAAAGAACTTTCCTTGATTCTTATATAAATTTTGTTTGAGTCATGTATTATTATCAGATAGTTATACGTTTCATCGTGCGTTTTCGAAAACTAAATGACAAATTTTTCAAACAAAAATTGTCGTTTGTGTTTTAAAGTGAATTCCGAAATTAATTGTGTTTAGAGCAGTTAAAAAATAAAAAAAACCGCAAAATCAATTAACGTTTTCATTTCAAATAATTCGCTTTTTTTGATTTTAATGTAGATTTTGTCTGTTTTGTGACTTATTATCAAATATTTTAACATTTTCTCGAACTTTGCAATAATTAAATAACAAAAAAGTCTGTGGTTTAAAATGATAATCCAAAATAAACAGTTTAGAGTTAAAAAATTGAGAAAACCACAAAATCAATTAATATTTTCACTTACAATAATTAGCTTTGCTTAATTCCGATGTCGAATTCGTATGTTTCGTGATTTATTATAAAACATCTAATCGTTTCTTAGAACTTTACCGATAACTAAATGATAAAATAAAAAAAAATATCAACGGTTAAATTCAATTCTGAAAAAAATAGTTAACAATATTTAGAATGTTAAAGTAGTTAAAAAATACATAAATTATCTGTAAGTTTATATTTAAAAAAATTCAAACATTATACATCTTGTTCTTTGTCAATAAATCCAGATGATGGAAAATGTGAAGCGATTTCAATTTTCGACTGTACTTTCATAAAATCTTCAAAATGTTATACAGTTATTGTATCCGAGATATGAAGAATATTCATACAGGTTTAGTAACAATTTTCTATATTTAAGAAGTTTTCAAACTTATTCTAATGAAGTTATATACTTCATATACTTATTTTTTGTATTCAGATTTTTACGACTTGGTGTCATTTGAATATTTTATTTGTTATATTTCCGTCAAGTAAAACACTTAGCAGAATTTAAGGATTTAAATTTCAGTTGAAAAGTATTAAGATTCTTACTGAAAATTTCATTTGCTTAATAATATAACATAATGTAAAAACAAACTTATATTACGTTAACTGTTAATGTTTGACATTCTTTTAAAGATTATTAAAAGGGGAATTTGCATGTTGCATCATATAGTATTTTGCATACTGGAGCATATTTGCATATTTACATACAATATACCTCGTTGTAGGGGACTGTATCCGTTGGGTAATTATATCTCTGGAATATCATATCATCTTGACATAGCGTGAAATTTTGACCCACCTGGCTTAATATTGCCAAATTTTCTGAAATATTGCTAAATTTAAAGAAAAAATAAGCCGTTATATATGAAGCCAACTTCAAGAGAAGAGGGTAATTTTGAGGAAATTCCTATTTAAAACGATTTTTCTATATATAGCTGAGCTCAATGTAATTTATTTTAAAATTTGCGCACGAAAGGGTTTTTTTAAATCTATGGGTCAGAATTTAATGTGTAATATACAAAAAACTATGCCAATTTGCCATTTTTTTTGTAGGAAATTTAAATTAAATTGAACATTGCTTTGTGAATAAGATAGCCGCGTGTAAACGTGGGGAAAACCTTTAAAATTATTGTCTCAGTATACAATAACAGTACAAGAAAAAATGTCTTACGAAAAAATATAACTGTAAAAAAAAGTTCCGAGTTCTGTAGGAAAAAACTTCAAGAAAGGCAGTGATAATTTACTGGGTACCAGTTTTAATAAAATTCATTCAAACATACCTACTGAAAAATTTTAGCATTGTTTAAAAATTAAAATAATTTTGATAGCATATTAATAATCCATGAAAAACTTGGCAAATTTTTGATTATTTTTTGCCTATCACTTTCATTTCATTATAAAATTATGATGATAATATCAATAACAATGTCACTGTAAAAATAATTAATATATATAAATATGAATTACATGAAATAAAATCTTGTTTTCCGTTTAACTTTTTTTTTAGGTTTATCCTAAAAGGCTTTATATTTTTCCGATACGGACGTTTCTTCGTATCATACATTTTTTATTTATTTTTAAGTAAATTATTTTTTTACGCACCTATAAACAAATTTTAAAACATCTTCAAAACTGAAATGCATGTTACATTGACATTATCTAACCCATATATATAAAATCCTAATGAAGTGAATTTATGAATTGGTGAAATGAAACGACTGATTAAACAACTGATTATTTTTCTTAGATAATTGTCGTAAAATAAAACCATTTATGATGTAGTACACAACATATAATCCTTATTGATCTACATTTGTCAAAAGTGGTATTATAATTTTAAAATTTGAATTAGTTTTAGAGGTATTATTGTTACATTTTTTAAATTATAATGACACTACTCAAATTGCAACGATCACAATATTTTTACTTGAGAATTCATACTATTAAGATAAAACGAGCATGATTAATCTGTAAAAATTATATCACAGCTGAAAAAAAGTGAACTTCAATATACATCGTCACCGATGACATCTGGCAGAATGGAGTTTTAATGCTAAGTGATTTCTTCCAACGAATCAAGAAATAATAGCCATAAATGTTTACTGTTGTCTAATTTTACTCAGTTACTCCTCATAATATTCCAATCTCTAGCAATACGTTACCCACGAAATGGAACAAATCAAATCATCTCTTGACAATAAAATACAAAAATGTTCTTTGTCTACTATTTCCGTCTTTAATCCATTATCACAGTTAAACTTCTTGATTCTAAATCCGTGTTTTAATAATTTAAAGGGAAAAGAAAAACTTCGAAACTCCGTTGCTTGGAGTAACATGATGACAAGCAAATGTTCCAATCAAGTTCGCACTTGGCGGGGTTTATTTTCACAGTTGAAAGGACAGCTCAATTCTGATTTTTAAACTCGCGTTCATGATTTTTAATCGCGACATAATACAATCATGTTCGAGCTAAGATTAAACCTAAGCATGGAACACCCAATGAACGGAATGAACGCCAATGGGGCGTTTTGATTAACAAGGTGGACAAAATCCAAATTTCTGATTATCTCAGAATTTAACGGAACTGCGTACATTAATAGCTGAATGTCTATTTTATTGAGATCCGAAGGAATTTTATGGAAAAAAATCGAGGTGTCGGTTAATACGACCGTAAAGTTAGCTTTTCTCTAGTTGGTTTGTAGAACTTTCTGTGGATGTTCCAGTCTGCCATAAGTTCAAAACTACGTTGTTCATATGCTGTTTAATTTTAAACCACGAGTTTACTGGACTATGACATATGATTGTCAAGTCGATTATGACATATGATTGTCAAGGTATGTTTTAAACTATTTTTGTTTTAAAATAAGCGCTGTTAAACCCGTTAATTGGTTTTTTTAGAGGTTCTGATTTTGCATGAATCATTTTGTTTTTTGCAATCTTTCTCTTGAATTTTAACAAAGTGTTCAGCAGTGTTCACCAATAAGCCTTTTTAATGAAAGTACAATTCCTATAGTATTTGGAAACTAAAAATATCTGCTGCAAATAAATAGGTTACTATTAATAAACAAGCTTAATATGTACATGCAGTTTCAGTATGCATGTTTAGTTGAAAATTTCTCGTCAATATTAAACCAATTTTAATTACCTGATTGAACTGAATCGTTAAATATATGTGTAGTTTTAAAGACTATTAAATATGATTATGATTTGAAGAGCTTAGAAGCTACCTTTTTATACAGGGCTGCACAAAAGTTCAGTTTAAATTTTATAAGTTAATTTTAAACACCTTCCAGTTATTTGATAGAGCAGGAACTTTATTTGTACATGTAGCTATGTTGCCAGTGCAATATTATTATAGTTTAGGGAATGTAGCAGTTAGGTTTTTTTTTTTTTACAGGGCCATACAAAAAGTTAGTTCAAAACTTGCAAAACAGTTTTAAATCATTTTCAATCATGTGATTGCTCTGAAACTTTGCTTACATGTATTTTTTCGATGACCATTCGATTAAACTATATTTTGACAAACGTAGAAATTACGAATTCTTTACAGGGACAAACAAAACATTGCGGAAAGATTGTTGCCAGTAAGCAGAAATTTTAATGAAATATAAAGAAAATTACAGTAAGTTAGTGATGTAATAATAGTATTTTTAAATTGAACATAAAACACGTCGCAATTATATTTCTTTTGCGGGGCAATATAAAGAAATCGGATACATTATATATCTGTAAGCAGAAAATTTATTTTAAAATTTATAAAATTTATATAGGTTATTTATTCACACAGTATTCTTTCAACCGAAAATAATTTGGGTAGCATTTAGGGTAACATCCCCAGTAATTGGCACATTAAGAATTTGTCGTTAAACTTACTTAAATTTTCATTACAAAGAAATAAGCTATTTACTTGGAAATATTTTTAAATCAAAGAATGCATATCTGTGCATCTATTTTGTCCACTAAAAGAAAAAAAAAATTGAAAAAGTATTTTTATAAAAATATATTTATAAAAAATTGCTGAAATCACCAGTAATTGGCACCTAGAGCACCAATGTATGTCACCTTGTGATCCAGTAATTGGCATATGTCTATATTTAAAAAAAAATTTACATTTTGCATTGGGTTTAATCGCTTTAAATTAATTTACTGTAGATGAAGATGCCATATTTCAGGTTTTTGAGAGTAAGAAATCAGCATATTAATCTGAAATGTGAACACTTTAAAACAATACAATATACTTACATTAATATCCAGTAATTGTCATGCTGTCCCCAGTAATTGTCATATGCAGCTTTAATGGATTCCAATTACTGATAAAATTTATATTTTCAAATAAAAACATATGATAAACAAAATTAGACTATAATTTTAAAAATACTTCCAAAATAAATGATTTAATCTCAAATTCCTTGCGAATTCCCTGTAATTGGAATAGGTGCCAATTACTCGGAACTAGCAAAATTGAAGCACCATTAATTGGCAACTACCATTAATTCAGAAATCCAAATATATGTGTCGAAAATACTTTACACAATTAAAGTAACCCTTTTAAACTAAACAAAACTGTTGTCAATTAAAATTTAAAATATATTATAAATCAGATAATAATGAATTGAAAAGCATGCCTTCCTTAAGCCAAAGAACAAGAATTTGCAACAAAATGGCTAATTTGATACAAGCCAGATTTGTTTCTCTTTCCTAGGCTCTATTGTCATCTTGTAAAATAAATCAAAGTTATAATCTTTAACGTAAATGAGCATATAACTGATATACGGTCTTGAATTTTTAAAAGACTGGATATAAATCTTTTTTTAGGACATGTTTGTAAAATGTGCCAATCACTGGTGCATGCCAATTACTGGGGGTGTTACCCTATATATTTTTTAAAAATCACACAAAATATAAGGTTTTTTTATGTAATTTTATTTTTAAATTTTTATTTTTCAAGATGAATACACACATTCCTAGAGCAATTCTGATTAGACAAAAATAAAAGGAAACGAATGTTAACGTATATGCATGCATTAAATTTTTTTTTTATCTAATAGTAAAAGTAGTCGTTGGGGGCCACCGTAATACTTACCCATCATGGACATGAATATAATATAAGGAAATCAAACTTGTGTAAACTATTTATAAAATTCATCGCAGTTCCAAAACAAAACCAGAACATTTTAAGTATATATAGTAATGCTCTATTAATGATTTGTTAATGAACCAATTTCGATAAATTATATAAAAACATCAAACTACTCAAGTAGTATCGAATTGTGTAAAAGAAACTTCGTAAAAGAAATTGCGTAAAAGGCCGCCGTAATACTTACCCATGCATACTATTTTGAATATGGAAATAAAATCAATTAATAGTCAATTACGTTAAAAAAAGCATCCTTTTAACTCCAAAAATAATAATTACATTAACTAACAGTTTACTGCATCGGATTAAGCGTCTCCTTTCCAATTAAAATATATCTTTGAATTGAAATTTGAATGAAATACAGGCGCATGAAAAAACAAAGAATGTGAAAAACAAGTTTACAAATATCTCGTCAACTAATAATCCAATTGACTTCGTTCTTTATACACAATTTGTGTTATTTTATTTTGCCTTTGGCGTCAACTCTTAAAGAAAAAAATTCAAAATTTTTCATATACCTTCCATAAGAACTAAATTTTTGAGAGTCCGAAAAAATAGTTCGAAATAATCGAGGTTACTGATATTAAATAGGCTTCGTTCCATTCTTACATACTAATAAAAAAATTTCAAGTCTCTATCTCAGTTTGTTTGGGAGATAGAGCGTTTATAGGTACACAGACAGACAGACACATAGACGGACAAACAGTATTTTTTTCTACAAATATGTTTTTCAGAATCACCAGTGTCTAAAACATGTAAACCCCTCATTTTTTTCCAAACGATTGTAAGGCTTACCATATACTACGTATGATGAGTAAGACATAAGTATGTTTAACGCATTTTTTATAATTCATTATCTATTTACTTTGAGAGATTGTTAAATAAACAAAATATGTATGAATATTTGAGTAATTTATTAGCGATACATTCGATAAATCAGCAAAAATTAACCAAACTACAGAGAAATAATTTTGCCCACCTAGATCGTCAAAACGCTTTACTGTGGGGCAGAGAGAGATCGTTTCCAACTACGTTATTGGCTAGTAAGAGGAGTGTCACAACAGAATTCTTTCACTATAGATGAAACTCACAGAATTAAACAGGGTCAAAAGGTCCGTAAGATGGCAATGCATTAAGGGTTTTGCAAACGATTTTTTAAATAAAATATTAAAAATAAAGTTTCCGACAAAATGTTTTTATTCTATAAAGGAGAAATGAAATAATAGATTAGATTAATCTTTCGAAATAAGAGATTGACATTTTAATAATAAAACTGAGTTATCTTTAGGAAAATAATTGTATATTACGCCGAATTAAAGAAAAAGGGGGAATTTAGCTGGTAATTAAATGTTAGTATATTACTGAAATATAAATAAAAGTATATCTTTATAAGAATTTGGAGCGAAATCGAAACGGAAAAATGGCGAAAAAATATTTATTATTAGATATATATTGATACATACACATATATATTTTTGCATATAATTGATATCTCAGAGGAGTTGTATTTTTCCGTTCATTATTATATTTCGTTACATTTAAAAACACTCTATTTCTTTAAAGTGTACAACCACGTAAATTCTTCTTTATTTAAATAAATTTCGGGATAAAATTAAAATTACTTTTTACTAAAACAATTTTGCAATTTTTTAAGTAACCTGTGATTTTCTTAAAACTTGTAAAAACATTTGAAAAACTTTCTGAGATAAAAAGCATTTTTATTTTTAAAATTTAGCTTTCAGTTCTTTTAAATTAAACTTTAAGCCTTATTTTAATAATCATGTTGAAAAAACACACGTTACAAGGAAAGAAAAGAGATGCATTTGTACTATAACATACTTATAAAAATATTCAAATAGTGTTGTAATAGTATACAGTATTTTCGAAGTAATATAGAAGTCAAAATCTTTTGTCAGTCGCTGTAAATACTATCTGCTTTCTATTACACAAGGAGTAACTTCAAATAAATTTTAATAATTTATATCAGTTCCATTAAATGTGAATTAGTTTAATATAGTTAGAACATGCCTCAAACAATACTTCCCTCTATACCACTATACAATGAAATACTTTTGTGTGGACCTGCGAATTAATAACAAATATTTTTTAGACCGCAGATTGTACAAAATGTATATTTTATTATATACTTAATAGATGCACATGAATTTTATTATTCATGATTATTATTGATTGACTCATGATATTTATTCGGAAGAGTGTGGCAAAATTAAAATGCACTTGAAATGACCCCATTGACCATAATGTAACGGTATTGTTTTGGTGTTAACTGTAATTAAACTTTGCATCTGATTGATATGACTCAACAAAATTATTCACCAATTATATATGTTAAATTTCAACTAATTCGGCTTATTAGATTTTGCTCTGTTATATGCGCAAAGACGGACAGACAGAAGGATGGACTATAGGTGCTACATATTTGCATAATTACGAATGCACATAAAAATGTGCAATTAGAATTACAATTTTACAGTCAAATAAAACTCATAATTGAAAGAGGTACATAAACTTGCAATTTTAAACAAAAAATACTATATCTAGTTTTTGACCAGTTAAAAAAAATGTACATTCAAATGTGTATTTTTCATAAAATTTATTAAAATTAAAAATCTAAATTCCACATACATTTTCACATACTTCATTCAAATGTGTTTTAAAATTTATCTCATAATAAAAGCAACATATTCTTCTCCACAGATTTAAACTAACTGTAAAGAATTTCGAAATGTGAAAGCGTATATTCGAAAGAATTTCATTTCATGTATAATTTAAAGACACTTAAAAAGAGAAATTTATGAATTTTTCTTACAGATATTAGAAAGTAATTGGTTTAATATTTCTTCACAAAGTATTTTAAATTCTGCATTGTAATCCCTTTTGAATAATATTTCACCAGAAGTTTCACATTATTTTAAAACATCAAACATTTTTACCTCGTTTAAGCGCAAAGAATATTCGATGATAGAAATTTTAGGCTTTTATAATACTGTTTAAAAGCTAAAAGCAATATGTCTGTTCATATGTTATATAAAACTGGTAATGTAAAGTATGTACATGTATTTTGTTATATTCTCCATTTCTTAACTTATTTTTTAAATAAATTTCCCATATTTTCAGTTACCTGAAGTTTAAAAAACAATTTTTTGTAATTAATTATTATGTCAGATACGTAAATATAAAATACTATCACAAATACAATCATGTTTTGAAAATAGACAAAAACATATAATTTATTTTAAATTCCTTGCTTTACATTTTCTGATTTTTCTTTCTGATTGTACACCTTCCGAATCTTAACTTAGTGAAAATTATTAATGATCAACTTTTCACATGTTTATTTATTACTTGTAGCTGAAGTAATACATTGTAGAAAAAAAAACCCTGCAAAATTACTAAAAATGTTTTCTTGGAAACTGAGGTTCTTAGAAACGTTTTATGTAACGCTAATAACAAAAATTCGCTTGATAGCTACGCATCTGTGCTGTAAATCAAAGAATCTTTAAGATTACTATGATTTTTTTATAAAAAGTGTGATGTCTAGAACTTTTTATATAATTACAACAAGGGTTACAGATAAAACTTTAGTAATATTTCTGTTATTTTAGTGATTTTTTTTTATTTAACTCTCTAAGCGTTTGACCCGTAATATTCCGTACACTGAGCTCCAGGTTTCACTGCAATATAAGCAATGTTTAAGATATTATAATTCTATAAATTTAATGAATTTTCAAATCATTGAAGAATGATTAAGACTTTCAAGGATTATATTTATATTCCTAAATAAGATTTTTTATGTAATATTGAAAGAATCATATTTTATTAGCATTTAAAACAAAATGCAGAGAAAACAACATTACAATTTTATCCATTTGCAAAACGCTTGAAGGGTTAAATATTTCTGTATCATTATGCCATGTTTCGTATTGCGGTTGAAATGAATAACAGCTACGATTCATTTAAAGTGACACTCAAAATAGATCCGTTACATTACAGTCTATAAGTAAAAATGTGGTGTGTTTTATAACAATATTTTAAACATATTAACATTTATATAGATATATACTGAGATAAACTACACCACGCATACTGTAGAATAATGTTTGTATTGAAAATATCGTTCATTTTCAGTGGCACACAAAAGAATTTGGCATCAGAAAAATCTGGACAACTGAAACAAATTAACATTAATTACATAAAGTGCGTTTCAAGATGTTGCATGCGTTTTGAATTGAACTATTTCTTAATTGCTAAGAGACAATTAGTGCATTTATGTGCATATTAGTTATCATAAATATGAAATTTATATCTAAGTTATATGACATGAGGCTGATTAAGAAAGAACAATGAAACATCAGTCAGTATGCAAATTATAACAGGCTATAAACTCGTAATATATACTTTTATTTCGAAAACCTCGATTTTGATAATTTATTGAAGGGCTCTTTTAATAAAAGTATTTGTGATTAAAAACTTCAAATAGTTTTCTACTTCAGTATGTATTAATTGCCAAATATAATCTCATAATCGCTAATAGACTGTTAGTGTATTTCTATGCATATTAGTAATCATAATCCTGAAACTGATATCTATGATATATAACATGAGACTGATAAAAAAGAACAATGAAAAACCAGTCGATATTATAGTAGGTTATAAATTCCTAATATATATCCATATTTACAAAACTAAGATTTTTCTAATTTACTGTATAGCTCAATTTAATAAACGTATTTATGATTACAAACCTCAAATAGTTTCTACTTCAGTACATATTAATTGCCAGATAGAATATCATAATCGGTAATAGACCGTTAGTGTATTTATGTGCATATTAGTTATCATAAACCTGAAACTAATATCTATGTCACTTAACATGAGGCTGATAAAAAATAAAAATGAAAAACGAATCTTTATACAAGTTATAACAGGCTATAAATTAGTATTATCTACACCATTTTTCCATAACTAAGATTTTGATAATTTATTGAAAAATAAATAATATAAAAATGTTTGTGATTAAAAACTTTATATAGTTTTCTACTTCAATAGATATTAATTGCCGGATATAATCTCACAATCGTTAACAGACCGTCATTGAATTTATGTGCATATCACTTATCATAAAAATAAAATTGATAGCTATGTCACATATAATGAGCTTGAAAGAAAAAGAACAGTGAAAAACCAGTCTGTATACAAATTATAACAGGCTATGAATTCGTAATATGTACTCCATTTTCACAAAACTACGATTTTGATAATTTATTCAATAGCTCAATTGAATAAAAATATTTCTGATTACACATTTTAAATAGCTTTCTACTTCAGATAATATAATTTGCCGGATATAATATCATAATCGCCAATAAACAATCAGTGAATTTATATGCATATTAGTGATCATAAACATGGAACTTATAACTAAGTTATGTAACATGAGACTGATTGAAAAAGAATAATGAAAAACCAATTGTTTTACAAATTATAGAAGACTGTAAATTCATAGTATGTATTCTTCTTTCGAAAACTACAATTTTGACAATTTATTGAGGGGCTTTTTTAACAAATGAATTTGTTATTACTAATTTTAATTACTTTTCTGTTTCAATAGATATTAATTGTCGGATATAATTTCATAATCGCTTATAGACCGTTAGTGTATTTATGTGCATTTTAATTATCATAGACTGAAAACTGATATCTTTGTCAAATAATATGAGACTGATAAAACAAGAGTTCAAAACCAATTTGTATACAAATTATAACAGCCTATAAATTCGTAATATATACTCCATTTCCCATAATTTACTGAAAGACTGAAAAAGATTTGTTATTACAAATTTTAAATAGCTTTCTACTTCAGTAGATACTAATTACCTGATATAATCATACAATCGTTAACTCATTAGTGCATAGCGTCCCATTCTTGGGGCAGTTTTAAAAAATTCAAGTAAGTGCTTTTCCCACGAGTAAAATGGATGATAAATAAGTATTTTTTTTTCTTGAGACAAATTCCTCGATAAATTAAAATTAGTTATTCTTGTTTTAAAAGTGCTGGGGAAATGCAAAATTTGAATTTTAAGAAAGAAAATCATTCTGGCATTAATGGGTTAATAGACGGTTCAATGTCTTTTTGTGCGTATTAATTATCATAAATATAAAACTTATATCTTAAATATGATTAAGATTTAAAGGTCGTGAATAATCTGTGAATACTTACTTAACTCCTTAAGTAAAGGCTGATTTTATCACTTAGAAAAATTATGTCCTTGAGCACCGAACGCTCTTACCTTTCCCAAAACGATTATTCACGATTTATCACGATTCATTTACCTATCTTTTAATACAGCGCTAAAATTTCTGAGTTTTCTTAGGTAAGCCCTTTTTTTAATTTTAATAAATTTTGTAAAACTAAATAGACAAACATTTCCTAGGTAAATGATATACTTTAAAATGTTTAAATTAGATATTTTTCGAATATAAACTGTATTTTATTATTTTAACACTTTATGCTCTTTTGGCATTTTTCAATACCTTTGAAGAAAATTTAATTTAAAATAAAATTTATAAAATATAATTTTTAAAATTTACTTTCTCCAATGATAAATGTTTACTTCTCTTTCCGTACAAAATACTCTGTTCGAACAAATTTAGGAAGCGTAGAGAAATAATCGAAGCTATATGAGGACCCCAGAAGCCAAGGGGTATAAGTGACAAAATTGAAAAAAAATAAACTAAATACACAGACGATCTAAAAATATGCTTTTTTTATTTCAGGTAAAGAAATATAAGTGATTTTCTTATTTTTGCTGAGTTATAGAGTCAAACCGCTTGTTTCGAAAAACAAACAATATTGATTAATCATACATTTAAAGAAAATTGCACTTTATTTTTTAAAAGTTATTAAAATAAGAGTGCAAAGACAAGAATGCAACAAGCAGAAATTTCCTAATTCAATTCACTCAATTGTTATTGATGTTCCAATTTAACATCAATTATCTTTAAACTCAATTTACTCCAAATCGAAATTTTGTCACTTGTACCCCTTGGCTTCTGAGGTCGTCATATGTTTTCAAAAAGTGGAAATTTTTAAAATAATTTACATAGGTGTAGCTTTAAAATAATAATAATAATATAATAAGTTATACGGAACATTTTCGATTGCAAAAGCCTAGTAATTTACAGAAGTGGACACAATACATTTTAATACAGTGCTTTTATACGAATTGTGATATTTCCATAAAGTAGCACTGTTGAAAATTTTCTTTTATTGACAGGTTGTTGACATATATCTGTTGCCATTTTATGACTACAAACTTTCAAATACAAAATTAGTACTGTAAAAATCTATCATCCAATGAGATTGCTCTATTTATAATCGCCGCGCATTCAAAATACTATTGCAAAAAACGGAAACTACAAAAACAAAATTTTCTCCAAAAAAAGGAAACATTCTGGGAACTTTGCTGCAAGCCTTTCCCGTAAGTTGACTTAATATTTTTACTGTGTATTTTTGTTAAATAAATTGATTATCTACGCAAATATTTTACAAAAACAAGTTAGAACTACTGATTTATGTAATACGTTTCATGGAAACTACATATCTAGATTTCATATTACTATTGCATAAAAATTACAAAACATCGTTCTTATATTAAAATAGATTATATAGTCAATGAAATTAACTTAAAGCGAGACTGATATTATTTAAAGAATATACATTTCATACTTAATAAATTTATAAAAGAATAAAATTGTGATATTATAAACTAATTAGTTTTCTTTGTCGGGATACAACTATTTGCTAGAACTAATTTATATTTTACTCTTAAAAAGTAGACTTCTCAGAATAACATAAATGCTGTGTAATTTTTACATTACATAAAAACGGCTAAAAACTCTTTAATGTAGAAATGCAAAACACCTCTAAATTTCCTTGTAGGACAGGTTTTTGACAACTTCAAAACATTAGTTTTTCTTTGAGATCGAAATTTTCCAGTTAAAGAAGGATACATGTTTCCTTCCTGGTTCTTTTCCCCCCAAAACAGTATTGATGCATTTTATCATTCTGTTCGAGGTGGAACAGGTAATTTTCGGTTTAAACATCATGCTGTGATTAAAAAGTGTCATTTTCATAAATTTTATTTCATATGAAATTTTTTATGCATTTTAAAGGTTTTACAGCAATATAACTTTAAAAGGATAAATTATTGTTAGAAGCCTCACTCTATTTTCCCCCCAAAGTAGAAAGTTTATTTTAAGTATGCAGTTTGTTATTAAAATTCTACCAATATGATACATGTTTTGTATGATCAGACTTAATACAACTTTAAATATGTTTAACGCTTTCGTTTCTGGTCTACTATAAATAGTACATAGTTTCAATAGAGTATTATTTTTTTAAGAAATATTTTTGCAACTATTTATATATAGTTATGTTAGTATATGTCTATGCATTTGCTACATGACTTCATTTATGCGTAGGTATTTATTAATAATAATATTAATAACTATTGGCTCAAATCTCTTTGCGCCGTCTCTTTTATGTTACATATTTCACTCTTTAAATTTAAAACAAAAGTTACTTTCTGACAGAGTCACGTGTAATTAAGCGCAACAAATATTCGAAAGTTGAAATATCAGTTAAATTTTACTGTAATACAACATTTTCTTAACAACTTCAAAAATTATTCCTTAGCATATTGTCACATGAATATGAATTGAATAGTACGCAAAACTACAATATTCGTTATCTATCCGACAATGAAACATTCTTTAAACACTAAATAATTTATTTTGATAACTAATGTTAATATTATTAAAGCAAATATATATATATATATATATATATATATATTAGCTGAAATAAAAATTGGACCCCGAATGAGTTGAAATTTTTAATATATACTTTGATTATCCACTAACAAAATTTTACTAGATTTTGCAAAATAGAAAATTAGATTTAGTAAACTAAAGATGTTTATTTGGTTTAAGCAGATAATTATTAAAATATTTGTATTCTACAAATTTATACAATAAATCTAAGAAGATCAATCTGAATATAGCTTTAAATATCTTTAAAATTTCTCAACACTGACTTCGTTTATCCACTAACAAAAGTTTACTAAATTTAACAGCTTATTTTATCAAAATCTAATTTTCGATATAAGATTCTAATATATTTCCTTTATACTTGATTAGATATTAATTTCGGAATTTAATCTTATAATCTTTAATAAACTGGCGGTGTAGGCCTGTGTATGTGTACATTATATTCCATAAATAAGAAACTGACATATTAAATCCGACTAAGCTTAAATGGTTGCGCAGCGTTGTGAAAAGATTTGCTTAACTTCCGGTAAGTGAATGATGATATTAAGATGTAGTAAAACGATAGTCTAGGTACGGATCTCATTTGAACTTTAAAGTGATTAATTGACATTCATTGAATTTAACTTGATTGTAATTTAATGTATTTTTATAGATAATAAGCTATATTAGATAAACGGAAATACGAAGAACAAGAAAATTAGAAAGTACAAAAAAAATATATTAAGAAAACTATCTTTAACGTACAGAGAAGAACGAATTTTTCAAAACCCATCCTCCATATACCGCGTTTTCTCAATCAGCACTGTTGATGTTTTAAAATGAAATGCATACTGATATTTTTTTTTTACAATAAGTCAACGCATGCTGACAATACTAAAGCAGCTGCAAGACATTTACTAAATTTAACAGCTTAATTTAACAAAATCTAATTTTCTATATAAGATCCTAATATATTTCCTTTATACTTCATTAGATTGCGGTATTTGATCTTGTAATCTTTAATAAACTGGCGGTGTATACCTGTACATATTAAATTCCATAAGCATGAAACTGGAAGCTTAAATCAGCTTAAATCTGATTAAGCCTAAATGGCAGCGCAATGTTGTGAGAAGATTTGCTTAACTTCCGGTAAGTGAAGGATGGTATTAAGATTTAGTAAGATTTAATAAAACGATGGTCCTAGGCACAGATCCTATTTGCACTTTAAAGTGATTAATTGGGATTTATTGAGTTTTACTTGATTGCAATTTAATGATAATTATAGATGAAAAAATATATTGGATAAGCTGTTTTATTTTAACAAAGTGATCCAATTAGCATTTAAACTTATTCTAGAATATAGATGAAAGTACTTTTAATTATATAAATTAATGTAATCCTACATGTATAATACAGTTCTTTTAAGTTATGATTAATAATACGGAAACTTATGTGCCTGTATGCAATTTAAAAATTACTTGCATTTTGTTTGAATAAAAAATTGCTTGAATATAATTTAAATATGGTAAAAATTTCTTACATGTACTTCGTTTATGCATTAACAAAATTTTACTATATTTACAGCTTGTTTTAAGAAAATCTAATTTTCGGTATAAAATTCTAATGAATTTCCTTTATACTTCATTAGATATTAATTTCAGGATTTAATCTTATAATCTTTAATAAACTGGCGGTATAGGCCTCTAAATATTGTATTCCATAAACATGAAACTGACAGATTAAATCTGATTAAGCTTTAATAATTGTGCAATGTTGTGAGAAGATTTGCTTAACTTCCGGTAAGTGAAAGATGATATTAAGATTTAGTAAAAGGATGAACATGTAAGCACTAACCCCATTTACACTTTAAAGCGATTAATTGAGATTGATAGAGACTTGCTTGATTGTAATTTAATGTATATTTATTGATAATAAGCTATATATATTTACTCTGTTTTAATTTAACAAAGAAATCTAACCAGCATTTAAACTTGTTGCATAATATAGATAAAAATACTTTTGATGAAAAAAATATATATAAAAAATATATAAATATATAGTTTATTTAATGTATATTTTTAGGCTTTTCACAATCAACTTTCAAAATATTCCGATATGTCTGTAAATTTTTAAAATTTATTAAATTCCGTGCTAAAGGGTAAAAGTTAAATGTTGTTTCCCCCATTATTTTAGTTAAATGTTAAAAAAGGATGTTTTATTCAATATTTATATATATATTAGGTGGATTTCGTATGAAATACTACCTATTGCATTCGCACCAGTTTATATATATATATATATATACAGGGTGTTTCGCTACCAGACTGACAAACTTTGAAGGATTTGAAGGATAATAGTAGACATGAAAACAAACATTATTATATAGGAAACCATGGGGCACAAACGTCTTCTGTAAGAGCTAGGGGCCGTTAAAGTTTAAGGTCCAAAATTTCAAACGACGATCAAAAACGGAAAAAAGGGTCGATTCGTTTGCGGTTTTCACTAAAATCATTCTTTACATCACGATTGTTTTAGGAAAAAAATTTAAAGGTTATGTTTGAAAATTGTCGATAGTTGGCGCTTCAGACTTTAGAGTAACTAACAACTACTTTTTACCGTTATTTTGTGCATGTGGTTGAAATTGTTGTAAAGTTTAGACTTTAACTTAAATTTTAAGCCTAAAATCGGAAACATTGGGATCGGGTAACTTGCGAAAATTGAACTGTGAACAGAGGGGGGGGGGGATTTTAAACGCTCATAAATATTGAAAAAACAAATCGATATCAGAAAATGAGGACACCAAAGCTGTAAGTCATTTTGAATAAAATAATTACCAAGGGAATGACTTACACGCAAACCAACACAAAATCGATTTCTTTGTCCAATATTTATGAGCGTTTAAAAACTCCTCCTCTGTTCACAGTTCAATTTTCGCTAGTTACCCGATCCCAATGTTTCCGATTTTGAGCTTAAAAATTAAGTTAAAGTCTAAACTTTAGAATAATTTCAATCCCATGCACAAAATAACGGTAAAAAGTAGTTGTTCGTTACTCTAAAGTCTAAAGCGCCCTTTATCGACAATTTTCGAACTTAACCTTTAAAATTTCTTCCTAAAAAAATCGTAATGTAAAGAATGATTTTAGTGAAAACCGCAAACGAGGAGAGTGGTATGTGGAGAGACTTATCTCAATAATTTATCATAAATAAATTTTCGATTAAATAAATCATTTTACAAGTTTCTTATGCAGTATACTTATCTTACAATTTTATTCTAATAATTGAATGTATATCGAATAACATGATATATTAAAATTTATTCTATGTTCAATATTAAAAAAATAAATCACATTGTAATAATTTGACTAATCCTTCCCACTCTTTTTTATATATTAAGATGGCGGACTTTCACAATAAAAATTGTAAAAAAAATTGCGTATGAAAAAAAAAATATATATACTTTAAGTAGTTATATCATGCTGATTTTGGTCACTAATTGATATTAACTTATTTAAATTGATAAAAATTCATAAATTATTTAACATAGCTCTAGGATACAACGCATTTTAGATTTATACTGTTTCTTACGTATTAAGAGCACTAATAGTATTTTTAAAACATTTTCTGAAGATACATTAAGAATCCTCATATGACCATAATGTATGATACATTCAAATAGCATTATTAAAGATGACTGATTCAATGATATTATGTGCAAATTTCTTTTTAAATCTGAATTAAATAATATAAATATATAAACTTATTTATTCAAAATTATGAGCAGCGTAAAAAGTTAACGATGAGAACCACTAGTATATGCAAAAGAAAGTTTCAATATATTTTTAAATATACATAAATTGATTTATGATACATTATTTATAAATCATAAATGTAATTTTTCGAATGAGCATAATATATGAGCTGAAAAAAATGTTTTAGCATTGAGGAATGAACTAAACATTGATTGTTGCAAATGTGATTTTATATATCCAGAATAGGAGTCTTCTCTTTAAAATCCCCTCATTTTATATGCATTGAACCGTTTTTTGACAGTATCATTTGTCGATTTGGGCCTCAATTTGAAGTTTATAACGTGGCTAAAATTGTGAATTATATGCGCTTTTCGAATTCAGCTCACTATGTATAAAAAGGTACTTATACGTTATCTCAACGTGCATTACGAAGATTCATATTAAACTAAAAAATATTAAAGTTATTAAAAATAAGAGGTGCACATTATGACACATTGAAATGAATATGACATTATGATATAATATTTGAATTTGCTTTTTAATTATAAAATTTGATTTTATAAAAACATAATTTGTATTCAAAGTTAGAAAATCCATCAAATTTTAATATTTTTAAAGGTAAATTTTTAGTAAATATTTGTATTTCTATTAAAAAGGTATGTTTTTGTTATTTTGCTCCCCAATTTTATTTAAAATATTCTGCATGGATGAGAAATTTAAGCTTTTTGTTATTAACAAGAGTTTGTAAAAATATTAATTATAAGCTTATAAATATTTCAATAAACAATTTATTTCTTACTTAATACCACATAAAAGTCTTTTATTATTCAAGGGTAGAGATAAGCCACTATAAAATTGTTTTAAATTTGAACAATAATTTTATAAAGAAATGTTACGAAATATATATTTTTTTAATAATGAACTTTGTTTTTTGAAAAAAGGTTTTAATATATGAATTCTATGCACAACAGGGAGAAAATTACTACTAAAAAGAACGATAATCAAAAACAAATAACCAAAAACGCTTAATATGAAGCGTATACTTGACAATGTCTCCGAAGAAATTCATCATCTCTAAATAAATTCGCATAATAATGTTGAGAGCCACACAAAAAATGGAATTTAAAATCCCTTACTCATCTCAGTGTTTGATATGGCTTTTAATATCACGCAACGGCCGATTTTAATTTAATAAGATAATTTGAAAACCGGGATTCCTTTGTCATCCCAGGGTAACTTTGTCACCCTGTAGGCGGACGAGAGTATTATTATTTTACGTGCATATGTATGTGTATTTAATTCATGTGATTAATTCACTCTTTTCTTGCACTTCTTAGGCAATAAGAAATAAGTGATGACCTAGGAAAAAACACTAATGTTCCCAAATTATCGCATTACGCTGAAGAGAATGCGACAAACGCAATGGCAGCTATCAATAAAAGCATAAGTAAAAAACTAGCTTCCGCAATGTTCTAAATACCACATAATATTCTTCTCAATAAGTGCCTTGGAAGGAGCACCAAATATGTTGGTTTTCCGACAGCCATTACTTATAAAAAATATGAATTGTTTCCCATGACCCTGGAAGTTGTGGCTGACTGCGATTTCCCCTTAACCACGCACATGGCAGGATGGTAATTTAAAAAAAAATAACTTAACAGAGGGGATATTGTTAAATTCTCTAAAAACACTCCATGTGATGATATTATCAAAGCTTTCACGACAGAAAAAATTATTGGACAATTTTATTTTTTGCAATAAATTGTAAAATTTAATCTTTTAAAAAACTTCTAAATGATATAAAAGGTGTTTTTTACATCGATATTTCAGGTAACTATGTCTTAAATCGGTTATTGCAATCATTTAAAGCATATCTGTAATTAAATGACAAAGTTTTTCGAAATCCAGGATAAATTTGTCACCCAATGTTTTATTTTTTTTATTTTACAATATTTCTGGCATGCATTTAAATATGCCTTTTTTTTGTAGTGAAACGTTAAGTAGATACAACAGCAATTTTTGGGAACTTAATTTGAAGAATAAAAAAAGTCATGCACAAAAATATGTCTAAAATCTGACAAAATAAGTCTAGATTGCGATAACTGCTTAATAGAGAGACATCTTGCCATGCGTTCTCTTTAAACTCAGCTCATCTTGGTATTTTGAAACTACATTGACAGTTAAAAAAATCTGAATTTGGAGTGCAGAGCCTTAAAAAAAAAAAAAAAAAAAATCTGTGATAGAACGAAATGCCATCTTTCAGATAGAAATTTAATAAACTGTTATTTTCAATAAAAAAATAGCAATTTTGCATTTGCTATCATCTCAAGCAATTGTTCTGTGCTTCTAAAATGCACTATATGTATCAAATTTCGAAATTCATCCTGTCTTTTGGCATACGCATGCATCATGCAATTATGTCCTCAACAGCAAGAACATCACGATAACCATATGTAGCAACACCGCCATACAGTCAGCTTTAATGTTCGTTAATAACTTCTAAACTTTAAAAATCTGAAAACGCATAGTGAAGAGATTGCTTTATGGAAATATGACAGTTTGTAAATATACAACTGATTTTTCTTTTTATTAAAATATAAATATAAATAAAAAGCGATCAAATGTAAAATTTCAATGCTGCAATGCTCTTCATATACCTGGAATGATAAGACCTCTGACATTTATTTCGCTGAACTATTTAGAAATTATATTTTATTTTTCTTGCATTAAAAAATGTTTTTACTGATCCTATATCATGTTTTAGCGTGCTATCTTTTATCTTTATTCTATTTCTTAGAATTCCAATGTTATATCTGGTCGTAAAGCAAAGCTGAAACAGTCAGTAACACGTTAAATAATTTCTTTTATTCTGATTTTATTCACAGGGTGCTTGGATCTAAAAGCACAATTTATGCATGAGTATCACTACAGTTTGTTGATAAAAAAGAAAAAATAACAGACCTCTGAAAAAATTTCTTTTCCAGAAAAAGAAAAGATGTAAAGAAAGCAGTTCCGCAGCACCAAAAAATAAGCATAATTGAACTCATAAACGTGCAAATGGTAAAAAGTGAATGATTTTGAATGCTTTCAAAGGAGATGTATAGCAAATGTCAACGTCTAATTTGGAATTGAACAGTTGCCTTTCAACTTGGTTTCGAATGTGGCGATTTGAATCTGTTGCTATATTACCATACCGGTAATGTACGAGTATTTCTTTTGTTCTTTAGTTTAAATCAGTTCAATTTAAATCAATTCAGCAGAAGCATCTAGAGAAAATGTGGTGTCACATGTTTTTTAAATTTTTTTGAAAATCTATTCGTCATTAAAATATTGTTCTTTTATACACTCACTAGCAGTTACCCGTGACTTCGTTCACATATCATTTAAAGAAGAAATAATTGATCAATCAAGCAAAAAATTTCGATGATGAAAAGCATGTGTAATTAACTTTTTATCGCGAATTTATGGTAAAAAACTTCTGATAATCCCTATTTGCTAATTTGTTTGCTGGTTAAAATTTTCCTTTCAGCGATTAATAGTAACAGATAGAAACATTCTTCAATTCTTTTGTTCAGCTCTGTAGTTTTCCAAGTTCCTTTAATACACGAAAGTATCTTTCTAAAATTTAGTTCAAACAAAAATATTTCTTATTACTACCTAAATTACATTTTCAGAAATTATCATCCGAAGACAACCTTGTATCCAGTTCTTTGCGGGGCCCTGTATATCATTTTATATATATACTACAAACATTTCTTAGTTTACTAAATGCAGTTCAAAATAAAAATACATATTTTATTTAAAAACCACCTTTAAGTAAATTACGCTCATATTCAGTAACCTTTCCGAGATCTTTTGTGTAACCCTGTATATCTAAATTTAACTATTTATACTATTATCATTTATACTTTCCATTTAATATGCATACATTTAGCGAAACTTAAAAGCACATATCATAATTCAAAATGCATTTCACTCATGCAACAGTCATCATCCATCATATACAGACTTCGAATAGAATATATAATATTTGAAATCTTTTGTGTGTCCCTGTAAATGCTATGCACTTCGTATTATGCATGAAATAACTCACATTAAGCCTCAGCAACGTATACCAATTTGATTATACATGAAATCGTTTACCATAATTAAAATAGGTCGCAAACTTTTCCTCCCTTTATTCTTATGCAATGGAATTCTTCTGTGTAACCCTGTAAATGAATAATAAGTGTCCTTTTCACTACATACTTTACAAAATGCATATTTTAGTGCACTTTGTAAATGCATATAAATTTGTATATGTTTCACAGGGTATAACATCGTTAAATTTAATTAAAACGTTTTTCCCCATAATGCCGTATTGTAAGAAAATTTTTTGACAATCCCTGTAATTAAACTAATCATGGTAGAAACTTTATTTTCAATAGGTATTCGTGCTAGGTAAACATTAAGAAAGTCCAAAAATTTCATGGAAATCGGAGTATATTTACGAAAACTAGAAAGCGACCAGACCGACAGACAAACCGGAAGCATAATAACTTTTCAACTTTATTCGAAAGTGTTAAAAAATTGAGCCAAAAATATATTAATCAGTAGTTTTATTTTCCGCCTTTTTCCCACAAAAAAATTCTTCCATTGATAATTATGAGTTTTAAATAAAAATATTCATTTGTATGTAACTTATTAATTAATATAAGTAAAAAATATTTCTGATTCATTTTAAATATGACGTCAATATTTATCACGCTCCATTAGCTACTGATATTCATACCCCTTATACTTTTAACGACTGCTATAAAGTGCCTGTTCTATTTCAACTATGACGTCACATTTTCATAAGTGAACCATTTTATTAAAAATATAATTCTTTTTCATTCTTTTTACTTTTAATTTATGTCGCCATATTTTACACAAAAATTCCCATTAACTAAACAAATATCCTTGTTAAATATATTATAAAAAATACACTTTTTATTTTTATTTCAAACATGACGTCATATTTATTTTCTTTTAAGTTATTTTATAATAGTTTTTCGCGTGGAAGTTTTTTTTATTAAAAATTCATTGCCGGTGAAAAATTATTATTCCAATTTTTTATTTTCTTGGCAACAGGAAAGGAAAGTGGTTAAATTTTATCTGAAAAATGCCTATTGATTTGTATGAAAAATAATTAAATTTTGAATTATTAAGGAAAATATTTGAATAAAATAAATAAAAATTAGCCTATGTTCATTCCACTCCTATAATCTATACATATGCAAAGATTCAAAGACATTAATCCATCCGTTTTGAAGCCAAGTTCATTCCAATTTTTCGGATACACTTTTACATTTATTCGCGTTTGAAATGAAATAGACGCCCTCTCGCGGACAAAGTCTGAAACGAAATAGAACTGATACCGTGAGCATCTTCCGCTGAAATTAGTGTTTAAAAGGCCGATAAATAAATAAACAGTTCTATAATAAATAAATAAATAAACAGTTCTATAACGCATGCAACGTTGGGTTCTTTGTATTAAAAGTATCTAAAATCAAAATTTTATACACAAAGTTTAGACCTATAATATAAAAAAGTACATTTGACTTACTCATGGCAAAATAACATGACAGCAACACAATGCTTGCATGATTCGCTTGCTTCTACGTAAACAAACGATTATCAGGTCTATACAACGCCACCTTTCGATCATTACAAACGCGAATAATATATATGTTACATTCCAAACCCGATTTTAGGCCAAACTAGTTTATCCTAACGCCCATCGGATAGACTAGTTTTTCCTAGGCCAAACCGGTCTATCCTAACGCCCATCGGATAAACTAGTTTTTCCTAGGCCAAACCGGTCTATCCTAAGGCCCATCGGATAAACTAGTTTTTCCTAGGCCAAACTAGTCTATCCTAAGGCCCATAGGACAATCTAGTTTTTCCTAGGCCAAACTAGTTTGGCCTAACTCTTATAGGATAAACTAGTTTAGCCTGCTGTTTATTGGTCTGAACTAGTTTCTCCTAGGCCGATCTAGTTTATCCTAGGCCAATTCAATTTGGCGTGATTTTATTGAATTCAATGACCGCCACAGCGCCAACATTCTGGTTTGTCCTAGGCTGATCTAGTTTATCCTAGGCCAATTTAATTTTACGTGTTTTTAGCTCGCAGGCGTCAAAGCCTGAGAAATAATGGGCTTTCAGGTTCTGTATGTATGAATGTATGTATGTACGAATGTACGTACGTATGTACATGCGTATGTACGTAACGCAATAACTCGCGATAGAAATATCCGATTTGCTTCAAATTTTCGATGTACGTTCATTGATATAAGGTACTTTCCTGATTAATTTTGGGAATCCATTGGATAAGAATAAAGGGGAGCGAACGGGAGGCTATTCCCCCACCGTTAATTTAGAGAAATAGATTTTTGATGCAGAATTATCAGTTTTCATTTAAAATTTTAGATATAGGATCATTCTGACAAGGCGCCTCCATGATTAGTTGTGGATGTTTATTGTTTAAGTGTAAAAAAGGGGCAATGTTGGTTACCCCCCACCCCATAATTTAGATAAATGGTTTTTGACGCAGAATTTACGGATATGCTTCACATTTGTATATAGGTTCTTTCTGATAAGGCGATTCCCTGAATAGTTTTGGAGGTTTAATGGTTAAGTATGAAGGGAAAAATGAACGATTACCCTATTGCATAGAAAAAACTAGTTCATCCTATGGGCATTTAGTTAAACAAGTTTGGTGTAGAAAAAACTAATTTACCCAATTGGCATACGGATGAAATAGTTTGGCCGAGGTTAATCTAATTTAGCTCGAAAACGTGTTTGGCCAGTAAAAAACATATATTTCACTAGAAAAAGTATAAATGTGTGTCAAGAGTCATTGCTTATAACACCAATACAGAAATTTAACATGTTCACCTTAGAGACATGATGCACTGGACATAGTGTTTGCTTATTCAAGCAAATTATTATTATTTACTTTAATGTTATTTACTTTAATGTTATTTACTTTTGCACATGATAATGTTATTTACTTTTGATACAGGCAGAGCTCTGTCTGTACAAAAATCAGTGAAAAAAGACTCAGTCCGGCTCGATCTGGCCCTACTCAATTTCTGCAAAAACATTCAGGTTTTTCTTCACATACAATTAAGATTCCTTTAAAAAATACTGCTTATATACTTATTGGATAAATTTACAATGTATTTTTAAATTATGTTGTGTTCACAGAATGGAAATTACACAATGTATTAATGATTATCTAGATTCTTAGAGTTTCAATATTGAAATACGGATTCATTAAATAATCATAGTAGTTTAGAACAAAAGAAAAAATATGAGAGTTATAAATATCATAACTTTTGAATCCGTTCAGTAAAAAGTAGATTTATGAATATATTTCTCTGTCATTCCTTAAGGTTTTTCTCAAATCCTCAAGAGCTACATCCTAACACATTTATGAACTACTTCCTTTTCGAAAATGCATAAGGTTAACAGATTCAGATAATATATAATCGAATGGCGTAAACCATTTTTTCATAAAAGCGATGTATCTTTGAGAAAATAATAAAGCTACGTTCTGAATCGAATTTCCGGTTACAACTTCACGAAAAAAAAAAAAATGACGCCGTGACAAGAATAGCTTATATGTCGACAGGTAATTAATTTCTCAAAAATGGAAAATGCTGCTCGATTGCAAATTTTGTTCAGCTTCATTCTGGCTCGAATATGCAATAATAATAATAATAATAATAATAATAATAATAATAATAATAATAATAATGATAATAATAATAATAATAATAATAAATGCAAGCCAGATCTCAGTTGGCACGAGTGTGCAAACACCATGTCCAATGCATCATGTCTCTAAGGTGAACATGTTAAATTTCTGTAATAATAATAAAAATAATAATAATAATAATAAATACAAGTCAGATCTCAGTTGGCACGAGTGTGCAGACACCATGTCCAATGCATCATGTCTCTAAGGTGAACATGTTAAATTTCTGTATTGGTGTTATACGCAATGACCCTTGACACACATTTATATTTTTCTAGTGAAAGATATGTTTTTTACTGACCAGACCCGTTTTCGAGCTAAATTAGATTTGCCTCGGCCAAACTATTTTATCCTTATGCCAATTAGATAAACTAGTTTTTTCTACACCAAACTTGTTTATCTAAATGCCCATAGGATAAACTAGTTTTTTCTATGTAAGAGATGTAATTTTTCCCTTCATACTTAACCATTAATCCCCAAAACTATTCAGGGAATCGCCTTATCAGAAAGAACCTATATACAAATGTCAAGCAAATCCGTAAATTCTGCGTCAAAAACCATTTATCTAAATTATGGGGAGGGGTTAACCTACATTGCCCTTTTTTTACACTTAAACAATAAACACCCACAACTAATCATGGAGGCGCCTTGTCAGAATGATCCTATATCTAAAATTTTAAATGAAAACTGATAATTCTGCATCAAAAATCCATTTCTCTAAATTAACGGTGGGGGACTAGCCTCCCGTTCGCTCCCCTTTATTCTTATCCAATGAATTCCCAAAATTAATCAGAAAAGTACCTTATATCAATGGACGTACATCCAAAATTTGAAGCAAATCGGATATTTCTATCACGAGTTATCGCGTTACGTACGTACATACGTACGTACATTCGTACATACATACGTACATTCATACATACAGAACCTGCGAGCCCATTATTTCTCAGGCTTTGACACCTGCGAGCTAAAAACACGTAAAATTAAATTGGCCTAGGATAAACTAGATCAGCCTAGGACAAACTAGAATGTTGGCGCTGTGGCGGTCATTGAATTCAATAAAATCACGCCAAATTGAATTGGCCTAGGATAAACTAGATCGGCCTAGGAGAAACTAGTTCAGACCAATAAACAGCAGGCTAAACTAGTTTATCCTATAAGAGTTAGGCCAAACTAGTTTGGTTTAGGAAAAACTAGATTGTCCTATGGGCCTTAGGATAGACTAGTTTGGCCTAGGAAAAACTAGTTTATCCGATGGGCCTTAAGATAGACCCGTTTGGCCTAGGAAAAACTAGTTTATCCGATGGATGTTAGGATAGACCGGTTTGGCCTAGGAAAAACTAGTCTATCCGATGGGCGTTAGGATAAACTAGTTTGGCCTAGGCCAATCTAGTTTGGCCTAAAATCGGGTTTGGCCTGTAACATATATAAGGATACCGAAAATTGTCGCCCCAGTGGCGTGATCAGTAGCGGCAGCTGCTGCCACGCCGAGGGGTCCTGGTTCGAAATCGGGTAAGACATGATTGTTGTGCTGTACCTTTATAGTGTTATATATATGTATTGGATACAAGAAATAAAAATTGTATTGATTTGTGGTTGTTTCTTTGAGTATTATTATGGATCATTCGAGGCGACATCCACAGTTGCTATAGGCCACAAAGCAAATTCCTGCCATATCTCAAATCGAGAACTGTGATTCTGCACTACTTCTTCGGTTACATTCGAACCTATCTAAATGGAGGAAACATCAATCAATTATGTTTGCCTTCAACAGTTCAAGCCATGGCAATGTAGACATACCTACTAAAAATTACTTCGAAATCGTTGCCAAAGTTCAGTTGAATAGTGTAACCATGTAATTTATACACATCTATATTACAAGACCAAGTACATATCGTGCATGCGTAGCGAGAAATTTTTTTTATTTCTTGCTATACAACAACAAAAAAAAGTTATATTTTCATGGTATCAAATAGAATCAGTATGGAATTTATAAAAATTATAACCATAAATATTCCGCAATGAATTGGATTAGTGTTTTTGATATATAAGCACAATTAAAATAGCCTGAGTAAAATATATTAACAATATTATGTTTCTTGCAAAACTGCACTGGTACATGATAAGGCATGTCTAAATTCTTGTCAGTTAATATTAACACGGGGGCATAATAGCTTCACGTGCAAACTTCAAAATTTTAATTTCACAAATGAAAAAAAATGCTTCACTTTCTTGCTGATTTAAATGATAATATACTGTACCAAATGGTTCTTCTTTGTTTTCTTTCTCGTCTTTTTTGTTAGAAAAAAAATTAAAATATTTTGAATTACACAATATCGCGTTCGTGTCCAAAAGAAGTACGAATTTCTATCAGTGTACAATCACAACCCCCCAGCGTATCGCTGGAATGCTAGAATGGACTCTCCGTGGAATCTAGGGGTGCGGAGAAAAAGAAAAAAGTTGGGGAAGAATGAGCTTTTGGACCAAATACGATGCGGTCATGTTTCTGATCGGCTGCTGTTTATTTTTGTTTTATTGTTCACGCTCTGATAACATGGCCGTTAGCTAAGACTTAAATACTATTTATCTGTATATATTTTTTGTTTAATGTTAATTAAACAATTTTTTTCTGTTAGAGGCATGTATTATTTTGTCCCACTCGTCCTTATTAATATCGGGAACAAACGCACAGGAATTAGCAGCCTGTGACACAGAATATTGTTTCTTAATATTTAGCCCTGTGAGAGTTTTAGAAAAAGGGAAAAGTTGCAGTGTTTTATCCTCTGCATATAATTTTAAATGGAAAAAATACGATTATTTCAGCATTACATAAGAAAACTTCATCACAAATATTAATGAAATCTTTGACAGTATTAATCATTGTGCAATGCATTAAAAACCCATTAAATAAATAGAAACATATTGCTTTAAATAATTATAATATTAAATATTATTTATATTATAGAGAAATTTGTAGCTTTGTGGATTTATTTATACTGGCTTGTCAGTAAAAGGAATAAAATAAAAATCAGGATCAGTAAAATAATGGGCATTCATGGACACCGAGTTCAAAACATCTACTTTATGAAAATGCTTCCTTAAGAAAATATTTTAACCCTTAACTGCTGTGACAAAAATTGTCACATAACTACTGTGATCGGTCAGCCAGACCGCTTAATCTAAAGATGAATAAAATGTCACATTAACTCTCAGAATATTATTTATGTATTAAACGTTATATGCAAGAATATTATAAATCAAATTCAGATATTCAAAAGTATTTAGAGATAGTAATAAGACACCAAACTAAACAAAATCTGACCAGTATCTATGGTTAAACTAAACATTACAAGTTAAACCGTGAAACTTGAAAAACTCAGAGGTATAATATTAGATATTTCATAAATATGTAAAAGAACAAATAAAATTTTTTCCTTACAGGAAAATTTTTCCTTCTTTATAAAACATGTAATTCAATTTTTTAATATAAAGTATATAAACGCATTATTTTAAATTCCTTCAGTGACAGCAAATATTTTATGATCATTTTTATCGTTTTTTCTTCTAAAGTTTGGTGTTTTATTGTTTTTTCGAGTGAAGTCTGGAGGAAATAAATATTAAGAAAATTTGAAATATCTATAGGAAAAATAAATTATACCGTTTTACACGCTATCCAGATGTTTTCCTTCAAAATTTCTCATGGCAACATAAATCAACACGCAAACATATTTTTCCTCAAAAGAGCAATCCATATTTTAAATAGATTTCAATGTAAATTGTTTGGTTTCGAAAGATATTTTTAAGAACAGTTCAACTGAAAAAATGAGAAAATTTCCTTAATATGTAAAAATTAAATTATAATACGCAAATGAATGATAGTTTTTTATACAATAAAATGTATTATAAAATAAGTATATATACATGAAGTTTTTCTTAAATGCTCTGGGTGTTTTCAAACTTCAAAAACTTACAATGTACAACGAATCTGGACTGTGTGATCTGGAATGTGAAAATATTTAGAAATCTAGAGCTTAGTAAACATATTTATACGGGTTTGTCAGTAAAAGGGTTTAGATAAAAGTGAGGATCAGTTAAATAATGGAAATTCCTGGACAGTGAAAGGCTGTTTAAAAACATCTATTTTAAGACGATATTTCCTTAAGAAAATACTTTTAAAAGTATTCTTTTAATAGTCTTCTCAGCATTAAAATATAAACTAAAATGTTTAAACATTAGATTTGACTTAAATATATAACAGAAAAAAATTCTCTCTTAAAAGATAAAATTTTCCTTTTGTTTGAAATATGTCATTCAATTTTTAAAATATATAATATATAAACGCATTATTTTAAATTCTTTCAGTGACAGTAAACATTTTATGATAATTTTTATCGCATTTCTTGTAAAGGTTGGTGTTTTTTTGTTTTTCTGAGTGAAGTCTGGAGAAAATAAATATTAAGAAAATTTGAAATATCTATAGAAAAATTAAATTATACCGTTTCACACGCTATCCAGGTGTTTTCCTTCAAATTTTCCCATGGTAACATAAATCCACATGCAAACATATTTTCGTCAAAAGATCAATCAATTTTTTAAAGATTTTTCTATGGTTAAGTGTTCCATGGTTAAGAAAACTGAAATTATAATATATAAAAGAATGGTAGTTTCTTTTTAATCAGTGCACAAAGAAAAAATATGTATGCAGGCAAAAAGTTTTTCTTAAATGTTCTGAATATTTTCCAATTTCAGTAATATACAATTGGCACAGATTATGTATTAATTCGGAAATTTATTTAATACTCTTTATAATTTAAGTTATAAAAGCATTGATAGATAACACTATGAAAAACTTTTGTAACGCAAATTAGCTACTAAAAATGTAACAAAAAATTATGCAGTTTTATATTTCATTCTATTACGTTGTTTTCCTTAAAAGAGCAATCAATTATTACACAGATTTCTAACGGTAAAATATTTGGCTTCGAAAGATTTTTTTATGAATACATGAATGAAAAAATAAAAATTTTCTTCGTAAAGAAAACTAAAATTATACTATGCAAGAAAATGGTAATTTGTTTTTCAATGCACACACAAAAAAATAAATATGTATGCATGAAGTTTTCTCTTGAAAGTTCTGAAGGTTTTCAAAATATAAATAAGATACAATTTGAACTATTGTGTTAGTGCGAAAATTTCTTTAAAACACTTTGTAAAAAAATATATTCACAAATGTATAAGAGAATAAATAAAATTCTTTCTTAAAAGGTAATTTTTTTTCTTCTGTTAAAAACATGTAACTCAATATCTTAATATAAAATATATAAACGCAATAATTTAAATTCCTTCAGTGACGGCAAACATTTTATGATCATTTTTATCGTTTTTCCTTCTAAAGTTTTTTGTTTTATTGTGTTTCCGAGTGAAGTCTAGAGGAAATAAATATTAAGAAAATTGGAAATATCTATAGGAAAATTAAATTATACCGTTTTACACGCTATCCAGATATTTTCATTCAAAATTTTTCATGGCAATATAAATCCACACGCAAACATATTTTCCTCAAAAGAGCAATCAATATTTAAAACAGATTTCTATGGTGAAGTGTTTCGCTTTGAAAGATATATTTTTTGAATACTTAAAATAAATAAATTAGAAAATCATCTCAGTAGAAAAACTGAAATTATTATACACACAAGAATGGCAGTATGTTTTTAATCAACGGATAAAAGAAAAAATAAGTATTCACACATGAAGTTCTGAAGTTTTTTCTTAAATGTTCTGAACGTCTCCAAAAATCAATAACTTTAGCTTTTGTGTTAGTACGAACTTTTTTTAAAAATTTATAACGAAATATATACACAAATATATAACAGAACGAATAAAATTCTTTCTTAACAGGTAAAAATTTTCCTTCTGTTTCATACAAGTAATTCAGTTTTTTAATATAAAATATATAAACGCGTTATTTTAAATTTCTTCAGTGGCAGAAAACATTTTATGATAATTTTTATCGCTCTTTCTTGTAAAGGTTGGTGTTTTATTGTTTTTCTATGTGAACTCTGAGGGAAATATATATTAAGAAATTTTCAATATCTATAAAAATATATATACATACCGTTTTACACGCTATCCTGATGTTTTCCTTCAAAATTTCTCATGGCAACATAAATCCACACGCAAATATATTTTTCCTTAAAGGAGCGATCAATATTTTAAACAGATTTCTATGGTGAAGTGTTTCGCTTCGAAAGATATTTTTTTAAGAATACTTGAAATGACAAAATAAGAAAATTTTCTCAGTAGAGAAAACTAAAATTATAAAGCACATATTGGTAGTTTGTCAACGTACCCCCAAAACAAGTATACATACATGAAGTTTTATTTTAAATGTTCTGAACATTTTCAAAATTCAATTGCATACAATTGGTACAACTATTGTTTTAATACGGAAATTTCTTTAAAATATTTTTAAGTTTAGTTTCTAATTAATATTGATAGATGGCTAGACGAAGACAAAATGTTGTAAAATAAATTACCTAATAAAAATGAAGGAAAAATTCATCCAGTTTTTTATTTCATTGTGGAAAGTTTTTACAATTTGTAAAATTCAATCTAATTAATTTTTTTTTTTTTTACTTAACTACCAGTGGTGTTTTTAACCTTAGTTTGGAAGCATAAAAGAGATTTATAATAAATGAGTTCCTAAATATACGTATTGAACTTCTGCCATAATAACGATAATAGGTATTACATAAAGATTATTATTGAGTTTTTTCAAACGCAGGACGAATTTAAATTCCTTCAGTGACTACAAACATTTTATGATATTTTTTATCGCCTCTTCTTCAAAAGTTTGGTCTTTAATTTTTTTTCCGAGTGAAGTCTGGAGGAAATAAATACTAAGAAAATTTGAAATATGTATAGGAAAAATAAATTATACCTTTTTACACGCTATCCAGATGTTTTCTTTCAAAATTTCTGATGGCAACATAAATCCATTCAAACATACTTTTCCTCAAAAAAGCAGTCAATATTTTAAGCAGATTTCTATGATGTTTGGCTTTGAAAGATATTTCTTAAAGAATACTTTAAATGAAAAAATAAGAAAATATTCTCAGTAGAGAAAACTGAAATTATAAAGCACAAAATTGGTAGTTTGCTTTTAATGAACACACGCCAGAAAAAACAAGTATGTATACATGGAGTTTTTTCTTAAATATTCTGAACGTTTTCAAAATTTAATTGCTTACAATTAGTTTAGCTATTGTTTTAGTACGAAAATTTCTTTAAAATGCTTTGCAATTTCATTTCTAATTAATATTGATAGATGGCTCTACAAAGACAAAGAGTTTTAAATTAAATTAGCTAATGAAAATGCAGTAAAAGTCATTCGTTTTTAATATATTTTGGTAAGATGTTACAATTTATAAATTTCAATGTAATTAATGTATAATTGTGCAACTCCACTTATCAGTGGTGTTTTGAACCTTAGTTTGGAAGCATCAATAAGATTTATAATAAATGAGTTCTCAACTGTACGCATTAAATTTCTGCCATAATAAAAATAATAGGTGTCACATAAAACGTATTTTTGAATTTTTTGAAACGTTGGGCAATTTTAAATTTCTTCAGTGACAGCAAAAACATTTATGATAATTCTTATCGCTTTTTCTTGTAAAGTTTGGTGTTTTTTGTTTTTCTGAGTGAACTCAGAGGGAAATATATATAAAGAAAATTAAAAAATATATATAAGATACCCTGGGGTAATAACGCCAAGCGCTTATATTTTGCATAATTATGAAATAATCAGGTAAATGACACCCATGTGCTCTGCGCAGAAGGGTTTTGAGTCATATAAATCGCAAAAAACAGCTTCAAGTTAATTTGTTTCATTTTTAGGTCTTATTGTTTTTACAAGCAACTAAAATTAACGCTTGATCTAAAATTTGCGAGATAAGGTTTTTGATCTGAAGACTATATTTTTTATCCAAAAATACTTTGTTTATTACATAAATTTGTAGTGTATTTCATGTACTTTCAAATTGTTGTAGATGATTTTGGATATCTTCTCGAGATAATTTGTAGTTTAGGATTTACTGGGCAATAAGTATCCCGGGGTAATAACGCCAGGGATTGGCGTTATTCTGCGCTTATTCTGTTGAAGCTCCCCCTCACTCCTTTTTCTTTCACTTTCACAAAAAATCAATATTTTCTATCGCATAGATTGCATACATGGGAATATAAATACGGATTAAAATAATCCTTGCAATGTTTCTAATAATTATATTTAAATGGTCCTTTTTAAACAAAACGTAGCTTAGAATCTGATATTCTTTTGCCTCCTCCCCCTGCCACCACCACAGCTTTCTTTTTCTTTCAGAGTCACAAAAAATTGTACATTTTCAATAGCTTAGATTGCAGTTTGTCAATTTCTAGAGCTGTACAGTTTGTATTTTTAGAATTGGGCAATCTACATGCCATTATTCCATCTTATTTTATAGTTTTGTTTGCATGGCGTTATTACCCATATAGGTGGGTATTAACGCCAAATAGCATTGGTCAAGAAAAAACGCCGTTACATTTTATGAATACATATCTGTTAAATTATTTTATTTTATATAGATAGTCAATGAGTTGCGGTATCAGATCCTATATTTGTTTGAAAAATACAATCTAAAACTGAGCCGTGAAAATTGGTAGAAGCTTAACATGGCGTTATTACCCCAGGGTACCTTATATATATAATAAATTATACCATTTTACAATCTATCCAGATGTTTTCCTTCAAATTTTCTCATGGTAACATAAATTTATACGTAAACATATATTTCCTCCAATATTTTAAACCGATTTTTATGGTGAAGTTTTTGGTTTCGAAAAGATTTTTTAAGAATACTTCAAATGAAAAAATAAGAATTAGTCCGTAAAAATTAATTTATAATACGCAAATGAATGATAGTTTTTTTTTTTACATATAATGAAAACGTATTGCAAAATACGTATATACACATGAAGTTTTTCCTTAAATGTTCTGGATGTTTTCAAAATTCAACAACACACAATATACCAGTGAAATCTGGAACTTAGTGAACATATTTACAGGGCTTGTCAATAAAAGGGTTAAGATGAAAGTGAAGGTCAGTAAAATAGTGGAAATTACTGGACAGTGGTGGGCTGGTTAAAAACATCTGTTTTAAGACAATGCTTCCTTGAGAAAATACTTTTTAAAAGTATTCTTTCAATAGTCTTCTCAACATTAAAATGTAAAATAAAACGCTTAAATATTAAATTTGACGTAAATATACAACAGAAAAAATAAAATTATTTCATAAAATGTAAAAAAAACGTCCTTCTGTTAGATGTATGTCATTCATTTTTTAATATATAATATATAAACGCATTATTTTCTATTCCATTAGTGACAGCAAACATTTTATGATCATTTTTATTGCTTTTCCTTGTAAAGTTGGTATTTTATTGTTTTTCCGATTGAATTCTGGACGAAATAATTACTAAGAAAATTTGAAATGTTTACAGGAAACATAAAATATAGGGGGGACTGGGGCATGATACATGGGGCACATTGATACACGTCCTGTACTGCACACAGGGTCATTACAGAAAGTTCCACAACAGCTCCAAAAGGTGATATTAGTGCATTCAACTACATACAGAAAGTCTTGGAATGATTAAATAGCTTGATGAAATGGGACGGGTGATTAATTGTTTTTGTAGGTCAAAAGTAAATTTGAGTTGTACAATTGAAATTGTATTATACAACTGTTCCAGTATTTTCAACCGAAAAGAATCTCCCTGGCAAGTAAAGCTACTCTTTATCAGTTCCTCGTTCTTTATTGTATTATTATCTTTATTGTATTATTATATTATTACTGTATCGATAAATTATGAAGAGTTGGATTTGAGACTCATTTTATTCAAAATAGCTGTATGGAGCACATTGATACAGTCTGTGTCGGGGCACATTGATACAACCGAAATCCTTTTAACGTTCATTTTTTCATTACCTTTTATTTTTTATTTTTTACCATACACTCTTTAATCCAACCATTTTTCGCCAAAACATTCTAATATTAGTTTTTTATTGAAATGAAATAGCTCTAATTTCTTTATATTAGAATATTGTATAGTATTTTTGCAAACAGAAGACATATGGACTTTCCCATAATCTAGTGCTAGTAGAATTAATAAAAGAAAAAGATAGCAGCCTGGAAAATCCCAAATTTATATCAATTCTCTAGAGAAAAATATATTTTCGACATGAGAATTGTTAAATAAGAGAAACAAGCTCCAGAACAGCACAGGATAATTATATTAGAAACATAATGTTTAATATATTTATCCTTTATTTTCTGTTTATAAACCGATTTATAAACAGAAAACATGGTAATTTTTTCACCTTTCCTAAGAAAGAAGATAATGCTAAGGTTGAAGTGCCAGATATGACAAAGTTACCACAGACAACAATCAGACAAGGAACAGCCAGAACATCAGGTCATTATACATTTCATTTTGATTGCTTTAATATTGCTTACAAGTAAATTTTGGGAGATTTGAATTTCTATAAATAAATGTAAAATCGTTTGCTAACAATTTTTTTTCCTATGAAAAATATGCATTGTTGTTATTTTGTCTCTCCATTTTCCCAGACGTATCAAAGTGTCCCATGAGGAGTATCAAACTGCCCCGGAGATGGGGCGCATTGATACAAATGACTTTTTTTCATTTTTTTAAAGATTACATGCAAAAAAAAATATATATAAAATAAGGATTGTACATTTTTATGACACACTACACAAGTTTATCTGACACAACAGGGAAAAATGACTTGAAATTTCTGCTTTTAGCAAAAAAAAATACCTAGAAAAAAGCTGTATCAATGTGCCCCAGTTGCCCCTATCATTTTACACGCTATCCAGATGTTTTCCTACATCTTTCTCATGGCAACATAAATCCACACGCAAACATATTTTCCTCAAAAGAGCAATGAATATTTTTTAACAGATTTCTATGGTGCCGTGCTTGGCTTCGAAATATTTTGTTAAAGAAACCTTCAAATAAAGAAATAAAAAAAATATATCAAGAGGGAAAAGTGAAATTATAGTATGCGAAAGAAGTATTATAAATATTTTAAACTGATTTCTACGGTGAAATGGTTGGTTAGAAAACTTTTTTATGAATATTTCAAAAGAACAAAATAGAAAATTATCTCCGTAGGAAAAACTGAAATTATAATACCCAAAATAATGTTAATTTGTTTTATATGAACACAAGAAAAAATAAGTATAGACACAAGAAATTCTGAAGTTTTTTCTTAAATGTTCTGAACGCTTCAAAAATTCAATAACATATGCCTGGCATAGCCTTTGTGTTACTACGAAAATTTCTTTAAATACTTTATAACAGAATATGTACACCATTATATAAGAGAACAAAAAAAATTATTTCTTAACAAGTAAAAAAATTCCCTTCTGTTTAAACATGCAACTCAATTTTTTAATATAATATATATATATACGCATTATTTCTAATTCCTTCAGTGACAACAAACATTTTATGATAATTTTTATCGTTTTTCCTTTTAAAGTTTGGTGTTTTACTGTTATTCTGATTGACCTGTGGAGGAAATATTTAATAAGGAAATTTTAAATATCAATAGAAAAATAAAATATACCGTTTTATACGCTATCCAGATGTTTTCCTTCAAAATGTCTCATGGTAATATAAATCCAAACACAAATATATTATTACAAATATATTATTAAAGAGAAATCAATATTTTACACTAAATTCTATTGCGAAATGTTTGGTTTCAAAAGATTTTTTTATGAATACTTCAAATGAAGGAATAAGAAAATTATCTGCGTAGAAAAAACTAAACTGAAATTATAATGCACAAAAGAATGGTAGTTCGTTTTTAATCAACGTGCACCAAAAAAAAAATATGTGTACACAAAAGTTCCGATTTTTTTTTAAATGTTCTGTACTCTTCAAAATTCAGTAACATACAACTGATATAGCTTTTGTGTTAGTACTGAAACTTCAATAATACTGTATAATGGTATATATACACACATATGTAGGAAAAGAAATGAAATTCTTTCTTATTAGGTATAAATTTTCCTTCTGATTAAGACACGTAATTCATTTTTTTTAATATAAAATATATAAACGCATTAATTTAAATTCCTCCGGTGACAGCAAACATTTTACAATAATTTTATCGCTTTTCATTTTAAAGTTTGGTGTTTTGTTGTTTTTCCGTGTAAAGTCTTGAGGAAATAAGTATTAAGCAAATTTGAAATATCTTTAAAAAAAATAACTTATACCGTTTTACACGCTATCCAGATGTTTTCCTTCAAATTTTCTCATGGCAACATAAATCAACAGGCAAACATATTTTTCCTCAAAAGAACAATCAATAATTTAAACAGATTTTTTATGATTAAGTGTTTAAATTTTAAAGATTATTTAAGAGCACTTCAAAATAATACATAAAAAAATGTTAGTGGAGAAAACTGAAATTATAATGCACACAACAATGATAGTTTGTATTTAATCAGCGGACACAAGAAAAAATAAGTATGTGTAAAAATAAATATGATGTTTTTTTTCTTGAATATTCTGAACATTTTCAAAATTCAATAACATACAGTTTTTTCAGCTATTGTGATACTATGAAAATTTCTTTAAAATACTTTATAAGAGAATATAGACAGAAATATATAAGAAAACAAATAAGATTATTTCTTAACAGGCAATTTTTCCCTTCTGTATAAAACATGTAATTCAATTTTTTAATATAAAATATATAAACGCATTAGTTTAAATTCCTCCAGTGACAGCAAACATTTTTTGGTCATTTTTATCGCTTTTTCTTCTAAAGTTTTGGTATTTTATTGTTTTTCCGAGTGAAGTCTGGAAATAATAAATATTAAGAAAATTTCAAATATCTATAGGGAATATAAATTATACCGTTTTACACGCTATCCAGATGTTTTCCTTCAAATTTTCTCATGGTAACATAAATCCACACGCAAACATATTTTTCCTCAAAACAGCAATCAATATTTTAAACAGTTTTCTATGGTGAAGTGTGTGGGTTCGAAAGATATTTTTTAAGAATACTTGAAATGAAGAAATAAGAAAATTTTCTCAGTAAAGAAAACTGAAATTAAAATACCCAAAAGAATGTTAATTTTTTATTTTCAATCAACACACACAAGAAAAATAACTATGCAGACATGAATTTTCTTCTTAAATGTTTGAACGTTTTAAAAATTAAATAATGCACTCTTAGTACAGCTATTGTGTTAGTATTTTTTTAAAAACGCTTTATAGTTTCAATTCCAAATAAAATTTATTCATAGCGCAACGAAGAAAAACTATTGTAACAAAAAAGAAAAAATAGCTAATAAAAATGAAAAAATAAATTGTAGAATAAAATTAAATAAAATTGTAAAAAAAAAAAAAAAAAAAAAAAAAAAAAGCAAATTTTTGTAAGTAATACCAATTTTTAAAATTACAAATATAACTATGACAAAAATTGATGTAATTAAAATATCATTGTCTCTACTCTCATAAAATATACTTATTTGTAATAAAATGCATTTTGCTTGGTTGTGTAATAAAACAAAATGTTTCTTGTGACGAGAGGGCCACAAGAGTAACTAAATTTTAATTTAATGTGTAGACAAATAAAATTCGTTATAAATTAGATGTATGTTACATAAGCGGAACACAGCGATTTTAACTAGATATGTTAATTTTTATTTTTATGTATTTTTAAAAATGAAATAAATGAGTATCAAAATTTGCTCGAATTATCACAAATTTCTGAATGGATGTTCCCGTATCCATTATACTTGTTAGCTACCGTTATTTACAAAAAATGTGCTTGGCCTTATTCAATTAATGAGGTATATTTGATAAAATAAGTTACATTTTCCTGGTGTAAAATACTGTTAGCCAAAAATGGCAGCATATGACTTACACTACCTTTACTGAAGGAAATAGCCTTAGACATACAGGGTGTTCCAAAATTCGGTAGATAAATTAAAGAAGATTGATAGTAGGTTGGTTGGTTGGTTGGTTGATTTTTGTCGTCCGATTATCTGCACTAGGGATATAGGACCAGGGGGGAGTGCCCTTCGTGGGGGTCTTTCTAAGGGAACCTAACCCGTATTTACGCAAGGTTCGAAGAAAACCACGAAAACTCCGAACGGTTAGGCCGACAGCCGCGATTGGGTTTGAACCCAGCACCTGCCTTCTACCAGTTGAGAGGTCCGAACCTCTCGGCCACTGGTGGGGCGATTGATAGTAGGTATCAAAAGACTGAAAATTTGGCGAAGAACATGGGATTTAGGGATCTCTAAACGCTTATTTAATCTCAAATACAGGATGCTTCATCCTAAATAATCAACGGTTGACATTAAGTTTTGGAAAAATGAAAACGTTATAATGCAAATTCAACGAAACGTACATTTTTGTGTAAAGCATTACCAAGAATTCTCGAAAAATAAGGTACACACTCAATCTATGATAAGGTATGAACTAATTATCACAGTCCAAAAATATGGACTGTCAAATGCGTACTGCTGGCAAGTATAATGGAAACAATTACTGTAAATCGGCCGTATAACGCGCACCCACTATTTTAGACAGCATTTTTCTGTCTTTAGGTGTATTTTTCATGTAACGCGCATCTTTTTTTCTTTGAAAGGTATATGTAATGTGCATACATACTTTATGCTCATCGTTTGAAGTTATATATTCCGAAAAATTTTTAGGCTTTCATAGAAAGGTATGCTGAAGTGACATACAATAAGAGGGACAACAATTTTAAACACAAGCACTTTTTACTTATAATATGGAAAAAATACGATATTTTAGATTTACCTGAATAATTCTATATGAATCATCTCATACCACTAAAAATATCAAAGCTGTTATTTAAAAAAGTTTATGAATTAATAAATCTATGTTTTAAGTTCATCTGTTTCGAATTTTTAATCAAATTCATATTCGGAGTTATATAACATGCACTTATAAATTTCAATCTTATTTGTTAGTGGATTTTTGAAACAACCTGTATATTAAAGTACTGTCTTTTTTGGTTTTGATAAAATGTCGTAAAAATTACAACCTACATTAAAATTTTAAACAATTAAACTTAAAGGGTAATCCAAAGCAAAATTATACGTAAAATAAGAACTATCATCTAAAATATTTATTTGAGATTTATTTATTATATAGACTTCTATCCAAAAGGATAGAAATGCAAGATAATATTTACAAAAATTATATTTTTTGTATTGATTTATGAAGTAAACCTAAATTGTTAGACAGATTTCGATTGCACACTTTTTTTAATATTTAAGATTTTTTAAAATTAAAATGAAACTTGCATTTCTTATTAGGATTAATTTACAATAACTATGTCTTTTCACACTGAATAATGAGCTGAAAAGTGGCAGCACAGATAATTACCTGATCGAGTTCACAGATGAAAACCTAGGATTAATTGAATATCGATTTGTATTTTATATTGCAATAGGCCTGCCAAGTCTTATCTTGATGTAAAACACCGACAATGGTGATTGACCATTTATCATTCGTAAATGGCTTTCACCAATCACTTTTATAGATCTCTGTCATCCATGTTTTTATATTTTTATATACTTTTATATATTTTATGCAGGAAAGGGTAATGTTAAACTTAAGATTCAACCGCAAAAATCGGACTTTTAGATGTTTTCCACTAAGATACGACTTTGTAGACCGATTTCGTTTTCCTCAGCAAATCGAGATTTAACTAATCATAGATTTTTCATTTGTGAACTCGATGAAGTTATTGACTACGCTGCCTTCTCCCGCTCTTTAAGTAAATATAATGAATTCAATTACTAATGAGTATAAAAAATAAACTTCTATGCAACAATTTTCTACGTTTCTTATGTCGCTGTAATACATTGCATTTATATGACCTTCACCAGAGCCTAAGTGTTCTGCTCTCGATACTAGTAGACGACAGGTGCTGGGTTCAAACCCATTCGCGTCCTTCTGCCTAATCGTTTGCAGATTTCCATGGTTTTCTTCGAACCGTGGATTTCCTTGCGTAGATACGGATTGTTTTTCCGTAGAAAGACCCCCACGGAGGGCATCCCTGCTTAAAGCCTATATCCCTTGTGCTGATAATTTGCCGTCACAAATACAACGAACCAACCATTGCATTTATAGTTTTTGCAAAGTTATTTAAGTCGACTAATAACTATCAAGACTGAATACTTTCCTCTTTTCGAAAGTGCATTATAATAGTCTACATTTTAAGTATTTTTTTCATATTTAGCTAACATATATATATATTACTCAGGATGATAGTGGTAGGTATATCTTTAAAAATTATTATTATTGTTATTATAACTGTTCATTTTTAAATGTCTAATGCATAAGTAGTCGTATATTAATATTGTTTCAAACTAAAATATATTAAGCATTAATGTATACACATGTTACATAATATAATATATATTAGAATATAGTATAATATATAAGATAATAATAATAATAAAGATAAAGATAATAATAATAATATAATATAAGATTAATAGTAGACATTTCGATATAATTGATCTTTCTTTTTAAATAGATCTTAAATGTATCCAATTTTATTGAAATTATTAATTTCGTGTTTGAATGTTTTAGAAATAGTCTAAAATTTAATACATGTGGCAGATTTTATCCTTTTTTCTACAAATCAATTGAAATTGTGTTTCTTGAATATAAACTATTAATAAATTTAGATATATTTTAATTATTTGGGAAGCAAAAATCTCAGTTATTCACAACCTGATTGTTATTTTTTTACTTTTGTTATACAAATTGAAAGGAAATTGAATACTGGACAATTTTTATTTTAAGCAACGAAATCCGTAAGTAAATAAGTCGAAGTATATTTCATTTCCAGTCCTTTACTTGTCCAATTAGTTAATTGAAAAGAAAAGAGATATTTCCTTTAATGGGAGAAACATCAAACTAATTGAAATGCACAAAGAATACGCCCTGACCACCATTAAGATCGGAACTAACTTACAAATTGAGTATTATGTCTGATTAAATGTCATTGTTTTTATTTAAGTTTGTATTCTTTTGTTATTAAAACGATACTGAAATAAAAGATTAAGGATCATAGATAATTAATAAATTATCATTGATGGACGACGATGCAGAGTTTATAATCAGAAATTCTATAAATTAATTTCAGTTGTCGATTTTTAAAATGCATATTTGTCATATAAATTAATATCGCATTTTATTTTTATAATGCGAAAACTAGTTGAATTCTTTATAAACTTTTTGCATACAATTAGCTATTTTTTTTAAAAAAAACATTCAACTATACATATATAAACTTGTTATTCAATATCAAGGAATTAAAAATATGTTTTTAAATGATTAATTTCTTAAAACAGAAGGACCTGATCACAATGATTTTTTGAGTAGCTGGTAATAAAACATACACAATTAATACTTATATTCTTACACACGGTAAGAAAATAAAATCTTTTAGTAAGTTTGATTTTCTTATTTCGGAGTTTTTAATATTACACCAAATATAATGCATTAAATTAATGTTTAGAAGTATTGTGATATATCCAAAACATAATACGAAATAGGTTGGTTAAATTTGTAAATATTATGCACATCATTGCTTGTGCAATCTGTGTTTACAAGAAGCAAATAAACAATAGAATTTTCAAGGTGTGTGCAATATTGCCTCTTTCAACTCTACGCTATTTATACGACATGCATATTTAATAGTGAAAAAACACCGTAAACACTGTCGATAATTAATAAATAAAGTAAAACACTTTGTAAAATCTCCTTAAAATGAAAAAAATGAAAAAAAAAAATTATGGTAATTTTACAAAGTGTTTTACTTTATGTATATATTTAATTCACACCCAACAGAAATTCAACCATGCAAAAAGCCAAAATAAAATTTCATTTTATTTTACAATTTTATACAGAAAATATATAATTCTGCTCAATGTTTTAATGTGTACACTTTCATTTTTTCTATGAAAAATGTAAGGTTCTGTCAGAAAACAATGAAAACACTCTTGAATGAAAAAATTTAGACTTGTCGAATAATATAGACTTATACTAAAAAGATTATGTCCAGTAATATCAAAATCAATGTAGTGTCTTTGATACAGAAATTTCAAAATTATTGATCCTATCTGAAAAACTATAAAAGACAGCTAAAGCAAATAAAAGTATGAAGCAAACTTATGCGCCTTCAACATAAAAGTAATTTATTAGAAGTTATTTTAATTTTATATTATTATTGATAATATATATCTATAGTAAAAAGATTATGTCTAGTAATATAAATCTGAGTGCAGTGTCTTTGAAAATTATCGATCCTATCTCAAAAACTATAAAAAACACGTAAATCAAATAAAAGTATAGAGCTACATATGGTGTCTTAAATATGAAAGTGGTATTATTAGAAGTTATTTTTATTTTATATTATTATTAATAATGCATACTTATACTAAAAATGTTATGTCCAGTGTTATCAAATCATGAGTGTAGTGTCTCTGAAAATTATCAATCCTATCTGAAGTGCTATGAAAAACAGCTGAAGAAAATAAAAGTATAGAGCACCCTATGACATCTTATATATAAAAATAAGGTACTACTCTGTTATCCCGTCGACCAATTTCGCCAAATTAATAGCCAAATTGTACATATTGACATAATTTTTATTTTAAATAACGAAAAATATATAATAAGTAGAATATTAGTAAAAAATATTAATGAAAAGTCGAAATAAAAATACTTAATGACATTTTAAACACGTTAATCGTATTTAATGTCATTGAATGTGACATTTACGATCATCCATTATTGGCATTTGATCTTACAGTTTGGCTATAATAATTTGGTCGACGGAATAACCTAGTAGTACCAATAACAATTTTATTAGAAGTCGTGATATGTTATGCTTTCCTTAAATACTAATGAAAGATATTTGTAGACGAGTGGCATTTTAAAGAAGATTAACGTAAGTTATATTTAAATAATAAAAGGAAGTTAAGTTTCCTGAACATGTCCACCATCAACTTAAATACATATACACACATTTACATTACTGCACCACTAGACGTGATGCAGTTATAGTGCAAAAACCGACAGCACAAACACCTAAGGTATCAAGCAAAAGAAAAAAAACTCTTTATTTTAGTGAAGAGTAGAAATAGGGGAATCTAATTATCCATGTCTCCCGATAGCGAATTGGTGCATAAGCAAATTTTAACATCACCAGTGGTTAACTTGTAGGTTTATCACTGTTTTTTTCTACAATAAAGTTATGAAAACAGGAAAAAGTGTTGGTAGAAAAAAGCAATGACAAACCCATGAGCCAATGCACCACTTCACCTTCGGCAGACATGGGTCATTGCGTTACACTATTTCTACTCTTCTATAAGATAAAGGGTTTTTCCTTGTGCTTCATACTTCGGATCTATCTGCTGTCTGCTCTTGGAATATTACTCTTAGCTGAATCTTACTCTTAGCTTAATATTACTATAGTGCTTCGTTATTTTCCTCTAAGTAGATACGTAAATATTCATACAAGTTTAACTTTACACATTTAATGATCATTCGAGAATACTTAGATTTATCTTTGGACCATACATAAAAATACTAAGTCAAAATAACGATTTATTAAATTTCATGTCACATAAAAATAAAAAAAGAAAAGTAAAATAAATGCAGCTTAACAATCCATGAAGGATCAGAAGCTACAGCGTCCATCTCCGTTTACTAGACCCTGGACAGCATGTGACCCGGATAGGTAATCAATAAACGCGAGACCTTCGGTGTTTGGTTCCCAAGCAAGCTTGGTACTCTTTTTATTGACCCATAATTGATAAAAGACTGAGTGCACCTTGTCGAGTCGGTAGTGGAACTCACAACTTGTAGCGTAGAAGACAGACCTGCTGACCACTACATCACTGGGTTTCTCTTGCGGTCAGATAAAATATCTAAAATTAACAACAATGTGACAGGTTGTACCGATCTAATTATTCAGATCCTTGTGGGCAGGACTTATTTTGAAAAATAATCTGGAATTTTTCGATTATTCTGAACATTCCTTACCACTGAAAATAAGCTTTGAGTTAAACTTTTTATTTTTAGGTAATGCTTGTTGCAAATACTGAAACTCACTTTTAAAATTTTCAATAAATGGAAATTTATATAAACTTTAATTTCGGTTGACCGGAAAATATTTAAATTTATCTTATTGAGTTCTATTGAATTTGTTAACTTACATTGCGAATGGAAATTTCATTATCCGTTGCTATACTATCAAGATTAAACAGTTTTTTAACCAAACAATTTGGGATTTTTAAATACCTCCATAGAGGGCTAAAGCTTTCATGCCAGAAAGCTTTATGTAAGATTTTTTAAAAATAATAATTTTAAAAAAATTACATGCAATCAATGTATTAATTTTTTTACGTTTTAATTTAATTAAAAGTTGTGAATTTATAATGAAATAATGTAAAACTTTATTACATCACTTTAGTGTGGATTCTTATATTCTTATATGTCTTGCAATATTCCTGTGTGTTCTTAATCTTTTGAGAAGAATTGTGCTATTCTAAATTGATTATACTACTGTAGGTACTTAGCTGTCAAATACAGTGCGTGATACTGTTCTTGAAAAAAGTGGTATTATTTTCAAATTTCCCTGTTTATTTACTGTCTTCATTGCTGGTTGTCAGGTATTTATAATTATACTTTCTTACATTGTTTATTTTCAATTCAAAATATGTCTGTGATCTTGTATAAATATCTCCAACTTTCAGTGTGATGATATTTTAAAGATACCTTCTGAGAAAAAAACACCATTTATTAGATGAATCGTCAAAAAAGTGAAAATACTGTAAAATTATTAAGTTATGAAACACAATATCAAACGAGGACAAATATGAATGGATACGCATTGATTTCCAAAAAAAAAAAATCCTTGGAAATAGAAAATAACCCACTCTCTGGTGAGGAATTTTTTTTAGAACCTCCTTTGGTGATGTTTACCGATTTTGAATTTCTTGGATTTAGAAACATATAAAATGCTCTCGATAGTTTCTTTAATTTTATCCTGCTTTTTTATCTAAATAAGAATTTCTTAACGAATTTGTTCTCCAAAGTTTAACAAGTCACCATGGAATTCGCGATATTAGTTAACACTATCCTTAATGGCACAGCACATGGATTTAGTCATCACTTGTTTTGAATATATCGTAGTTGACTCCGACATCTATCCCAGAGGGATTATTTTGCACAGAAAGTTTTTAAACAGAAATGGAAAAGTTATATTGATGGATTTCTACTGACGAGTATACATCGCATCCTACTAAAAACGTGGAAATTCCAAGACTAAAATTAGAAATAGATAGCACTGTAGTCATCGTGCTTTACAAAATTTGAAAAATCTGTGAGTGCATTGATCTTTTTACATGTATGCGAAGCTCAAGAGCATGCGCTTTAGTTACTGTCGGATTGCTGAGTTTAATTTGCTCTTGAAATTTCTTTATAAAGAGCATGCCGCATCCTGTAATTTTTCTAATATTCGTGAAGCCCACGCGGACAAATTTTTAGTTATCACTACATGATCGTTTTGCGACTACATTTCATGTATAATTTGGAGTTTCTTTGGTGGGAATCTTAACATTGTTGTCTATGCAGTTTTCCCGAGATCCTTAATCTATATAATCTTATTTCTGTAACGACTGATTTCTTTGACATCCGTGCAAAGCATTCTCTAACTTGGTTTTACCAAAGTTCATGTTTTTGGGGGTTTCCTGTACGATGAGGTTACTATGTCATTTGCTATTTTTTTTTTGTTTTTGGTTTCACTGTTGAGAACTGTAGATAAATGAGTTTTACTTAACGATTTATTGCAGGATTTCACATAATGTGCTATTTCTATAAAATGAATTTGGTGCAATATAGATTTCGTTTATTTTAAACAGCCGCGAAGCGCACTTACAAACTTGTCATTGACCGTGGTATTATTCAGTTTTATTTATATTTGAGAATGCTAAACAACGAAATTCTTTATATAATGATATTTATTTTTCATGGACGAGAAGCTCTTTCTCATACATGACTTTTAATGACAGTAAAACTACCCAATTTCGTATCTTTTGAGATTTCTATGTAACGAAATTCTGAAAGTGTTTAATTTTTACGCGTACAAACCATATATACGTTTTTTCGGTTACCGTATTAATGATGTTTATATCTTTTAAGACTTCTGAATGATTTATTTCTTTCCTACCCTTTACATGGTTCGAAGAATGAACGTGTATTTTTGCTATTACTGCGTTAGCAAATTATATGTAATTTTGATATTGTTATCGAAGATGGATGTTGTATGCAACATGAATTGAATTAGATTAAATTTACTTTTAAGGATTTTCCCGATGGCTTTGTTAATGATTAATAAACAAGATTTTAATTTTTTGGTAACTAGTACCATATGATAAACCATAATTTCTATGTAACAACATGTAACATACTTTTTATACTTTTACCATTTAAATTATTAATAAACAACATTATTCATTATTGTCTACAATCAAGCCTTTTGATTTATTTCATTAAATCTTTTGCTTGAATAACTGACCTTTCTGATGTCATGACAAATGCGCTATTTATAAAAAATTCAAAATAAATTCCAGGTCAACTGATCTTTGTCTTTTGACTCTTTTCATTTCTTTAGATTTTCATGGGTGGTTTTCTTTTTAGTAATTGTTAAGGTAAATTTGTATTGCTACGTTAATTAAGTTATTATACAATTTCAAATGTTGAGGGTAAAGCGGTCAATAAGCTTTTTTGCGATTGATTGTCAATAAAATTAAAGATTGGAAGAGTAATTGAAAATAAAAATTCTCTTTAACACCGGTAAAAATAACCGAAATAAACACCGATAATCGGTTGAAAAAATGATCTATTTTAATCTTATTCTCTCTCTTTCTTTGTAATAAAAATACTTAGTACCTTACATTTTGGCTGAAAAAATGTTGGATTTCAGCTTTCCACCCTAAATAGAACCATAGCATTCCTAGAATATTTCGCATTTTTTCCACCTTTAGACGATCAGATTCATAGTAAAAGGTATATGATTCAAATTAGATATATCTATTTTAAAAAAGTCCCCAGAAGTCAATGGATACAAGTTTAATTTTAGACTTAGTTGGTTCGTTGTGTGTAGATGTAGGCAAATTATCAACACGAGGGATAAAGGCCCTAATAGTGGTTGCCCTAACGTTGGAGTCCGTTTATTGGAACCCAACACGTATTTACGCAAGAAAATCCTAGTTTCAAAAAAAAAAAAAAACGCGGAAAACTCAAAGCGATGGGCGTGATTCGGTTTAATCTATTACTTCTCGTCTATAAGCTTCGACAGCGTAATCTCTTGGCCATTGGTGGATAAATTTAGATTTAGTGTAAATTCATTTCAAAATTGAACATCACTAGTAAGTTACTGAATAGGATTAAGAAACTGTTGCTTATTTCATAGTGGTCTTTGAACTTTTATTTCAATAACTGTGAAAGAAAAGTATAGTACAATATTTTTAAAATATTAAATACTGATTAACAAAGTTAAAAAAATAAATAAATTTTGTCATTTATACCCCTTGGGTTCTGTGGTTCTCATATCGGAAATATTTAAAATCATTTTTGAGAATTTGGATTATTTGAACATACTGAGCTTTTTTTTTTTTTTTTTTTAAATATGAAATCCAGATGCCGAAGCTTCCAAAACAATATAACTAATTGACTAAATGTTTTTTATGCATTTGTAGATTTTATAATACATAAATAAGTATCGATATTTGATATCTTTCAATTTTTTGTTAAAAAAAATATGAACTTAACTATATTCCATATAAATAGGCAGATTCCATGTATAGCAATGCATATTTTCATAGAAGGAAGTACCTGACTTGACTATACAATAAAAAGTTTTATTCTGCTATGCCAAAATCGGAAAAAAGAGAGAATTTTTAAATTGTTGATTTAAATTTTAAAAAGTTCTAATGGAATATTTACTAAAACTTTAAGGATTTTTATTACTTTATTGCCTTTTTTTTATAAAACAATTTTAAAAAATATTAAATAAATTGTTTATACAAGATTATTTTTTTGTTTTAGAGGATAATTAATAGTTTTTCATACAGTTTTCATCTTATCACATTTATAAAATATATCATCGCCACAACTAAGAATTCTTTAAGTTGAATTTATAAACATTTTATTAGTTTTATGTAAAAGTAACTCTAGAACCATCATCTCATATAACAAGTAGAACTAATGTTCATTTCCAAAATATTCGTATTCAAAGCATACCGGTTTCGGTAGAATATAGCATACCTTCGTCAGTGCTAAAGATAGTGGAAATTTGCTCATAAGTCCACAAACCCAATATCCCTCTTCGTCCGATAGTTTCAAATATTGGCACGACCTCTTACAATTTAGCAAAATATTTAACAACAATATTTACTCCTCTTCTATCAGCAAATTTATACACTGTGAAGAATTCCATCACCTTTGCCAAAATGATACAAAATTTGTCTCCGACTAATTTTACTATGGTTTCCTTTGACGTTAAATCCTTTTTCACAAATGTCCCAATAAATGGCGTCCTCTCTTGTCTTGAACAAAGACTCCGTGAATTTCATTTTTCAAGCTTCGAAATTCAAGAACTTATTTCCCTTACACGTACTTGTCTTTCTCAAACTACCTTTTCATTTCAAGGCAACTTTTACAGACAAACTAAAGGTTTAGCTATGAGCTCACCCCTGTCTCCCATCCTTGCAGATTTCTACATGCACTATTTTGAATGCTCACTTTTTGATAAATTCTTTTTCCCTTTCTGGATTCGGTACGTTGATGACACATTCACCTTACTTGACACTTCTCTTCACAATATTGAGGACATTCTTAGCATCCTGAACTCTATTGATAACAATATCCAATTTACGTATGAAACAGAAAATAATGGTTCACTCCCTTTCCTGGACACCCTTGTCACTCGCAGTGAAACTGGCTTCTCTACATCTGTCTATCGAAAAAGCTTCGCTGTTTCTCTACCCCGTCCCCATGCTCATTCATGTCAACCTCCAAGTCAAAAAATGTCCGCCTTTTACACATTCATAAATCGTGCTCTTTATGTTTGCTCTGATTCGCAGTCTCTTAATAATGAAATTCAATACATTAAAGCAATTGCATTTGATAGAGGTTACAACCCTTCTATTATTGATACTGCCCTTTCTAAATTACAAAACTCTCACTCCTCAAACTCATCTTAGTCTTCTACTCGTTCCAATATTAGCATTGTCTTACCTTTCTTTCCAAAATCAAGTTTTTCCATTGTTAAAATTCTTAGTCGGTTCGATTTCAAAATAATTTTTACTCCTACTAATAAACTCACCCTTTCCAACATTAAAGATCCTGTTGAATTATCAAATTCATGGGGTACTTACAATATTAATTGCCAGTGTGGTCTTTCTTACATTGGTCAAACCAAACGCAGTCTAAAATTTCGTATTAAAGAACATAAGCAATATATTGAAAAACAAGAAATCAAGAAATCCTAAATCGCAAAACATTGCTGAGAGACGAGTCATACTTTTGACTTCAATTCGGATAAGATACTAACTAAACCTACTTCTATACAAGAACTTAACTTCCTTCAAGCTTTCCATGTCCATAAAAATCTTGCTAATCTCGTTAGTTGTGATTTTGCTATTCCCCCATTATCAGACTGTTGGAAATATTACATTAAAACTAATTTTTCTTAATCTTTTAATGCAATTCTCGCAATATCTTTTCCATTTTCCACCCAATTTTCCTATTAGCTGTTCCCTGTTTTCCTATTGGCTGTTACCTAGGATCCTCTGTTTTCCTATTGGTCAAGAAACTCGTCGCTTGAATTCCCATCCTCCCTGTATATATATGAGCAAATTTCCACTATCTTTAGCACTGAGGAAGGTATGCTATATGCTACCGAAACCGGTATGCTTGAAATACGAATATTCTGGTGTTCTAACGTTGAAAATAGTTTTAACTTTATCATATTGCACCAGGCAACAACCTATTACTTAATGTTCATCTCATTCATTAAAGTGGTTTCACATTCACTGAGGTTTTTTAGCAATGTGAAAATATTTGACTGCGTGAGGCACATTGCAGAACATTCATTTTTTCTATATATATTTATCATAATATGCATAAATTTATGACTTTTATTGTTGTACACTGTATTAAAATTCCAATAAGAATTATTTTATTACTACCAGTTTTAATTAATAATATATTCTAAATTCAGGAAAATGAAAAATGAATTTATTAAAACTGCTCTTCTTTAAAAAAAAAATAGGATTAATCACGATACAGATACTTTTTTTATTTAAAAATTTAATCCAAAAGTATTTTTTTAATTCTTTTCACCCAAGCATAACAAATATTTTTAAAAGATATGAAAATAATTTATAAATTACATATTTAATACACTTTTTGCAAAACATTGGTATCTGATAAAAATGACTCACAAGTTTTCAACTAACATTTAATGTGATGAAAAGTGTTTAACACTGCCCCTTGACTTCATAATAATTCATCTCTTCCTTATATAAATGAAGATACGAATTCGGAAGTAAAGAATACTTAAAGAGAATTTGAGGCCATTAAAGCACGATAGGTGAAAGATTTTTACTGGCACTTTAATGTGATGAATTGTGAAACATAGGATAAATAGATGAGAAACATTCATTTATATGTTTAGATTATAATAATGGATATGCTGTTGCGCCAAGGATAAACGGAATTTAGATTTACCTTTTTTTCAGTAATAATATTTTTAGTCAAAATATATGGACACAAAAAAACTTTTTTATTTAATATTATTTTCAATATATATATATATATATATATATATATTCATTTATATATATATGATATATTAGAGTATTGTATTAAATATTTAATATCCTTTAAGCGAACGATTGGCATATGCAAGAAATAACATAAACTTTCAACTAACATTTAATATGATAAAAAGTATTTAACACTGCCTCTTGACCTAAGAGTCATTCATCTCTCCCTTCTGTAAATTAAGAGAAGAAGTCAGACAGAAAGAATACCTGAAGAAAATTTCAAGCCATTAATGCAGGATGGCTTGGAGGTTTTTTTTTATAAGCAGTTAAAAATAATTGTGAAATATAAGATGAAGTAGAGGAAAAATATACATCAAATTTGACAAATTGGAAAATAATTTATCCTCTTTGGACACGATAAATAGGATTTATACTTATTTAAAGCTATTATGTTTTAGTTAAATTTATATATAGGCGGGAGAAAGACTTTTTAAAATTTAATATTTGTTTTATTCCAGCTTAATCCACATTATTTAAGTTTACTAAAAAAATAATCGGTATATTAAATCTTTAAAACCCTTTAAACGACCATTAATGGTACATGCAAGAAATGAACCATAATTTTTCAACTAACATTTAGTATGATAAAAAATTTTTAACACTGCTTCTTGACTTTATAGTTATCAATCTCTTCCTTGTATAACTGAAGAGATAAAATCGAAAGGAAAGAATACTTAAAGAAAACATGAGGACATTAATGCATGATCGGAGATAAATTGTTACAGGCACTTAATAAGAATTGTGAAATATAGGATAAATAGATGATAAATAAGTGTCCAAATTTTAATAACTGATATACTTTGGCGCCAGGATAAATAGAATTTAGATGTACTTGTTTTAAAAAAATTATATTTTAGATATTTATATATAAAAATTTATTATATTTTATCTAAGCGAGAAAAACTTTTTTTAAATTTAATAATTTGTTTCTTCATAACTTAATCCATATAAAAAAAGAATTGATATATTAAATATTTAATACCTTTTAAACGAAAAATTGTTAAATGCAAGAAATAGCTTATAAACTTTCAACTAACATTGAATATGATGAAAAGTATTTAACACTGCCTCTTGACCCAAGAATCATCCATTTCTTACTTACATAAATTAAGAGAAGTCGGAAGGAAAGAACCCTTAAAGAAAATTTCAAGACATTAATTCAAGGTGGCTTGGAGATTTTTTATAAGTGAATCACAAGAATTGTGAAATAAAGTAGATAAAAAATGTGTACTGAATTGTTCAAATTAGAAAATAATTTATACTCTGTCACCAGGATAAATATAAGTTTTATTTATCTAAAACTATTGTGTTTTATTTAAAATATATAGGCAGGCGAAAGACATTTTTCTTACTTGATATTCGTTTCGTCCGAGCTTAATACATATTCAATAAATCATTAAAAAATTCATATATTAAATCTTTAATAATCTTTAAACGACTATTAGTGGTATGTGAAGAAATAGCTCATAAACTTTCAACTAAGCATTTAATATTATGAAAAGTGTTTAAAACTGTCTCTTGACCAAACAATCATTCATTTCTTCCTTGTAAAAATGAAGGGAACAAATCGAAAGTTAAAACAACTTAAAAAATTTCAAGACATTAATGCACGATGAGTTAGGGATTTTTAATGAGAAATAAGAATTATGCTATGCAGAATGAAATGGCGGAAAAATATGCATTAAACATATGAAATTGAAAGATGAGTAATGGTGCGTCAACAGCTCAATGGAATAATTCGAATTGACATTCATAATTGAAATTGTTTTTGAGCAATGTAATCAGATATCAAAGTATTCAGATACCAAATCGCATTTTACTTAAAATATGTACTTAAAATGTAAATATGTTTTATTCAAATTACAGATGTTTAAAGATGTATAAATGTATAAATATTTAAAGATGTTAATATATTTTAAAATATTTTTACAAAAAAAAAATACACATGGAAAAAGTGCTGGGACAAAAACAACTGTTCTAATCAACTTCTATTAATAATTTTGTTAGGTAAATGAAAACAAAAAGTGTGATTTTTTTTTCTTTAAACATAATACATGCTGCTTTAAGGATTTTTATAAGCACTTAACAAGAATTACTGTATAGAGGATGAACTTGTAGATAAAAACAAAATATGCATTAAATTGTTCAAATTGGAAAATGGATATGACGCTTTACTAGGGTAAATAAAATTTACATTTTAATATTAACTTATATTTGAGCATTATTATTGTGCTAGAATATGTTGTTGAAGCTCGAATTCGGGTTATCTTTTGCTACAGGAGTAAATGAAACTTACGTTTCCAGATAAATTTGTTTTAATTATTATGATTTTTATTTAACTTTAAAATACGCATTCACAAAATATTTATATTATTTTTTTAAGCAGTTGAAGGAAAATGCTCTCTATGCCACTTTTTATTATTTGATAAAAGACAAAGTGAAATGTAACCAATGTTAACTAAACGTGACTAACCAACTTCCTGTAACTAACGTTACAGGAAGCGAACATAAAACTTATCAGAAGAAAAATTATTTATTTTAATATGTAAAAGACACTGAAGTATTTTCGATGCATATTAACTAGTACTACGGGATATCAGTTAACTAAGTAATAATAATTGGCTTATTTTAGCCTATTATTATAAAATTAAAATGATATAACTTGTCAAATCTAAAAATCCATTAATTCTCCTTACAATTATGATTAAACTAAAATAAAATACTCAAATTACTTAAAGGTGTTTTTATTTGCAATTATTATTGAAACCTAACAGTTTCAAGTATATCATGCACATCATCAGGGTTAAAAACAACTAAAGTGTCACCCTTAGACTTTTTCAACCATGATGATGAGCATGATATTCTCGAACTACTAGGTTTCAATAATCATTATAAATAAAAACACCTTTAAGTAATTTGAGGACTTTTATTTTAGTTTAATTTTAGCCTATTATTATTTTGAATAATAACAATGCCTTACATGAATGGGTTACTCAAATCGGAGAGAGCAGAGTGCATTTATTAAATAAGTAGGATATTAGAAAGGATTTTTGAAGATTCACTGTCTAACGAGGGTGAATCTTCAGCATAATATCTACTCTAATGTAAAACTGTTTTTATAAAATAAAATGTGCGGCATTTTTGACGAAAACTGTAAAAACCTGAGTGTTTGGGTAAATTAAAAGTACCGCTAGGAGACCTTTCAACACTAAATATCAATATTTTTCTCCCAGGGTATTAAAACTTTATTTTTAACCCCTAAAAAAGAAAGAGTTTTGATGATAAAGACATTTTTTAAAACATTTAAAATGCAAGAAAAATCATTTCATTTGCTCTATTTTACGGAATTTTTCAAACCTACTCATAGACACGAAAAATCAAACTACGCTGAAAATAAAGTACCAAATAGCATATACATACAATTATTTTAAATCAGTAAAAAACAAATTCTTTGAAAAAAGTTTTTTTTGTGTGCATTTTACCTTAATATTATCGTTAGTAAATTTTGGTTAAAAAAAAAAAAAATAATAATTTTTAGTACTATATGCTAACATTTACCTAGGAAATAATTTGGATGGGTTGACTAAATTATTACTTAACACCAGTTTTTACTGGTATCTTAAAGTAGTGTTTAAAGTCAGTTATTTAAAGTAATTTCAAAGAGCAGAAAAGTGCATTTATTAACAAGACATTTTGCATATCATAGAGCTAAACTGGTAAGTCCCAAAATATTTATTAATAAACGATTTTCATCAATTCTTTCTGTTTTGATATTCACAACATAAATTTAATTAATTAATTAATTTTCCATGTATTTCGCCACTTAGGTGCAAGACTATCTGAAAAAAAAATCTGGTTATTAAAGCTAAGGATCGACCTAAGAATAATGTTGATCTGAATCCAGCTCAAAATTTTTGGGTGTCAATGAGTGCTAAAATTGATAAAAAGGAACAGACTACCAATATTATACTAAAGAAAAGTATTATTTGGATTTTATACCTTGAATTTGCATATCATAACATTCAGAAATTGATTTTTTTTTATACCGCGCACCTGGAATGCTGTCAGCACTTTTCTTGGAAATTCTAAAAAAGTTATTCAAATGATCGATTTTGTATGACCACATCATCGTTCATGTAATACGACTCGGTTATGTGATATTTATTACTATTTTCTGAATTTGGGGTTAAATACTTTATTCCATGTTTTGATAAAATAATGCATTTTTTCCTTTCAGAAATTATTTAGCATTATTATGCATTTCAAAAAAATATTTTTCATGTTAAATTTATACTACAAGTATATTTTAATGTATTATCATCATCTTTACATGAAATACTAACAAAAAAACATGATATTTGCACAGTTTCTTTTATTTTTTTTCACTGGTGATGCCATTTTTTTATTTGCCACTATAACATATAGGAGGGAAATCATGAGTTACAATTAAAAAAAATTCCTTATATTTTATTAGTAAAAAAAACAGCAATAAATCAAAGCAGTTCTTTTCCACAGAAACTTCAATATCTCACAAAAAAAATATACGCAGGATTTTAGAAAACAAGTTGCAAATTTTTTAAACTTTAGATTATCCCCACCCGCCATTCCCGTAGCAGTTATATCAAACCAATTTACAAAATAAAATATCAAAATACAATTTCTTGTTTTTTTAAACATATTTTTCACGCAGTCAGTTCACAGTCAGTTTTCAACCTATTCGTAAAAATAGGATATTTTATTTATTTTCAGTATTGCAGGCACATAGGGGTGAGTAGACATCATTGGACCACCGCTTTAATTTGACCATTGTCATACTGTCCTCAGTTTCAAAAAGAGAATCTATCTATCACTAAAATCCTACTCATCAGAATAACGTCATTTACGTTTAGAAGAAGCACCCGCGTATCATGCTCTGTTTTCATAGAAATTTGAAAAAAAAAAATAACCCGTAAAATTAGCTGCTTTGATCTACGTTATTCTTACTAAACTCTTGAGAATATTGAAAAACTTGTGTTTTCATATATATTTAATTAGTATGTTTATTACTTATATTTTTCACGCGTATTTTTCTAATTTCTTTTTTGCTCTTAGACTTAAAACTATCTTTTTTTTTTTTTTTTTTTTTTTTTTTTTTGTAACATGGCGCAGTTGCCTTACTTCGTCTAATTCAAGATACATAAATTGTACCAATTAATCTTAGAATATTTTTAAATATATTTGCACAATTATGAAAATGACACAGACAAACTATCTGAAAGAAAAACATACGTGGCAGCAAAAGTTATCAAAAATAAAGATAAAGATAAGGAGTCTTTAGGTTGTACAGAGAAGGACGTGGAAGAAAGCTGCAGTTACAAAACCCTACAAATAGCCAAATCATCATTGGGAATGTTAATTCCCTTACTAAAGTCAGTTAAATCAAATTATAGAGGGACCCCCAAAAAAGAGCTGTATTAACATCTTCGCCTGATCAAATGAACCGTAAAATAAAACAAAAAAAAATCGAAACAGGGAAATATGAAAGTACAAAAGCAAAAATCAGTTAAAAAAAAAAAAGCGTAATTCAATTGGAAAAAAGTGATGGAAGGTAAGAACTACATACATAAGGTTAAAACAAAAAATATGTTGCACAAAATCAAAGTTGTTAAAAAGAAAAACCAGTGATGCTTCATTTTCCTACAGGAAATTATTCAGTGTTCAAATTGATCAATATGACTCTATGTTGTGCCGCTGGAATAACAAAAATTACTGAATAACTGAAATTCATGACATGCCTTGCATATCCTCTTACGCCATACTCAAGTAACTGGTAGACACTTCCATAATTTCTATTCTTAATTACGGATAATTTTGATTTATATTTTGAAAACATTTTGATTTAAAACACTCTTACTTTCAGACACTTGATTTTAATGCATTTCATTGCTGTTATTTTGTTTATTTTTTCATTAATCACAAACTTTGCTTTTAATAACATTAGTTGTATTCCCCACTCTTTAAAACAACATGATATTGTTTAATCCGACTTAGGAGACTGGAGATTACACTTGGGTGACCAGTTGCTGAATTTGGACCACTTTTGACAAAATTTTCAAAGTAAAATAAATCTTAAGATTTCTAGATAAAAATTGATATAAGGATTTTTTTAGTTAGTAAATAGATAGACTGACCAAGTCTCAAGATATTTTGCAGATTTTTCAAAAAATTAAGTGAGTTACGCCTGAAAATATGTGAAGTAGACCAAATTCGGCTACTCTTCTTTATTTTAGAAATCTTTATAGGAACTTTTTACTGTGTAGAAACTTCATGCTCTATATATCACAGTTTTGTCGGGTACTGTAAAGGCGGATAGTTAAATATCCGTAAAACATTCATTTAATTTGAATTATTTTAAAATATTTATTTAAATTAGCTTCTTTTAAAACTGTTTTCCGTACGAATTATTGTCTCAAAATGTGACATTTTTGCAAAAATTTACGAAACTTTTACGTTTTTGCGAAATACTACATAAATTTATAAAGAATTTTAAAATGACGTTATAGATAAAATATTTTATTTTTACGTAAATGTAAAGAACTTTATTTAAATTGCGAAATAAAAACATACACATGCTGTATAAAAAACGTTGTTAGTTGTATGTTCTTTTAAATTTACGTATTTACTTTCAGACATGAAGCACCGTTATTCGTGTATTGAATTCTTTGCATTAAAAAAAAAAATTATATATAGATACATGAGTATATTTGTTAGACTTAAGGCTAAACATTTAAAGTTACAAATGAAAAAAGATATCTTATCTACTGTTAGAAAATATTTTTACTTTTATAAAATAAAAAATTTCGAGAGTCAATAAAAATCATTCTGTATTTACTGATACTCAAAAGTTTCATCAATAATTTTACATAAGAATCAGTTGGGTTCATAAAAATGTTTCTTTCATGTTATGTTATAAAAATTTTAGATAAATATTTTATAGCTCAGAATTCTAATTGAACAGCTGCGAAAACATACGTACGTCAGTATGGGCTTGATTGTAATAATGGCAATAAATTTTTTATAGTTGAAAATTATACCAAATTGCCATCAATAAAATTCTGTATTAAAACCTATAATAGAAGAAAATATATTCAAAACTAAACTGAGCTTTTCTATGAAAAAAAAATCTTATCACAATATTTGAAGACCAAGGGAGAAATGCATAAAATATGAAGTTAAATTATGCAATTTAAATTCAATGTGATTTTCATTCTCATAATTTGAGTTAAAAATTTATAAGATTTTTTTTTATCCCTGCCACATTTCAGTTTACGAGATAATGATATTTAAATGGCTGTAGCATTTTAGTTATGAATGGTACGTTAGAATGGTATATTACATTAAACATTTTGCTAAAGTGTAAATGAAAGTATATGCCAAAATATAAAAGTGGAATTTGCATTTAATCAATGTTTTATTATTAATTTGCAGTTCGTGTAAAAGGAGCTTTTATGAATCGCTGTATTTAAATACCTATGCATATATATTACACATAATTGAATTATATCGGATAAGAAAAAAGAAAGAAAAATGAAATGCCAAAAGTGAAGATATTTAATATTTAAAACTTTCTTTTTAGAAAGGAACATATAAAAAAAAGCAAAATCATAATTTTTAAGTGATAAAATTTCAATTATTAAAAAATCATAAAGTTAAAAAATTATTATTTTTTAAATTTTATATAACATACAAAGTAAAAAATCATCTGGTCTGAGTTAGAATTTGTTTGGTCTATTTTATGACGGCCAATTATCTACAAGAGGAATATAGGCCCTTAAGGGGAGGTGTGCTCTTCGTGGGTGTCTTTCCAATGGAACCTAATCCGTATTTACCCAAGGAAATCCAAGGTTAAAAGAAAACCACGGAAAACTCTGAATTGTTTGGCCAACGGTTGCGATTGGGATCGAACTCAGAGCCTACCATCCACCCGTTCGGAGGTCAGAACCTCTTGGCCACTGGTGGGTCGAGTTAGATTAGAATTTTTACCGACGGTCCCTTTGCAGTTCAATCATCACTTGACCGCTGATTCATAAAAAACACATTCCGTACAAAACAGCAACAGTTTCTATTGCTAAGACTATAAAGCGATTTCCACTGTTAACATGTCTCGGGTTCAAACCCCAGGACAACTAGGAACAAGTTGACTAAATTTAAATTGTATAGCAGTTCTGAGATCACTGTTGATTGAGTGATTCACCAACTTAGAAATCTAAAATAATTTTTTATCATTTGAAATAATTTTAGAGAGGCTTGCGTTGTTTTAACAAAGTTCGATTACAGAATTTATTAAAAATTTATCGAATAACTTCTCTGTCATTTTCATAAACTCTATTTTTCTAATCTCTGTAACATAAGACTTAAGATAATGGATTACCCGTCTGCAATTTCACAGATTTTTAATAACGTACATTAATAAATAAATGTGTAATACATTTAAATGATATGTGTATCTAAATACACTTTTATTTGAAAAAAAAAAACTGTTTTGTACAATAAATTGAATTGAATTTCGTGAAATTTCTGCAAAATTTGATATAGGAAATTGTATGTGGATGAATGATATTCTTTAACCCGCGAGTATTCGCGACTTTTTTCACAACGTCATTAGTCGCGCTCGGTCTTTTCGCCGCTGGCCCCCCAGATAACAAATATGTAAAATAAAAAATATTTTTCACCTAATATACAAAAATAACAGTTCAATGAAGATATAAATTTACAGTTTTCTTAAATTATCCATTTTATTCATGAGATCTGGAGTAATTATAAAAAGTACAAATGGACTGACATTAGTGATTGTTACGTAGACTTTTTCGCCAATTTCAACTTTGTTTCTAAAAATGTACGTGAAAGAAAAACACAGGTATACTGTTACTTCACTAAGTTGGTCTAGAAAGCTTGAAAGTCAGCTACATGGTAATTCTCCGTTGTATTTGTAATGTGATCCAAGTTAGGAGAAGTTAAGTTATAAGGGCGGCGAAAAGACCGACACGCGACTACTGACGGGTTAATATAATTTGCTAACATGGAGAAGGGATAAAAAATATATCTTTAGAGAAACATTTGTATGAAAATACTTTTTAATATTAGATTAATAGATATTTTGAATTTAATACTGTACTTTTAGAACTGTTTATCACCAAACGTTTCACAAATTCTTGTTTTATTACATAATCTAACCACAAGGGAGCATTTGAATAGTTTACAGAAAGGAATTTTCAGTTCTTATAATCATATATTCTGATACTGGTGAAATTTATCTGACCGTATAACATATTAAACATTAAACTTTTTATTAAAGGTTATGAATCTTTTGAATTGTTTCTTCGATTTATGTCATTGCGTAAAAATATTTTTTTATATCAATTTTAATGAAATGTTTTTAATCTGACTTCAATCAAATGTAGTTAAGTTTTATAACTGTTTTGTAAAATTTTTGTATGCACATCCTGGAGCACGTTATCAATTGATACTTTGAGTTTGGCATTCATTCAATTTAAGAGGACGGTGTACGTTATTATTATTTTTTAATTTTCGTCATAGCAATATGAAATTTAATGCATGTATACATTTCACCAAAAGCATATAGAACACCTTCAAAAAAATTCCAATCTTATAAAAATTCTTAAATTTTAAAACGAAATTTTAAAATGCTTCTCGTGTTTTAATTTTTGAGATACTTTCTTGCTTTTGCATTTTTATCACTTAAAACTTTATTATAAACAAATTAGTGTGAGATTCTTTTAATTTCATGAATAGTTAATATTTTATAGATTTTTTTCTAACTTCCATATCGATTTTCATCAAAATTTTGCATTTAAAAAGTAAAAAATCAAATTTGACTAACTTAATAAAAACGAATTTTAAAAAGCTTACACAATCTCTTTTTAAACAATATCAGGATACTTCCTTATCAATTTCATAAATATTGATAAAAAATTATGTCCTATATATAATATATAAAGGTCCACTGTCCCCTTAAAAAGGATGTGCTTCATAGCTTTTGGAGTCAGTTTATCCAGAAGATGTTAGTGATGTATTTGTCTGTCTCACAACTTATCCATGTAACATTTCAACAATTATCACGAAATTTTAATATGATCTTAAGGTAAAAAATACTACTTGAAATTAAAAAAATATATAACTATCATTGTTTGAATAGTTTTATTTAAAAAATATGTTTTACATATTTTCATCTACAAAAAAGATAATGCATTTAAAAGACATATGCATCACAACGAACTATCTAATTTAATACGAGTTAGAAATTATAGTCAATAACTGTACACGGTACTGCTTTAATTTTAAAAATTATCATAATGCTCTTAATAATTTTTGTTTCAAAGACAAGTCATTTTTATTACTTTCAACAAAGTTTAAAAGTGTTTATGCTTTCGGTTTCTATGTCCGTCAGTCTCTCTGTCCAACTACTCTTGCTCTAACTACCGTTAATATATCCGTATTCTCATGCAATTGATAAACCTTATTTAGGGTCACCAAAGCATGTTTTTTATTGCATATGAAGTACACAGGATAAATAATTCCATTACAGGAGCACACAAAAGTAATCCATTACATTGTGGGGTATGGAGAAAACTAATCTACTAATCTAAAAATATTACATTATTTAAAAAGTATTGAAACTGATATAAATCACAAAATTTCACTACAAGATGATAACTGTAGAATATGGCAATCCTACCATTTTTCGTTCATTTACAGGTACACACAAAAGAATCAATTACAGTACTGTCTTTAGTTAATAATATATGGACGAGCGTTTTAAAATGAAGTATGAACTTTAAAATTTAAATGATCTTTTAGATTTTACTTGTTGTATATATATTCTATACCTCATATACAAGGCTATACAAAAGAATACACATACTGTTCTGCTTGGAGAAAATTATTCAAGGCGGTTTTTAAAGTGAGATGTATGCATTTTTTTGCTAAACTAATTTTTGACATACGTGTAATTAATATATACAAATCTATAAATCATATATAGGACCACTCAATTGATTTTCAAATAGTAGATGGGGACATGCCGGGGGATGGGAATGCTTTTCCATATGGTTGAATTAGACACAATATTTTAACTTATGAAATAGCCTAGTTTTGTTCCGTTATGCTGAATATGTTGAGAAGTTTTTCCTAATTCACTATCTGTGCTTCACGCATGATTTTTATTTCTAGTTATATAAATGAACTCCCGTTTCATTTTGTCAAACACTTTCAATCCCTTTGTATTTTGCATTTTTTTTTTGTTGTTTCGATGTTTTTTAAACGATTATATATCATGAAATTTATTTTTATTTTATTCTACATTTACAAAAAGAAAGTGTTAGATTCGTAAATATATTCGACTTCTGTTTTTCGTAGCATTTATACGTTTTAGAGATCCTATACTGATACTAATAGTGACACTAAAAAAATCACATTTATATAAAATGTCTATATCTGTGAGTTTGGGAGTCTGTAATTTTCTTTTTATATGTGACACAAATTTTGTGAATGCTCCATCTCAAGAGCTGATGGACTGAATTTAAATAAAAATATATATTTTGTTAGTCCCTGATAAATTGCTACTTATTATTTTTCGGTGTAAATCTGCTCAACAGGTTGTGTTCCTATACAGAATTTCCGCAATAGCTCCATCTGAAGATCTGATGCACGGATTTTCATCAAACTTCACATTAAGTTAGTCATTGATATGAACTGACGTTTTCTTCATTTTGATGTAAATCGCTCAGCAGATGCCGATTCTATGCAGCATTTTTTTACGATTTACGTAATAGCTTAATCTTCAGAACTAATGCACGGATTTTTACGAATTTCAGTTTCACTAAGTCCTTGACATACATTGCCATTTTATACATTTAACTTCATATTCAGTTAGTCCATACTATGACATAGTTTGGTTTACATTTTGGTTTGAATCACTCAACAGATAACGCTGTATTACTGTATTTTTCACAATTTCCGCACTAAATTTATCTCAAGAAGTAATGTACAGATTTTCAGAAAAACTTAGCTTCAGTTTGATGTTGAAATAAGTTGTTGTAAATTAGGTTTCGATGTAATCCCCCCCCCCCAAAAAAAAAAATAAAGGTGAAGCTATGTTGAATATTGCATGATTTACGTGTTTTTACTGATATTCTTATCTCAAAAACTAATCCACGGAATTGCATATAATTAGAAACTCTATGATTGGCTTAAATTTCCATTTAATTTTGGAACGGTGATAGCGAATTTTTAAGTATTGAAATATATGAGATAGAAGAAAGCTTTCTAATTTCCACATCGACGAGTTATCTAATCTTTTTACATATCATTTTATACATCTAGCTACATTTCGCTAGAGGTTTGAAAAAAAAGTTCCATTCAAAGGATACCATTAAAGCTTTCTATGATTGTTCTGTATTAAGAATTAGTAAATGCTTGTATTAATATAATTTTTCTTTATATTTTTTACATAGAATTTAGTTATCTTTATATATATAAATCTTCTGTGCGTGTGTTTGTCACTGAACTCCTCCTAAACGAGTGGACCGATTTTAGTAAAATTTTGTGTGTGTGATTCGAGATTGATTTAGATTTACATTTCATCGAAATTGATTCATTACTTTTTTAGTAATTAGGCAAAAAACTAATAGTTAGTGATTTTTCGTTAATTAAAAGTGTTGAATAAGTTCGCTTAATAGAGTGCGGATGGAATGGCCCAGTGGTCTAAGGCGCCAGACTTAAGCTCTGGTTCTTGAAGAAGGAGATCGCGTGGTCGAACTCCACTCCTGACATAAGTGTATGATTTGCAATAATTTTTCCTGTATTACCATTTTAATTAACCGACATCAGAAAATCGTTAACTTTTAACTAAGAAGAGAAAAATAAACTTTTCTATCAAAAATTGAACCGACTTCAAAAACTACTGCAAAGTGAAAAATAATTTCCTTACATAATTGTAATAAGAAATTAAATTTACAGCGTAGTATTTATCGTGCATATTATTATATTTACGTACATTTATTTGATTTTTTGGAGTCGGTGACAGGACAACGTCTGTCGGGTCCGCTAGTTTAACGTAAATTCTTTTCAGTGTTTTTTTTTTTTTTTTTTTTTTTTTTTTTTTTTTTTTATAAGGATATCATGGAAATTATTTAGCATCCATGAAAGAAAATTTTAAAGCCAAAATATAGTAATTTGATCTGATTATATTTTGCAAATTAGATAAACCGTGTGAAATTTCCTAAATTGCAACTCCTCTTCTAAATTTTCCTATATTTTTCATAAAAGCTCCAATTATGAGGTTGCAATAAAATCACTACAATTTCCTGTCTGTTCAAGTGTTTTTTGGGGATGTACTTTTAAATTGTTTATAATTATTTCCTTTTTTTAAATGATACACAAGAGTGTAATTTCATAGATGTAATGATACATTCTTCTAAAATACTTATAACATAGCTTTTAATTTATATTCGATGTATTTTTGAAGATGGAGCACTGACGACAGATATTTTGGGGGAAATACATTATTTTGAACCAATTCAAATAATAAATTATTCCCGTTTAATTACTAGCATAAGATTCTTAGGAAAATTATTATATACACGAATCTTCATCCAAAGAAAAATTGTATTAAAAATAAAAAACAATAAATAACTAATGGGATAAACACCTTTATTCTATAACTATTATACAAGATTGTGCTTCCCTTTTTTATTTTAATTTCACCTACATTGTTGATATTTATAGTAGAAAATTGTACTCCATATTAAGCTGTTATTAATGTCTGACATTACATAAAATTTTTAATCATGTTTTGAATGATCTTCTGCTTCATCTTGGAATTTTGAAATATTAAAATATATGAGACAGAAGAAAGCTATGCAATTGCCGCATCGAGTCGCTCCTTATCTTTTTATATACCATTGTATCAAAATGGCATATTTAGTTATGTGCGCGACTAGACGATAATGATAATGATGAAAAATATCTTCTTCATCTTGGACAAACATTTATGAATAGAATATATTTACGTATGTTTCAAAGTAAATATTTGTTTTTCAAATTTCCTGAATTAAAATTAAATAAAACAATCAAAAAATACATGTTCCAAATTTGAAGTATGTATCTTTAATAGTTCTTGATTTATAACATTTTAAATACCATAAATTTTGAAAACACCCATCATGAAGTAAAACGCACTTTGACTACAAGTCACTTCTATGACAACCATTTCTTGAAATCTAGATTTTCACAACAAAGTAAAACAAAACAAAAAAAATAATAATTCCTTTTCCAATTAACATAGAAATATCATTTAAACGTTATTTTAAGCATAAAACAGAGAAATTTTAATGCAATAATTGATTTCAGAAATTTTGAAGATTTTCGTGCTCCGAACACTTTAAACAAGTTTTGTATCTTCACCGTCAAAAAATGTATTGCCTTTTTATCTAGAATAGATAGTCATTTTCTGAATAAGTCTGTCATTTTCTTAAATTAGAAATATAGGTTTCTGTACTATGTAATTAGGGTTAACAAATAATCTCTATAGTTGAAATAATCTAAAAGTTCCAGTCTCTTATTTTCTAGGTAAAGAAATTATATTTAATAGTTTCAGAAACGATAAATTATCATGTGATTTCTGGAATGTTTTCATAAAGTAAAATTGTAATTACTAAAACTGACCACTTTTAATGCCATCTATTTGCAGAAGATTTTAAATAAGTTTGATCACAAGATTATAGGAAAACGCTTTTGGATGCTAGTACGAGGCTCTAAAATTCTCTAGAAAAGGGAACCAGCATTTATACACTGTTAAAAATCTTGCAGCATTTTGTACAGTCATTTCACCGTTTTCTGAAAAAACAGTAGCATAACCGTAATTTAACTCTATTCTGACCATAAAATTGGTAATAATATGTTCAGAATAACGTAAAAAGACGGTTGTTTTACTTTTTTTGTAGAAAACGCTCAAATGCCTGGATAAAATGCTGCGGATTTTTAACAGTGTAGGAATACATACACTGTAAAAAAATCTGTAAAGTTGTTAAACATTTTCTAGTAAACGTGTATTCTAAGAACTTTTGATGTAACGGTAACAGCAAAAACCCATGTAATCTTCCTCAGTTACATGAAATTTTGCTGTTATATGAAAAGTTATTGGAATACAAGTTAACTAGAAAAATTTTTGTAACTTTACAGATTGCTTTTTACAGTGTGGAACTTTTTTAGAGCTAAAATTTAGATTTCTAGATGTCAGGAACATATTTTTTTCTCCGTGTGTTCACGGTAAAGATGCTGCTTGATTGCCTCTTCGTAGATCTACCTGATTGTATTTTGGTTATTGTGGCTCTAACGCTATTGATTGTATCATATTTGTAAATGTGTTCGCCGATTCTATGTTGTTATTAATTACGCTGTTTTTATTGGATTGTACGTCGCTGAAAATAGAAGGGATGAATAATTTAAAGAAGATGGACTCATTTTGCAAACACATGACTATGTGGTCATTCCGTTAATCTAGGTATTAAGAATGTACTAAGAATATATAAATAAATTTGAAGCAAAAAAAGGCGAATAAATCTTTCACGAATTGAAGTATACTGATAGTTCATCTAAGATGACAATATATAACCATTTTGTAAGTGTGTCCTTGCATACACTACCTGGCGAAAGATGACCGTCCACTTGTGATTTTAGCCTTTTTCTTAAATATCTAGAAAAATACACGAGGAATTATCCTGGAACTCTAAGTGTATAAATATAATAGACCAAGTCATACATTTTCGTGAAGATTTTTTCCCGAAACTCCATAGGGCACCGTCAACAAATAAAAAAAGATTGAATATCTTTTGAATAACCCTGTCAAAACTAATGTAGCAAAAACACTCAAACTGAGATTATGACTAAGTGGCTTATTGTAATAAACTTTGTTCATTTTTATATCGACAGCATGTATACTCGTAGAAAAAGTAAGGTTTTTATAAAAACATTCTCGATTTTTGCTTACAATTTGCAGAGTTCTTAACATAAAATAATATTATATTCTGAAAATATGACAAACAACATTGCACACAATACCCTATAATCAGAATAAAAAAAAAATAGTAAAAATTGTATGAAAAATGAGTAGGTTTACTAAATAAGTTTTCACTACGCATGCGTCAACAATATCAAAATTTCATTTGCATATTATGTTAGCTAAGTGTATAGAGCAACTTTTGAGAAAGTTTCAAAATCATAGCTTGAAAATTCTGGAAATAACCGTCAATATAATGAGTAGAAAGTCCATTATTCCCAAAATAAAGAAAAAACAAGAGGGGTTGTATCCATATATTCATTGATTAATTTCAATATAGAATACACAATATGGGACGTACTACTACATTTGGATAAAACCCTTCATTTGTTTTGCTTCATTTTGGGAACAAAGAATTTTGTGCTTTTCTAACGACAATTTTCAGAATTTTCAAGCTATGATTGTGAGACTTTTACAAAAGTTGCTCTATACATTTATCTAACATAATATGCAAATGAAATTTTGGTATCTTTGACGCATGCGCAGTGAAAAATTTTGTAAACGTACTCTTTTTTACACAATTTCTATTATTTTTTAATTCTGATTACAGGATATTGTGCGCAATGTTGTTTGCTATATTTTTAGAAAAAAAAAATTATTATTTTTATTAAGAACGCTGCAAATTAAAAGGAAAAATCTTGGAAAAATTTGGGACTGTTTTTATAAAAACGAGTATGCATGCTATTGACATGCAAATGAACACAGTTTATTACAATAAGCCACTTAATCATAATCTACAGTTTGAGCGCTTTTGCTACATTAGTTTTTACAGGGTTATTCATTTATATTTATATTTATATTCATTCTTTTTTAATTTGTTGACGGTTCCCCATGGAGTTTCGGGAAAATATTTTCACGGAAATTTATGACTTGCACAATTATATTTATACACTTAGAGTTTCAGGATAATTCCTCGTGTATTTTTCTAGATATTTAACAAAATGTCTAAAATCGCAAGTGGACGGTCATCTTTGGTCAGGTAGTGTATATATTAAATTTTAGTTTTTTCAGAAACACATACGTTTGGATAGTGTTATTAAATTAAAATTGATTTCCTGCTTTTTCATATAGGTATTTAATATCTTTTGGCGATTTAAACCTCATCATTAAAAATCCATTATATCGCTAAATTTGTAAGCAAAAAAAAAAAAAAAATCATTAAAAATAATAATATATGTTAATAAAATCCATATTTTTTTTTATTAAGGATCATTAAAATGTAAAAATGACTCCAAAGTATAATAAAGAAATTCTCATCATATTTTGGGATTTAATTACTTAATTACCATTTGAATGAAATTTCTTATTTATAAAAATAAATGCATCTTAATAAGAAAACGGTTATTACAAAGTAGTTGGTTAAAATTAATTATAAGAATTTCTTCGCTTGCGTGTCATTTTGAGTATTTTACTGGGACTTGTCATTAAAAATTTATTTAATTCAAAAGTAAACGCTGAAATAAAATGGTATGACGAACTTTCAGGATTGCTTTCTGTTAAAGGCAACAAAACTTCCTTATAAATATTTATCGCTGGAAAAAAAATTCTGATTATAAACATTGATTTCTAATATATTTGTGGTTGTTATCTCACTCGTGTAATTCCTATAGGTGGTTATCTAGTCATTAATAAATTTTGGTTTCTTTTTTTAATTTTTTCTGTATAATTTTAGCAAGTTTAAGAACATCTAAAAAATTCGTCATTCCTCTTTGAAAAAAGATAAATTATAAATGAAAAAATCTACTGTTAATGTTCAAAAAAAAATTCAAAACAAGATACTTTCTTATTTGAGTATTATTTCTCACTGCATTATGCCTAACTCCATTCATATGTTATCAGAAATTCAAGTTCAGTGATTCTGTGTAATAAAAGTATGCGAAGAAATTTTTCAAAAGCAAATTTCATTTTATTTCGTTTCCGTTCTTTCTACATTTTATTCATAACGATGTGTGAAAAATCTATGTCTGCATTCGAATTTATGGCAGAATGCTTAAATCTTATAAGCTTCTTTTTTCAAATCATATTAATATAGCAATACATATTGATTACTCGTTTGACGCAAAGAAAAATAGGTTAAATAATAAAGTGCTATGTTTCATGTATTAAAGATTAATTTTATTAAACATACATAGTTATTATTTATAAATTAAGATAATATTTTTTTTATGTATGTCTTTTAAAATATGTTGCTTTCTGATTAAAAGATGGTGAAGAATATATTTTAATTTTAATCACCTAATATAAATATTCAAAAAATGATTTCTTTTTTATTTCTTTTTTACTATAAATTGAAATGAGAATACAGATACAAAAAACGACAAAAAAAATGGAAAATAATTGCTTTATATTGATTGGAATTATACATTCTTATATATAGATATTGTTATCAAGGTCGTTATTAATGTGTATAAAAAGAAATAAGATAAAAACAAATAAAGAATATATGAAAATCTATAATATACGTATTTTGAATATTGCAGAAATTTTAAATATACAAAAAATGTTTTCTTTTTCTTTTTTTTAACTATAGTTTGAAATAAGAATACAGATACAAAAATAAAGAGATAAAAAATGTTCTAAAATACCAATTTTATATTGCTTGTAAAATTGAGAAATTATACATTCTTACGTTTAGATATTGTTATCAAGATCACTATTAATGTGTATAAAAAGAAAGAAAATAAAAAAAGGCAGAGGATATATGACAATGTCTGAATGAAAAGAAAATACATTGAAAATACATATACTGAATATACTCTGAATAAGAAAATACATTTTGGCTTATTTAAAAGTTATCTCAAAATATCTTCATTAAAGATATTTCTATACATTCAAATACTTAGATGTAAAAAACATTTATGGGGTTTGTTGACTTTAAAATTTTCAAAATTTTATGTATGTAAATTTAGATGTTAAATTCCTATTGCTTCAAAACATTTTGATATAATTGTTTCCTTGAAATTCACATAAGAACAGACGTTATGGTTATTAGAATTATACCCACTCGGTAGTTAAAACGGTATTTCCGGAATTTTGAATTCCTTTTTTCCCTTGCAAATGAAGTTATTGGGTATAATGCCCAGATTATCTAGAAACTATTCTCATTTTTTTTTTTTTATATATATAAATAAAATTTTAAAAACATGTGTTTTGTGTTACTCTGGATAAACTGAATTTAAAATTTTATTTTTATTGTTAAATAAAATATTTTTTTAAATTGAAAATAAAGCTCAATTTATAATATATATATATATATATATATATATATATATATATATATATATATATATATATATATATATATATATATATAAGCTAAATACAAATTAGTATTTAAAATCACCCTTGACCTCACCTCATCCAAATGTTAATTTTGCAACTTGAAATTTTTTAAATGCGCGAAATGAAAGAATAGACTAACATCTTTAATTCAAACAAAAATTGTGTTTGAAAATCACATACATTTTAAGATATCAAGGTATCCGATTACGTTCAGAGACATTTTGTCATTAAATTCTACTTTTGGCATTTTTTCAATGTAATCTAGCATGGAGTTAAAAAATCGCAAGTATATATTATATTTATGCAGTTTTTAAAATTTCAAATAATCGTGGTCATTTTTTAGCATTTTTTATGAAAATTTATCCGATTTTAAAAGAAAAAAAGGCCTATAAAGCAAATTTTTTTTCAAAATATGCATATTACACACTCTTGAGTGTAACGAACAAAAAACTAGTCAATTTACAGAAATCTAAAAGAGATACAGTTGATTATATACCGGAGAATATGGATAGCGTAAGGAGTTTTATACCTACACCGTCAAAAAATATGCTACCTTTGACTAGAATTGATACTTAGTCATTTTTCCAATCCTTAAACTAGAAATATGGATTTCCGTACTATGTGAATAGGATAAAAAAAATAAGCTAAGTAGGCGAAATAATCTAGAAGTTCCAGTCTCTCTTTTTTTTTTTCTAGATCAAGAAATTACATAGTATCGTTTCAGTAGTTAGAAAATATTGTGTGATTTCTTGAATGGTTTCATAGTGTAAAATTATAATTACTAAAACTGAATTCTTTTGTTGCCATCTATTTTAAAAGATTTTTCAGTATATTCATAGGAAAACTCTCTTCAATTCGTGCACGAGACTGTAGAACTCTCTGGGAAAGGGAACTAGAATTAATAGGGATGTCATGCATCTATTTTTAGAGACTCACAATTTAGATTTCTTGATGCCAGAATCATGCATTTTTTTTTCTAAGTGTGGTCGGGGAGAGGAAGATGCTTTATCTCATCATGCGAATATGTACCTTATACATGTTCCTTGGCATTAAGGCTGCATCGTTATTAATTTAATCATATTTTCAAGTGTTGCCCGGCTCTATATTGCTAAGTATTATGCTGTTCCGATTTGATCATATTTTGCTGAAAATGGAAAGGGTGAATCATTTAAATGATACCGATTCAGTGAAAAGTCATATCAGATATGCATAACTATGCGATCATTATACGAGTCCAAGTAAACATAATAAGAATGTATACATGGATTTTGAGCAAAAAACGATATTTACAACATCTTTCACAATGTATATACTATGAGTACATCTGATTAGACAAAATAATAATTTTACAAGTGTGTGCTTGCATATCTACTAAATTTTAACTAGTTCCAGCAACATATATATTTGGACAGTGTTGTTAGACTAAAATTGATTTTCGTCTTTTCATTTAGCAGGCATTTAATATTTTTTGGTGATTTAAATTTCATCGTTAAAAATTCATTAGTTCGAAAAATTCGAGAAAAAATGCAAAAAATATTTTTTACGTGCATTTAGTTCTTATTATGTCATGTATTTCATGAAAAGCACATTAAAAAATAATAACTATAGTTTTACGCTTTTCACTGTAATTCAGCAAAATTTATTTCAAACATGAAAAAAATCAATATTTGTTTTTTTTATTATGCATCATTAAAATGGACTACTATATAAAAAATATTCCATTATATATTCTATAAAAAAGATTCTAAAATATAACGGAGAAGTTTTCATTTTATTTTCAGAGTTTAATGACAATTACCATTGGAATGAAATTTGGCATTCATAAAAATAGGAGTATTTTAATAAGAAAAATGATTATTATAAAGAAACTCATTAAAATTAATAAAAAAATCCTTCACTTACGTGTCATTTTGATTATTTTACTGGAAATATTCTTTAGGAATTAATTAATTTAAATTTAATTCCGGGTTCGATACCCGGCCTGGGCAATTTTTCGCTCAGTTGGAAATGTTTATTTCGTATGCTATGATATGTATTAAAATTTAACCAGTTAATTGAAAAACATGACAGTATATAATGTTGAAACTTATTAAAGCGATAAAAAACAATATTTTATTGAGAATAAAAACAAAACATTTAAATATGAATCATTGCATTAAATAACACCTTTAAAAGAAATCAATATAGTACTGTTTTTTTAGAAAAGGTTCGTTATTTTTGAAACACCCTATATTTTTTAAACATGCATTGCACAGTTACATAGTTTCCTAACTGTCACAGAAAGAGGAAGTTTTTTAGTATACATTGATAAATTGATATCGAGGCATTTTATTTTTACGAAAGTATTGATATAATAAATCATAAATAGTTATTATTGTATTAGTAATATGTAAATATCTGTATGTCTGTTCCATAAATGAAGCCACATGAGAAAATTAACAGTGAAAATCAAAATTCATAGTTGTCATAGTAAAATACATATATATATATGTGTGTATTTTAAATAGGAAAAAATAAAAATATACAATTGTTATGATATGTATTAAATAATTCCCAGTTATTTAAGAAACATGACAGTGTATACAATGTTAAAAACACTTAAAACTGTTTTTCAGAGGAATAAAAAAACGATCCATATGAATAATAATAAAAAATCCATTTAATTACGAATCATTACATTAAAAGACACATTTCTGTATGCACGCTTTTTAATCTAAATGTACATTTCGAAACTATATTTAGGTGGGTCTTTTATTCACGATTGCATGTCAAGAACATGAATTCATATATCTACGCTAAAAATAGGTCGCTTAAAAATACATGATAAGAACATTTGAAAATCGGTAAATTTTCAGGTTTGACTGATCTCATTTGCCAAAAGATGTCTTATAAACATTAATACTTATTTAAATTGACAGAGAAGCCATTTACGCGAAATGGTGATTCCCTCACGCAAAGGAAGTAAATTTAGTACATTTATGAATTTAGAAACAACATATAAAACTGTGTAGATATTTTAAAAAAATTATATCTGAAACTTGCATAAAAAATTATCCATACTTAAAAAAGACATAATTTAAAGAATATACAACTTATCTTTCACGAAATTTATAGTATATAAAAAAGTCTTTAATGAATAATTGTTTATATTTAACCTCCTGACCGCCGAGCAAAAGGGCAAAACTGTAATCTTTTCTCTATAATCTATTTTAATTTTTTTTAGAAAGAGAAGTTTTTTAACATGGTGTATTTTTGTTGTTGTTGTTTTTACGTATATCCTTATAAGGCTTGAGAAAATCAATCATAACTTAATTCCTTAAAATTGGATTGTATTTGCAGAATTATATTAATTAAAATAATGCTTCATATTCACTGAAACCTGTAACTAGTGAAGGAATATCAAATCTCTAACATAATAACTTTTTGCAAAAATTTAATTTAAAGTAATAAAAAGTTTTATTATTATTGTGATTTTGCTTTTCTCAGAAATTAATTCGAATTCAAAATTACAGGTACACCTTAAACTCTTAACTTTCTTGTTTAGCTATAATTTTGAATTAGAATTAAATTGTGAGAAAAGCAAAAATCAGAATAAAAATAAAATTTTTATTACTTTAATTTAAATTTATGCACAAAGTTATTATGATAAAGATTTGATTGACTGATAACAGAACCTAAATAGCTTTTTTTATTAATTTTATTCTTTTTTTTATTATTTCTTAAACGTTTGTAGAAGCCAACTGCAAGAAGTAGATGTCGGGTTTTATGTACTTTTCATATCAAAACTCAAAATCATATGGCTATCCAGAAATAAAGTACATATGATTATGAGGTATTCTGAATTAACAGTTTTTATTTAAAGGTACTTTAGATTAAGGTTTAATGTATTTGTAATGTGTTTAAAGGTTTAATATAATTGAAAAAAGAACTTTCGTAAAACAACAGCGGAAAAAAAATTCAGTTTCAAACACTAATCAATTGATCCTGAACACTGCATAAATTAACAGACATACCAGACGTTAAAAATTAAACAATACATTTTATTAATTCAAAATCATAATTTCACTATAAACACTGTTCAAAATGTAGCTACGATTTCGTATACATAATTAAAATCATTGGTCTAGAGTAGAACAGTTTAAATAAAAATTAAACTTTAATGTGTTTAAATAACACATTAAATAACACAATAACACAGGAAAATAAATTCAACCCACATTGTTAGAAATTTGCAGCATTCTTTCTAGATATTTAACCGGTTTTTTTTTTTTTTTTTTTTTTTTTTTTTTTTTTTTTTTTAATCAGATACATAATCGTAATTTAACTGTATTATGACAACAAAATAGTCAATAATATGATCAAAATAGCATTAAATTAAACCCACATTGTTAAAAATTTGCAGCAATCTGTCTAGACATTTTAACCGTTTAAAAATAACAGTTACATAACCGTAATTTAACTGTATTATAACAACAAAATAGCTAATAAAATGGTCAAAATAACGTTACATTATGGTTATGTAACTGTTTTTTCAAAAAATGGTCAAATGACTGGGCAGAAAGCTGCAAATTTTTAGCAGCGCAATTTCAAGTACCAATTAATTATTCCTGATAAGTGTCATGAAATGCAATAGGATTAATTTCTTTAAAATGCAGGAACATGATCCTCATTTAAATTTTTTTACAGAAAATATGGTTAAAGATTGATTTATTATGGAATGATTTCATGTCATGATAATAAAATACACAAAAGAACTTCATACAGTGTGAGGTGAAATCGATTAAAATCCATTTTCATATTTCATTAAGCGTCTCGGAAACTTATTTTTGAGAGTGATTATATGTTGGGCAAAACCGAATAACGATAATTTTTATTATTTTAATTTTGCTTTATTTATCTCCATACACAGGCGATTTGATAAGAAATAAAATAACGTGAAAAAAAGGTATACCATATATATATATACATATATATATATATATATATATATACATATATATATATATATATATATATATATATATATATATATATATATATATATATATATATATATATATATATATATATATATATATGTATATATATATGTATATGCATATTACACTAACGTATGCGGCACAAAAATCACAATTATTTGTAAATCGTTCAATGGCAACATCTTAATAAAACACAAATCATCGGTTATTGTGTAAAAGTAATTTAGAAGGATTTATTCCAAGATAAATCTGATTTATTAACATTTTTTTCTTTTGCTGCAATTACAGAGTTTTAAAATATAATTATTTTTTGTATCTTAGTATTCTTAGTTACTTAAAGAAATATAGCATGAATTTTAAACGTTTCACTTTAAAATTAAAGTTATGTATTATAAATTAAATGAGTGAAAGGATTATACTCTAAATGAAATTAATGAAATATGAAAAAATGCCAGTGGAAGATTGCTTGGCAGTATAAAAAATACCCAGTTTTTGAATTTTCTAGCAGGATTTTCTGATTTGTCACACAATTTAGCAGATAAAATTAAATTATGAATAAACATATTCTGATGCAATGTTTAGCAAAATTTGAAAGAAGAACAAACTGGTGGTAAAGGGCGGCTAGTTTACTTTTATAGACGTACCAGACTTAACAATTTAATCTAGAATAGATATATTTAAAGTACAATTTAACTTTAGTGTATTTAAACAAAATTATTTCATATAGCACGAGGAACAACTCATACAATTCAGTTTCATGCACTAATCAATTATTTCTGTTAAATTTCATGAAATGCAGGAAATTTTTTTTAATTCAAGAATATATGCATTAACAAAATGTTTTTTAATGGATTATCTGAAAATTTAGTTTATTAAGGAATGAATTTCATGTCATGATAAGGAAATATAAAAAATAACTTAATGCAGTCTGAAACTTTTAAAATCGATTTCCATGTTTTACGGGTTAAGCGACACGGTAACTAATTTTAGAAACGATTTTTTTAACATTATAAGCTGAATTATGATAACTTGTTTTAATTTTATTTAATGTTTTTTGTCTGTATATATACGCGCTTCGATAAAAGATAAAATAAAACAAAAATATTCTGTCAAATTTTATAAACGTGGAAGATTTAGTAAGTGAATTACTCTCTCGGTACAATACTATCAGTATTTTACTGAAACCAAATGATATGTTTATTTATAATCATTATTAAAAGTAAATGGCAACAATTCTCATTGAATAACTGTAACTATAAATCTAGAATAAGCCCCTGAAAATAACTCTAATGTCTTTAAACAAAAATGTAACATACAATTCCAGGAATAAACATTAAACACGTTTTCAAGCACTAAACAAATATTCCTGATAAGTGACATCAAATAGAAGAATATTAATTATTTACATGCAGAAAACAATCATATAACATTTTCTAAAATAAATTTTAATGTTTTATCACAAAACCTCATATATAATGGAATGAATTTCATGTCATAGAAAGGGAATACATAAAAGGACTTAATGCAGTGAGAAATCTATTAAAATCCATTTTCATATTTCATGTGTTAAACGTCTTGAAAATTTATTTTAGGAACGGCAGTTTAATATTGTAAACTAAATAATTATAATTTATATTAATTTTATTTAGTCTTCGTAATCTGTATATATACGCAATAGAATAAATAATTAAATAAAGCAAAACAAAAGTACTCTGTTCTAGTTTTATAAACGTGCCAGACTACAAAAAAAAAAAAGAATTACACTTTCAATGTAATACTTTCAATATTTTAATGATCCTAGTTGATAATTTCACTTATAGTCATTACTTAAAGCATATGGCAACAGTTCTGATGGAATAACTGTAAATATAAATGTAGAATAAATCCTTAAGAAATAACTTTATGTAGTTAAGAAAAATTACCATACAATACCAGAAATAAAAATTGAACACGATTTCAAGTACTAATCAATTACGACTAATAAGTGCAATGAAATAGAAGAATATTAATTTATTTACGCTTAGGAAACATACATATAACCTTATCATTAATAAGTTGTAATGTTTTATCCGAAAACCTGATTCATTACGGAGTGAATCTCATGTCATTATAAGGGAATACATAAAAGGACTTAATACAGTGTGAAATCTTTGAAAATCCATTTTCATATTTCACGTGTTAAACGTCTCGGAAATTTATTTTAGGAAATGACGGTATATTTGGTTAAGCTGAATAAGGATCAATTATATCCCTTTTATGCAGCCACCGTTATATGTCTAAACAAGCGATTCTATAAGTAATGAAATAAAATAAAATAATAATATATTGCCTATATACATAGGCATATCAGACTCAATAAAATAAAATAATATATTGGATTTTCTATTTTTTATTATTATTTTTTAATATATTGTACATAAAGGACTGTCCACACATTTATTAATGTATTCTGTAACACAGAAAAAACTACAAAGTTACAAAAATTTTACTAGAAAACTGCAATTTCTGGAACTTTTTATCTAACGGCTATAACAAAATTTCAAGCAACATGTATGAGTTTGTAATTTAAATCAAAAAATCTATAAGATTACTAAGAATCTTTTAGAAAAATGGTATGCCTAGAACTTTTTATGTAATTACAAGGCTCGTTACAGATAAAATGTTTGTAAGATTACGGCATTTTATTAGATTTTTTAGGAAAGCAACAGATTTCTGTCAATTTAAAAAAAAAACTAATTTTGCAGATGTACATCTTTCTTTGTACAGTGTACAAATCAAATTTTAGTAAGTATAAAGATTCCCCTAACTTTACATGTGTTAAGTTATATATATATTTTTTTGCAAAGTATGGATAAATTAATATGGAAAAATCAAAACAGGTCAGTAAAATTTTAGGAAATTAAAAGAGTAATTTAGGATTTTTTTGTGTATCAAAGTAGATTTTTAAAAATATTTTCCAATGTAATTAAAAAGTGTTCATGAATTTGGTTTGTCTGCTCTCGGATTTGCAAAGCAATAAATTGCGTAAATATTCTTAAGATTTTAAGTAAGTATTTTAAGATACTTAAGTAAATTTTCCTTAAGATTACCCTGGTATTTTTATTATTAAAAAAATAAAGTGTGTATCGCTTATACGCCATTTACAGGGCATTCAAAAGTATTCCGTTTCATTATGTTATACGAAGGGATGTAACGTGCGATACATTTTATCGGGTTTATACTTTTCCACGCGTAACTTAATTTATAAACATTCATATACACAATTTATCTACAAAAAAATAATAATAACAAGAGAACTTCTTTGTCGCACGTACAGTAAGTATAGAAAAGAACTTTATTTCTGTACAGTATGATATGAAAAAAAAATTGATTGTGGAGTATTTTAATAATTTTACTCTTCGACAAACATAATGGAATTAATATTATATGATGAGGTGCACTGAAACATGCTTTCTATAGAATATGGTATACAAAGCAGTTATTATTCAGTTACATGATCACATACAATTATTTTTTTAAAGTACTGGTCTTTGAAAATCAATTCGCACTTAATTATGTTACACTATTTCAAATATGATGGCATTGATATACATTAATGTCGAAGTTCAAAACAAGATGCTTTCAGTAGAATATGGTGTGCATCGCACTTACCATTGATTTAAATGGACACATAAAAGATTTCAGATACATTGCTGTATCAGAAATGTTATCTATTAGAAATGATTTTAGAAAGACAATTTCAGCTAGGATATGTTTTTTTCTTTAATTATAAAGGAAAATAAGTTAGGTTACGCATATGTTAAAAAGAATAGAAGTCCTCAAAGTTTAAAGAAACTGGATCCATGTATCACACATAAAATTTGAGCTACATTTTAACTAAAAAGAATGATGGCCAGTTAAACTGATGGCATAGAGCTCCCAGGCTATACAGACTAATTGTTTATTACAGCCTTATATAATAATGCCTTTCGAAAAAAAGAAATACCCCCCCCATTTCCTTTCTTTATACTTAATCATTGAAGCCCTAAAACTAATCAGGGATACGCCTTATCATATAATAAACCTGTATCCAAAATTCGAAGCAAGTCGAATAATTCTGCATAAAAACCCATTTATGTAATTTAAGAAACGTTGTACCCCGTTCCCTCTTTTATAATTAATCATTAAACATCCAAAACTGTTCAGAAATTCAACTTATCAGAAAGAACCTACATCCAAAATTTAAAGCAAATCGCATAACTCTGCATCAAACTCTATTTAGCTAACTTAAGGGGGAGGTAATTGCCCGTACCCCCTTTTATAAAAAACAAAAGAACACCATAACAAATGAGCGAAGCTTCTTATTATTATGAACCTGTTTCCAAAAATTAAAACAAATCGGTTAATTATGCATGAAAAACCATTTACATGAAATATGACGGGTAGTTTCCCCTATCCTCCCTTTAAACTTATCCAGTGAATTCCGAAAACAAATAAGGGAAGCGCCTTTTTAGAATAAACCTATGTACAAAATTTGAAGCAAATCAGTAATTTTTGCGTGAAAAACCTAAATTAAAACGTGGGGATTACCCCTCCCCATCCCCCCCTCTTTAAGCTTATCCAATGAACACCCAATAGTAACTACGGAGGCATCTCATTAGAATGATCCTACATCTAAGATTTGAACGAAATCTACCAATTCTGCATGGAAAACCATTTATATAAGTTAAGGAGAGGGGCAATAGCCCCCGTTCCCCTTTTTATACTAATCGAATGAACTCTCAAAACTAATCAAGGAAGCATCTTATCATAATAAGCCTATATCCAAAATTTCATGTAAATCGGATATTTTTATCATGAGTTATCGCGTTACGTACGTACGAACGCACGTACATACATACATACAGAACGGGAGGGCACATAAGCTCTCAGTCTTTGATAGCCTGTCAGCTAAAAATGAAACATTATATTAATAGATGCAGAGGAGACCCAATCCTCTGGAAAGAATATATTTGAATTTTTTCAACGGTTTCTATTTATACGAATCCAATTGTTTTCAAATAGTGTTCTTTAAACCACATTCCCACACTATTTACTGTTTTTTATGAATTTTCGAAATCTGAACTGACTTATGGAACGCATTGCGAAAAATAATAAAAAATAATAGGAAAAGTTATAAAATATAGGGGCTATTTGTGTGGAGATCACTGAATTGCAGCTATTTTTTCTGTATATGGCCATTACTCAAAGTGAAACGATACTTAGTCTGTGATACCATATTATGAAAGTAGAATAAGAGGATGGGCTTTCCCTAACAACATTTAGCCTGGAATGTAATGCTCGGTTCGTGGAGCTAGTGCTACCGTTCTGTGGGTCACATGACCTGTAGTCTGCTAGCTTTGGACCGTGATTGGACTCATTTTTATAGAGATGTAGAGGGCGCTACATTTACCATTTTTGATTCATTCATGAATCACCGGAAACGGCAGCCATGTAAGGACTTTAGGTCAAAAGTGGAAACATCGTCTTTATTCTCCTTCTACTATCCAACCTTCATGTACATATGTATCGCCATATGCTTTTGAAAACATGGAGGGTATAGTTTAGCAACCAGTAGAGCCAGTATTTCAACAAACATCCTCTTAACCCAATATATATATGTGACGATTTAAGGAGAACTCGAATTATTTCCACTGGTTAAAAATAAACACACAGTCATGGCAAGCGAGGGAAAAAACAAAATAAATAAATAAATGTAGAAGATCCAATAATTAGTCATGGGCTGCTGTAAATTCATTTATTAAATTCGTAATAATGAGGAAGGAAAAGCTCCTTTTGCAAAAATTCCATCATTATTTCAGCGAGCTGTCCTCATCGAAGATTAACCCAAGAAATCTTCTTTTTCATCTCGAGCCTTCCACCTTTTTAAACTAAAAAGAAAGTTCTAGAACATTCTGTAACCTCAAACCATCATTCTTTTATGTAAACAGAATTCTTGTCCAGCTACGAGATTATTTTCCACAAACGATAAATTTATTTAAAAAAAAATATTATTTAACCAATTTATAATTGACTCAGAATTTTAAATATCTTAGGCAGACGATTTTTATAAATGATTAATTTTAAGAGAAAAAGAAAAAAAATGAATTTATTAATATGCACACATCAAAGGTTGACGAAGGAAAAATAAATAAATAGATAAAATAAAATAATGATATTTTTTGAAAGGTATGGTTTTGGAATAAATTTAATAAGACTTTCTTAAAAAGGGTTGATAAAAACATAGAAGAAATCAGTTTTATTTGGAATATTAAGAAATAAAGTTTTAATTAAGAATATTTTTAATTTAGAGCCATCTTTTTAAATTTACGCATACTGGAATAATGATTTTAAGGCAAATTAAGAATTTATATCGTCTGCATAAGAATTAACAGATTAGATTTTGAAACAAGATTTTAATTTAATAATTTGAAGTAAGTACGGAATATTATTATAAGAAAATTAAGATAGTATAAAGGTTAGTTTTGGCGAAAAAATTTTAAATTTGTAATATATATATATATATATATATATACATTAAAAAGATTTTAATTTTTTTTTCACACAAATTCAATCTATTACAATTCGGAATATTTAAAAAGTACTACGGTACGGTAATTTGTAATATTTATTAAATTTTGCATATTTGAAATGTGAGCTAGCTTGCGAAATACAGTACTAAAAACAATAAAAAATGTTATTAGGATTTGCGGACTATTTTATAAAGATAATAAAAATACAGATTTCCTTATTTTTGCTGAATCCTTTATCTACCCACGGTACTTATAAGGATCATTAAAATTACTTATTATAAAATTCTATTAATATGTCAATTAGTTGTAATAATATTTAGAATGAGTTATAGATACACTGCTTTATTTTGTTCCAAAAGCATTATTGGTTACACAAAACAAAAATATTTTTAAATAGATGATTTCTTTTGTCTTTGTATCTTTTAAGCTTTCTTGACGCTGAGAGAGAGGGATGGGGAACTTTCATTTCGGAAATACTTGTTTTTATTTATATTGTAAAAAACATAATATTTGTACATTTTATTATTCTACAAAATACTAAGAAAATTATTTAAAATAAATGATTTGAATGGGGTTATAAATATTGCACAAAATCCCTATAAATCCAAATTTAATTAATCCTTCAAAAATTTATTAAATGATTATGTAAATCTTTTAATTTAGTTTAAACAATTTACGTAAAGTGCTTTAGAATGCAAAAAAAAAAAAAAAAAAAAAAAAAAAAATCATGAATCTATAATTCGGTAGATAAAGAGGTAAAATGAGAGTGCATAACTCAACGATATACAAAGTTCATTGTATCTTATACCATATGCTAAGTTAAATACTTTTAAAAGCGTTGAGCTTTTAGATTAGCGATTTCTTGATGGGGATAAATTTCTCTTCTTACAAAAAATTTCGAATGTGTTTTTGGCCACACAAGTCATATTATTTAAAAATCGCATTGTTTAAGTCACTCTTAGATACGACAATTGGTTATTATTATTATTTGTAGCCTTTTTGAAATGCTATCGTATGGAACTAATCAAAAGAACTTTTACTTTAAAACAGTTATAGAATTAGTGTTAAGAAAAATTATGTTTTATACATCATTAAAGCACTCAGCTCGTCTATTTTACTATTGTTACCTACACTGTAAAAAAAAAATTGGGGAAGTTACAAAATTTTTTCTAGTAGAATTGTATTCCAAGAACTTTTTATGTAACGGCAACAATAAAAATTCATGTAACAGATACAGATTTGCACTTTGAATCAAACAAATTTTAAGGTTACTAAGAATTTTTTTGGGAAATCGTATTCCAAGAACTTTTAAAGTGACGATAACTAGCATTATAGATAAAATTTTAGTAAAGTTACCAAAATTTTAGTAAATTCTTTTGTAAAGTTACAGATGGTTTTAGTTTTGCTTACAAGTTTTGTAGATTGACATCATTTTCTTGTACAGTGTACACATAAAATTTTAGTAAGCATAAGAGATTTCGGTTAATTTAGATTACTAAGGTTACAGATTTTTTTTACAGTGTATACTTATTTCATCATCTTAATTACTTTTTGTTACATAACTTAATTTTATTATTGTATAATTGTAATGTATTTTTTAAATATACATTGCTGGTTGGGGCTAGTTGAGTTCAAATCAATTGGCAGGCCTCCGTACCTGGTTCAATCTGAATCTGAATTTGAAATGCTACCGACTTACGGGATAGCTTGCATATAATGATAAAAAATACAGCAAATATTTTTTACAAGTAGCGATCTATTTTATGCAGATGATTGAAATACTGATATATATCATTAAAAATTTTATAGATGAATCATATTTTGGTATTCAGGTTTTAAAATGCAATTTTATAATGACAATTTTTAATTTGAATGTTTGTATACAAAGTTTTAGTATGATTAAAGATTATTGTTATTCGGGAGCTGATAAAAATTGTGCATATTTCCAGACAAAACTTCATTTGCTTACATTACCAATCTCATGTATTTACTTTGGGAAATTATAAAGTATTTCTAGTCTAATCTTAGGATATAACTTTAATATAAGCTGAAAGATTAGGGGAAGATACAGATTTTTTTTTTTTTTTTTTTTTTTTTTTATCGCGTCAAATATCGAATAATTTAAAATTAAACCTTATATATTTTGCCTGTAATTTTATGAATAAAAATGTTCTCAGTCAAACAAAATGACAAACATTATCACACGTACCTTTCATTTTTATAGGTATCATTAAAATGTAGCACAATTTCTTTAAACAAAATAAAACGAATAATTTAAATGCTATGACGTGTTTTTATTTTGTAATTATGATTTAATTATTAATCAAAAAAATTGCTAATGAGTTAATTGTTATATTAATGGTAAATAATTAATTTAATAATTAAATATTTATTACCGATTAATTTATTATCTTTTTTAATTATTATATTTTATTTTTCTTTTAACTTTCCAAATAACTTTACGCGTATTCTTATCAATTATTCTTCTTTTAAGGCAAAAAACATAAAAATCTCATGCCCAATTGTTATTGTCATGTATCAAATATTCCAAACGTTCCTAAGGCTTATTAAACAGACATATTTGCATAAAAATATTAATTTATTAATGGCAAACAGTATTATAAATATGCAGCCTTTTTTTACACGCTTCATTAAAATAAAAGTAATACTCAAATATACAAAGATGAAACGTTTTATACAAAAAGAGACTCAAAAAGTTTTTAAAGAGATTTTAAAAAACTCATTACTTAATAACGCAGTGAATATTCAGAAGCTAAATTCTGATTATATATATATCGTTTTGAAAAATTATTATAAGAAGGAAAGTGATTAAGATTAATTTCAAAATAGCCTTCTTTTTCTCTGATTACCAGATTAAATATTTTTATTACTTGTGTTTGAGAATTAGACAAATTAACTAGTAGCCGTTTTAAATTCATATGAATAAAAAATAAATAAATAAATAAATAAATATCGTCCTTTAAAGCTTTTTTATGAAAAACATTGTGCAAAATCTTAATATTAGTTTAATAATAGAAAAATCGCAAAATGAGAAAATAAATTTTAAATTTTCAGCTAAAATTTGAGATTTTATGATATGTGCAATATGTACACAATTGGGGTTTTAAAATATTGTATTTCTTTATTTTGAAACTAAATGAGCATATAATCATTAATTTTGTGTGCTTAACACTCTGATGCTTTTTTATATCGATATTTTAAACTATTAAAAATAATTAAAATAAATCTTACCTTAAAGTCTAGATTAATTTCTCTATTGTTTTCGAAGAACGGATACTGATTTTTTGCCTTGTTCAGTCATCTGACCTGGGCAAAATAAATGTAAACCTATTCTTTGGATTAGTCCTGATCAGGTACAGCTATCGCACTGCCAAATCCATGACATATAAGAAAAATTATTTTTTAGGTACGTGCCAGAAATGTACCGTGCAAAAAAAAAAAAAAAAAAAAAAAAAAAAAAAAAAAAAAAAAAAAATCTATAAAGTTACTAAACATTTCAAGAATACTGGGTTTGGTTTGGTTTATTTTTTTGTTGGCAGATTATCTACGCTAGGGATATAGGACCAGGGGGATGCCCTTCGTGTTGGTCTTTCTAAGAGAGCCTAACCCGTATTTACGCAAGGTTCGAAGAAATCCACGAAAACTCCGAACAGTTAGGCCGACAGCCGCGATTGGGTTCGGATTCAGCACCTTCCATCAACCAGTTGAGAGGTCAGAACGTCTCGGCGACTGGTGGGGCCCAAGGATACTGGGATTCCTAGAATTTTTTATGTAGCAATAATTGGAAAATTTCATGAAACAGAATTTTTTTACATGAATTCTTGTTGCTACCATCATAAAAAAAAATTTAGAAATCCCAGTTTCCTAGAAAAAAATTTGTATTTTTATTTTAATATGGAAAGCAGTAAAATGTTAAATGTCATTTAATAAAAATTATAAAATTTCTCAATTATTATTTTGCTAAGCACTATTATTGTTTTGCTAAGCACTACAGCTCATATTCAAAATATTAGAATAATTACCTTTTTTTTAGAAATTGAAAATATCGTATGGTAATTTAATGTCTTTTAATGAAAATATGCAAACGATATTTTTATTAAGAACTTATTGTTGATTAAACTTACTTGTTATCTTAAATTTAATATCATTTTTGAAGAGATTAATTGCAAAAAAAATTATTTTGAAAAGTCAAAATATTAGAATATTTATTCAAGTGGTTCAAAATATTAGAATATTTCACAGTAATTCTCCTTTAATTATTACCAATTCTTAACTGGTGGCATCATTGATTAAATTCAGACTATTTTATTTAAAATCAGTATTCTTTTTTGCAGTTTGTTTCTTTTTCGTGTTAAAATGGGCCATGTGAGTGATATTCCTGAATCTACTAAACTTCGTATGGTTGATTTGTATCGGCACGGTAAAAATCAATGTTTTATAGCGAATTATTTACATTGTTCCCAATCGAGCGTTAGTAAAATACTAACACAATATTCAAGAATTGGGAAATTTCAAAATAATCGCCGAAATGGTGGCCGAAAACCAAAAACATCTGCTAGAGATGACAGGAAACTGAAGCGTATAGTTAAGAAAAACCGTTTTAAAAATGTGCGATTCTTGCACCGAAAATGGAAAGAAGAAGGAGTTGAAGTTTCTACATCGACAACATTAAGACGTCTCCATAAATTTAAATTTGAATCTCGTGTACCGAAAACAAAACCTCTCATGACTGCAAGACAAAAGCGTATAAGATTGAATTGGTGTAAATAAAGACGTTTATGGAGCAATGAAGATTGGAAAAATATATTATTTAGTGATAAAAGTATGTTTTGTGTTTCATATGGTAATCAAGGTATTCGAGTTTGAAGAATGAAGCAAGAAGCATTTGATAAAGAATGCCTTAAACGTTCCGTAAAATTTGCTGCTAGTGTCATGGTTTGGGGTTGTATGAGTGCAAAAGGACCTGGAAAGTTATGCATCGTCTACGAAAAGGTTAACTCTCTGATATATCAAGAAATTTTAGAATATTACATGATTCCATCATCAGAAGATTTATTTGAAGATGATTTCATCTTTCAACAAGATTTAGCATCCCCGCATACTTCGGTGTCAACTAAGAATTGGTTCCGCCAACGCAACATTAAGGTACTTCCTTGGCCACCAAATTTACCAGATCTTAATCCCATCGAAAACTTATGGTGTATAATGAAGAAAAAACTTCAAGAAAATCCTCATTCAAGTAAAACTGAGTTAGTGGCACGTATAAAGTCTATTTGGGCTAATATTGATAGAAATGTTTGTAAACACCTTGTATATAGTATGCAAGATCGATTGTACGCTGTTATGAAAGCTAAAGGGGATGCTACAAAATATTAACTACCATTTACTTCATATTCATAAGGTAATATTGTTGCGTAAAATAAAATATTCTAATATTTTGAACCAATCTAAATTTTATTCTAATATTCTGGTGTGTTTAAGGAAGCTGTATACCTAATTTATTGTGCTGTATTTTATATTTTATAAATGTTAAAATCTTATCTAAACATTCCAGATTTAATTTATAAGAAATTTAATTGATTTACTTAGTATAAAAAATAAATAAATGACAAATAATTTTTTCTTATTACTTTTTCTCAATTATTCTAATATTTTGAATATGAGCTGTATTATTATTTTGCTGAGAATAGCGTTAAAATTAGTTTTAAAAAATTATTCCGAAAGATTAAATTATTGTACTTAATTTTTTGTAAAAATTTCCATTTTTTGAAATTTACAAATTTACAAAACCGATCATAATAAACAGCTTTTTGTCTATGCTAAAATACATAAATGACCCAAAGCATATTTTCTCTTTAAAGTATTGAAACAATTTTAAATAATCAAATTCTCTTTCAAAACTCAGTCAGATTTTTGCATAAAAGTATTTAATTTATTAATGGTAAACCTTATTAGACGGTGATGACTTTTTTCTTATACAAGTTATTAAAATATAGCTTGATCTTGTTGAAGAAATGCTTATTACAAAATCAATTTTTATTATTCAAGAACATTAAATCCATTTAGAAGATAAATACTCTTAATTATAACTGCAGTATCATTAAAGAAACCATAATAAAAAGTAAATAAATAAAATGAATGGCAAAAAATCATTCCTGTTAATTAATTATCACATTATATTCTTTTACTAGAACTTTCCACCTATTTTATAATTAAATGTTTTTAGATGTGCGCTTTTATCAAAATTTTATGTTACGGTAAAATACATAAAATCATTTGGAAAACTATTTACACAAAATACCGAAGCAATTTCCGTTGCCCACTGAGTATGTTTGTAGAAAAAGTTATGCAATTAATTGAATAATTGATTCATAATTACCATTAATTTTATTAATATTAAACAATTTAAAACTATCGATATTTTACAAATATTATGACTCGAAAAATAGAAAGAACAATTTTTTAGAATAGTTTAAAATATATTAAATATGTTTAATAACTTTAATATCAGAATAGCCATTTTCAATCTTAATTTCAGTAAAAATAAATACATCATAGTAAAAGCAATAACAATTTCAACAGAAAACTAGTTAAGATATACTGCATTTGTGTACAACTGCTATACCTTATTTTTTAAAGGTTTTATTAATAATTTGGGAAAATTGCAGTTTTCTTATTAAGTATGTTAATAAATTGATCAACTGTGTCAATAAACGGTTTTTTAAAAGCATGTTAGTGAATTGATCAAATATGTCAATAAAACGGTTTATAAACGTAAGAAAGCAATTTAATGTGGCTCTTAATTCTTTTTAATGACGGATAACTGTATTAGAAGATAGGTGTTATATACATCTTCCAATCCCACTTCAACATTCTTCAAGAAAATATAAGCTTGTTTTTATAATTTAAAAGAGTAATGACCTTAGAATGATAGAAAAATAAAGGCAGTGCCATTTCGAAACATACATAAATATGAAATATTCTTGGATAAATATATAAAAAAAATGTTATTGTTGATTACATTTTGTGATATAGCTTTTAAACTACTATAGCTATATTTGGGCAGTACAAGTATTAGGTAATTTAAGAGTTCAGGCTAATTTATTTAAAGACAAAATAAGTATAAATTATAAAATTTAAATATTATTAAGATTTGCCTTTAAAAAAATCTTATATATATATATATTTAGCATAGTCAAATTAAATGATTTTGCGTTTCGTTTTTGATGCTTTCTCTTCATTTAAATTTGATTTTATGTTTGTTGGTAACCCCAAATTCGTATTATTTTGCTTTTTAATCGCTAATACGAAGATAAAACTACACACTTCATTTGTAGGCCCAAAGTATTTGGGACTTGACAATTCTGCTTTGGTACTGCAAATTAAATTTGTTATTTAATTTTTTTATTTATTTATTTTTCCTCCTATGTTTCAATGGAGTAATTTTCTATTAAATTCAATGGTTTATACATTGCAATACAATTACTGCTTATATATAAGCAGTAATTGTACATTTATTATTTTTATTTATTGTTTTTTTATTTATTTATTTTTCCTCCTATGTTTCAATGGAGTAATTTTCTATTAAATTCAATGGTTTATACATTGCAATACAATTACTGCTTATATATATATATATATATATATATATATATATATATATATATATATATATATATATGTATATATATATATATATATATATATATATATATATATATATATAAGCAGTAATATACATTTCACTTATATATATATATATATATATATATATATAAGTGAAATGTATCAAAAGAGTAGATGGATATCAATCCCATATCAACTTTCGAAATAAGGTCGATTTTGGAATCAGGTCGAATCATAGCAAGGAAAGGAAAATTACATTATCGAATTCATCTTGATTCGATAAAGCGAAGTCGATGAAATGACTAATGTAGGTGCCGATATTTGTTTTGCAAATGATTCGAATTTTAAAGATAGTGGTGGGTGCAGGAAATTTAAGAATTGAAAATGCATTAGTAAAACAAAGTAATTTTCCACCAATATAGTCTAGTATCACATTTCGCAACTAGTTGAGTCTCGTGATCCAAATATTTCAACTACCACAAACACCCAAACTGACTCCCATTGATATTCTTGAAATCTTAAATCAAATCTCCCAAAACGTTCAGCTCCTACTAGTTCAATAAGTGATGTGAACGGTCTAAAACTAGTTCATCTTCTTCTCCACAGGTAACCTATCAAACCGGTAAATGAAGAAGAGCTCCTGAGCGACTCCTTTATGAAGTAGGGAGGTATGTAGAATTTTACGATTTCAGTTCAGAGATAAAACTGTAGATGGCAGCGCATAACCCATTTTCATGAATTTAAAGAAAAGCTAAAATTATTTTTTATTATTTTGATGTATATGTTTTATGATGTAATACTTGTTAGTAAGTCTGTATTAATATGCTTTCTGTATTTTATATCTTTTTCTGTATATTCTGTATACTTTATTTAATATCTTTTTCTGTATTAATATGCTACTGTGTCTTTTATCATTAACTCTAATTAGATTAATATTTATTTAACAGCAGCATATCCTTTAGCTGATAAATCCAAATTATTATTTTATAATTTTTAAATTCTTACATAGATGGAAGCAACATTAAATTTAATTTAAAAATAATTATAAAAATAAGTTATAAATTTCTATCAAATTAAAAATGTTGAAAATAAATTATTTAAATAAAATCAAAAATCCCAATTTCTTTTAAAATCCGTAATAAAGTGGAGACATAAATAAATTTTTTAATCTCTAATATTTAAAAAATGTTTAAATGAAATTAAAATTTTAAATCATTAATAAATCGCAATTGATTTTTGATAAAGAATGATATTGAATTTATACATACACACACACACACACACATATATATATAAACCCTTAAATTGGCAAAAAATACGAATACTTTTATTTTTAGTTAAACCAATCTTAAAATTAAAATTTCAACTTGAAGCACCAATTATCGAATTAACAATCTCCTGTTTACTACCGAGACGCGTTATCTCCAAGCTATGATGACTACACGCAAATCGTTCAAATATAGGTTCTCTTTTTAAATGTAAATCGAAAAAATGAACGTATAGAATTGAACGTTAGAATAGAACGTTAATTTAATTAAAATAACAGGCTTTTAGAAAAAAATTATGATTCAACGTTTGACACGAGGTATTCAGTTGTAAGTACATAAAATGTGTAGTGTCTAACTTATACAGTTTCTGTGTGCGGACTTATTGACAGACGGAGAGTCAGGACGCAGAGACAAATAAGGTTTCGGCAGATAAACGAAAACTTAAAAAAAAAAAGTTTGTGTTATTGAATTGAGTAGACGGGGGAAAAGGAATGTATGAGAAATGGGTGCACTCTAAAACGAAAAACCTAAAAAAGTAGTACATCAAATTTAAAAAAAAGTTTGAGAAATGCTGGAATACAATATAAGTATATTTTATCACATATATAAAATATTTTAATGTATTAATATAGATTACTACGTTCAATTTCGATTACGATCTTAAGTGATGCTAGCAATTAAAATGCCCTGCAATTCCACTGGAAGGCTGTTTCATATTGTATATGCATATATATATATTATATGAGTTACACGCACACTCTTACGAAACAAACTAAAAAACACCTATAATCACCTATTTCAAATTTCAGTTCTAACATTTTAGCCTGGGCATGCAACAATTTCTGAGGCTCCTTCTTAGTGCTTCTTTTGTCGCAAATTCATCCGAACATTGTCGCATAGAGGATATGTTCTCTTGCAGAATGATGAACATTTTCTTTTCTTTTCTTTTGTTATATGATTCCTGTTTGTTCCTATTTTATCTTACCTGCACTCTGTCACGTTACACTGAAAAAAAAAATGCACCGCCTTCATCTAGAAAGAATAAGTAGTCACTTTCTAAATCCTTAAACTAGAAACATAGATGCCAGAATTATGCGAATAAGTCTAATAAATAAACCTTATCGGTGAAATGATCGAGAATTTCTAATCTGTTCTTTTATAAATGAAAAAAGTATATTTCACGAATTATAACTATTACGAATCGTTTGAACTGCGAGAAATTATCGCTTTTATTTCTGGAATCGATTCATTAACTGGAATTTTACCTATTGTAACATTTTTCTTGTGTTCGCATTTATTTGCAAATATTTTAAAATAAGTTTGACAGCCATAATACAGAAAAATGCACAAGAATCATTATAAGTAATTCAGCGATAATTTATGAGAATTTTAAAATTGCTGTGTTGTTTTCTGTTTTAAAATGACGTTCTAAAAAATTAACTACTCTAAAATTTTAAACCTTTCATTATCTGTTTACAATCTATATCAGTATAATTATTGTGATATTTGACAAAAAAGGAGATTGGAGCTTTTTATAAAACCTATTTTGAAACAAATCGAAAAAAGGCTTTTTTTTTTTTTTTTTTTTTTTTTTTTTTTTTTTTTTTTACAGAACACAAATGTATAAAACAAATGAGTAGAAAATATCACCTGTCCTCATACCACCGGAAGTCGCAGAATCAACGCTTTCGAATCAGTACAGACAGTTTGCAGAATGAAATGGACGTTTGCGTTTGCATCGTGAGTCTGGATTTAAAAATATTGTTGAACAATATCGCAGGAGTTCTTAAAATATCCTTTAGATGAAATATACGTCCGAGAAAATTAAAATAATTCTGGCATGTGATAAAGGACTCATGTCATTGTTATTTTAGTTATTATCGGAACGTATAAATTTGTTCTTTGTGAATGTAGGATTACATAAAAAAGTTATGAAAAAAAATATTTTCCCTGTTGCTTTTTTTAAATTTTAAGATTTTATTGAATTAAATGACTGTCTCTCAGTAACTGCAATTAAATGAAAAAATCAATTATATAAGTTATATTTTCATAAGATTTGTTTATTTGTAAAAATATCATTTGTAAAAATCACATGTTTTCTCAAATTTTAAAATGATGTGGAAAAATTTAATAAAATAATTTTTACATTATTAGCAAATATTTTAAGGTATTTAAATTGCTGAATTTTAAAAAAAACTGTCCAGTAAAAAAAAACTGTTTGAAAGTTTAATTTTTAAATTTTATATTTACAAAGAGAAGTTTTGAAAGTAATCTTTAAGTCTGAAATCATTAACAAATGAAAATACAGAAGTTATGCAACCAGTGACAATTTAAATATTATTTTGCTAAAATATTTTAATTAAAAAATAATGTATACATTTAAAAGAATGAAACTAAAATGAACTAATGACTGAATGATACTATTTTATCATTTATTATTTTTTTTTTTCTGGATTCTAATTCTACTTTCCGATTCATCTGGTAAGCGTAGGGTTAAAATGAGGCTTGGTATTTATAATTATCTTATAATCCTGCAAATATAATAATAATAATGTACCAATGTGTGATGTTTCTATTTTCTGTTTATGATCTGAATTTGTATACTTTATTTACATTAAAAAAATTATTAAAGTGATTATTTAATACTTAAAAATTGACAATATTGATGTAAAAGGTAATTTTCTGCTTATTGCAAATTTGAAAATAAACATTTATTTTATGATTGAAATCATTTTTTACATGTTTAAAATTACTTATTCTAACATTCGACTAAATGTTTGCCTTTTCAATGTTAAATAGCATTTAAAATAATTATTCGATTTAAACCTATCTCTTTTAGCATATTTATTATATATTTTGTTATAAAACTATGCATTTCCATATATTTACATGAGATAGTTTTCTAAATATAGGCAGCGAAAATCGAAAATTTACAATAAATTCAATTATAGAAGCAGCAGTGTTTTTTTTACTTTATTTTCAGAACTATCCAATAGATGACAAATCAGTGTATGTTTTAGAATCGAAATATTTTAACCTTTTGTTAGGTAGTTTTGTGTTGCAGCAGAGCTCGAGGATGAATTGTCAAATTATAAAACACGTATCCCTATATAATAGTATTCGATGCAAATAATATTTCGTGAGATATATGGTCCAGTTGTATTCATACAAGACATATACGCATATGATGTGCATAGAACATGTACTTACATATAGTATAAGATTATATATAAAGGAGGTGTTCAGAAGTGAATCCGACTAACTCCATTTTTTCGTAGAATTTCATTTAAAGACATATTTAAACTTTTCCATGTATCTATAATTGCTTATGAATTACCCTTGATTAAAAGACAATTAATCAAATTATAATCAAAATATGGTGAAAACATAATTGAATATAGTAGTTTTTTAATAGATAAATAACTTTAAATGGTTAAAATAGGCGTTTCTAGTTGATGGAGTTAATCGGATTGACTTCTGAACACTTCATGTGTATGTGTGCGTGCATATGTATATATAAGACATATATGAATGCATTTGTATGAAACACATATGGCAGAAAAGAAGTAAATGATACATATATAATGACGTGGCACACAACAGTGTTTGGAGTATATTCATATCATATATATATATATATATATATATACATACATACAAATTTTGGGATGATCTTGACGAGATCATAACTTTAATTTTGTCATAATGAAATTTAGATGGACTGCTAAAACAAAAAAGTACCATACTGTCTGTGTTCCAAGTTGTTTGAATTAACGTGCGTTTATTGTATATTACAAAGAATTTCATATACATTTTATAGTAAAATTTATCGTGCTATTAAAACACATAAAATATAATTAGTTAATATCGAATTCTCTATTTATCTATCTCTCTTTTTCTAATTATTTGAGTTGCTGAAATAATCACCAGTGACATAGAACACGTAATGTATATTAAATGGGATAAATTAATTTCATTTAGTCTCTCTATAGTTTAAAGAATACAAAAAACTATTGTATAGAACAGGATATTATTTGTTCGATTAAATTTATTTGGATAATGCTTCAAGAATTAAACAGAAATGTTTCTTTAGTAGCAGTAACTTGTAAAATACGCGATTTTTTAAAGGCTATAAATAACTAAATAGATAAATTAAAAAAAAAAAATGTGTCAAATCGAAATTTTAACAGTTGTAATTGTTAACATTTCCAGTCATGACTATGCTTTCTGCTTCAGGATATTATATTTTGTAGTTAATGTGTCTTTAAATTCTAGTTCTAATACCTATCTTAGAAAGTCAGGGAACTAGAAATTCTGATTTATGAAACCAGAAGTTATTGTTATGAAATTTAGCCATTTTGAAAATCTAGCTCAAAGCCCGTTTCATTCTAGTTCTGGGAACAAGAAAATTCTGGTCTACTGAATCAGAGTATTAACTAGAACACGCTAGCCAAGTGAACTAGAATTTATAAGGATGACATGGAACTATCTTTTCTAGCGCTACAATTTATTTTCTAAATGCCAGAGGCAGATTTTTTTTTCAGTGTAGGTTCTTTCGCACCTCCCAGGTGCGACCCGGATACATTTTTATATATTTATACCTTCCACTGTAGCGATTTTCGCGGCTTTAACTTTGAATAAATTCTGTTTTTTAACTTTAAAAAGGCGCCCGGGAGGGATATCAATCTCTACAGATATGGTTTTCTTGTCTGAGCGGCCCCTCTTAGGCAAACAAATATATTATAATGTATGAATAGTAATATATTATTTAATAAAATTTTTAAAAGCTGCCGCAACAACCATTAAAACGAAAATATTATTTTCCATATGGAGAGTTTATTTGAAATATCTACATAAATTAGATATTTATGAAAAGTCATTTTATTCACGATAGCATGTTAAATAATTCAGTTCATAATTCTGCTATAAAAATAGATCACTTAAAGAAATACAGAATAAGAACAATAATAATTCAGCATGTTTCCATGTTTGATTGATTCCTCTTGTAAAAGAAATCTAAAAGACAAGAAAAGTTTTTTACTTTACGCAGTCGAAACAACAATTATGGGAGTTGGCTTTTTTCTCACGCAAGTGGATCAAATACATTTATAAAAAATTAAATGGACATCTAACGCAAATGTAGTTATTAAAAATTCTTAAAAGGTAAAACTTTACTTTTCCATTAATCTTTATAAAAAAAACATACATAACATCATACACACAAGTATATATATATATATAAACACACACATATATACAGTCGAACCTCTATATAACGAAACTCCATACATCGAATTTCTCCATATAACGAATTTTTAGTAAGAACGGTCCCCTTTTCGCATGATTACATTAAAAACAGACTCTATATAGCGAAATATCTATCTCCATATAACGAATTTTTTCATAAATTGATCTTAATTTATTCAGTTTTAAAAAAGCTTCGAAATCATATGGAATCAATTTTCCATAACTTATTTTTGATTTATCGTTCAGTGGAGAGGTTTTTTTAAATAAATATTTCTTCTCTCCTTTTTCTTTAAATCTAACAAGTTCATCCCACCTCCCACACACCTTTCAACATCTTTCTCAAGACACAGTCAATTGAATTGTTACACATATAAGAGAGGAATCAATGAGAGCACATAAGAGAGACCTTCAAATGAAGGAAAATATCAACTACAATTTTTCATTCCTTGCTAAAATTTGAGAATTTTTTTTGGGAGCGTAACAATTGTAATTTTAAAATCAAAACAACAAAAAATTACAGATTTCTTCCTCTGAAATTTATGTAAGTCTTCCTTATTTGATTTTCATTAAGCTTTCAAATAAATGTGTTTTCTCTTTTTTGAAACTGCTTAAATAAGTAAGAAATAAAATGTTAGGTTAATATATACTTTTAAACATTTCAAATTCTTAATTAAAAAGATCAAAAATAATATTTGTTCAAAATTTACACATTAAATTGTATTTTTAACATCATACTCTATACATCGAATTTCTCTATATAACGAATTTTTTTACTGGAACGATGGACTTCGTTATATAGAGGCTCGACTGTATATATATATGTATGTATGTAATGTATGCAAAAAAAAATTCCAAGCTTCCATGAATTTATTTCATAAAAGTTTTCGTTTGAAAATTATTGCACAATCCAATGTAAAATTACTTAATATTTTAAATAATATTTCATTCATTCCGTTTGCTTAACCCTTTCGGGTCTAGTGTGCTTTTAATAGTACACGCTTGTTAATGGAGTATTATTTTGATTTAAGAAATATTTTTGCTACTATTTACATATAGATATGTAGGTATATGTCTAGGCATTTACTATATAACTTCATTTATGTTTAGGCATCTAGTAATAATAATATTTGTTATTTTTTTCTTAGTTCTTTTTGTGACGTTTGCGGCACTTTTAACACATATTTAACTTTTTAAATTTAAAAGAAAAGTCACTTATCCGAACTAATCATGTATAATAAGCTTAAAAAGTATTAGAAACTTGTAATATAAGTTAAATCTTATTGCAATATAATACTTTTTAAACATTTCCAAAAATCATTCCTTTGCGTATTGTTATATGAATATCAATTGAAAAATGCGTAAAATGAAACCAGTCGTTATCTTTCAAAACTGAAATATTCATTAAACACAAATATAGCAAGTATTTGTGTTATTAACATAAAAATATTTTTTTTTCTAAAAGCTTAAAAAATGAAACCGAAATGGTTAAAATTATTTGTATTAAAAAATGTATTTTAATATTTTATTTCAAATTCTATTCTAAAAACAATTCTCATAATCAGTATTTGCTATCAAAACTGTTCATTTGTCAAATATACTTCTTGATCTGCAGCGCTATGATATACCGCTATGTTTTTCACATATTTTTCTTTTTTAGTTACTACAATGAAATAATTTCACCCATGAAAAAATTAAATTGAATGGGCTAATAAATTAGAATGGTACTTTAAAGTACCGTCAGCACACTATGCCTAAAATAGTCTCGAAAGAGAAAAATCATATGATATTTCAGCTAAAAATTAAACTCTTAAAAATATTAAACAAAAAGAGGAAATTCACAAGTTATCAATAAAAAGATCTGAAACTGACATAATTTTATCTTACACAAGTAAATGTAAAAAAAAAATCAAATTTGAAAATAAAAAAATAATGAACATTAAAATAAAATTTTATTTTAAACTTTAAAAACTTTTTCATTTATTAAAAAGCTTTTTTTTAGTTTTCTATCTTTTAAGCATTCCTTTAATTATGAGCGGCTTGTGTTTCAAAGGAAATTTACTTTCGCTTTGCTACATATACAATAGATGAATTTACGTATGTAATTTCTACAATAGCAAAAAAGAGACAATGCCACTAATTTTTATATTTTTTATAAAAAAAAAATAATTATGAAACAGAAAAAAAGTACTAAAGAAAACATCTCAGTCAATCAGGGTAATTTTGGGCCAAAAGAAAAAAAAAAGATTAAATCTGCAACATCACTTGTGCATATTTGGTCAACGCACATCACTTGGGCAACGTTTTGGTCTAAAAATATAGCTAACAACACAAGTGTGAGTTTGGTAGCTAATTGGAGATAATTTAACAAGATTTCACCATGACACAATGGATCAAAGTTTCGCAAAGCTGGGAGGATAATTACCCTGATTTGGCGCAAAGTATAACCTGATTGGCTGTACTACAGCACAGTTTAATAATTAGAAGAAGGTTATCTAAAATTATCCTCTAAAGGGGAATAATTATATAAAATAACGTTAACTGTTTAATAAAAATTATTGTTCTACGCTAGAATGTTTTACATTCTATTTTGTATTATTAACATTATTGAAAATATTTTAAACCCAATCATTCAAAAATAGATTTTTGAAAAAGTGTCTAAAGGATCATGTTACACTTTTAAAAAGACAAAATGATCTTTCATCTAAAAATAATATTAAACAACTTTTTTTCGTCAGAATAAAAGGGTCGAAGTAATTATGACAATACATAATAAAGTAACTTTTACAATCTAATAGTATACATAATTTATTTTATATAAATAAAAAATTATATGTTTTATACTTAATTTTGAGAAATCAATGAAATGGAATATTAAAACATCGCGATCCAAAAATAATAGATCATAATAAATACAGAATTAAATTAAAGAATACTTATTTTCTCACTATCCAAAAACTCGGAATGTTTGAGTACATATCGCAACGATACACGCATCGTCATTCTCATCTATCCCAGTACATGCATTATGGTCCCACCTATGGCATTGGGGACACTGGGTTAAACCTTCAGCTGTTCTAGAGGAAGCAAATAGTCCATCGCAATAAATACACCTGTGTCCATCTTCTGAATCTCTTTCACTCCGTATACTCCAAATATTGGTTTTAGGCAACATTTTCTTCTTTTATGGTAATAGACCTTTGTTTGACTTTTGCTCTTGTCTTTGGTTGTTTTGGCTATTTCGTTTTTAGATTTAGAATATTTTAATTGGATTTTCATAGCTGCAGTCTCTTTTATCTTCTCTTTCTTATCTATATTTTCCGTTTCCACGCTCACTACATCGTTATAAAGATTTCTCGTTCATCTTTACATGGGAGATCGGGCAGCATCTGTCTACTGTTGCATCGATTCTTCGATAGATGCTATATGAGCCTCGGTGTTAAAGTTAATATTGCACTTCTCATCGATTTTTTTTTCGAAGCGCTTGATTCCATTTTATTTGGACAATTTCAATTTCTTTTCTAAGATAACGCGTAGTCTCAAAGGGAAATATTTAGGGCATTCACATATTTGGCTCCCATGATGGTTAGTGCCTGTTACCGTGTTTTTTTCAGCTAACAAAATGCTCGAAAAATCATTCACATAATGGTGCATTTTAGGTCGTATAAGTGGATGACGCCGTGAAACATAACAAACTTAGCAAATGTAATTCACACCTAAAAACATACTATATTAAGTAAATCAAGTCTTACTTCCGTACATGAAATACTGTATATCTAAATACATGTGGAAGTTAGTGATCATCTTATAACAAATGTTGTAAAGCCTATTATTTCACAGATTTCTCTTTAGACACATAATATTACGATCGCTTGAATATCACCATTACTTCTTTATTTGAAACAATTAGTTTATGTGTCAACTTTCAGATAGAGCGACTGATATGGAAGAAAACACATATGGATCGTTTTGCTCGCCCAGATCATATTGGGTTATCTTTCCTTTCATTATAAAGCAGGTAAAAACGACAAATAACTATAAAGCAGAAAAGTAAACAAGAAATTTTTCTTTATCACCTAGTGTACTGGTGGTACTTATAAATACTGACGAGTAATTCTACTGTTTACATAAATATTGAACAGTTCACTTAACATAACTTGTCAAACAATATTCTAATATCATAATGATCTCATAAAAAATCCAACATTTATCTTATACCTCTTTACCATGCATACATCAATAAAATGACAGGCGTGACAACCTGTTGAAAATGTCGGCAAAAAACACCTCTTTTGTTTCAAATGTAATCTCCTTCCTGACTAAGATAACAAAAATCAAGAACAACTATTGCCATATGAAGTGAAGTTAAAAGAGTGTTTTGTGGGGGGGGGGTGTTAAGTATCTTTATTATATTAGTAATATTCCCTAAGAGTTGAAAAATTAAAGTGAATGGTATCTGTAAATACCATCCGTAGGTAAAAGGTCAAAATTCCCCTAAGAATTCACTTAAAATTACTTATTTATATCATTTTATTTTATTTCTTACTAAAAATCATTTGACGCTCATTTACGACGAAACCACAATCGTCCAAATTTATTATGTTTGTGAAATATAATGTCCAGCATCGTTCTAGCAATGGTTGTTTTTTTCATCTGCAGTTTTATACAGATGCTCTACATGTATTAATGTAAACATCTAACAGTGAGTTTATAAGGAAACACTACATGGCATTTGTAGTCTTATAAATTTGCGTCTACTGTTTGGAAGTGAGACATTGAAACATATAAAATTAAATACAGTTTTTTTTTCTAAATGTAGTTTCCGCTGAAGTCAGTACCAAGATAGACGTGGTAAAATATCGCAACAAACTATGTTTGTAGTGGATGCTTACATCTGTATTCTACGTGAAGGTATCAATAAATTCGGAGAAAACTGCCGGAGAAATTCGAGATATGCCTGCAGTATTCGAGAATGTTCGGATTTTCAATCGCCGGAGATGTGAGGTGTGCATTGTAGTCGGTGGCAGAAATTTCGAACACTTAGCTTTTCTACTTCGAACCCATGTATCGTTTGCTTTTTTACATGTATTAATAAAACTATTTTTCGCGTGCGGTGTCTTTTCTTTATGGTTCTTCTATGTACATCACCGCTTCAGGAAAACATTTCCGACCCCACACTACTATATGATTTCGAGTCATCAGGATGCACCAACCTCTCTTAGAAGTTCTGAGACGTTTAACTGAAGCACCATACATATATATATATATTAAAAAAAACACTTTCATATATTTTTTAAATCCTGTTGTATAGCAATAAGTATAGTATATTATATAATTTCAGTATAAATAACATTGTAAAAAACGCTACAAAATGATGAATTTAGTTCACAATACATACTATGTCAATGAATCAAATTCCAAGTTACTTATACCACTTCTCGTAATTCCTACACTTATCATACTACATGTAGTCCGTCCTTTAAAAATTTCGCTAAAATATATTCAATTTATTAAAGTTTTCTACCAAAACCCAGATTTAATTTCAAATGAGACACGCTGATATTTTGACCGAGTAAATGAAATGCAACACAGTTTTCCTATAAAATTTTTAGTCTGGGTGAGTGCTATCATTTTTTAAGCAGTACCTATTCTCAATATAGCTTATCGTGATATATTTCACGTAATCTAGAAAATACAGTTGATTTTTTAAAATGCATTAATAAATACGTTGTTATAGATATGAAATCCAAATGATTGAATTCACTGTATTTACCCATATATACTAGGAGATTAAAGATTGATGATCTACAGTTGTTTCCATTTAAAATTTATAGATTTCATGTTCTTATATTATTCAGATTTTTTCATTAATTTTATAAAATGTCACAAGCTTGTTATACCTTTGATATTCTCTTAATGCCGCTAAATATTTTCATAAATATTTTGGAGTTATGTGTATAATGTATTTTACTGTTAAAATTATTTTCAACGTTAGAACACCAGAACATTCGTATTCCAAGCATACCGGTTTTGGTAGCATATAGCATACCTTCCTCAGTGCTAAAGATAGTGGAAATTTGCTCATATATATACAGGGAGGATGGGGATTCAAGCGACAAGTTTCTTGACCAATAGGAAAACAGAGGATCCTAGGCAACAGCCAATAGGAAAACAGGGAACAGCTAATAGGAAAATTGGGTGGAAAATGGAAAAGATATTGCTAGAATTGCATTAAAAGATTAAGAAAAATTAGTTTTAATGTAATATTTTTAACAGTCTGATAATGGTGGAATAGCAAAATCACAATTAACGAGATTAGCAAGATTTTTATGGATATGGAAAGCTTCAAGGAAGTTAAGTTCTTGTATAGAAGTAGGTTTAGTTAGTATCTTAACCGAATTGAAGTCAAAACCATGACTCGTCTCCCAGCAATGTTTTGCGATTGAGGATTTCTTGATTTCTTGTTTTTCAATATATTGCTTATGTTCTTTAATACGAAATTTTAGACTGCGTTTGGTTTGACCAATGTAAGAAAGACCACACTGACAGTTAATATTGTAAATGCCCCATGAATTTGAAAATTCAACAGGATCTTTAAGGTTGGAAAGGGTGAGTTTATTAGTAGGAGTAAAAATTATTTTGAAATCGAACCGACTAAGAATTTTAGCAATGGAAAAACTTGATTTTGGAAAGAAAGGTAAGACAATGCTAATATTGGAACGAGTAGAAGACTGAGATGAGTTTGAGGAGTGAGAGTTTTGTAATTTAGAAAGGGCAGTATCAATAATAGAAGGGTTGTAATCTCTATCAAATGCAATTGCTTTAATGTATTGAATTTCATTATTGAGAGACTGAGAATCAGAGCAAACAGAGTTAAATCCTGTCCTCTCTTGCCCAAGTCTTCTCATCAACTATGGATAATTCATGATCAGAAGGGTCCCGAGATAGAAGTTAATATGGGCCATCTATAATACGATTAGTTACTCCATCAATATAATGCTTTTTATCTGGAACGACAATAGTTAAATCCAGTAAATATCTGTCAATAGTTAAATCATAGTTAAATCCTGTCCTCTCTTGCCTAAGTCTTCTCATCCCTACATTTCTCCCTCTGCTGCACGCTGTGCAAGATTTTATGCTCTTCCCAAAGTCCACAAACCCAATATCCCTCTTCGTCTGATACTTTCAAATATTGGCACGGCCTCTTACAATTTAGCAAAATATTTAACAACAATATTTTCTCCCTTTCTATCAGCAAATTTATACACTGTGAAGAATTCTATCACCTTTGCCAAAATGATGCAAAATTTGTCTCCGACTAATTTTACTATGGTTTCCTTTGATGTTAAATCCCTTTTCACAAATGTCCCGATAAATGGCGCCCTCTCTTGTCTTGAACAAAGACTCCGTGAATTTCATTTTCAAGCTTCGAAATTCTTTTTTCGAATTCTTCGAATTTCATTTTTCAAGCTTCTACATGCACTGTTTTGAATGCTCACTTTTTGATAAATTCACTTTCCCTTTCTGGATTCGGTACGTTGATGACACATTCCCCTTACTTGACACTTCTCTTCACAATATTGAGGACATTCTTAGCATCATGAACTCTATTGATAACAATATCCAATTTACGCATGAAACAGAAAATAATGGTTCACTCCCTTTCCTGGACACCCTTGTCACTCGCAGTGTAACTGGCTTTTCTACATCTGTCTATCGAAAAAGCTTCGCTGTTTCTCTACCCCCCCCATGCTCGTTCATGTCATCCTCCAAGTCAAAAAATGACCGCCTTTTACACATTCATAAATCGTGCTCTTCAAGTTTTCTCTGATTCTCAGTCTCTCAATAATGAAATTCAATACATTAAAGCAATTGCATTTGATAGAGGTTACAACCCTTCTATTATTAATACTGCCCTTTCTAAATTACAAAATTCTCACTCCTCAAACTCATCTCAGTCTTCTACTCGTTCCAATATTAGCATTGTCTTACCTTTCTTTCCAAAATCAAGTTTTTCCATTGCTAAAATTCTTAGTCGGTTCGATTTCAAAATAATTTTTACTCCTACTAATAAACTCACCCTTTCCAACCTTAAAGATGCTGTTGAATTATCAAATTCATGGGGTATTTACAATATTAATTGTCAGTGTGGTCTTTCTTACATTGGTCAAACCAAACGCAGTCTAAAATTTCGTATTAAAGAACGTGAGCAATATATTGAAAAACAAGAAATCAAGAAATCTTCAATTGCAAAACATTGCTGGGAGACGAGTCATGCTTTTGACTTCAATTCGGTTAAGATACTAACTAAACCTACTTCTATACAAGAACTTAACTTCCTTGAAGCTTTCCATATCCATAAAAATCTTGCTAATCTCGTTAATTGTGATTTTGCTATTCCACCATTATCAGACTGTTGGAAATATTACATTAAAACTAATTTTTCTTAATCTTTTAATGCAATTCTCGCAATATCTTTTCCATTTTCCACCCAATTTTCCTGTTATCTGTTCCCTGTTTTCCTATTGGCTGTTGCCTAGGATCCTCTGTTTTCCTATTGGTCAAGAAACTCGTCGCTTGAATTCCCATCCTCCCTGTATATATATGAGCAAATTTCCACTATCTTTAGCACTGAGGAAGGTATGCTATATGCTACCGAAACCGGTATGCTTGAAATACGAATATTCTGGTGTTCTAACGTTGAAAATAATTTTAACTTTATCATATTGCACCAGGCAACAACCTATTACTTAATGTATTTTACTGCTTTAATGTTGATCTAGAAGAAAATACTGCCAAATAGCTTAGTTTAGTGATAAAATTTTCAGTTAGACACGTAATAAAAAAAAGCAAATATGAAATTAAGTCTGTGCGAGTAATAGGAATAAGTATAAAAAACTACTTCATAGACCATATGATGAATTTACAATACTTTTCGACGCATAAAATGTTATAAAATGATGTTTTGTTATTTAATTACATAAGATAATTACAATATTAAAGATTTGTTTGTTTGTTTTTTTAGTGGAGAAATAACAGTTTAAAAAAATGTTCATGTGAATTAAAATATTGAATTTCAAGTTTTATTTTATTTATTTTTTTTTTTTTGATTACTGTACCACACTTTTAAGTGTATTAAATCACGAGTTATGTTAAATATGTTGCAGTTGAAAGTTATTTCCTGAATGAACATCTTTCTTTCTTTCTTTTCTATGATAAGTTTCCATAAATTTAATATGAAAATAAACGAAATAAAACGACGATAATTTGTTTTTAAGAAATTTTAGATAACACACAATTATAGTTTTAAAAGATTATTATTTGGTGGGTCATGAATGTAAGTAAAAATGAAGTTATGTAAGAAAACAGAGATGAAAATAGGTCCTCCATTACACAGTTGAACTTATACATGTTCAAAGGACACATATATGCAAAGTAATTAACCAGAAAATTAATTTCTGAATATTATCACGTAACAAATTAAATTTTCAATTTGCTAAATAAATAAACTCTGGATTATTAAGTGTTTAATCATATATTGCTGTCGGACATATAATTTAATTTAACCTTCTAATTAATATAGAAAATATAAAAAAGCTTTCATAATAGAAGTATAAATAAGATTTCATTTGAAAAAAAGCTTAAAAGGTTAAATATTTTTTTTTACGATTTATGAAATTAATCTGACCAGAAAATTCAGCATCATTACCATCGACCAAATTTCTTCGGTATTGAAATCAGATATCAAAACACGTTTCGATGAATTCTTAACGAACATAATTTATTACAAAATTATTTTTAATTTATGATACAGATTTATAAGAGAATTTAATACAATGTGAAATCTAATAAAACCCATTTTCATATTTCACTAGTTAAACGTTTTCGGAAAATAATTTCAGGACAAAATGATATATTTGGAATAAACTGAATAAAACTCATTGGTATTCTTTTGCTTAATTTTCATTACTTTTCGATAAAAATGATTGATTCAGTCGGACTAAGCTTATTACAAGCCGGGAGAGACTTACAAGAGTTGGAAGAGAATTGTTTTTGAAGCAAGTATAGTGTTTTATAAAGTTAGTTAATAATTTAATACAGTTTGATTTCAATGTTTAATAAATAATTTAAGTGTAAAATTAACTACCGAGAACAAATAATTTAAGGATTTTAATACAAATAGTATAATTATTTTTCTTGTAGTAAGAGACTACAGGAACAATACTGTATAAATTAGATATATTTTGTACATTTTTATAAGGCCAATGTCCCTAAAAGCGATTGCCATTGAATAAGAAATATTTCTTGTGTTAAAGATTCTAAAGGAAGCAATGAAATATTCATATAATAATACATTATATTTAACGTTGAAAATAAATTGTTAGAAATAACTCAAAATATTATATTATATATGTATAATTTTATTTCTTGCTGTGATAGACTACTGGGTCAATAGAGTGTATATTATATATCTATATTAATAAAAGATCAAATCGCTCTGCCTGTCTGTGTGTGTATGAGTGTGCGATGGATAAATCTACCACACCAAAATATCTGAAAATTTAGGCGAGGATAATCCATGACAGGTCCTGACCCTAATAGCATGCATGGTCACAGTGACTTCACTGTGAGTCACTTTGGTCACATCACATCTGTGACCAAAATGCCACCACTCAGTGACGTCACATTGTGATTGAGATGTGACTTTCTTAAAAATCTTTAAAAATTTATAAATATGCTTCAAAACATGTTATTTACTTTAAAAAACATGTTTCTGGCAATTTAAATATCGTCGCTTTTGTCACAGTTTCGTCACAATGTGAAATTAGTCACAAACGCCACAGTTTTCACAAATTTGTCACATTGTGACCACTTCGTGAAACGTCACAAAAGAGCTCTAAAACGGCCATAACGACTTCACATTTTAGTCACTGTGACTTCACATCGACGTCACGTGACGCCACATCGACAATCGATGGTCACAAAGTCACGATGTGACTTCACAACGACGTTGCAGTGACGTCACCATGCTTTACGGGGATGCACCTGAGGTTCAATTATTTTATTTATTTAAGATCAGATGATATTGATTTAAATACTAATAAAAGCATCGGATGTTAATGATTTAAATACTAAAATATATTCATTTTATGCTGCATTTTTTATTATTTGGTGATTGAAATTCTGAAATATGTAATAAAAAAACATTAATCGTAAAACCACTTTCACGAAAAAATTACAATTAGAGTGATGATACCGAATCACTTTTCAACCAAAATTTCATGACTGTTTTCAAAATTAATTACAACTATTTGTATTGCCAAAATAAAACACGTTCTTGTCCTATGTTGACGAAAGCAACTATCTAGCCTATAATTTTTTGCTGCATTTTTTTACTGTATTACTTATTTACTGCATTGTTTTTTACCTTGTAAGCTTAGCTCAATTTAAATTTTTATACAGGAAACTAAATATACTTTGTCAAATACTATTTATTTGAGAACTAAATTTCAGTGACTGATTTGTTACAGTTTTTAAAGTTGCTTTCAATAATTCAATTTTTAAATTTCCGTGTTGGCTAATTATTGAAGATTTAACCGTTTACGCAGAAACAAATACAATGAATTTAGTATTTGCTTGTTTTCGTGTAATATTTTTTAAAACTAAATTATAAACGGAATTTAAACTTACCAAATGAATAAAACTGACAATACTGATAAACTATTTAAATTAACCGATATTTATAAAAGGCTACGCGCTTAAACAATTTAATTTGAGACCGAGAATGATACAAAATTTGCTATAGAAGCGAACTCTTCCGGTGAAATATAATAAAAATTCAAAAAATATCTGCTTGTTATATCTTAAAACATAAATATAGAAGTTGGCATAGTTCTTTGCGTAACGCCAGACTCTTTCCGATGGTACAATAACAAAAATTGCACAAAAATAGCTGTTACAGATCCCTCTTCTGGAAGAATATTTTTCTAGTCAAAAAGGACCTGCCTGTCTTAACCAAAAGCAGACACAAAAATTTAATTTAAATATCAACATGACTTCCCGTATTTTTCGATGGTTACACGGCAATACGTGAACTCAGAAGTTAGACAAACATTTTGTATGAAAATATTTTTTGGATCGCTAAGGATATTTTAAGTTAATGGATATTTTTTATATATACATTTTACTTTCATCTCGTGAAGATAGAAAAAACTAAAAATGACATTTTTGGATGTTACTTAAAATAATACTGCATAAGGCAATGTTGTTAATAGATCATTGATCACTAATCTATTATTAATAAATTTAATAATTTGACCATTCTAGCACATAAAAATCGGTTATTCTAGTTATTTTTTTTCCTTTCCATTTATTATTTTACTTTAGAATCCCTTGTATGCAAAGATAACGAAAATCGAATAATGGAGATAGAAATAGGTATTATTCAGCTTATCCCAAATACCGCTTTTCCGTAAAATAAATTTCCGAGACGTTTAACTCGTGAAATATGGAAATGGATTTTAATAGATTTCACACTGTATTAGGTTCCATTATACATATCCTTATCATGACCTGAAATTCATTCCGTTGTAAATCAAGTCGTGCTATAATTCATTGAAGCAAATTTTGATAAGGGATATGTTTCTGCGTTTAAAGAAATTAATCTTCTTGCATATTATAGAGCTTGTCTGTAATATTTGATGTCTGTTTGAAAATGAGTTAAATTGATTTACTTCGTGCTTTAATTTTTTATTGAAAAAAAGGTTGAAGTACTTTTATTAGGAATAAAAAAAAATATGAATAGATTAATAATGTTCATATTATGTACGTAATGTTAATTATGTTGTGATAAATGCGTTATTAAAAATGTGCCATTTATGCACAATTTTAAGTACTTTAACCATAATTTACAGTACACATTTTTCGGGATTAAAACAGGCATTTTATACATAAATCGCACCAATCTTTTTACAATTATCTTTTAGTATATTTCTCTTGTTTTCAAAAAGTGGTATGGAATAGATAAAAAATAGTCTGCTTATAAGTAGGTAGATGTTTTTTATATGTTTTTGGAGCAGCCAATAACACCATGTTAGTCAATTCCGCAAAAACCATATAAAATCTGTCGTGCGTCCAGAACCTTCCAAGTTGCCCATCAATAAAACCCTGGAGGGGCTTTTCCAGATAAAGATCTTACCAGTTGATCAAGTTCTAAATTTACGAGGTAAACTTGAGTTCAATGCGCAAAACACAAACAAGGAAAAAATGTTAAATCTTAAGTAACCAACATAAAAATGTTCATAACCAAGCAATACTTATTGTCGATTAGAAGACGAACTAGGCCTATTGCCGCTAGAGAGCCATTAGGTATTACCTACCCCTACCTGTTGAAACCCATTTAGATGGGGCAACCAGGTAGGTCGGGGCTTGATAAATGGTTAGACAGACAAAAAACTGTAATTGCATAAAAAAATTTAAATTTAAATAAAATATAAATATGTATATTAAATTATCAGTATTATGAATAAAATACTAGCTTAATAATGTTACTCAACATTAATAATTCAATGAAATTAAACAAAGTACAAAAAAAAGCTGTCCTTTTTTAAAATTTCTTTCTTTTTATTTCAAACGAGAAATCATTATTTACATTTATAACTACAGCATTTTGAAAATAAAGCTTACAAAATATACTGTCCATTGTCATATTATCAATACCATGAATGCAAAATCGGACACAATATTTTACATATCACTACCAATAAAATTGTGCTGGGATAAAAAAAAATAGGAAATAACATTTACTTTTTAATTTTTTTTTGGATAATTTTTTTCACTGCAGAGGCACAAAACTAGAAATTATGATCATGTATGAATATATTTTTCTGACATGTTCAGCATGAATTTTATTTTTGCTGTTGTTCGTGAGCAAGTGTCATCTTTAGAATCTTCTGTAACATTCACAATGTATAAATATCTGTAAAAATGTTCTTCTCTCATTTCTCTTAATTATATTTTCTTTTTCAAAAAATGACACAAAATTGTTGTATGCATTTAAATTAAATGACTTTGTGGAGTTTAAAAAACCAAATTTAAAGACAGTCTTTGTTTATATATTAATAATCGATTTTTACATTGTTAAGAATACTCAAAAAATACTCAATGAAAATCACAGAACAGCTATAGTGTTATTATTTTTAGTGTTATTATATTTCTATATGTTTACATATTAATAATTGATTTTTAGATTTTAAGAATATTCAAAAAATACTCAATGAGAATCAAACAACAGTTATAGTGCTTTCTGTTATTATTTTTGTTATAAATGTAAGAGTGAAATATCGATATTTAAATTTTAAAAAATCTCGACTTTACATTATAAGGTCTGCTAGGATAATAACGCCACTTGCAGATTGTATTAGTTTTCGTGGCTTAGATTTATATTTGTTTTCTCAAAGAAATGTAGGATTTGATACATCACCTTATTGACTATAGAAAAATGTACATTTTGGTAAAAATTTATTCATAAAATGCAATGGCAAGATTTCTTGACCAGAGCTATTTGGCATTATTATCCTCCCTGGATATTATAATTCATTCTGAATTTAAATAATGAAATCTAGTATGTAATACATGGATAGTTAAAACACGAATTGTTGCTGTTATTTTAAAACAATTAGATTTTGGTCATATGATAGCGGTCATATTTCTCAGCCCACTTCAATGTGATTGACCATGTGTACACTGTAAAAACAATCTCTGATCCTACAGATGTAAAGTTGCTAGAATCTCTATGCCAGAATCTCTATGCTTACGAAAAATTTATCTCTACACAGTACAAACAAAAAAGTCAATCTACAAAACTAGTTTTTGTAAAGCTACAGTAGCTCTACAAATGAACCTACTCAAATCACAATAATGTTTTTAAAATATAATCTCTAACTCTAATGTAGTTACATAAAGTATTCTAGACATCCTAAATTCCTAAACTTTTCTTAGTAACCTTACAGATTTTACAATTTACAATGCAAACATGTATACTGTACGTGCATATTACTTTTACCGTTACATAAAAAGTTCTAAGTGTACCCGTTTCCTAGAAAAAATTGAATAATTCTACAGAATTTTTTTAGCGTGTAATGTCCTTCATAAATTCTTTACATTCTAGAATTACTGATTTTTTATATCTGATTTCCTTTATGATCTTTAGAAAATGTATTATATCGAATATTTAATTTCATTGCTGAAATTTGTTTTATTGCTCTAATATGTTTTAATCTAAACAGTTATAAACATTTAAAATTTAATATTTAATACATGAATTATCACATTGCTTAACAAGCGTAGATCCATGAGAGTGAAAAATTCCTAAGCCGGAGATCGAACCCGGAACAGCGCTACAAGTGCTTTACCATTTAAGCTACGAAGGCAATGTCCATCTTAGCATTTTTCACTTCATATCTTGGTAAGGCTGCAACTGGCGGATACTATATCTTTTTCTAACAAACAAAATATTTCTAATTGCTTCATGACTTTTGAAAGAATATATCCCTGAGAAAGAAATTATTAAAAATAAACAGAATGTTTCATAAATAAAAATTTTTTATTGTAATTTGAGAAAATGAAAAAAAAAATTACAAAACTTCTGCTCTTTAATAATTAATGTCGTTTATATAAACAGTTTGAGGAAATAAAATAAATATTGCATTTTAAAATTTCACATGTTCACATCTATAAATATTATTGTATTAATAGTACATTATATATAAATATTTGTATTATTTTTTACAGTAACAATGTATTACATACATAGATATGATATATAAATAGAAATAAGTATTAAAGATTTGAATTTAATTGATGTATATACATTTTTTAATTAAAATATAATAATAATGTTTCACTCTATTTGAAAAAATAGTATTCAATTTACTTTTTGGATGGTTAACTATGAAATGAAATTTCATTATTATAACTTTCTTTAAGTATATTTAGTTTTTAAAGAAATAACTTATTAAAATAAGGCTAATGCAATTTATTTTAAAGATATTTTTAAAAGTATTTTGATTCGGTTTCATCGCATTAATCGCTTCTCTAACAAGACAGAATTTAATTTTAATAAGTATGAAAGTTATTTTAAATGATAATTATGCCATTAAAATAAAATGATAATTATGCTATAAAATACGCTAAAGATTCTTCTTTTCAATATGAGATCTTTCTTCATTTTAATGAAGCATATAAATGTATTGCATATTTTAATATAGATTTTTTTTTTCGTTTCTATAAAATTACGTTTATAACATACAAGGATATATTTATTAAATAAAATAAAATAAAAACATGATATAACGAGGTCGGTCTACCTGCAAGAAAGACAGATTTGATTTTTTGTTTGCATTTCTTTGTAAATTTAACCCTTTATCTACCGACGGTGCATATACGTACCATTAAAATAACTTATTTTAAATCCTTTTAATGCGTTCGTTAGTTGTAATACTGTTTAGAATGAGTTATAGATACATTAATTTATCTTGTTCCAAAAGCATTATTGGTGACACAAAACAAAAATATTTTTAAAGGATGATTTATTTAGCCTTTGCATCTTTTCAGCTTTCTTGGCGCTGGAAGAGGGGGATGGGGATTTTTCAATGTGAAAATGTTTCTATATTTATGTTGTAAGAATATCATATTTGTACGTTTTATGATTCTACAAAATACTTAGAAAATAATTAAAAATAAACGATTTGAGTGGGGTTTTAAAAAGTGCACAAAATCCCTGTAAATTAAAATTTAATTATCCTTCTAAATCCTCCAATTCTTCAAAATCCTTTAAATATTTATTGTGATTATGTAAATATTTTAATTTAGTTTAAACAATTTGCGTAAAATGCTTTAGAATGTACGTTTTTCATATATTCATAATGCGGTAGATAAAAAAGTTAATCGGCTGATGAATTTTTAATGATAAAATTATAACAACCCTACAAAACGTTTATCTAAATCCAAAGTTTTTACAATCATACAAGTTTTCATTAATTATTAAAAAAAGTTTACTTGATCTATTTTTAGATCAATTGCCCCTTTAAGACACACTTTTCTTTTTTTACAGTGCTTCAATTAGGTTTAATTTTTAAAAGATTTTTTCTAAATTCTGTTTTTTTCTCTTTTTTTTCTTTTTATCATTGATGAAGACAGGCAGAGTTTTAGTATTAATCGGATATTGACTGAATTTATGAGGATTTATTTTACTCATAAAATTTTCTTTAAACGAACTCGTTGTGGAGAACATTACAAGGAATTTGTCTAATTATTTTCAGTACTCAATTATAAAATATAGATATCAATGACAAAAATAATTTAAAGTTGTATGTGTATCAAAAGTTTATCATTTTTCTTGCAATATCATGCTGCAATTTTACTCGGGCAAAATTTACAAGACGTATTTTATACATTTGAGGAAATTTTGAATAAAAATAATGTGTTAAATTAAATGAAAAAAGAGACTTGTTTGGGTTCCAATAGAGGATTGTATGAGTATCGCAATAATATTTTATAGATTATAGTGTCTTTTTTTACTATACAATTATGTAACTATGTTTGCGAAAAACTCATAAGACATACTTAGATAAATTTGTAAATTAGTCATAATATCGTGTCAAAAATAATCTTGCTAAAAAGTTTTTAATAGCAAATATCTCGCTTAAAAATTTTTAAATGCCTAATACATATCGTTAATAACACATGTAAATTTTCCGGAAAATCATATGAAAAACACAGGTGTAAAAATTTTAAAAAACTATCCAAAAATTGTAAAACTAAAATTTCTTTTAAAATTTGTTCATAGTGGGTCCAGGGATATTAATGTTTAATCCAAGTCGTACGTAATATGACACGTTCAGATGTCAGTCTGATTAACTAAATCAAATAAAAATGCACATTTTAAACAGTTAAAGTAGTATACCTATAAACTACTATTTTTTATTATTCATCTAGGAATATTAATGTTTAATGCAGGGCGTACGTAATATAGGATTCGTTATGATCATCATAAAAATGATGTTTATTATTAATATTAATTTAAATATAGAATTTATTTATAAATCTTTAAAATTTTAGCCTTTGAAAATGTCATTTTCCAAATAGTCGTGTTAATTTTTTAAATTAATTTTTTTATTGTAAATTTTAAGTTTTATACATAATTTTTTAACAATTTCTCAGTTATATCATCCCTGTTTCGCTCTCAATAACTAGTTTCTTAATTATTCTCGTAATTCTAAATATACAATTAATGAAAAGCGCTTGTTCAAATTATGTTACTATGGAGAAAACATGTAATATAAAAAACTGTTTTTATCATTGAAAAGAAGTCGGTATACAAATTAAATATGTTGAAGAATGTAATATAATTATAAAATATGCTTTTTAAAAATATATACTAATTGACTTCAAAAAAAAAAAAGAATTAAGCTTGGTGACCATTTGGCGCTAACGCATATGAATGCATAGTTTTAACATGCTTTGAAAACGGTTGCAACAATGGAAGATGATTTGCCACAAATCATTATTTTTCTTTTTTCAAATCCACATTTTTTTAATTCTAAAAACTTTCTAAACATCAGAATTTAATGAAATTAATATGAGACCACAAAAATATTCAACTTTTTTTTTACTTAATTCTAAAAGCTTTGTCAGTAATAACTATATCATGACGGTTCAATGTATGTAGAAAAAGAAAAATTTTGTATATTATACAATACAGTCCACCCCACTTAATCGGGCCTCGGGTAATCGAATACTCAGCTTATTCGAATAAAATCTTAAAAAAATCAAATTTATTACCATTGAATTAATGTCTTTTTCCCATTTAAATGAATATTTTTTACGAAATTTTCCCGATTAGTCGAATAACAACTCAATGAGAAATTTTAAAAATGGGTGTGAAAAACGCGTTCTGGAATTTTCCCCCACTTTTTGCCATTTTCGTTTATTACACTAAAAACAAACTTCCAGTATTTCCCGCGTGAATTTTGGACGGCAGGTGTACAATGGACATTAAAAGAGAGCTCACTCACCCCCCCCCCCTCTTTTTGCGGAATGAATTTTGAAAATAGTGAAATGAATTGGTGAGATTCTATCATCTTTGTATTTTGTTTGTTTTTAATTCCCAAATGATAGTTTTTACTTTTCGGATTTTGTTTACACGTATTTTTAATGGTGACAATTTCATTTTTGAAACTGATTCCGAAATCAAAAGCATCCTCATTAAAAAAAAATAAACAAAGATAGCAATAAAAATCGAAAAAGAAAGGCGTCCTCTGTATAGATCGATCTCAGTAATTTAATTTAAAAAATATATATTATTTAAAAATACTGAAACCAGACACTTTTACGTCACTTCCTGCACTAAAATCCATAAAACAGAGTTATTGCCCTGTAGATAAGTTCCAAGCCAGCAATTAAAAAAAAAAAAGACGTCGAGTGCATGCAGCGATAATTTAAATAAGTAAATTCACTTTAAATAACAATTTATATGGTATACAAAACCAAAATATAGCAAAAACAAAGTTAATTTGAGCTGCCATAAAGACGGTATAAATACTTTTTTAATCAGACCGCCGCGCTGCTATGAGCTGCTATCAGACAATTTCGCCTCACTTTCAGGCACTGAAATCCATGAAACAAAGTTATTGCCCGGTAGATATGATCCTAACGAATGATTAGAAAGAATGGAATAGACTTCAATGAAAGCTTTCACCCTTTTATACTCATTTTTAACGAATTGCATTTCATTTACGAATTCATTGATTAGTTTAAATTTATATCGCAAGAATTTTATACGTATACAATGACTAAAACTTTTTTTTTGTTGTTCAAGTTACACTATCACTTTTTATGAGAAAATATCTAAAGAAGAAAGGCTATTACACATAAAGAAATAAACAATAGAAATAAAAATATGCTCGTTGTAAAATGTAATAATGCAAAAGAAAATGAATAATAATAAAGAAACAGTTTTAAAATATGCAAAAGAAAAAAAATAAATCTTATTTACAGTAAATGTTTTTTTAAAATTAAAAATTTATTATCACTTTTTTTTGCAATTGAAAACATTTATTTTTAGGAGCAATTATCTAGAGAAAAACTCGTTAAAAAAAGATATAGAAATAAAAATGTAATAATGCAATAAGAAAAAACGGAATTTGTATTAATATATTAAAAATAACAAAGAAATACTTTTAAAAGATGCAAAAGAAAACACAAATATTCTTTTAAAATGATTCTTACTAATAGTAGAGGGAACTGGGGTACATTGATGCAGTTTTCTTCTAAGAATTTTTTTGGCCTCCAGACAGTAGAAATTTCAAGTTGTTTTTCCATGTGGTGTTAGCAGTATGTTATAAAAATGTACAATCGTTCGTTTATTTAATATTTTTCATGTAATTAAAAAAATTAAAAAAGTAATTTGTATCAATGTGCTTCATCCCCGGATACACGTCATGGGGCATTTTGATACGTTTGGGAAAAATAAAATATCATCAATGCATCTTTTTCATAGAAAATTAGCTAGCAAACCATTCTATAGTCATTTATAGAAATTCAAATCACTCAAAATTTATTTGTAAGTAATATTAAAGCAATCAAAATTAAATGAATAATGACTTGATAATCTGGCTATTCCTTGTCTGATTGTTGGCTGTGGTAACTTTGTCCTATCTGGTACTTCAACTCCAGCATTATCTTTTTTCTTAGGAAAGATGAAAAAATTACCAGGTTTTCTGCTTATAAATCGGTTTATAAACAGAAAATGAAGTATAATTATAATAAAAATTATGTTTATAATATAATTATCCTTTGCTTTTCTGCAGCTTGTTTATCTTACTTAACATTTCTCATCTCGAAAATATTTTTTTTTTCTCTGGGAAATCGATATAAATTCGAGATGTGCCAGTCTGCGTGTCTTTTTCTTTTGTTAGCTCGACTAGCACTAGATGTTGGATAAATTCTTACGTGTTCTGTTTGCAAAAATACTATAAAATGTTCTAATATAAAAATTAGGACTATTTAACTTTAATAAAAACTAATATAGAAATTTTTGGCAAAAAATGGTTAATTTAAGAAGTGTATGGTAAAAATAGTTAAAAAGGGTAATGAAAAAATGAACTAAAAACGGATTTAGGTTGTATCAATCTGCCCGGACATAGACTGTATGAATGTGCACCATGCAGCCATTTTGAATAAAATGGGTCTCAAATCCAACACTTCATAATTTACCTAACAATAAAGAATGATGAATCAAAATAAGTAGATTTATTTGATAGGGTGAGTATTCTTTTCGGTTGAAAATTCTGGGACAGTTGTATAATAATATTTCAATTGTACAGCTTAAATTTACTTTTGACCTACAAAAAGAATTAATTACCCGTCCCATTTCAACAAACTACTGAATCATGCCAAGACGTTCTGTATTTAGTTGTGTACCCTAGCTTCACCGTTTGGACCTGTTGTGAAACTTCCTATAATGACCCTGTGAGCAGTAGAGGGGGTGTATCAATGTGCCCCACGTATCAATGTACCCCAGTTCAACTAAGTGATTTTCTGGGTTACAGTTTTACTATCATTTTTTCTTTAACCCGAATACTTTATAAAAAAAAAATATGTAAAAATTCTATTCTAATATGCCGATTAGTGGAATTTAGCAGAAAATTTTAAAAACCTCTTCAAATTTTCATAAATTAATTTTTATCAGGAAATTACTATATATTTTTTAATCGTATGTGTATAACTATAACTTATAATTCAATAATAACTATTTTCGAAACGCTATATATGTCAGAAACGTAGTATATCTTTCATTATTGAATGCTACATCCCTTTTTACAAAAAAATACCAAAAATAAAAATAAAATATTTTCAAAACTTTGTCGATGAATCATTACTTTCAGTCACAAACGTCGTAATATTTTTTTTAATCTTTACAAATCCCTAATATCTATCATTAAATACGATTGAATTGAGTGCCTAATACACTAAAATTTATAGCATTATTTGTATAAAACTGACATAAAAATTTACAAACTTTATTGCATATTTCTATTGGAAAGTTTCTATAAATATTTCAACATTCAATGGAAAGGTCTGTATTTCTTTGAATGTTTCATATTTTTTTTTATTTGCAGGGATGTCCTGAATTCAAAAAGAAAAATCGTTTTCGAGCAAGGTTGATGAATCTTTGTCTGGTAGGGAAAAAGAGGTTTAAAAAGATTGGCTTCATTCATAGTATTCTTATTTTTTATGTTAAATTTATTTTGAGAATTTTGAGGAGGATTTTATTTATGATTTCATTCATCATTTTATTTTGATTTCCTATTTTTTTCTTATATAAGTTTTTATTTCTTCAATAAATGTTGCTTGTTTTTATTATGCATAGTTAAAATATATAATGTGTAAATATAAGTTTAGAAACTATGATATTTTGAACTCAGTTATGCTTGCTTGTAACCGTGTCATAATATTTTATATCTTTCCAACTGAATGAAAATGTGCATAATCTGGAAATCAAAAATGCAATATTGAGAAAACTCAACTAACAACCGGTTGACACAATTTCCATAGATAATCTCTTTAACAATCACTTCTGGTCAACTCAATTAAAAATGTGTATGTATATAATTCAATCAAATTTTGAATATATCAACAATTAGACAATTTTCCAGATGAACTAAAACTATTGTTCACAAGTTTTTGTACTTGGTAGCTCATTCGGCACAGTGTTGACAACTTAAGTAAAATAACTTTGGTTTAATTCATGGCTGAAGAAATTTTTGACTCAGTTGAAAGTAATAAAATCACAAGAGTTGTAATATCTAGACACATTTCAGTGTATCAGAAAAGATTTTCTGACATACTAGTGTTTTACATTACACTGATAATTTCAAGCTGTTTTCGTCAAATTTCGACTGCTCTACTACTCCTTGTGCCTTCTACTACTGAAAATATATTTGATCTAAGTACATGTTCGACAAAGCACGTACGATAAATGTACCCCGCTAATTACCTAAACTCTAAAATTTAATTACGCTTACAGAATTAGTTTCCGAGATAATGATACTTGAAATTTTTTTATAATAGATAATTTCATCACTGAGTCATGCACCAAAAAGATTTGATGTATCTAATGTCCTTTCAGACTTCAAATTTAGTACGATTTTCGTTTATACTAGTGTAGTAAATGAGGTGCGTTCGTACTTAAATGAAAAAGAAATATATATTCAGATATTTCTGTCATAGTATGCAGTGTTTATAGTATACAGTAGTTATATATAGTAAACAGCATAGTGGTCAAAATCTTTTGTGTGTTCTTGTAAATGTTATCTGCTTTCTATTATACAGGAAATAACTTCTAGTAATCCACAGCAACATATATCAGTTTCATTAAATGTTAAATTGTTCAATACTTTTAAAATGCGCTCCAAACAATGTCTCAATGTATAATCATGCAATAGAATTGTACAGACTGTTTATAATAGTATATACTTCATAGATGCTTATCAATTTTATTATGTTAGAAAGAGTGTAAGACCATAACAATGCACTTGAAACATTTTTAGTCCATTGACTGTAATGTATCGTAATCCTTTTGATTGTCCCTGTAATTGAAGTATGCATCCAAGTTTCAAATATTTTGAAATGACTCGACAAAATTATCTAATAAAAAATTTTAAATTTCAAATGATTCTGTTGGGTATCTTTTGAGTTGTTATATGCGAACAGATGGACAGACATACGGACGAATGGAGAGACGACCAGACGGATGGTCGGAAGGACGGATTGAACGATAACTATAAATGTTGCATATTTACATAATTATCTATGCACCTAAAAATGAAAAAAAAAGACAGTAAAAATCGACTAATTACTGCTTTGGATGAGACATTGCTGGTAGTATAATGATCTTTTAAATTTCAAGACGGTTTTACTCTGTTCAGAAGCAGTGTAACAGCGTTTACCTGAGGAAAATCCCAGATGAAGATCGAAACGCTAAGTTTCCTAACTTTACGTTATTGATTGCATAGTTTATAAGTTTTGCAACAAACATGTACACCATGTAGTGACATTGTTTTATTTTCTAGTTTATTTCTTACATGATGATATGAAATGTAGATACTTTACAAATAATCATTAAAATTGATAATTATGTATGTAAATATTAATAAAGTACATATATCGAACAATCATAGAAAATAGAAACCTATTTATACAAAACTTTATAAAAATTTATAAATGTGGATAAATAAAATGCCAAAATGTAACCAAATGCCAAGACTTGCATTTAAATCCAAGAGTAGCCACTTTTGATAACGGTATTGCTCATATTCCGCATTTATGGCGCCATCGTCCGATCGTTGTATTTCAATAATATTTAAAAGCTTCCATTTAATATAAGATTAATACTTTTCAATGGAATTGTGCTTTAAATTCTGTAGTTTCTTGAGCTTTGAACTATTGTGAAAGAATAAAACATTTACTGATTTTGGCAAAGTTACTTCGATAAATTGCATTTTTCTTATTAATATATACCTGAAGGAAAAAGTTGATATCGTTGTAACTTTAGCTTCATGAAGAGATTTTTAAATTCAATTAAATAAAATTTTCTCTTTTTCATTCTACACTGTAAATAATATCTGCAAATGACAGAAATCTCGATGCTTATTAAAATGATATCTGCACACTTTACAGAAAAAAAGGCGTAAAACTATAAAATAAGTTTTATAAAGGTACAGAAATCTGTATGTTTACAAATGAATCTTCTAAAATTATTGTAATATTAATAAGATTTTATCTCTAATCCGGGTTGTGGTTACATGAAACTTTGTAAGTATCCCTGCTTCTTAAAAATTCCTTACTAATTTTATCAGCTTTTTCATTCACAGTGCAAATGTGTATCTGTTGCATGCATTTTTGTTGTTCAAATTTAGCAATTTAGTTTTTTTACATATTTTTTATTACAGGAATAACTTTTATAAATAAAATAACGGCATGCAAATTTTATAATGTTATTACTACATTAATTTTAGTTAATTTCGCTATTTTAATTTTTTTTCATTAATAGATAAAATAATATCAATATTCAATGTTTGTTTTTGAACATATCGAATCAAATTTGCAAATTCTAACACATTACCTCAAATATCCTCATGTATCCTTTTTATTTGAGTTTGCAAAAGAAAATAACTTTGCATATTCGATCTATTTCTTAAATCTTTGGGGAATTTCAAAACTTATTCCAAAGGAAAAACGTTTTACTCAGACCGAGGGAAAAACAGTTTTCGTTCTATACATGCCATCTTCAAGTAAATATGAAATAATGTAATACACGTATAAAGCTCGATAAATATCTCTTTACGTATTTATGCTACGCACATGCCTAAAAAAATTGGAACGTGATTTATACAGTGAACTGCAAACATGTTATTTTGGGGTAAAGAAAAACAGCAAAACAAATATTTAAAATATGACAGAGTGTTATATACACCTTTATTGGTATTCATATTTTCGTAAGAAATCTTTTTTTTTATGTTTTATAAAATATATATTAACTCACGTTTTTTAAATTCGACTAAAATCATGTAAATAAAATTTAAAAAGTTATATATTGACTAATTATCAGGCTTCACAAGTATGTATGGTTAAGGTTAAGAAATTGTTTATATGATACTGAATATTGCATAATGTATATATTATGCACAAAAACTGGTATAGAATTTCTCAATAAAGAAAAGTCAAACATTAAGATTCTAAAAAATATGATAAAATCAAAAAGAATTGTGTTCAAATTAGATGGTATAGTTCATGTATCATGTTATTATACGTTCAATTATGATAAAAAAAAGCCGATATTTTTGCAGGATTGGTGACTTTTTGAACGGCTACTATTTATTTTAAAATAGCATTTAACCGAAATAATAATGTAAAAAAAAAGTAGAGTTTTCTGACAGTCCAAGATACATTGCCATTGCAATAAAAAGAAAAAAAAAAGAAATTGATTTAATAAAATAAACTAATCAAAATTTTGAAAGTGCACGAAATCGACATATATTTGGCATCTCTGATTATAAATAACAAACGCAAGATAAATTGTGAATAAAATGTGCATAACTGTTATATTAAATTTAAAAAAAACTATTGATGATATGGTATCAGATTCATCAACTGGAGATAGAGAATTCAGAGAAATGCCCATTTTATTATTCCGCTTTTTATATGATTTATGAATAATTAAAACATTGGTTAGTAAGTATAATTAATAAAAGTATTTTTTTACATTAAAGGAAGGTTTACAGATAATAATTTAAAGCTGGATGGAGAAGGCAGATTGTTACCTAACATGCTCCATGTAAATTACTTTTATTTATTTTTTATTTTTTAGTTATATGCATTAAAAATTTATCTCAAGTGGGCAGTTTAACGATGTTGATATCTAATATACATACCTGGGTTATGGAAGTTAATAAACTAAATTTTATTTTTCTTCGAATTTGAAAAACACAATTAATTTCTTCTTTTGAGTAACTTAATACAAATAAGTACTAACATAAAGCAGAATTATGAATTTTATTTTTTTTACTTTCTTCTATCTCCAATAGAAGGAAGTATTGTAATCGAAATTTTTTCGACTTCCGGTTTTCGACGGATTTACACGTTTTAGGGGTCAGAGATTAAAAAAAACGTGCTTTTACAAAATGTCCGTCTGTCCGTTTGTGTGTGTCTGTGTCTGTGAGTCTCAGTGTATGTCCGTATCTCGCCAATCTACCATCAAAAGTATATGAAGTTATGCATCGAATTGAACCAAATTTTTTATGTAAGTGTATGACTATGGCTAGTTGGTCTTCTCTGAATTTGAAAAAATCCGCCGGAAGGTGACGCTGCATTCACGATTTGTGTGCCATTTTCAATATTTTACCGACCAAAAGTATATGAAATTTTGCATCGAATTGAACCAAATTTTTTGTGTAAGTATATAGCTATGGCTAGGTTGTCCTCCCTGAATTTAAAAAAAACAACCGCCTGAAGGGGGCGCGCAAATCGCGATTTTTGTGTCATTTTCAATTTTTACCGACCAAAAGTACAAGAAGTTATGCATCGAATTGAACCAATTTTTTTGTGTAAATGTATGGCTATGGCTAGTTGGTCCTCCTTGAATTTGAAAAAAACCGCCGCAAGGGGGCGCTGCAATCGCGATTTTTGTGCCATTTTTAATATTGTACCGACCAAAGTATATGAAGTTATGCATCAAATTGAATCAAATTTTTTGTGTAAGTGTAAGTCTATGGCTAGTTGATCCTCCCTGAATTTGAAAAAATCCGCCGAAAGGGGGCACTGCAATTGCGATTTTTGTGCCTTTTTCAATATTGTATAGATCAAAATTATATGAAGTTATGCATCGAATTGAATCAAATTTTTAGTGTAAGTGTATGGCTATGGCTAGTAAGTCCACCCTGAATTTGAAAACAATGCACCGGATGTGGGCACTGCAATCGCGATTTTTGTGCCATTTTCAATTTTGTACCGACTAAAAGTATATGAAGTTATGCATCGAATTGAACCAAATTTTTTGTGTAAGTGTATGGCTATGGCTAGTTGGTTCTTCCTGAATTTGAAAAAAAACCGACGCAAGGGGGCGCCGCAATCGCGATTTTTTTGCCATTTTCAATATTCTACCGACCAAAAGTATATGAAGTTATGCATCGAATTGAACCAAATTTTTTGTGTAAGTGTAAGTCGATGGCTAGCTGATCCTCCCTGAATTTAAAAAATCCATCGGAAGGGGGCACTGCAATCGCGATTTTCTGCCATTTTCAATATTGTATAGACCTAAAGTATATGAAGCTCTAGTAGGTCCACCCTAAATTTGAAAACAATCTACCGGACGGGGGCACTGCAATCGCGATTTTTGTGCCATTTTCAATATTGTACCGACCAAAAGTATATGAATTTATGCATCGAATTGAACCAAATTTTTTGTATAAAGTGTATGGTTATAGCTAGTTGGTCCTCCCTGAATTTGAAAAAAATATGCTGGAAGGGGGAGCTGCAATAGCAAATTTTATGCCATTTTTAATATTGCACCACCTAAAAGTGTATGAAGTTGGTTCTAGAACTGAACTAAATTTTTTGTATATCATTATTTTTTAGTAAGGCAAGTAATTCCTCCATGAATTTGAAAAAAAATCTGCCTACGTTCTATTGTGCATCGGCTCGTGCAGAGACGGAAATTCGTTTTTACTCCGATTAATTGACTGAAGCAGAAATTTAAGATGAAAATCAAAGTTGGTATGGTATTGAATTAAAATTATTAAAGCATTAAAATTAGTAGCTATTTTTACAAAATAATAAAATGTACGTATGAGATAGAAGAAAGTTTTGGGATTGGCACATCTAACTAGTTATTATTATAGGAAGAAGTGGGTTTCATTTATTTATAATTCATCAGTAAGATAAAATTTTAGTTCTTTTTTTAAAGTTTATATTTATGTATTAAAAATGCATCTCAAATGGGTGGCTCAAGATAGCGTTTTAATTTGGATAGCTGTGAATCTGCTCTCGCATCCCTTCTTTTCCAATTTTTAAGATCATTAAACTGGAAAGTTAGCCATCTATTTGTACAGCATGATTTTTCACATGATACGTTTAATTTGTGTGCTGTTGTATGCGGTAATAGTATGTATGGACCTAATTTTACTAACTATTTTTTATAGAAATATTATTATTTTTTAGTAAGTTAAAATATTTATATACTAAGAGTATATGCGCCTAAAAATTTTGCGTATGTAAGTTGCACCCCTCCTCCTAAATTTCGTGGTAATATTGTGATAATTGATTTCAATTTTGTTTTATGTTGCTAAAAATTTATCTAAAATAGTTTGTTCATCTATGTGTTGAATTCTAGCGTTCTACACATCACCCCCCCCCCCTTCTCTACGCATTTAGAATTTTAATAAAAGGATTTTTTCTCACCATTTTTGAAAGACAAAAGTGTTTTTATTACTTTTGAGTAACTTAAAATAATTAAACACTAAGAGAAGTAGAAGCTATGTATTTCCCTTTTACAAATGATGGAAAGCGGATACCAGTGGTAAATTCTCCATGGAAATTAATTTGTATATCCTAAAAAATTCAAATATAAAGTCATTTGAGTGCCTAAAAATGCGCAATGATTGAAACATAGAAAATGCATTTAGAAAAATTATTCACAAGGATTTTCATTAGACAGAAAAACGGATAACTACCTAAACAGAAAAATGATTTTCCTAACTTAAAACATCTAGATAAACCAAAAATGCTACTGTTTTGTTTTCAATGAAAAAAAAAATCGTTCATGGTCAGAAAATCAACTGCAAAATTAATAGTTGTTGTTTAATTCCTCGAAGAGTTTTCGACAGTCATATACAGAAAAATCCTTTATAAACATTTCTTTAAGATTTAACGTTGTACAACTGTAGAATTACAATACTTTTTTTTACTAGTGTATGCTTTTGTATAAAAGTTTTTTATTCAAGAACATAAGACTGGATGTTTTAAATAAAGTTTATTAAATTAATTGTAATAGTGCTCTAAATAGCTTGAGAAATCAATAGCAGTAGTTAATTTCATTAAGTATATCTTTCTAGGATTTCAATCATATTACGATTAACAATTAGTATGAGGACTTTTGCAATCTCCTCGCTTTTCTGAAGGCACCACACTAGTCACTGAAAATGACCCGGATGATAATGTTAAGTCTTTGGGAGTGTTCTTTTCATGTATCTCGCTCAAATTTTAATATTTTTACATGACTTTGTTGCACAGGATAGCTGAGGGCGATCTAAATACGAGCTAGTTTTTACTTTTTTAATTTTGGTTTCAGATTAAAAAAAAAAAAATTACATTTCGAAACCGGTTAGACCCGGTTCTGAAATTAAGTCAATCATGGTATAAAATATATATAAGCAAAATAGAAAAGGTAAAAACTAACCCGACTGTAAATCATTCTCAGCTATCCTATGTAAAAAAATCATGTAAAAATATTAAAATTTGAGCGAGATATTTGAAAAGAACGGCCCATAGACTTATCATTATCATCCGGGTCGTTTTCAGTGACTAGTGTGGGGCCTTAATAATTAACTTCATTTAATTAATAACTTAGTTGTAAAATTGCAACTAAACCTTTCACGGCTAAGTGTACTTTCGCAGTCAATAGTACATTTAAGACTCAAAATGAACATGTGTGGGTAAGTTCCCGAAAAATAACTGTCGTAAACTGTATATAAAATTTTTACACCTTTCTCTCATCTTACAAAAAGAAGTCACAACAAATTACTTTTAAAACTTTATTGTACATAGATCTTTTAAGAACTCTTATACAGACTTTTAAATAGAAATTTCATCAATTTAATTATAATCTTGAAAGAAATTTCTTTACTGTACTATAAATTGCATGTATTATTTTCATTTTGTTAAAAATTAGTTCATTTTCAAACAAAGTAAAATGTTAAGTAATATTATCTTTTTTTATATAAAGTAGTAACGTTGGTTGTGGAAGCCTCTGCCAATTCGTGGGTTATTCTGTGCTTATGTTGTTAAGTGTAAATCAACATACTACTTATCCACGTAAGCATAAAGTATGCTACTCTATCAATGTGAAAGTAATAGCGTAATCAAGCCAACAATGTAATATGATCGTATTTCCATTTGGAAAATCTTGAAGAAAACAAATAATACCTCATATCTGCATACTGCCCGGCATGTTCGAAGATGTACACGTTAAATAATTGAATGCACAACATATATATATATTTATAAAAAATAAGCATTATTTTTTTTTTTTGCTTATCGAATCTGGACACACGACAGAAGGATTACAAAGTATCCTTAGGTGTGTCTCGTTGCAAAATGTTGCTGTCTAGAAATGTTTCGAAAAATGGTGGCGTTATTTATGTTGAAATAGTGTTGAAAAAAATATTTTCTTACAATAGTGTTGTGCTGACATCACTTTCTCACCAAATTAACAAAACATTTTAAACACAAGACTGTTACGACAACACATGTAAAACACTTTCAAAACATTTTCTACATGGAAGCTTTAACATTCACAGATTTTAAAATGAAATAAGAAATAGTTTGGTTTACAGAAAAAAAAGTTGAAGATTACTAAGAGTTGGCTAGTTTTGCCAATAAACATCAATAACAGCATTTCTGAAAAAAAAAATGCATTTTTTAACAATATTTTTTACACAACCGTTTTTCATGGTATAATATATTCTCAACATATTCACAAGTCAATGAAAACCGGTTTTTGGCTATAAGTGTTAATTCTTATGTTCAGTTAAAGTTCCAAAATTTATTCACGAGTTCGCAGTTTGTGTTCATATGTTCGAGTAATTTCAAAATCTTTTTCTGATTTCCTAGTATATCTTCAATTACAGATGGATTTATAATTTAAAAATTCATGATTACCAAATGAAAATTTTATTCTAAACATTTTAAAATTTAATTACTCTTGTTAAAATTCACTTATATGTATGTTCAACATCTATAAGTATATACTGAAAAATAATATAAATCGATTTATTCACAAATACTACTACATATCATACAAAATATTTCCTTTTGAAAAAAATTTAAATGCATATTTCATCGCAATTTAGAAAATTTATTGGATATATATTTTTATTTGAAAGAAAAACTGCTGATTAAAATATTATTATAACTTGTGAAAATGTGCATTCAAAATGATTTATGTATAAATTTATCTTTCGTATTAGACATTACAGCACACTCAATCAACTATGAATATCATTCCCCGTAATGGAATATTCATTTCAAATGATGTAATTGATGTTTGATCCGTGTTTAATGAATCTTGTAAAACATGCATTAATAGTTATATTAAGTTTAGAACTCGAATATTTTATTTTGGATTCCGTTAAGTGATTTATAAATATAATCTTTTTTCCAGTTGAATGATTTTTTCAAAGATACATCTTTCATATTACATATGCTTTTTATTATTTTATTATTGTATCACAGAAATCTATTTTAATTAATCAATTTAAAATTATATAAAAAAGTAACAGTTTATGAGTAATTTGGAGCTCAATGAAGTATATCTTCATATTTAAAATTGAAGTATGTTTTTTAAATTAAATAAATGATTTTAAAATATTTATATGTTGATTAAAGAAAAATGCATTATTTTTTCTGCTTATCGATTCTGGACACACAAAAGAAGAGTTGCAAAAATATTCTTAGGTGTATTTCGTTGCAAAGTGTTGCTATCCAGAAATGTTTTGAAAAATGATTTTGTTAATTTTGTTGAAATAGTGTTGTAAATAGTGCTGATGAAAATATTTTCTTACAACAGTGTTGTGCTGCAAATCTCTTGTCATCAAATTAACAACACATTTTAAATACCACTCACTTTAGAACACTATAAAACAATATATGTAAAACACTTTCAAAACACTTTCTACATAGTACCATTAAAATTACGCAATTTTTTAAAATGAAATAAGAGACAGTTTGATTTGCAGAAAAAGATATTGCAGAAGATTACTGATTGACTTGACTAATTTTGTCAATATATACCAATAACTGCATTTCTGGAAACAAATCCGCAATTTTTAACAATATTTTTCCTGGTGCATTCTCAACACATTTACAAGACAATCAAAATCGAGTTTATTTTATTATGATCTACTTGTGTTCCAAAAGTGTTTCAAAAATTTGCAATGTATTTTTATATGTTCAAGTAATTTCTAAGTTGTTATCTGATTCGAAGACTATAATGTATATCTTCTCATTACAGAGGGATTGATATTTTAAAAATGTATGCTTATCAAATGAAAATGTATCCTTAATACTTTAAAATTAAACTACTCTTGCAAAACTTCATTTATATCTGTGCTTAGCTTTTTTCAAAATTTACTGAAAAATAACCTAAATGAATTTATTCACAAATCCCATTGCATATCATTAAAAACAATTCCTATTTGAGTAAAATTCTAATGCGTATTTTATCGCAATTTAGAAAATTGATTGAACATATATTTTTGTTTGAAATAAAAACTGCTGATTTAAAATATTTTTGTAACTTGTGAAAACGTACATCGAAAATGCTTTAGCGTATAAAATTATCTTTCGTATTACACATCACAGAACACACTGATTAACTTAAAATATCATTCAACGTAATGGAATATTCATTTCAAATGTTGTAATTGATGTTTGATCATTGTTTAATGAATTTTAACGTTTATGCATTAATAGTTATATTAAATTTACAACTCAAATTTTATCTTGGATTCCTTTAAATCCATTATAAATATATCTTTTTTTTTCAAATAAACACCTTTTTTTATTTTATGTTTTTTATTATTTCATTTTTCTATCAGAGAAAGCTTTATTCATTAATTTATTTAAATTCACATAAAAAAATATAAGATCACGAATACCTTAGAGATCAATGAGGTATATCTTCATAATTTAAATTGAAGTACTCTTTTAAATTAAATAATTGATTTAATGGATTTCAAAATATTTATATGGGTGATTTTCTACAAATAGGTCAAAATATATTTAAGAGGGAGCAACTGTGAGGGAGTGATGAATTCTAACAAAATGCTCATTTACTTTTTTACCATTACCCGAATAGAGATTACGCTTAATGGTCTTTAACTGTATCTAAATATTTATAAATCAGGAATGATTAATTTTAATATTTGGCTACAAGCGGATGATGAAGTGATGAGATAGGACTTTAATCGCACCACTTCCTTATTAGCCAAATCTAAATACTATATAATTGATATTGGGAAATAAAAATACTAATAATTATTGATTTATAAGAATTTAGATAGCGCACTCAGCCTAATTTTAACTCAGATAATGGTGAAAAACTAAATGGGCAATTTCTTAAAATTCACCACTCCCTCACAGTCACTCCTGATAACTCTTATTTTGTCCATTTGGAGAGAATCACCCATATAATCATTTAAAAAAATAAGCATTATCATTTTTTTTTACAATTTATTTTATTTATTTATTTATTTATTTATTTATTTGCTTGTCAATTCTGGGCACACGAAAGAAGAACTACAAAAATATTCTAGGATGTATTTTGTATTAGAGCAAGTAATGTACACAAGTTTTTTAATATTAAAGTCTAATTCTTAGGAGGGGGGGATATTATTCATACTCTAATGTTTAGTCATCGAATAATAAATACGGATGGATTGATTTTATTTATTATTATTGATGGATGTTATCAAACTATTTCATGCATTAAAATGTGGGTGTTGCATAAGCAATAAACTGTAAAAATATTTAAATTATCTACTATAACAGAAATGACCATCTTTTGTTGTTTTCTAAGAGCATATATTATTAAATATAGATGTCAGATGATAACGGTGGTGATTGACACAATTATCATTCTGAAAAAAATATGTTTTAATGTTTTAATAATTATCACTAACAAACAAATGAGATAAAAAATTATATTTTTTAATTTCTAAGGCTTTTCTATATGAACTATATGGACAAAATGACCAGCCATTTGCGATTTTCGACATTTTGTTAAATATCTAAAAACAATACATGAGGAATTATCTTGAAACTCTGTGCAAAAATCATAGCACAGGACATACATTTCCGTGTAGATTTTTTTTTACTTAACTCCATAAAGGACCATCAATAAATTGAAAAATGGAATATCTTTTGAATAACTCTGTCAAAAGCGTTCAAACTGTAGATTATGATTAAATGGCTTAGTAGAATAAAGTATGTTCATTTTTATGCGAATAGCATGCATACTCGTAGAGAAATTAAAATTTTTATAAAAACAGCCACAAATTTACTTACTTTAAAGTTTTACTTACCCATCATACGTAGTATAGGGTACATTTTGCAATCGTTTTAAAAATCAGTTTTTTTTTTTTTTTTTTTTTTTTTTTTTTTTTTTTCTTTTTGGACGGATTTACACTTTTCAGATACTGGAGATTCAGAAAAATATATTTTGAGAAAAAAAATTTGTGTGTCGTAATCTCCCGAACAAACTGAGACACAGACTTGAAATTTTCTATGTACTTAGTATGTAAGAATGGAACGAAGCCTATTTAATATCAGTAACCTCGATTATTCGGAACTAATATTTTTGGACTCTCGAAAAATTCGTTCTGATAAAATATACATAAAAATTTTCGATTTTTTTTTTACTTTAAAGAGTGAACGTAAAAGTCAATAAAATAACGCAAATTTTGCGTAAAGAATGAAGTCAATCGGATTATTAGTTGCCACATTCTTCGATTTTTCACAACCCTGTATTTCATTCAATTTTCAATTCAAAGATGGATTTTAATTGGATGTGAGACGCTTAATCTGTCTTAGTAAATTGTTAGTTAATATTATTATTATTTTTCGAGTTATAAGGATGTTTCTTTTACGCAATTCGGTACTGCTTGAGTAGTTTGGCGTTTTATATAATTTGTCGAAAATGGTTCATCAGAAATTCATTAATAGAGCATTAAATATATGAGATACATATACGGAGAGCACAAAAATATTTAAATATACGTTTACATTTTATATTGGATTTCCGATGGATTTTGTAAATAGTTTACACATGTTTTATATTCATATTTTAAATTATGCATATCCATGATGGGCAATAATACGGCGCCCCCCTCCTCCCCCCTCAACGAATTATTTTGCTTATAATTTGCAGAATTATTACTATAAAATAATATTTTTTAAATAAAATATGACAAACAACATTGTACATAATACCTGCAGTCAGAACTAAAAAATAATAAAAATTTTATGGAAAATGAGTGAGTTTACATTATTTCTCATTGCGCACGGTTGAACGCTATAAAAATTTGTTTTGCATATTGTGTTTGCTAAATGTATAGAGCAACTTTTGTGAAAGTATCCAAAAAATAGATTAAAAATTCTGAAGTGACCGTCAGTAGAATTAGCTCAATTAGCTCAAAATCCGCTATTCCAAAAATAAAACAAAAAGATGAGGGGCTGTATCCATTTATCGATTGGTTAGTGTCAATTTTAAATACACAATATGGCAGATACTACTAAATTTAGATGCAACCCCTCTTTTTTTTTTTTTTTTTTTTTTTTTTTCTTGCTTTATTTTGGTAACTACGGATTTTGAACTTATTCTATCGACGAATAATTTCATAATTTTTATGTTAGGTTTTTGAGACTTTTACATAAGTTGTTCTATGCATTAGCTAACACAATATGCAAAAGAAATTTTAATAGACTTTACGCATGCGCAATGAAAAGTTATTTAATAAACCTACTCATTTTTAATACAATTTTAGTTATAATTAAATTCTAATTACAGAGTATTGCGTAAATTCTTGTTTGTCATTCTTTCGGAAATCAAAAGTTTTTTGCCTTAAGAACTCTGCAAATTAGAAGTAAAAAACGTGGAAAAATCTGGGACTATTTTTATAAAAACCCTAATTTTTCTACAATTATACATGCTAACGCATAAAAATGAACGCAGTTAATAACATAAACCACGTAGTCATAATCTACAGTTTGAACGTTTTTGCTACATTAGTTTTGACAGGTTTATCCAAAAGATATTCGTTCTTTTTCAAATTGTTGACGTCGCCTATGGAGTTTCGAGAAAAAATGTTCACGGAAATGTATGACCTATACTATTATGTTTACACACTTAGAGTTTCAGGGTTATTACTCATGACATTTTCTATTAAGAAAATGTCTAAAATCGCAAGTGGCCGTTTACCTTTGACCATATAGTGTAGTCAATATCCAGATTTATACATTTGTTCCATCGTTTCTTACTTTCAAAGGCCATCGTTGAAGTAGTATGCAGATTGAGTTAAAAGCCATTGTTTATCTTCTTGCATAACATCATTTGTAGTGTTAAACCCCCACCAGTATATGGCTAAAAATTTTACTCGCTGTTTAAAACATGAATTGCATCATATGTACTGTGCATTTTATCAATTAACGTTACAATGTCTCTTTATATAGCCATACAATAGTACAAAATGAAAAATAATTTTAATTTATAGCATCGTTATTTGAAATTATTTCAAATTTAAACGAAAAAGATTTTTATATAGAATTAAAAAATCAATGTTGCTGATACGAGGGACATCTCAGGACGTGCGCCGCTTTTTCGGTGAGTAAAGTTTCATGCACTTGCTTGTTTTGGCACCGTTCTACTGTTTTCTAGGAAATCATTTCATAATTATTATTCTTATTATATTTTTAACTTCTAACTTTAATTGTATGTAAAATAAATTAAGTTAAATTATCTCAGAAACTGCTTTATTTTACTTGTCTAGATATTCCAAGACAATCTAAAATTAAATAATTATATATATGTATTTAAATAGATATACAGGATGGTCATAAAAAAACTTTGCCGATATATGGAGCTTTAGCGGCCAGTCCGTTCAACCGATCGAGGTGAAATTTCAGATATAGCTATTCAGAGGTATGAGCTCGAGATTCTGTGAACGACAACAAAATGGCACTCACGGTTACAATTATAGTTACAAAAACTCGAAAATTTCCAATGGCAACACCCATTTTTTTAATCGCAAAATCCTCCGCGCATGCTTAATCTCTAAAGAGCGGTGGAACGGTACGGTTATTGCACTAAACGGAGGCGTTATTCTTGCACAAAATCAGCTCTACGAACGGCTCCAAAAAAACACGACCAAGGCACACGAAGGAAATTTGAATATGACAGAGACAAAATACCAATCACGGAACATCTTTTGCCAGATAGTCAGCAAAGAAAACGGATAAAAATTGTGGTGGGAATGTTAGTTCTTCAGTCGGAGCTCGTAGATGTCAACAAAATGACTTCGTTCGTGGTGAGTTGACAAAACTATTATCAAATGAGATGAATGCTGCGAAAACCTGGCTCGTTTACCGTCGAAACCATCGCCAAATACGTGGCCTATACATTTCACAAGCTTTTCGTGATTTAGTAATGAAATTCGAAGAAATTGGCTGCACCTGTGATAGTCCGCGATTCGTTAGACCAACTGTTTCTGAGGATTCTGTTACGAAAGTGCCGCACATATAGTGACCAGAAGACGCATGCAAACTACAAACGGTGCATCTCGTGCATATGATATACCAAAATCAATTGGTCTTAATGTTACTGCGCTCTGTTATCTGCATGTTTCCTTACCGGTACCAGCGCGCCCAGATGTTGGAAGTGAGAGACCGTCAACAACATATAGACTTTGTTAATGAATTTCTTATCCGGTATGATGGAGATTACGGATCGACCTCTTCGCATATTATGAACGGACGAGGCACATTTTACCTTAACCGGTAACGTCAATGACCCCGCTATCTCCCGACCTCACTCTTATGGATTTCAGGTTCTGGGGATATCGAAAATCTAGAGTGTACATTTGCAATGAGCAAACTTTGCCGGATTTTAAAGATTCTATCAAACGTGAGATTGCAAACATCCCTCATGCAATGTAACGTTCGGCTGTATTGTCCATAGTCGCTAGCATGCAATGTGTAATCGCCTGTGATGGTACCCATGTGGAAAATGTGTAATCAAAATAAAAGTTTTCTTTTCTCCGATCGTGTTGTAATCAGAGATTAGTGTACTGACTCTGTGTCATATGCAAATTTCATCCTTGCGCCCCAATCGTGTTTTTTATGGGGGTGCGAGGATTCGCAGAACAGTATTTTGTGCGTGCATAACGTGTCCGTTTCTTGCGATAGACGTACGGTTCCAATGTTCTATAGGGTTTTCGCATGCACTGAGCATTTTGCGATGAAAAAAATGGGTGTTGCTATTGGTAAATTTCGAGTTTCTGTAACTATAACCGTAACCCCGAGCGCTAATTTGTTGTCGTTCACAGAATCTCGAGCTCATACCTCTGAATAGCTATATCTGAAATTTCACCTCTATAGGTTGAACGGACTGGCCACTAGAGGTCCATATACCGGCAAAGTTTTTTTAAAATCACCCTGTATATTTTATATAAGTTATTTACAATTTTGGGATTTTTATCACATAATATATGTGTATATATTAAATGTTTTTATCAAAAATCTGACCAAAAATTAATATTATTTAAAATTATGAATGATTGAATCATTCTTTAAATTTATTTAATGTATGCAATACCATCATAATTTTAACATCACAATTCCTAGTAACAATTTTATAGTTTGAATATTAAATTCAGAAGTTCTCTAAAATTATTTAAGAGCTCATTATAGTTAAAAAAAAGAAATATAGTTACTTAAAAAAATACTTTATAAATGATTAAATATAAGTTTTACGTGATCATACAGCCTTCTGATATATTAGCAATCCAATTTAAAAATTGATGATTGGTGAAAATTCTTAATAGTATGACTTTGTAACTGTTATGCATTTTTATTCATCGAGTCACGTACAAAATTTAATAATTATGAAGGCAGAGAATATTAATAGAATTTCTTTAAACGAAAGACGGAAATTTAATATTACGAAATTTATATTTTAATATAAACTTCTAAGTAATATAGCTTCATTAGATATAAAAAGTATGCCGTATATTTTAATAATTTAAACATTGCAATTTTTTTAAACATTGTTATCCATCTACCTAGAGATTATCATTATAATACAAATGAATACTTTTAATTCTGTACAGTAAATGAACCAGTAGTGTGAGTGTTCTGTCATATGCAAACAACTAAAAAGAAAGAATGAATTTTTCTTCTACATTTTATAAACTTATTTATTAATTATTCGAGAAATAAATTTCAACATCTGGGGTAAGATTGAGAGAAGGTGCCATAGTTTTAGATATAATTGTATTACAAATTGACAGTTGATTTAATTGTCATTTATTGATTTCTTGCTATACTTTGCAACCTTATGTATGATTTAAAAAAAAAATTATTTTACAATTATGGAAGGCATCGAATATTTTGTACGGCGTTTTACCGAACATTTCGGCATCTTTTTCCAAGGTATCTGTAAGATGACCAATATAACTTTTATTTTATTTTATTTGGAGAATATTTATTAGCTTATCAAACAACGTTAACTATTTTTCTTAATAGTGAGAATTTTGTATCCCCAATAAAAACATCAGCCAGGTGAGAAGAATCAGGAAGAATCTCGCAGAATCAGGAGAATGCGGAATGTAAGGCATTCCGCATCTGGCTGAGTTTTTATTTAGATTTTCCGGCATAGATTCCAACACTAGTAAGAAGTCATTCTATTAGAATAATGTCACAATCTGACCTATCTGGCCTTCAGCATTTCAATAGCAATGTTTTTTCTTTCATCAAAATATTTTATTTCAATACAAATTGCAGTTACAACAGATAAATTTCAAACATAGTAAACATAAATTCCTTATATGATTCAGAAAAATTATTAAAACTAATTAGAAACTAAATTTCTATATTTTTCTATATTTTTACATTACGGCATGGATAAATCTTCAGTATTACAAATAAAAAAAAAAGATTTTTAATTTTAAAATTAATATTTAAAGTTATCATATCAACAGCTGATTTAAATAATTCATTTTATTCTGAAATGCATTTGTTATAAAAAGTTTTAGATACATTTTCATTATAAACATTTCATTTTTGCGTGTTTTTTTTTATTTTTTTAATTAAATTAATTTTTTTTGAAGCATCATATCTACCACAACATACAGTTGTGGGAAAGAAAATAAACATCCGCTACTATCTATGTAAAAAATTATCATAGAAGAAAATTACTGGTAGAAAACTGTTAGAAATAATGTGCACTTTTAAATTATGCATGTAGAATTTGCTTAATAGGCCATCTACATATTAAAACGAATCCTAACTCTTTCTTTTTCAATACCAGTACCCATTTCTGATACTATAAATGAATTTTATACCCTTCAATTAGCTTAAAAAAGAAATTTTCATGGAATTCGTACCACAAGTTTTTGATAAATTAATTATTTTAAAAATATTACATTTTAGGGATTGCATCCAAATTGAAGTACGGTACTTGATTGTTGACCAAGAGAGCCTCCATCTAGATGAAAACATTTTAAGATCCACTGAAGCACCCAAGGAAGATAGCAAAATTACGGGTTAGCATACGATGTTTCAATATAGCTACTTATTTCTATCATAGATGGCCCCTTAGACCATCATTTTGCCGTTTTTCAAGTAATTTAATAACAGCTTTGAAGAAGAATTTGAAATTTTGTATATCCATAAAGCAAGACTTAATAAATATTAATCCATAAAAAATTGTAGGTACACTGTAAAAAAAAAAGTGTCGATATACTAAAAAAATTTTTAGTGATCCTTGTAATTACTAAAAAATTTTTAGTAATCTTAGTCGGTTGCAAGAAAATCTGTAAGAATTACTAGAAAAAAGTTAGCAACGAATTGAATTAATAATTTTATATTTTTAATAGCTATTACTAAAACTCAGTTGGTGTGGCCTTCATAGCATAGTGGTTATAGTAACGGGCTCCACGCTAAAAGGTCCCGGGTTCGATACTGGCCACTGCCAAATACGCCCCGAATGTATGCAGTGTAAGTACTCGTTAATAAAGGGATTATGAATATCCTGACGGAGCAGTAGCAATGTTTGGTGCTGCCATCTATTGCGGTTTTGCCGAAAATCTTCCGCTCCAGAAGTCTGGATGTAGCTCGAAGGAAGCTCCTGCCCTTCGAGACTACGTAATGATTATTAAAAATAATTTTGGAGCTATTACTAAAATTTGCTTGGTGGCTCATACTAAATTTTTTTAAGTTAGTTATACAAAAATTCTTTTGTTCAGTTTACAAAAGAAATGCTTATTTCACTTGCAAAAAAAGTTTGTAATGGTTACTAAAAAATTCTGTGGAATACAAATTTACTAAAAAATTTTTAGTAACCTCTTGAAATTTTTTTACAGTGTAGCCATTCATGATATTTTCTAATATAAATTTCATAATGTGTAGTTCATACCATAAAATTATTAAAATTGCAAATTGAATGTACTTATGTTCGAGCATGTTACTGTTATTGCTACATAAAGCATTAGCACGTGTATTTTGTGACGGCCGATTATCTACGCTAGGGATATAGGCCCAGGGGGAGGGATGCCCTTCGTGGGGGTCTTTCTAAGGGAACCTAACCCGTATTTACGCAAGGTTCGAAGAAAACCACGAAAACTCCGAACGGTTAGGCCGACGGCCGCGATTGGGTTCGAACCCAGCACCTGCCGTCTACCAGTTGAGAGGTCAGACCCTCTTGGCTACTGGTGGGGCAAAGCATTAGCACGTATGGAGTATAATTTCAGGAGATATTAATAAAAATGTGAAAATATAACATTATAAGCACTAAATTTTGATTGTTTTTAATTCAAAACTTATCATTCAAATGACTGAAAATTTGGTGTCTGGTCATATTTTAAACCAAACATTTGAAATATCTTGTTAATACTTGGTATTGCCATTGAAAGATGGAGTTGAGATTCGTTTTCATATATGGATTGCTCCCTAAACAAATTTGTATACATTATTTAAATGTATACTTTATTCCTAATTGTTCCGTACAAGCAACATTCTTCTACTATAATTTGCTGATGAGTTAATAGGGTATGTTTACTTTTCTTCCCACTCCTATACAATTTAAATAAAAAAATCCCTGTCGGCTTGGCCTATAGGCGGAGGTAGATTTCGAAGAGTGTTCATTTCAACAACAAAAAAATATTTGATTACAGATAAACCCAGTTTAACAACTTTTTTTGTCCTCTTTTGAAAAACTTTTTAATTTCCTTTTTCTGTAAGGACTGGTTTTATCAGAATCATGTTTTATCAGAATCATCTTAAGCTGAATTCGGATCAAATGCCAATTTTGACAACATATTTTGAAATAATTCTGACTTTATTAAAAAAAAATCGACTAATACGGTACATTATATAGTTCCTAAATAACAAAAGACTGTCAATTGAATGTGTTTGGGAGCAACATTGAATTTAAAAATGAGTTATAAAATAACAAATTTTGAATACAACCTCAATTCTTAATCATGATAGCTTCGGGAATTTTTGCGCTAGTGCCCTCTTTGACAGCATTTTAAAAAATATATTCAGCCTTTATCAAAAAACTGAACGATGCGGGATATTACACAGTTCCTATATAAGAGACCTGTCAATTGGATGCGTTTGAGAGCAAAACTGAATTTAAAAATGAGTCAGAAAAAACGCAATTTTTTATTTGAATACTTCCTCAAATTTCCTATCCCAGTCACTTCGGGAAATTCCGTTCAAAATACCCTTTTTAGCAGCCTTTTTTGAAATATATTCAGTCTTTATAAAAAAATTGACCAATGCGTCATATTATATAGTTCCTAAATAAGAGGACTTGTAAACTGGATGCGTTTGAGAGTAAAAATGGATTTAAAAATGGGTCAGGAAAAACACAATTTGTTATCTGAATACTTCTTAGAATTTCCTATCACTGTCACTTCTGTTCAAAATACCCTTTTTGGCAGCGTTTTTTGAAATGTATTCTGTCTTTATCAATAATCTGGCCAAAGTTTCACATTATATAGTTCCTAAATAATAGGATCTGCCATTTAGATGTGTTTAAAATAAAAAATGAATTTATAAAACGATTCAGAATGTAAGCAGTTTGAACTAGAGGTTTTTTCTCCAACTCCAATTTTCTTTTAATTTATTTTTGCTATAAGAATTGATCCTATGAAAAACTTGCTAATATAAAAGTTGTAGATATTATTGACAAGATGTAAAATAAATTTAATTGGATTTGATAGTTTAAGAATTGACAAAAATAAGAATTTATTTCTTTTTCGAAAGCCCTTTTTATTTTCGTTTTTAATTTTTTTTCTACCGGTAAGTGTTAGTCCTATCAAAAACTTGCAAACACAAAAGTGTTAGATAATTTTGATAATATTTATAAAAAAATTAGATGGATTTGATAGTTTGAGAATTGACAAAGTTATGATATTTTTTTTCTCCCAAAACCCTATTTTTTTCGCCCCTGGAGGCCATTTTTAACTTTATCAAAAATCTGTCATGCATAAATTTTTGGCCCATTATTTAGAAGTAATATAAACTTTAAACTGATTCGATATCTATTTTCATTAAGAAGATATGGGCTTTTTTCTGTTTTCACAAAAACGCCCCCTATTTCGACCCCCTTGGCCCGATTTTGCCCATTAACGAACTTAGCCGAGATTTTATCCCCCTTTGATTTTATGTAAAAGTTTGGTAGAGATTGGTGAAGAATTATAGAAGTTATCGTGTCCATAAAAAAGTGAGATATATATATATATAGATAGATAGATAGATAGATATATAAACTGGTTCGAATGCAATAGGTAGTATTTCATACGAAATCTACCTAAAAACACAATTGCAACAGACCTTCGATAATGCAGACAAGAATAAATAAATGAATGAAAAAAAATGTTTTTCATAAAATATTAAACATATTTCTTCTTAAACACGTTATTCTAAAAGGCAAACCGAAAAAATGTTCTTCAGTATGTTTTAATTACACTATCAGAGAAAAATAGTTTTTCATTGTTGCACAAAAAGTCTATTATTTCGTCTTAATTATCATAATCATATTGAAACAGAAAATGTGTTCAGAAAATTGATTAAGTCATTACATTTTTTATGTGATTTTTTTAAGAAAGATATCTTGGTTAAAATATGATAGAGCAATTTATTTAATTATATTTTTTGGAAGGTGTTTTTTCTAAAACAGAAAAATGTAATATTTCAATATATACAAGAAAAACATGATTGATTAATATACAAAAGTAGTCATCCATATTAATTTTTTTAAATAATGAGATATTTTTTTTTCGGGTTACATAACTCTTTTTTTTCACGAGAGTATAAGAGTTGTTTTATCAGAATTTATTTCAATATATATTATAGTTAGCATACATAGATGTATATATTAGAGTAAACAGTAACATTATTGTCTGGGATGAGCTTATTTAAAATTGAATCTTAAAAAAAAAAAAAAAAAAAAAAAAAAAAAAAAAAAAATTCTTAAATTTTAGCACTTAAATATACTTTTTCAATTGCAAGAATATAAACAAGTCATTTGTAGATTTAGAATTGATTTACGACTCGTGATGTTATATTAAGAAAGATGTGCGCAATGTCTGTCATACATTCAGTATGAGACAGATAGTTACAAAATTTATACATATTTTACAATATTTAAAATAGATTGGTACCGTTTTATAGTCTTGTATTGGAAGCGAAATTAAAACAAAAGATATGAGTAAAAATACTTTAACTTTTTAAAAGCTTTTAACCTTTAACTGATGCTATTGATCTCACAGACTACTGTTTTTTTTTTTCATTTTTTAGTATACTTGTAATTTTAAATTTAGCTATAAACACTATCGAAATTTTGATTCATTTGTAACTTTAGTACTTCCACCAAACACTTTGAAATAGATAATGTCAATTATAACACTCCTGAAAGAAAGGTTTTGAATACAAACACCATCCTATAAGTTAATCATGCATTTTACTCATCTTTCGATCTTGCGGTCTCACTGATTGCTTCACAATATTTATGCTACAATTTCTGTCATATCAGTTAAGGGTCATTCTTAGATAAAGAGAAATTTTATGTCCTTGACCAAAAAAAAGAAAATTAATGTCTATCATGAATGTTTTAATTATTTTTTAAAATATAAATAAAGAGCTACATTGTGCAACAGTTTAAAAATAAGAAAAAATTAATAATTTTAGTATTAAAAAAATAAAAAGTTACAAATCTTATTACCGTTGCATGTCCCTAACTTAAAATTTAATAATTCAAAATTACACTTTGAAGTGTTGGAAAGCCTTTGAGGAAAAACAACAACAATATGATAAATTCTTATTTCTCTACTTATGATATAATTAACATTTTAGCTTCTAAACATTTTTTCTCTTAATTTTAATTAATTAAACTTTGTCCCTGGAGTTGATGGTCATTACCATGGTGCAAAGTGTTTTCTTACATAGCTCATCACTAATGGGCTAAAGAGTATACTTTTAGGTGTTGTATTGTAGAGTAGCACATGTTCTTAAAAGCAGTGGTGTCTAACTTTTTTGCAATAGGTATTACCATTTCATTTTGATATTTTTATTTAAAAACTGAGAACAGTGTGTTATTTATGTGTCATTACCAAATTATTAACTGTATATATTGAATTATATAGATCTCTAGGACTATTTTGAAAGTAAATGTACTGCAAGTGTTTAATTGCAATAATTTTTCCTAAATTGAGGTTAAACATTAAAAATGTCATTACCATGTCTTTTCGCAAACATGGTAATGGCAGGGAAATGAGAAATTTCAAGACTTTTTGTATTTTCTAATATTATTTCATAAAATGTCCTTCCGGCTGTGCCGGGAGGAAGAGGCAGCTTTCATATACTAAGTTATTTATTTTAAATTAAGTTATATTATTCAAACATACGATGCTCAAATTACACTCTCAGAAATAAAACTCTCATTTTTGACGATTCAGAAATCCTTGAGCCTTATATCGTTATTTTTGACGATCATTTCGTATCGAAATCACGTGACTTTTAACGAAACGTGAACTCTCAAATATTTGACGAAAGTGCTTACTTAATCATGGCCAGACTTGATGAATTGTCGAGGTAGCTGTTTATAGAAAGACCCACTATTATACGTCCTCAAATCTTGCGATTTTAGCAAGGATATATTTCTTGTTTAAAACAGTACTTTTTAGCGTTTTTCAGAAAATAATGAAATATAAGCAATTATTCTTCCTGCATTAGTTTTTTTTTTTGGGGGGGGGGGAGGTTAAAGTTTTTAGGGATGTTTATTACTATTTTTATTTATTTATTTGTAAGTTGTATTTCGTTATGATTTAATTCGAAAAAAAAAAACTACTTCGTTCTACCAAACCGTTCAAAAAGTAAATTTGATCAATAAAATTTCAAAATTCCAAGATTTTTTTTATATCCAATATATTCCTTTTTCACTCAAATGAAAAATATACACAATTTTTCTTTCTCCCCTCTATAAATAGTAAATTGTTAAAATCTGATCCACCTACTCAGAGTTGTAAAATCTCTCCCAATAAGCACTTCATAATTCGTTATTTCTGAGCAACAAATTAACCAGTCCATATTTTAATCATTCTTTAAGCAAAAAAATTTCCCCTAGATGTTATTTAATTAAGCCAATAATTATTCATTAACCATTAGAAAATCATATTAATAAATTTGTCTTATTATTTAAAACTTGCAATATTTATAACAGAATCGATAAAGTTATAATCACGTTATAAAAATTTAAACACACACTATAATCCATTATATATCTTTATGATCACATCTGGCAGAGCAATCTATGGCGTCAAGGTATAGCGTCGGACTGCCACACTGAAGGATGCGAGTTCGAACCTCTCGTATGACATGTCTTTTTTGCTTCTGTCAATGAATACAGGAGCTTCTAAAAAATTCGATAGATGGCAGCACTAGCCCTTTTTTGACGAAATTTTTTGACGATATGGTATCGTCAAAAGAATGAGGGAAGTAATTTCATCAATTTGACGAAATATTTGTTCGGAGCATTTCCCAGGAAACAAGGTCCAAAACAAGGAAAATTTCGTGAATTCTGAGCATTCATTTCTGAGTGTGTAGTGGAACACGATTTTATAACATTGAATACTAGTTTTTGTCAATACTGAATATTAATAGGAATTTTTAGAAATTTTTATCCATCTTTTATTCAACCTGGTTTTATTTTAAGCGAATTATAGGGTCGCCGAATTCCACGATTTTCATTTTAAAGCAACATGATGGATAAAACAAAACAATGAGCTTGGTCGAAATCTTAATTCATGTAAACATGCACACACACATCGAAATTGATTAATATATACGAGTGCTTTAGGGAGCAAATTGATTTTTTTTTAAATGTCACCCATTTTAGAAATTCAAACTGCTTTATCATAGGCGTTTTTCAAGGTAAAGACAAAGCAAAAAATACTCCGGAATTCATTATTAAGATAAATAGTTTAAAAAGAACCTTTTCCAATTTCTAATTTTTTGTTTGTACAACATTATACATTTAAAATATTTTTGACAAACTTAAATGGTCGTCATTTGAAACAAGTTGGAAACAAGATGGCGGGTAAAGTTGGCCCGTTAACTCGGTCAAGACATTGGTATGTACCATGTACACACGGAGTTATATCGAAATCAGATTATAAATATGCGTATTACCTAATATGCGACAAATTTCAGACCGTTTCAAAATGTCAATCACACTGGATATTGAAAGTGCTGAAACTCAGATATTTTTAAAGATATAGATGTAACAAAAAATGCTCTGAGATATTTGTATCAAGGTCAAAACACGAAAGAAAAATCTTTTTCAATTTCTCACATTTTTGCTCCTAATTTTAAAATTTAACTTAAAAAAATTAATATTCAGGCATTTTGAAACAAGACAGCGGTTGGAACTGGCCAACGAACTCTGTCCAGGCATCGGTATGTGCTATCTACGCACCAAGTTTCATTACATATATTCATTACATATTTTCATTTCATATCATTGGTATATAAATACGCGTGTTATCACGTGACGAAAACCAGATCATTTCAAAATGTGAGAAACACTAGAAATTAAAAGCGGTGTAACTCAGCCATTTTTTAAGATACAGACGAAACAAAAAGGCTTTGGAACCTTTGTATCCAGGTCAAATGCATACAGGAATAATTTTTTCCAAAATCTAAATTTTTTGTACCTAATTTTAAATTTTAAATTTAAAAAAATTAAATGGCCGCCATTCTGAAACAAGATGGCGGATTGAACTGGCTAACGAACTCGTTCCAGGCATACCACTCGTCTTGTATATCTTGTATTTTTGTTGATGCCTATTTCAATGTATGTAAATTTAATGTTTTTCCAGGCATCACCTTAATGTTCCTGAATTTAAATTCCATGTTTATAAAAAATTATTTTTATTTTCTTTTATTTACTATCTAGCTATTATTACTTCTATCAAAAACTTCGTGATCTAAGTCTGCATCATCTCCCTTACAGTGAACTTGCAGGTCCCACACCTACATTTTCACCCGTTATTTCGGGAGGGAGGAGTTCCAATATGTAACGAAAAATAAAATTGATTGGCGGTATTCCATCTAAAGTTCCATCTCCATTCCCTTAAGCACCACTAGCAGTTTAAGCAGCCGTAAGTGTGTAAGTTACCAAGCAATGGATTGGGCGTCCTTGAGTTTCTCCCCGTAAAAAATTAAGTCACTCAGTCTTTGAAGTGATTTTTATTTGAACTCACAAAAGAAGTAAAGATATTCCATCGCTGCACACATCGAGTACTCCAATCTTCGTGAACTAAGCTACATCATTCTAAATTACAATTTATCGGAAAAATGTAACGAGCGTCCTACCTGTTCAAAAGACAGATACATTCTGAACGCTCTTCCAACCTTCGACACTCCACGAAAAAACTACCCCCTCCCCAGTCCACGTTAGTAAATAAAAGATCCTATTAGAATTAATTTCAAGACTACGACGTCAGACTTCACCATCTCTGATTGGTAGATGGGGCATGGCCTTCCCTTAAGATCTCTATACTGTCTCGGAAATAGACTAACCTGTTAACATACGCGCATTAACACACAGCAGACGATCGGAATAAAAAATAAAATTAAAATCTCGTTAATATTCATAAATGAAAAATAAACCTCTACATTGAAAGAAAATTACGAAATCGTTTCCCGCTCTTTTTGAAAAACAAGCAATAGATTATTACTAGGTTAAATAAAATAAGAAAAAGAACTTTAGCTGTTAAAATATTAATACATTACGAAACTAAGATTAAAGGTATGTTCCCCAAATTTAGAATAAAAAGCTCAGGGAGGGCAAAATGGTACAATTTTTTTAAATTTTATTACTTATGTATATATATATATATATATATATGTCAGCATTTGAATCATATATATATATATATGCCAACATTTGAACGTAGGGTGGTTTTGGGGTCTGTGGGTTATGATCGGTGAAAATATAAAAATTTTCTGGAAGGGCTTTTCTCCAAACGGCTGCAATAGGTAGCTTTTTACTTTTTGTAATGAAAGCTACCTAAAATTATCATCAATAACATAAACTTGAGTTACAATAAAGTTTTAAACTTACTGACTTATTGTTTAAAAATTAATTAAATCCGATTTTACAAAGTAATCATTTTCATTTATCTTTATGAAAAAAATGATTTTTGTTTTACATTATTAATGTTTATATTTATTTCATGAATGATAATAACAAGTGGGTCAATGATTAAAAATAATTTTTAATGCACTTATATTTTATGAAATTGAATTATAAAGTAATTAGTTTTTATCTTTAATTTGGGTTACTATAAATTATGGCCAAAAATAAAGCTAACGATTTCTGCTGATATTTTTCTCATAATGTCAGACATAAAAACATTCCATTCTTAAAAAAAAAAAAAAAAAAAAAAAAAAAAAAAATCATAGGCGAAATTTTCCGTTATCTGAGAATGACCCTTAAAGGTTAAAAGAAAATTTTCTTTTAAAATTCAATTTTTATAATCACGAAATACATATCTTCTTAGATTAAAAATTGACATTGAAAATGTAAGGGCAGTTTTGGAGCTACAGAATTTGAGAGCGCCACAACGTACAAAATAGTAACAAAATATCAACTGTGCTTTCAAAGGACAGACTTTTCAAAATCTATTTAAATTTGTTATTACCCAATTTTCAAGAAATCTACTTGGACATTTTAAAAAATTAATTTTCACATTTTTTCTGGTGAAATCAGTATTATTTTTCTCTAAATAGTGATATATCGCTTTTTTTAACTTTAAGCAATGAAGTTTTTTAATATGAAGTTTCATTTCGTCTTGTATGGATATCATTTTAATAAAATTTTTAGTTAAAAATTCATTCTAAATTGATGCATATTTAAACCATCATGTTTTTAAGCATAAGGAACATGAACATTTAATGCAATTTCGATATTGCTGCTGGATTATAAAAAAAGTTGTGTTAAGTTCTTCAACTGAACTTTTATGATTAAATAGAATACATGTTTTTTTTAAGAAAATTGCACAAAATAAATCGACATGTCTTTTTTAATTTATATGCATCCTGCAGATGTTTATTAACAGACAGTAAATTTTCATTTGGAGACGATGTGTTTTAAAAATTTACACATCAGAAATCATGTATACATGAAATTACATGGGTGGTACAACAATTATTGTCCCTAATGAATATAAAGTATTTGTACTGCGATAATTGATATGGAATATCGAAGTCTAATGTCAATAATGCCTATATACTCAATTTGAGAACCGTAGCTGCTATATTAACTTTGTTTTGGAAGGAGGGTTTAAGTTTTAAAGAGCTATTTTTAAGAGCGTTTTTAAGATGGGGTGTCAGGGTGAAATTCTATCTTGGAACTTATGAGGCTACATTTGTGACAGAGAGTGATATGTGACTACATCACTATGATTCGGAGTCCAAAAGACATAGTTTAATCCACTGTCACAAATCTAGCCCCATGAGCTAAAAATAAGCCTTTCATTCATCGCTTTAAAAGTATGTGAATATAGCAACTACGCTTCTGAAATTGAGCATATAGGCATATAAGAAATTGGGCTTCGATATTCCACAACAATTATCGCAAAGCAAATAATTTATATACACTAAGAACAATATTTATTGAGCCTCCTTTTGCATTAATAGCCGTAAATATACTCAAAAATGAATGATTTTTTTCCAGATTTTAATCTATAAGCTAGTTATCTTGCTTTTTTGTACGACGTGTCCTATCTTTAATATAGACAATAGCACCTGTATTACAAATACACAATGTATGTGTGATAATTAATTTTCAATTCAAAAGTAATCTAATAAGACCAAATACGCATTTAATTTAATATGCATATCAATAGTAATATCAAAGAATCGAATGTACTTTCTATGCCATTGATTGCTAAACAAAATACTTTGTTAACGAAGTCATCCACTAGTTTGGCTTGACAGGTAATTATTTGGCGGACTATAGCAACTGTGGCTTTCTCCTCGAATGATCCATAATTACATAGGAAAAACGACGAGTAAGTACAAGTTTTATTTCTTATATCCATCACACATATATCACTACAAAGGGACAGCACAAAAACATTCATATCTTACCAGGATTCGAACCCAACCCCTCCGCGTGTCAGTAGCTGCCTCTACTGATCACGTCACTGGGGCGACAAATCATCCACTAATACTAACCAAGCACATACATGCTTTGTTAGTTTTGAAATGCTTATTGAAATAAAGGGGGAGTGGTATGAAATTTGTGTTTCAAACAAATGCTTAACATAGAATGAAACATTTTTTAGATTTCTATAAATTAATGTAAACTACTTTGGAAGAAATTGCAATAAACGTTGTTAAGTTAATATATTTTCTGATTTTCTAATAGAATATACAAAATATTTCAGTAGAATTAAAAACTGCCTCGACACGCATCATTTACCAAAAAGCAAAACTGACAAACAAAAGGCATTAATCGTCTTTAAACTAAATTTAAACTTGAACTTTCTTTTCTGACAGCGAGGAAATATGTTTCTTTTCAAATACATACTTAGTTGAACTTTTATCTATAAATAAAGTTTTCTATCCTTAAAAAGATTTCAGAAATATTTTTTTAAATAATTTATCTTTAAACTGTCTCATGCAACTTTTTTTTCTTACTTGAAACAATACTTTGTATTTATATATGCTAAATAATCTAAAATAGTTTGCATACAATTGAATAAAACTGTTTACTTTAATTTGTTTTATTCTTTAAGTAATAGAATTTCCACAATATTTCTAAAGAAATAAAACTTCTTCTGCTAGCACCCTTTACAAAAAGTCAAAAATGTCAAATAAAAGACATTAATCCTCTTTTAAACTAAATTTAAACGTCCACTTCTTTTTAACAGCAAGGAGACATGTTTCTTTCAAAACAGATACGTAGTTTAACTTTTATCTATAAATAAAGTTCCTAACATGGAAAAGTTTTCAAAAATATTTTTTCGAATACTTTTGTTAGACTTTAAAATAGCAGTCAAGATATTTCATTTTAACAAATTGCTTTGTTGTAGTTTTAAATTATTTATTTTTTTTTAATATAATATAGTTTTATACACATAAAATACTAAAAAACATCCATTTATTTGGAAGGGGCAATAAATACAAATATAAAATAAGATGTAGTCGCAATGTAGGAAAAGGCGACAAAACGTTAATCGGTTTAAAAAAAAAAAAAAAAAAAAGTTACATTGTGTCACGCCAGCATCTAAACATGCGTCCAGTTTCTTGCATGAAAGCTAACAAAAAAAAAAAAAAAAAAAAAAAAAAAATCATCAATTGTAAAATGTTAAGGTATCAGTACAAGTATGTTTCTCGAGGAAATAATTTTCATTTGGCCGAACATCGCTTTAAAGTAGACGGGCCTTGGAAATGTTACTGTTGCTCTTCAACTCCACTACTTATCACTGGTTTTCACAAACTGCACTCTATGAAAGAACTACATTATGATGAACCATCTAGAGTATGGGTAGCATTAAAAACATTTTTAGTTGACCGAACAACGCTACAAATTTGATGGATCTTGGGAGTAAAGGTTTAGATTCATGGTCACCAGTCGTCACGTGATTAATATTTTTTTTTAATTTGGCGAATGATTTTCAGCTTCTAAGTCGCCATCCTCTGGAGGATTTCGCCTTTTTGTCCTGTGATCATTTGACGGCAATCGTCTATTTTTGTGATCCTCTGACGAAGATCGCACGTACTTTTGCGTTTATCTTATAAAAATCGCGTTTTTTTTTTTTTTTTTTTTTTTTTTTTTGGCTACCTTTTGTATAAAGTAGCATTCTTTCTGCAATGCGTTGACGAAAATCTTGTTTAATGCAAAATTTCATTAAAATTTTGGTATTTAGAGGGATTTTTTTTTTTTTTGCAAAAATTAACTGCTTTTTAAGATGCTTTTACGAAAATTGCGCTTTTTTCGCGCAAGGTGAAATTTCCGGGATTTTTTAGCAATTTTTTAATAAAGTTTGCTTTTCTTCTGAAATTTTTAAACGAAATGCGCATTGTTTCTCCGAAAGTTTTTTTCTATATCGTGACCAACTATATCTTCCGAATAAACGGGGTCATGCGCTTCAAGGATTTTCAAGCACATTTTACCAATTTTTTGGTGAAATAATAGTTGGCTTATTAAATAAAAAAGAATCTGTCTTCACGTATAGAGATCAGCACATCGCGAAATTTCTGGTATTAAAACACTCAAAATTCGCTGAATACTCTCATGCTTACGAACCCTGCGATACATAACTAGTATTTTATATTACACTTTATTTAAATCCAAATTAAAAAGAAATTGATTAAATGAAATATGCGCATTTAATGTAATTAGTCTGTATTTCTTTTCTACATATGTACATTATTTTTCGCTTTGAATTCCTGAAATGATTGCCTACATAAGTGCTGTAGCTTTTATGCATTTTTTTCAAATTGTGGCGACTAAATTAATTGGGTTTAGGTGCCAATGGTTTCTTAAAATATTTAGGAATCTCCACGGATCCTTTACAATAGTGTAACCAGGGTGGGTGTCCAAAATCAGTAATATTGTAAAGATTTCTTCTTTTTGATTCATTGCAGAAAATTTTCTGGTTAAATAAGGTGAAAAGAACTTAAAAAAATTATCGGTGTTCAGAACACTTGGGCATCCACCCTCGTTAAGCCACTGCTTCGGAGGTTTGTTGTTGGTATTTCAACCTCACCATTTTCCACTGGTTTTCACAGGCTGCCAAAAACAAACCAACTATCTCTGCTAAATAAGTAGGGTTAAACTCACTAATCCATATTGCTACTGCTTACTCTCATTTTCTAAGCCTGTTTCGTGTGTTAAGCTGAGTTTTCGTGAGAAGTATTTAATTTATTCACGCTCTTAGCCACATATCCAGACGTTTATTATTTTATGAATATTATTACTGTCAATAATAAAAAACAAAATTTGATGATAACTTATTCACTACAGAATCCATCAACAAGAAATAATAATAATTTTTGACTTGACTGTACAGCTAATCTTATTAGATACAGTTAGAGGTATGAAACAATGAATCTCGGCGGCTACAAATTTGGTCATTATTTGTTCGTAGTGAGTATTTACTGTTGTTGTTTTTTTCAATTCCTAATAATATAAAATGAATAGTTCGTACAAAAAAAGCAAGTCATTTTCTTTCAACATAAAAAAATCGTCTCTGTAGATGTTAACACTAGAACCGCAGCGATGGGTCTTTTTGAACCGTATCATATGCAGAGGTATTGATTCGAACCAGAAAACTCTTTATAAAATTAGCTAAATACAAGCTGGGCAAAAATAATTTCAATATATAATTTAAGCAGTTTTAAATGAAAATTCCGGTGAGAAATATTTTTATAAAACTTGAATGAATTTTCCAGCGGTTTTAGTGTTAATGTGTTATGTTAATGTGTGTGGAATGAATTTTGGATAAATTTCATAATAACTTATTCACTAAAAAATCCCTCAATAAGAAAAATATATAATTTATGACTTATCTGCACTGCTAATATTATTAAGTATAGTTTGAGATATAACACAGTGGAATCTAATTTTTTGTCAGCCAGCACTGTTAGATTATTTGAAGAAGTCGTTAATATTCTATAAAAAAATACTTATACCTTAAAATTATTACATATACCTTACATTACCTATTATGACATATACCTTAAAATTATTGCATTTTAATAATTTATAATTATGTAAAAAAGAAATTAACTCTTAGTCTTTCTTAAGAAAGCATTTCAGTGATAAAATACGAATTAACACTCGGCGATGCAAATGTAGACATTATAAGTTTTTGTGATTTTTTATTGCCTCTCCTTTTTTCCAACTCCTAATAATATTAAATGAATAATTCATACAAAAAAAGCAAGTATTCAGTCCATAAAAATAAACTTACTCGTAGAGGTTATTGTGCTGTGGTGGAGCAGGATTTGATCCTCTGTTACATTTGTTTTTTCAGGTTGAGAAATGGTAAAACCATTTAAGATGAGGCTCAAAGCATGTCTTAAGCTATGCTGATTTAAAAAAAAAAAAAAAAAAAAAAAAAAAAAAAAAAAAAAAAAAAAAAAATCCAATTCATCCAATAGTCTTGGCATGTGAAAAAAATGCTGAATAGCATCATAAAATATAATCAAAATAAATTTTATTATTATATTTAAATGCAATTCTTTTGAAAGCTGTGTCACAAATTCTTTCTGAATTATTAATTTTTGTGTAGTTTTGGTACTACTAGGTTATCCCGTCGACCAAAAAATTATCGCCAAACTATAATATTAAATGCCAATAATGTATGATCGTGAATGTCCCACTCAATGCCATTAAATACGGTTCAAGTGTTTAAAATGACATTAAGTGATTTTTATTTCGACTTTTTATTAATATTTTTATTAATATTCTACTAATTATTTGTTTTTTCGTTATTTAAAGTAAAAATTATGTCAATATGCATAATTTGGCTTTTAGTTTGGCGATTTGTATAATTTGGTGAAATTGGTTTGCGGGATAACAGAGTAGTACCGTAGTTTTTAATACTTTTTTTTCATTATGGCAACAAAAGTTATCCATATCTAGAAATTAAACATAGACCAATTACAAAAAAAAAAAAAAAAAAAAAAAAAAATCTGGACTTTATAAGATTTTAAATATGGATCAGATATCTTTACACCGAGAGCAATAACCATTTTCGAAATGGCAAGAAATTAGCATTAATAGAAGTTTTGTTAAAACTTACCAGGAAACTGTAGCGACTATTCTATGTCTCTTAGTTTTTTTTAGAATCGCCTTTGTCTATTTTACACAAACTTTACAATGCGGGCCCTTTCCAGTTACTCTAGTGCACTGGTAAAACTCGAACCCGATCTAATTTTTATGCATTAATTGCTGTAATGTTTTACAAAATTCACCAGTCGTCACAATTTTTGCTTATAAAGCACACAATTTACAGTAGAAGTCGTATTGTGTAGAGATAATTTTACAAGGATATATGAAATATTCTACAAAGTATCAAAATTAATTAATAACATAAACAAAGAGATTTAAAGTGAATAAATCAGAGTTTTCATTAGGTTATGTCCATTTACCAATAATTTATATTGTTATTAGTTAAATTACTTCCAGACATTTCCGGTTCAAATTAAATGTTTCGAGCCTAGAGCCACCATGAAACTGATTCATTTCAGTTTCGATCGGAATTTTTATTCTTGTAGATTTTTTTAATGAGTTGCATTAAAGTATGGATTATCTTCTTTAAATTATCTTAGAGCTAAAAAAGACTAAGGATCAGAACTGATTTCATCTCAATAATATTGAGTTTCGTCGAATGTGTAATTTGACTCCTGCATAACTTTAATGTGCATAGCAATACTAGTACAAAGCTGAAAATACCATTTGAAATCATTCAGATTTTTTTTACTTTTGTTTTGTTCCCCTTTTATATGTATTACATAAAAAAAGAAAAATATATGAGCGATGTTTGAAGGAGTATTGATAAGTTTTTCTCCTTACATATAAATAATAGTGTGAAAATTATGAAAAGGCTAAATTTTATTAGTCCTTACTTTGCTTCCGTGCAAAGTTACACATTTCCGCAAACACTATTTTAAAGAGATATGGAGCGGCATTCCAGGAGAAGCTATTATGCCAAAATGAGGGAACTTTTAAAACTTTTCCGACTCCCCTCATAGTTCAGGAGCCGACAGTGCAAAAACCTAAGGTATCGAGCACAATTTTTTTTTTAAATATTTATTTATTTATTTATTTTTTGAAGAAATAAAAGAGAGAAAGAGAAGAAATGGGGGATTCTAATGATCCACGTCTGCCGAAAGTTAAGTGGTGTTTAAGCCAATAATTTATACCACCACTGATTCACTCGTAGGTTTATCATTGTGATTGTCTTACAACGAAAAATATGACAACATTGTAGAATGGGAAGCAAGAAAACACATTGATAAACCTACGAGTCAACCATTAGTAGTATTAGTTTTTAGCTTACACACCACTTCTCATCCGGAAGGCATGTATCATTAAATTCCCCTATTTCTACTCTTAAATAAGCGTTTTTCTTTTCTTTTTTTCTTTCTTTTTTTGTGCGTGTGTGTTCAATACATCAGGTTTTTTGTTGTTGGCTCCTTGATTATCGTGTGACATATTATCGAAAATGTGTTTGACAGTTATTCATGTTGTGCACCTCCCGAGCACCTTATACAATCCCCCCCCCCCCCGCGGTAGGTACTTTCTAAATTTGGTAGATGCATCTCGTCAAAGTGGTATTTCTCTGTGTAAACTTTGGGTCTGTTATTGCGCCCGCTGGATTACCCTCCTCGCCCCCTCCCCGCCGCTCTTTGAAATACCGTTTGCAGAAATGTATAACTGTGCACGTTGACTACTCCTTAAAGGACTAATAATATGTAGCAATTTCATAACATTAATTCAAATATAACTAACTGTGTATCACAACATATTGGCAGCCCCTCACACATATATATACATGTGTGTGTGTAAGCATGTATATAGAATTACAAATATTGCATTTATACACAATGTCAAAAATAAATAAAAGCAAACAACATATTTTTATGAATAAACTTATTTCATTCTTACAATAAATGATTTTATGAAAATCTTTTAAATTCAGAAACCAATCGTCAATGAAAGTCATCATTCATTGAAGAAAAAAAATCATTTCTCAAAAAAAGATTTTTGGATTATCAAGTATTAAAAAAATCATTAAAATACATAATAAAGAGATTCTCTGAGGCACACAAAGAGAAAATATCTCCATGAAGAAAATTTCGCTAATCACGACAATTTATATTTATTAAGCTAAAAAAATGTATAAAAATACTAATACATAAGAAACATTAATGACACGACAGACACAATTAAAATAATTGTTTTCTTGAAATGTAAATTATTGTTATACTTATCTCTGACCTGGCATCATTAAGTAAATTTTAATCGTCTTATAGAACAAATAACTATGCTTTGAGAGGGAAAAAATATTTAGATAACTTCGTTTCTAAATGTATAAATTAAAGTAAGTAATGATAATACATATTTTTCTTTAATTAAAAAATGTTTTGCTTTCGATATTTTTTTTAACTTATTATAGCTATTTTGGCAGAACTCACTGATATAATTAAAAGTATTAAATATAGTTATTTTGCGTTATCCTTTTGAAATAGAGCATTTGGTAGCAAAATGTTAATATTCTGAGAAATTTTTTATGTGTTTAAAATACATTATATGCTCTTTCAAAATGCATAATTATCTTTATACAACAAAACTGTTTGCTATAACGTTTAAATAATGGTTATTACGGATGGTTGGTTTAGTTTAAGATGGCCAATTCACCAATACGAGGAATATAGGACCTAAGGGGAAGAGTGCCCTCCGTGGTGGTCTTTCTAGGGGAATCTAACCCGTATGAGTTTTTTTTTTTAAATTGAAGAATATTATTAGAAAGTTTCTGGTAGAAAAGTATTACATTGTGTTTAGTTGAGAGTAGTTTAGTTGGATATGCAAAAGAATATGACGTAAAAAGTATCCAATTATTATATCATGAACATTCGCAGATGTGTTTTGGGATTTTTATATGATCGTGTGTTTTTTTAGGTCAAATCAAAATTCCAAGGGAAACGTAGGAAATATATATGTATGTTATCAAAACGTGCAGTGTATAAAATGGTTAGGTACTACAGTAAAACCACTAAATAACGGACACCTTGGGAGCGCAGAAATTGTCCGCTATTCGGAGGTGTCCGCTATTGGGAAATCCTCAGCGATAAAAAAAATTGCTAATGAATGCTTAATGTTCCATTAGTCGATTTAAAAATGTCCTAAAACCTCTATTATGTGATTAAACTAGAAATTAAAATAATTTTTAAAGCAATAAAACTGAAATAAAATTGTGCATGCCTTTATTCTTTGCTTATTACATTCTTACAAAGAAAAAAAAAAAACATTGTTACAAAAGTATGTTTTAACTTGCGATTACATGTAATATGTTTTTCAGTGTGAAGTTTTAACTCTGGCAGTAGTTTTAATCCTTTTAAATCATCTTTTTCTTAATATATATATATATATATATATATATATATATATATATATAATATGTATATATATAATTGTTTATTGTATTTTTCTGTTTCTTAAAAGCATACAATCTCCAATCATCCGAGGGTGGTGGTGGTGGGGGGGATGTAGGGAATAAATGTAGGGGAGAGAGAAGATTTTCTCCAGCTCATCCCCACATTTATCTGTGATCACAAAATTTGTGATAAACTGCTTTTGATAAATTTAGAGGATTTTTTTCCCCTCATTAAAAAAAAAAAAATTATTCTGTTTTGCTAAAGTTACTGTCCGCTATTCGGAATGTCCGTTATTCAGAGGTTAAACATACAAAAAATAAAGTTTTGGGAGTGGGGATTTGAAAACTGTCCGTTAAATAGAGGTGTCCGCTATTCGGGAGTGTCCGTTATGGAGGTTTTACTGTATTATGACGGCCAATTATCAACACGTGTCATAAGGGCCCTAGGGTAGGATGCCCTCCATGGGGGTCTTTCTAAGGGAACCTATTCCATATTTATGTAAATAAATCCAAGGTCCAAAGAAACCAAGAAAAACTCCAAACTGTTAGGCCGAAGCACGCTATTGGGATCGATTCCAGCATATCCGGTATACCAGCTTCACGAGCAGAACCTCTTGGCCACTTGTGGGACTAATGGAAACTATGAAATTCTAAATTTAATTTTAATCTCTCGCATTTTATTTAAATCTTGGCAATCAAATTAATTTTATGAAGCATCTATTTTAATTTTAACTTGGAAAGATAGATTTAATCAGCAATTCAAGTATGTTAATATTTGTTTTGCTTTTCTATTTTGATTAATTTTGAACGATTCCAGAAGTAAATAAAAAAATATGCTACTAAAAATTTATGTTTTTAAATTATTACTGTTTCATTATCTTTGATTTGTTGCCATAAAAGTATAGCATAAAAATAAGTTTTTTGAATCGAAGAAAAATTTTAGCTTTCAATAGAAATATTGATTTAAATAATTAGTAATAAAAATTAATTATTTATTGCACCATAAAGTATAACTGAATTGCGATTCCACTTTCCTGTTTTTGAACATCACTAGTGTTAATAAAATCCGATATATAGAGAATATTGAAACAAATATGGCACGTGTGTAGCATTACAAAATTTCACTTCATTTTTTTCTGCGTGCGCAGTAGGATATATTGTTTTGAACACGTTCACTGCCGCTTACATGAAAATGTGATGATAGTTAATACGCACTGTAGAAGTGGGTTTTTCCCAGAAGCCGATTTACTTTTTATAACAAAAAACAGTGAAAGATTTTCCCGCGCCAGCACGTGACTGGCTATTGGAAATCACCCAACATCATTCGCTGGCGCGTGAGTGGGCCCTTAACTTTGACACCACATCACGCGCTATCGCGTGAGCGGCAGCGAACGTGTTAAAGCAAAGCGCTCGGTAGTGGGTTAATTACACGCTGTCTCATCCCTAATTGAAGAAAGATATATGCACAAATTTAACTGGCCTTCTTTGTTTTCTCCGTAAACAAACAAACAAACAAAAAACAAGCTGAACATGGCTCTATATAAAATATAGTGATACCTGTGTCAACGATCTTCATATATTATAATTATTAAAACTAAAGGATAACTTCATGATCTCGTGGAAATCATGCAGGAAGTAAGAATAGAAATACAATTTTGTTTCCAACGTCTTACGTAGTCTGAATTTTCATAACTGCAGGTTTGGGTATGGGTTTTGTTCAATTTACCTTAAAATATTAAAGTAAATGTCTAATGTAATGAATAGTCTTAATGTAATTTTATAGTTTTTTGTAATGCACTTTAAAATGTATTGTTTAAAGCAATAAGCACAGCGCATAATGTGGAAAGCGTTATCCGATTAATCGTGTTTGAATTATTTTTAATAGTAAAATTTGATTAGTTTCTTTAAAAAATTCTTTTCAAAGGAAACTGTCTAAGAAACTAGATTTTACTCTATGGAAATATGTTTCTCTAACTTAAGGAAAGTGTATCTTGTATTTTAGAAAATTTTATTTGTTTTCAGCTTTACATTCCGCAATATCTTTGAATGAAGTTCCAAAATTTGAAACATAGTAAAACATTACGTAAATTATTTACTAATAAATCAAATTTTAAATTTAAATTCCTTTTAAAAACGAATAAACTGGAGTATACGATGATAATTACACGAAAAGTGCAAAGGGGAGCATTCTTCTTTTCACTGAAAGAAAAAAAAGAGAAATTTCACAATCTCCAGTGATTTGCTGGTAATTAAAGAAACGGATGTATTAAAATCATTAAAATAAAGTTAACACTTAATAATGAAACGAAAGACATAATTATAATAATTCTTTTCTCCAAATATAAATTATTGTTTAGTTTATATATGATAGTGCATCATTAACATTATTTTAATTGGTGTGTAAGCAAATGAATCTGTTTCTTAAAAAACATTTTTAATGAATTTATTTTCATCATGTATAGATAAAATTAGTAAATAAATACGTATTTGTACATAATAAAACATCGTAATAATAGAAACGTAACATGGAAAACGCATCGAAAATTAATATTGTACAATGTTTTTGACATTAATATGTTTTTATTCTAGAAAGATGACAATGTTTTTCGAAGGAATTTATAATTGTAACATAAATTTTGTTTTATCATAAGTGATACTGAAGAATCTCGTTAAAACATCATCATGTGGACACAAAAAATTGTTAAGCAAAATGCAATATAACGTTACAACGAAACGACAATGTTTATTATAGCTCTAGTGGTTACATTCCTATTTCACTATGACATTACTTTTCCTATTTACTAACTGCAGCATAATTTTAATTTTTAATATAGGTACATTTGTTGTAGCATTTTAATAAACGTAATGAAAAAAGAAATAAGAAATAAAATTCATTTAAAAAGCACCACTGTATCGAAATTATATTACATTTGCTACCAAATTATACCTGCTAGATAATTACAAATATTAAGGAAATAAAAGACGGAATCTTGGGGCATTGAATAGGATTTCAGATTGAAGAAAACCATGGTTAATAAAAAATCATGCAATAATTTTACTACAGACGATGTGTTTTTTGAGGCGAAAGCTTCTATGAGTGTTTCTCCAGTATCTCGAAATTATATCATAACACTATTTACCTCTGCAACGATTTAGTAAATTAAAGCTATAACTTCTTAAACCCTGCCACAGAAGTCTATTTATTGTGCATTTACTATTAGTGTCATTTTCTTTTATAATGTTATTAGTATTGTGTGTATGGTCTTTATTTTCATGAAATACGCCATTTAAAGCGCATCCAATCTTGAGATTTGGACATTGTTTTATTTCTTTAGTGAAGTTTTTGCTTCTAGTTTAATTTCTTATCATAACTTTTTTATTCTATATTTAAAACTATCCTTTGTAAAGAAAAACAAAATATTGAATTTGAAGTAGGTATCATATTTTTCTATTTCCATTTCATAATTTTCGTTAATTATTTAGATGCGTCCTGTATATGAGAGCCATTTACTAATAAATGGTCAACGCTGGACATTCTTCTAATTGTGTTTCCTTTTGTGCCTCCAAGAATTTACCATATAGAATAGCTTACATTTGCTTTTCTCTTTACCAGTGCTAGAAGCATGCAGCTTCTACTCGCATTCTTATGTGTTAATGTAAACATTTTTAACAGTAGTTTGATTTATTTACCAATTATTTAGCTACAAAATTGCAGTAAGTATCAATTTATTTCGATAACTGGGGATTTTTAAATCAGTCTGAAGATAGTTGATTGCATTACCTTTGCAATTGGGTTATGCAATACATGCAATGAACATGGGTTTAGATATCTATTTAAGTGTTTAATTTGTAGTTCAAAAATAATCTTAAATATAATGCAAGAACATAAGGCAAATCTTATTTGGTTACAAGTTTACATTGCCTTTTTATACATTTAAAATTTCAACTTACCTACGAGAACGACGAATCCACAATTGCCGTAAATAAAAAATAAGGTACCCTGGGGGTAAAAACGCCACGTTAAGGTTCTACCAATTTTTACGGCTTAGTTTAGATTGTATTTTTCAAACAAATATATGATTTGATACAGCAACTCATTGACTATTTATGTAAAAAAAAAATAATTCAACAGATATGTATTCATAAAATATAATGGCGTGATTTCTTGACCAAAGCTATTTGGTGTTATTTCCCAAATATATGGGTAATAACGCCATGCAAACAAAACTATGAAATAAGATGGAATAATTGCATGTAGATTGCCCAATTCTAAAAATACAAACTCTACAAACGTAGAAATTGACAAATTGCATTTTAAGCTATTGAAAATGTTCAATTTTTTGTGAAAGTGTAAGAAAAATAAAGGTGTGGGTTGGGAGGGGGAGGATGAGGCAAAAGAATATCAGACCGTGAGCTTCTTTTTGCTTAAAAAGGACCGCTTAAATAGAATTATTAGAAACATTGCACAGTTTTAAGTGTGTTTATTTGAATCAGTATTTAGGATGTAGCTCGGCACCTGTAGGGAATCAACCGGGGTATTAATGCCAAGAATTGGCGTTATTACCTCGTTATAGTTATTGCGCTGTCCATTTTAAACAAAACTATGAAATAAAATGGAATAATTGCATGTAGATTGCCCAATAAAAATACAAACTCTACAAACTTAGAAATTGACAAATTGCATTCTAAGCTATTGAAAATGTTCAATTTTTTGTGAAAGTGTAAGAAAAATAAAGGTGTGTGTTGGGAGGGAGAGGATGAGGCAAAAGAATATCAGACCGTGAGCTTCTTTTTGCTTAAAAAGGACCGCTTAAATAGAATTATTAGAAACATTGCACAGTTTTAAGTGTGTTTATTTGAATCAGTATTTAGGATGTAGCTCGGAACCTGTGGGGAATCAACCGGGGTATTAATGCCAAGGATTGGCGTTATTACCTCGTTATAGTTATTGCGCTGTCCATTTTAAACAAAACTATGAAATAAGATGGAATAATTGCATATAGATTGCCCAATAAAAATACAAACTCTACAAACTTAGAAATTGATAAATTGCATTCTAAGCTATTGAAAATGTTCAATTTTTTGTGAAAGTGTAAGAAAAATAAAGGTGTGGGTTGGGAGGGGGAGGATGAGGCAAAAGAATATCAGACCGTGAGCTTCTTTTTGCTTAAAAAGGACCGCTTAAATAGAATTATTAGAAACATTGCACAGTTTTAAGTGTGTTTATTTGAATCAGTATTTAGGATGTAGCTCGGCACCTGTGGGGAATCAACCGGGGTATTAATGCCAAGGATTGGCGTTATTACCTCGTTATAGTTATTGCGCTGTCCATTTTAAACAAAACTATGAAATAAGATGGAATAATTGCATATAGATTGCCCAATAAAAATACAAACTCTACAAACTTAGAAAATGACAAATTGCATTCTAAGCTATTGAAAATGTTCAATTTTTTGTGAAAGTGTAAGGAAAATAAAGGTGTGGGTTGGGAGGGGGAGGATGAGGCAAAAGAATATTAGACCGTGAGCTTCTTTTGCTTAAAAAGGACCGCTTAAATAGAATTATTAGAAACATTGCACAGTTTTAAGTGTGTTTATTTGAATCAGTATTTAGGATGTAGCTCGGCACCTGTGGGGAATCAACCGGGGTATTAATATGCCAAGGATTGGCGTTATTACCTCGTTATAGTTATTGCGCTGTCCATTTTAAACAAAACTATGAAATAAGATGGAATAATTGCATATAGATTGCCCAATAAAAATACAAACTCTACAAACTTAGAAATTGACAAATTGCATTCTAAGCTATTGAAAATGTTCAATTTTTTGTGAAAGTGTTAAAAAAATAAAGTTGTGGGTTGGAAGGGGGAGGATGAGGCAAAAGAATATCAGACCGTGAGCTTCTTTTTGCTTAAAAAGGACCGCTTAAATAAATTATTAGAAACATTGCATAGTTTTAAGTGTGTTTATTTCAATCAGTATTTAGGATGTAGCTCGGCACCTGTGGGGAATCAACCGGGGTATTAATGCCAAGGATTGGCGTTATTACCTCGTTATATTTATTGCGCTGTCCATTTTAAACAAAACTATGAAATAAGATGGAATAATTGCATATAGATTGCCCAATAAAAATACAAACTCTACAAACTTAGAAATTGACAAATTGCATTCTAAGCTATTGAAAATGTTCAATTTTTTGTGAAAGTGTAAGAAAAATAAAGGTGTGGGTTGGGAGGGGGAGGATGAGGCAAAAAAATATTAGACCGTGAGCTTCTTTTGCTTAAAAAGGACCGCTTAAATAGAATTATTAGAAACATTGCATAGTTTTAAGTGTGTTTATTTGAATCAGTATTTAGGATGTAGCTCGGCACCTGTGGGGAATCAACCGGGGTATTAATGCCAAGGATTGGCGTTATTACCTCGTTATAGTTATTGCGCTGTCCAATTTAAATTAAAAATTATCTCGAGAAGATATCCAATATCTTTAACAACATTTTAAAAGTCCATGAAATGTACTACAAATTTATGTAAATAACAAAGTATTTCAGGATAAAAAAAATAGTCTTTACATTACAAAACGTATCTCGCAAATTTTAGATCAAGCGTTAATTTTAGTTGCCTGTAAAAACAGTAAGATCTAAAAATGAAACAAATTAACTTGAAGCTGTTTTTTGCGATTTATATGACTCAAAACTTTTCTGAGCAGAGCCCATGAGTGTCATTTACCAGATTATTTCATATTTATGCATAATATTAGCACTTGGCATTATTACCCAGCCTGGCGTTATTACACCAGACCACCTTATTTTGTATTGGTATCTGCAATATTTGTAGATTTTGCATAAAATCGAATGATACACTTAAAAAAATCTGAAATTGATAGGAAAATCTGCCAATTTTGGCGGCAGTCTCAAATCGTTCAATTTACAGAAAATATCTGCAATGTTGCATTAAAACATAGTTTATCTGTAAAATATAAAACTTTTATGAGTAAAAAGTACGAAATTCAGTTTCTTTTACAGAAAAATACGGTGTTTCTTTTAAACAGTTTTTTAATGTCAAAAGTACAATTCTTTTCTGAAAATATCACAGATATTTTTTTTTCTCTATATGGCTGCAACATCATGTAGTAATGTATGAAAAAACTACTTAAGTCTCTGAGATATGTCGTTTAATCAATGAACAAAAATTAGAAAGCATTTTTTGAAAAGATACACACCATATACTAAATCTTTTGGTTCCTATGTGAATCATGGACATTTTTAAGATGGAATCTGTCACAAAAACTATATTTGGAGAAAAAAAAAGGAATTATGGACTTTTTTTTTAATAACCGATTCAATTGTGATTAAATTCTTTTGAAATATAGAATAAAGTATTTTGTACATTACATTATTTTAACAATTTATTTCTCTCCATTTTGACATAAACTATATTTAAAAAAATATTTTGAATTTGAAAAATATACACTTCTTGTGAAACGAAAATTCATATACCGACGCAAAACATCTTACGAGATGTCATTAAAAAATTAAAACTTAATTTCAATGAAATTTAGTTTTAATGTAAAATTCATCGTTTATCTACCAATAAAGTAATTATTTATGTATCAACTACATTTAAAATAATATTTCAATATGTGAATGCATTATTTGTAATTTGTGTAATGTGTGTATTGTGTTAGTTTCTTGAAGATTTTGCTTCATTAATGTTTAAGAAATTCCATTTATGAAGTTATTGTGCAGTTATAAAAAATCTAGTTCATATATAATAGGTAACTAAAAATCATGTTACTTATTGGAATATTTTCCGAATCACATGCCATGACTTGACTACACTCAAAGATTTAGATGAACTGAATTCTTCACTAAATTAAAAAATTCCATGCAATTCTTTCCTCATATTACAATAAACTGTAATTTCAAGGCTCCAAATTCCAAAAATAATTCCACATATTTCAAATTATTAAGTAACGTTGAATAAATAAGATGTATTTTATTTTTGCAAAATTGGATTGACAAAACCCCTGAAAAGTTCATATGTGAAATTAAATTATTTTAATATTAAAAAAAAATGTTTAACAATTTGCAAAATTATTGTTTGTATATCAACTACCATTTAACCCTTATTTTTACTATTAAATTCAAATACAACTGAAGCAGCAACAAATAGTTGATTTTATATCTTAGAGGATTAAATATATATATATAATAAATTTGAGATAAATTACATAGATTAAAAATAATGCATTAATATAATGAAAACGATTTTAAAAGGAAATATCTATGAAAATAATTTAACACAATTTAATCAGCTAAGAAATCTATTTTGAAGTTATTCCTTCACAAATTTTTCGTATAATTACAATTAATTTAAATGAAATTACATTTAGAATTTATAGTGTACTGGATAAATTTCCAGATCTTACATTATACTAAATTAAAAATTATGATATACATTCGAATGTTTTTCGAATCACATGCCAGATGATGACTGCACGCGTACATTTGGATGAACTGAATTTTTAACTAAATTAAAGAATTCCTTCCATGTCTTTCTTCAAACTGCAATTAACTGTGATTTCAAGGTTCCAAATTCCAAAAAGAATTTCATATATTACAAAGTTACTAAGTAACATTGAATAACTAAGATGTGTTTAATTTTTGTGAAATTTCATTGCAAAATAACTAAAAGTTCATCTCTGAAATATGAATAATTTTAATATAAAAATTATTGTTTAAAAATCTGTAAAATGATTGTTTAGGTGTCAACTACCATTTAAGCACTATTATTACTACTAAATTCAAAATAACAAACGCAATAATAAACAGTTCAATTTTATACCTTAGAGAATGAAAAAATGTATTTATAACAAATTTGCGAAAAACTTCACTGATTAAAAATAAAGCATTCATATGATGAAATCGATTTTTAAAAATAAATCTCGATGAAAAAATGTAACATAATTTAAGCTGCAAAGGCAGAAAACTATCATGAAGTTTTTGCTTCGTGATTTTTTTTAAATATTTTTTTTTAATGTAAAAAGTAATTTTTTGTAGAATTTACAATACAATGGATAAAGATTCATATCGTACATTACAGGGTGAGTCATAAATATCGAAACAATAGGCTATCTTCTTAAATATTGTCCCTAGACCCATACTTTCAATTGGAAAGTTTCATAAAAAGGTGAATTTTTGATAAGATAAGTTGCCCCATGGGGGGGGGGTCTATTTTAAAAAATACGAAAACTAAATTTTTATACGGACCCCAGAGGATAAAACTTCCAGTTAAAAAAAAAAATTCCAGATCCGATCCTGAATTGAACAAAAAAAAATCATCTCGATATCTACAAATCCCCGAGAGATATTAAAATCCAAAATTTTCAAGAATTCGTGACTTAAGCATACCTTTGAGCGCTGCGGAATCAGTTCATTTGAAGTACAATTTAGAGATCGACCATAAATTTACGCATTGTTAAATGTCGATTCAATACTTTAACTTTTAGATATAAAATAAAAGCGTATAGGTTTTTGCTTTAAACTTCCTTGAAATATGCTAGATATCTGCAATATCTCGACCTTGGCACCAACATCACAACTGGCACGACCCACTGGGCTGGCCGTCTTATTAAACACTTATTAAAAGTGTTATTAAATTAAGTGATATTAATTAAACTGTCATTTAAAGTATCTTATAAATTTATTGCCGCAGGCAATAAGTTTAGTGAAAATAGTAATAGCGATAATGACTCTTCTATTAATGGAATCATTGGAAATATATTTTTATAAATTATATAGAAATATATTCTAAAATCTATTTTTTTACTATTCAGCTTCAGAATTTATGATGGTTTTAAACCTAATTTTACTTTCTTCTATCTTTACAAGAAGAAAGTATTGGATTCAAGAAAATTTTGAATTCTAGTTTTCGACGGATTCACACGTTTTAGTGCTCAGAAATACCGAAAAACATGTTTTTACAAAATGTCTGTCTGTGAGTCACTGCACAAGGAAAAAATTTGAAATCGACGTGATAAAAAATTAAGTTTAAATCAAATGACGCATTTAAACAGTAATGAAAGAGGGCGAGAATGGCAAAACTTAAACAAAATCTGAAATCGGAACTGTACAGGACGGAGTTAATCACCTAGAAACTTTTAAAAATCATTTAAACGTTAGGAGCTTAAAACTAAATGCACTTTTCTGCATCAAATGTTTTTATTTCAGTATTTCTCATTTTTAAACTAACATAAGTCAATAACCGTCGGCGTCGGTTACGGTAACAGACCCGCGAGTTCAATAATTTTTTAACATCTCCCCCTCCCACCCCCCCCAAAAAATGTCCAACGTGCCGAAAGAAGTTTTCAGCTCAGAAAATTTATTTTTAAAAATATGATTTGTTTGCACAAAATTGCATCTTTTTTTTATATATTGCTATTTTAAGTACTTTTATATAAAAAAAATTTATACTATTTGAAATGCTGAATCAAAATTGAAAGTTAGACATTTTCATTTAATCAAAAGAAAAAAAAAATCAATGCGACAAATAATAGTTTGAATTATAACAATTTTAATTTACTTTAAAGTTTTTGAAATTTTTTTAAAAAAAGTCTTATGATGTGATAATGCTTACAAATTATATGATTAACCATAAAATATTCAAAATTCTAACTCTATTAATAAATAAATAAAATAAATGTTTCCTGGACGCATTAGAGCAACATTGTTTCTTCAATTACACGCATTTCAATTTGTGTCTGATCCCTTGAAATCTCATAATTTATTAAAATTGTCATAACTCTCTGAGTTTTGAAGAAAACAAGATGAATTTGTTTTTATTCAGTTAAGGAATGGACAGGAAAATTTTTTCTAACTGGAAGTTTTATCCTCTGAGGGCCATATAAAAATTTAATTTTCGTAATTTTTAAAATAGACACCCCATGGAGTTGGAATTTATCTTATCAAAAAATTCACCTTCTTTTAGGATTTTTTGCAATTGGATGTATGGGTCTAGGGGTAATATTTAAGGAGATAGCCTATTGTTGCGATATTTATGACTCACCCTGTATACGAAACTAAAAATCAGGTTACTTATTTGAATGTTTTTCGAATCACCCGCCAGATAATGTTTGCAAACGTATATTTAGATGAACTGAATTTGTAACTAAATTCCATGCATTCTTCATTATGTTGCAATAAACTGTAATTTCAAGGTTCTAGATTCCAAAAATAATTTTCTATATTTCAAAATTATTATGTAACGTTGATTAAATAAGATATATTTTATTTTCTGCGAAATTTCAGTGAAAAATAACTAAAAATTATTCTCTGAAATTGAATACATTCAGTATAAAAATATTGTTTGACAATCTGTAAAATTACTGTTTAGATGTCAAAAACCATTTAACCACAATGATTACAATAACTAACGCAATAATAAATAGTTGATTTTATACCTTAAATAATAAAATTTGTGATAAATTTGCTACAAAGTACATAGATTAAAAATAATTAAATTCATATCCAAATTGATTTTTAAAAGGAAATATCGATGAATATTATGTAAGTTAATTTAATTTGGTAAGACAGAGAACTACATTAAAATTTTGACTTCGTGAATTTTTAAAATATTTTTAATTTAAATTTAAAAAAAATCCATTTCGTAATTTATTATGCAATGGATAAAGATCCAAGTCTTACATTATACGAAACTAAAAACTATGTTAATTATTTGAATGTTTTTCGAATCACATGCCAGACGATGACTACATACGTACATTTGGATGAACAGAATTTTTAACTAAATTAAAGAATTCCATGCATGTTCTACCCCATGCTGCAATAAACAGCAATTTCAAGTTTCTGAATTCCAAAAATAATTTCACGTATTTCAAAGTTAGTAAGTAATGTTGAATAAACATGATGTGTTTTATTTTCTGCGAAAAGTCATTGAAAAATCTAAAAGTCATTCTCTGAAATTGACAATTTAAAAATAAAAATGACTGTTTAACTATCTATGAAATGATTGTTTAGGTGTCAACTACGATTTAACCACTATTATTAGTAATAAATTCAAAACAATTAATGCTGTAATATATAGTTGATTTTATATCTTAGAGAAAAAAATATATTCATAATAATTTTGTTATAAATTACACAGATTAAAAATTATAAATTCATATGTTGAAATCAATTTTTAAAAGGAAATATTCACGAAAATAATGGAACACATACTAAGCTGCTCAAACAAAGTGACATTTTAAAATTTTTGCTCCATGAATTTTTGAAACATTTTCTTTTAAATTAAAATAAAATACCATTTTTCATACATAATACATAGTTCATACATAACAGGAAATTCAAAATTATGTTATTTATTTGAATATTTTTCGAATCACATGCTTCACACAAACATTCCAATGAACTAAATTTGTCACTAAATGAAACAATCCATGGTTGCCTTTCTTCATTTATCAATAAACAGTGATTTGAAGGCTCTAAATTCCGAAAATCATTTATCATATTTCAGTGTTGTTAAGTAATGTTGGATAAATAAGATGTGTTTTATTTTCTGTGATATTTCATGGAAAAAGAACGGAAAGTTATTATTTAAAATTGAATAGTTTGAATATAAATTTAATGCTTAATCATTTATAAAATGATTGTTTAGGTATTAACTGCCTTTTAACCACTATTATGACTATTGACCCCTTGGGGACGAGTGACACGTATACATGCCGCAAAAAAGGCTTAACAATCCTCCTTTATCGCCCCCAGTAAAATTTTTATGTAAAATTTGCCTTATCTAATCGAGGCATTTTCTCTATTTAATGAAATACAAATTTCTGTTTTAAAAAACTGGTAACAAAGCACTAAAAATTTCGTAAAAGGCTCCCGTCGCGGAGGGGTTAAATTCAAAACAATTAAATAAATAAAGTAGTAATAAATAGTTTATTTTTGATCTTAGAAAAAGAAAAAAATGTTTATAATAAAATTGCGATAAATTACGCAGATAAAAAAATGCATTCGTATACTAAACTCGATTTTTAAAAGGGTGAAAATAATGTAAATAATTTCAATAAAAATAATGTAACATAAATTAAGCTGTTAAGACTAAAGTTTTCGCTTCATGAATGTTTTAAATATATTTTATTTTAAATTAAAAATAAATTCCATTTTAAAATTTTTTGTACAGTGAATAAAGGTCCAAATCTTGCATCATACGAAACTAAAACTTATGTTACTTATTTGAATGTTTTCCAACACATGCCAGGCGGTGAACGTACACGTATATTTCGATGTACTGGTTTCGTAACTAAATTAAACAATTCCATGCATGTCTTTCCTTTTACTGCAATAAGAAAATGTAATTTGTGTAACCACAAATTTCAAAATTCCAAAAATGATTTCTGCTATTTCAAAGTTATTAAGTAACGTTAAATAATTAATATGTGATTTATTTTCTATAAATTGTCATTGAAAAAAAAGCTAAAAGTTACTCTCTGAAATTGAATAATTTTAATATAAAAATTAATGTTTAACAATCTGTAAAATGTTTATTTAGGTATCAATTACCATTTAACCTGTGCTATTATAATTAATATCAAAACAAGTAATGCTGTATTAAATAATTGATTTTGTACGTTAGAGAATAAATAAAAGTTTACAATAAATTTGCGATAAATTAAAAGAGATTAAAAATAATAATCGAAATTGATTTATAAACGAAAATATCAATGAAAATAATCTAACACAATTTAACCTGTGAAGAGCGAACTATATTGAAGTTTTCGTGAATTTTTTAAATATTTTCTTTGAAATTAAAATGGAATTCCATTTTAGAATTTATTTTACAATGGATAAAGGTCGAAATCTTATATTATATTAAACTAAAAATTGTGTTACTTATTTGAATGTTTTTCAAATCACATGTCAGATGATGACTGCACACTTTTTTGGATAAACTAAATTCTTCCCTAAATTAAAGATTCCATGCATTTCCTTCTTTTATATTACAATAAACTGTAATTTCAAGGTTTAAAATTTTAAAAATCATTTCTTATATTTTTAAGTTATTAAGTGACGTTGAATAAATAAGTTTTTTTTTCTATTACGTGTTTTATTTTCTGAAAAAATTCATTAAAAATGACTAAAAGCTATTCTTTGAAATTGAATAATTTTAATGTAATAATTACTGTTTAATGATCTGTAAAATGATTGTTTAGGTGCCAACTGTCATTTAACCACTATTGTTATTATTAAATTCAAAACAACTAATACGTTAATAAATAGTTGATTTTATACCACAGAGAATGAAAAAATGTTTATAATATATTTGCTATAAATTATACAGATTAAAAATAATAAATTCATACATTGTAATCTATTTTTAAAAGGAAATCTCGCTGAAGATAATGTAACACAGATTAAGCTGCTAAGACCGAGACCTATTTTGACGGTGGTTTTTTTCGTGAATTTTTAAAATATTTTTCATTTAATAAAAAAAAATCCATTTTAGAATTTGCTGTGCAATAGATCAGGGTTCAGATGTTACATTATACGAAACTAATAATTTTAGTTACTTATTTGAATATTTTTTTAATCACATGATAACGCACACGTTTGAATGAAATGAATTCTTAGCTAAATTAAGTATTCCATGCATGTCCTTCCTGGTATTACAATAAACTGTAATTGCAAGTTTTCAAATTCCAAAAATAATTTTTCATATTTCAAGGTTATTAAGTAACGTTGAATATAACGTTTTATTTTCAGTAAATTAAATGTCAACTATTCAGTAAATTTAACGAAATGTATTATTTCAAATATTTAATTTTCATCTTAAAAAAAAAAAAAAAAAAAAAAAAAAAAAAAAAAAAAAAAACATTTTAAAGAACAAACGTGTCTGTGCGTAACATTGAAGTTAATCTAAGGGTGGATAAGACAGACAATACTTTAATTTTTATTAGCTTTTATTGAATTTTTTTAATGTTCTAAATATCCCATATTTTCATTTTTTACACCATAGAATATTAAACGATTATATACTTTCAAATGTTTTTTTCCCCTTAAAAACTACTTCGCGATTTATTTTAAAGCTGTGTCACAGATAAGTGTATTTTACTATAAATTTAACCGTCATAAAATTTGAATTACTCTGTTAAATTAGAAAAAAAATAATTACAGAATATATATGAAAAAATTCCAAAATTGCACGTTAAGAGAAGAAAATGGGTTGCGTTCGTCTTATAACGAAGTGTTAAAAATATTCAGATCTTCCCGTCATAGTATACAATACTTCGGATACAGTGCAGTGGGAGAAATCTTTTGTGCATCCCTGTAAATGCAATCTTATTTCTCTTATGCCTGAAGTAACTTGTTGTAAACCTTGCCAAAATATATCAATTTCAAAAAAATTGAAATATTTAATGTAATTAAAACACGCCGAAACAGTATTGTATCCCTTCCTTAACATTATGTGATGGAATACTTTTGTGTTGCCTTGCAAACTAATACAAACTGTTCTTTGCACCACAGATTGTACAGAATGTATATTTAACACATACTTTATAGATGCATATCAGTTTTATTTCATTCTTATTACGTTCGAAAGTGCCTAACATCATTTAAATGCCTTGAAACTATTTTTTCCCATTGGCCGTAAAGTAACTGATGACTTTTGATTGTCTCTGTAATTAATTTATGCATTCAATTTTCAAAAAAAAAAAAATATTAAATAACTCGACAAAATTATGCAATAATTATGAATGTTAAATTTCAAACGACTCGGTTGGGTAGCTTAAGCTCTGTTATACGCGGGCAGATGGACCGACTGAACGACAACTATAGGAGATTCATACTGACATAATTTTGAACGCACCTAAAAAGGGGAAATATAGCACGTTTTCAGCTCATAAATTTTAAAGAATATTGCAAACATATCAAAAATACGATAATATGTCATCAATAACACCAAGGATCTAAAGGTACTTCTAAAAAAAATCAGACGATTTCTTTAATTAGTGTATAAGCATTCTAGTCCAGTCATTTAAGCTTAAATTAGGTAAGAATCTCGGAATTCGAGATACCCAGCTGTAAGTCTGTAAATACTTGTATATTGACACCCTAAAAGTTGTCTCAAAACCTACATATGGTAGGGTGTAGGCAACTGTTAAATTCCAAGGTCAAAGTTCACAAAAATCGGTTTTTTGCGCTTTTTTTGTAAATATCTCATTTCCTATACGTTTTTTGCTATTTGTATTTATTATCAATATTGTAGAATACAAAATTCTCTACAAATTTTGTTTGAAAACATTTTTCATACGTCGAACCGTTTTCGAGATAGAGGACGGAGAGCGCGCGGTCACAGCATCACTTCAGATCAAACGGTGCCTCCGGTCGAAAACGCGCCATATATAGTTGATGAACTATCGATAAATCAATGATTATAAATATTTATAAATTTTTATTAACTAATATATTATATTTTATCTTTTTCTTTATGCATTGTATAGTATAGTTACGACCGTCTTCTCTTTATTTCAGGTAACTGTTCTTGGTAACTTCGGACATACAATTTCAAGAAATATGGCTGATTTGTGTTTTCTATGTAATAAGTCAGATTCAGGAGGTGAATCGCTTATTGAAGTAGTGCGCGGTATGAAAACTCTATGAACTGCAAGTGTCGAACGAAACGACGGAAAAATTTATTATTTAAAATCAGTAACCTGTGTTAAAGTGTATGAAATGTGCCGAAGTGTTTACATTAGTAAAAACTGTATCCAAGCAGCAAAACGGAAACAAGAAGAAGGAGAAACTATAACTTCTTCATTAGTACTCCGTAAAAAACGAGGTGCAATGTTTGATTTTAAGAATCAATGTTTATTTTATGGCGAAGTTGCTGATGAGGCTGCAGAGAAAAAGAAAAGAGAAAAATACAGGCGGAAGATAAAAAATGCGAGTACTCTTGAGTTCGAAGATAATGTTATCAAAAAAGCAGAAGAACGTGCGGATGATTTCGAAGAATTGGTGAAAAGTCGTATAATTTTACAGTATGATTTGGTCGCTGCTGAAGCGACGTACCATGTTGCTTGCATTACAAACTTTTCAAATAAATCATCATCATCATCGCCTCTTGAGAAACCTCGTCAAGATAGTCTAAATAATGTGACGTTCATTGTTGATGGCGGATTTCTTCTTCATCATGTTGTATGGAGCAGAGAAGATACTTTATCTATTATTTTTGATAAATACATTAATTATTTAAAAAGGCATTACAGTTCCAAAATAGTTGTTGTATTTGACGGATATTCAGACTACAGTAAGAACGTAAAAGCTATGGAGCAGCAGAGAAGAACTGCTGCACTTTCAAAAAAGTATAAAGTCTATTTAGATGAAACAATGGTTGTATCAGTTACTCAAGAAAAATTCTTATGAAATCGAAATAACAAAGATATGTTCATTAATACCTTAACTGAAAAATTACAAGCTGCAAATATTACTACTAAACAAGCCAGAGATGATGCGGATGTTCTTATTGTTGAAACTGCAATTGAAGAATCAAAGTCTGAAAAAACTGCAGTTATAATAGGACAAGATATTGATTTGCTTGTCAGTTTAATTGGGCGTACACTGTCTTACGAACAAGAAATTTTCTTTAAAAAAGTTGGTAAAGGAAATGTAAAAACGGAGATATACTTGACTAAAAGTTTTGATAATTATCCTCATTCCAAAACACATATTTTATTTCTGCATGCATTAAGTGACTGTGACACAACTTTTGCGCTTTTTAAAAAGGGAAAAAAAATCATTTTCAAAAGTTTATGAGAAACTGACGAATTTGGATGATATAGCTGCAGTATTTGAGGAAGAAAATAGTTCGGCCCAGAGATTATTAGAGAGTTGAACTCAAATCTTATTGGCAGTCTATAATGCTCCGAAATCTGTGAAAAGTCTCGATCATTTTCGTTATATGCATTACGTCAAGTCTACAAAACTTAATAAACCTGTTCATCTTTCAATTCTTCCACCAACAAGTGCAGCTTCTCATCAACATTTCAAACGTGTATATTATCAAGTTCAAACTTGGTTAGGGCATGATTTGGAACCCCAGGTATGGGGTTGGGCAATGCAAAACGATTTTCTGGAGCTTATCATGACAATTTTACCACCTGCTCCAGAAGATTTGCTAAATATAATTTTCTGCAACTGCAAGAATGGTTGTGGTTCGCGATGCGGATGCAGGAAAGTGGGCTTTCAATGCTCTTTAGCTTGTGGCCAATGTAATGGGCAAGCTTGTCTCAATGCAGAACCATATCAGAGAGACATTAGCGAAGATTAAACCTTTGACCCCGAAATCATGGAACAACTTGAGACAAATATCGTTGAAGACGATAATGAAGACCAGTTTGAAATTTACCAGCAGCCGAAAGACGACGTTGAAGAGGAAGAAGATGATTAAAAACATAAATTATAGTTTTTGTGCCCTTTATTCCATTTTTTTACTTTTAATAAAATAAATGTATTGAATAGTATTTTTTAATAAAACGATTAATTCATAATTTATTTGTTTTTTTTTCATCATGTAAGAAGTTATTAATATTATATTAATTAGGTTAAAATTTAAATATAATTCCTATATTTTCATTAACAATTTTGCAATTACATGGACAAGTAAGTGTTGTTAAATATATTAATACTGAATAAAAAGTGGATAGGTTAGGAAAAAAATGATATATGGCGCGTTTTCGACCGGAGGCACCGTTTGACCTGAAGTGATGCTGTGACCGCGCGCTCTCCGCCCTCTATCTCGATAACGGTTCGACGTATGAAAAATGTTTTCAAACAAAATTTGTAGAGAATTTTGTATTCTACAATATTGATAATAAATACAAATAGCAAAAAACCTATAGGAAATGAGATATTTACAAAAGAATCCCAAAAAAAAAACGATTTTTGTGACCTTTGACCTTGGAATTTAATAGTTGCGTACCCCCTACCATATGTAGGTTTTGAGACAACTTTTAGGGTGTCAATATACAAGTATTTACAGACTTACAGCTTGGTATCTCGAATTCCGAGGTGAACTTACTATAATGACTGGATTATTCGTATTTCGATTAAAATGAAAAAATATAAAAATTTCGAATACAGAAAAATGAGTTTAAACACTGACATTTAACCCCTTTGAGGTCGGTTGCTCTTTTTTGGACCACGCAATTTTAATTTGTAAATGCTTCATTCGCACCAAAATATTTGAATAAACAATTTCATTTTATCAACTAGGTGAACGCAAGCTCTTGCATGTTTTGAAGTACTTTTCTGTAATTTCTGATGTCATTCAATCATTTCAGAATTTTTTAGAAACGTACTTTGTCTCTTACAGCGTTAAATCGACGCTTAACGACATGCCTTACGCAGATTAAATAAATTTCTTTCAACATTTATTGATTCATTCCAAAATTTGGACAAAATGTTCTATAAATACTAAGCAACATTTAAAAACAAAAATATAAACCTCGACATTTTTTACTTTCTAAATATTATTCACTTTTCGAAATGACAGGTACGGGGCTTCTTAAAATCAACATTAATCTTTTTGAACATATTCCAATCTGTTTAACTAAGGAGATAACGTTACACCAATAATTTAAATGACAATATTCATTGTTATTCCATATTTACATCTTACATAATTTATAATTAATATGAAGTTTCTGTAATTTTAAAGTTATTCATGACATAAAAGTTTCATTTATATCACAACAGAGAAGCCTGAAACTACAATCTTAAAGTTTCGTTAAATCTTATATTAACTTCAATTCAACATATTAATGTCGTTTATGAGTTTTAAGTAGACATTTAATTATACATTAATCAGAATTTTCAAAGTTCGTTATTTCAAAGTTAATTATTATAGAATTTACATAATATGAGCTTTTCGGCGGCTATGTTCAGATCAGATAATTAGTTTTAGGTACTGAATGTCATTTTCATTTTGGTCATTGCAAGTTAAGCATGCAAAATAATATTAGATACAGCCTGGTTTATTTTAAAGGATCATGGAAGATTATATGATTGCAAAACTTATAGTTTAGGAAGTTTTTTCCATTTTAGATTATTTGGGTATCGCGGATCGCCATTTTTTAAAATCTCATACTTGCCATTTTTTGAATAAATTTAAATAGTTGTAGAAAACAAAATTTTAAACTAATTAAGAAAATTTAATAATTTCTATTATATCTTAAAACAATCAGATAAAAAAATAAATATAAAATTGACTGTTTTATTAATAATTTAAGAGTGGTCTTATATTTATGAAACTACAGGTTTTCGTAAAGTCACTTGGCATGAAACAAAAAACTATATAAACTTTTCTTCCCTCAGCAAAATAAACATTATAGAGTTATTTATGTTCATAAAACTACTCTTAAATTCAAACTAATTTTGTTGGAAAAAAAGATTAAATTTTAATTGGTCTTATAATTTTTAACTCACTGTTATTATATTTACTGTTATTTAGTTTATGCTACAGTATACCTTTTCTCTCTTTTGGCTCTGTTCGTTTTAGAAATATAAATACTACAAGACATGGTTGTAAAGTCTCAGCCCTCTTTAGATCATCACCTAAGAGGTTGGTAGCTTAGAGTGCCACTCGGTAAATAACCAAGGCTAGGTTATTAAATGGAGAATCAATTTATTATCCGTAGAAACACAAAGATCCTCTGAAATAATATATACAGCATTTAAATTATAATAAAGGACATAGACTCTTTAACCAACCATCTTCAACTTTAGTTCAGTTAGAGTTCCTTAAACCCAATGTTCGTAGCTAACGTAAAGTTCGTTAAATGTTTCGTTAGCTTACACAAGATGTAGAAATTAGAACTTCCGCTATCGAGCTATTTACTGCGCACTAAAAGTCAAAGATAATCACTTTATCTGGCCTCTCAAGATGAGAGCAATCACTGTCTCTCCTGGCGGGAGCACACTCAGCGATTCCACACAGGCCTCTGTAATCAGATCAGCCTCTAAGATCCTCTTGCAGGATCTACTCTTACAGCTGTCAATCCGAGCTGCTTCACTCTATCCGAGGGAACACTGGACTCCTCTCTGATTTCCTTCTCTTAGCCCGATCCAGGATTTTCTCTAGAACCCCCCCTTAGAGATCACAAACCAATCATGAACATTAATGATCTTTCTCACATTAAATGAATAGTAAAATCGTGCTCCTATTGGCACCTGAGCTTCGCTCCAGACCGCCCAGTAACGGCGCCAGGGTGTCTGGCTTGCCGACCGTCTCGTATTTTCACTTTGCGTCGGAGTGTTACCAAAGGGCGATGCAAGAGGTCGACCCATTCATCCGACTGTCTCAGACCAGTTGGTTTCGTTGATCGATAATGATATAGTGATTCTTTATAATATCGCCGCCAGTTTCACTTTGAGAATAAGAGTCACTATAAGTTAACAGTTTATGGCGAAGCCTATTTCAGAAATAAATGCATCTTTCTGCTATTTTGCTTTAAAAATCTGTGATAATTCTGATTTATCACAGTGTCACCAATAAATCCTCAAATTGACTTAATTGTTTCATTACTCATTGCAAATTATGATATGTTGCTTTGTTTTAAAGTTTGTGGGTAATAAAGAATGATTCACTGTTGATTGCCCTTCCTAAGTCAAAAAGATAAATGCGTTTTTAAACATAATTCTCCATAAATGAGGAATTCTCCCAAGGGAATAAAATAATAAAAAAAATATCACATTAAACAAGCATGTTTTGAATTAGTTTGACAGTTTTCAATGTGCAATTATAAAATATATTAACACTGGTAGAAATTATTTTAAAACATATGAGTGCAGTATACACGACTTTGCCAGGTGTTGTTTTGCGCCTAGTATTTTCATTATAAATACAAAAACGATATGAGTATGAAACCCACATATATTGGCGGTGTCACGAGTTTAATTTAATTGAAATCGACTTAAAGATAAAGGACATAGATAATGAAACAATAAAGTCCCGTCGATCTGAAGGGAAAAATAGATAGCTGAGAAGTGTCCTTTCGGTCAGGAATGTAACTCTGTTTTTTTTTTAAATTTTCTCGCCGTGTTAGTTCAGGGAGAAAACTTGTTCAGGCATAGACCCCAAGGTGCGCGGTCGATTTTTCTTGAGTGGAATTTTCGGACTGATAGAATGTTGAAAGATGGGCAAGTGTATAGGCTCCGGCGTACATATCCGGGAATGTGGAGGTCAAGGGTGATCCACCCATAAATCTATTTAGATACCCTAATTTGCAAGGGAAGTAGCTCATTTTAATAAACTGCCCCAGTATACAAAAAGTAATTGCTGGATGTAACTTTATATCGACTTAGATTGCGTATATATGAATTCTTAACTGTAAATAATGTTTTTTAAATAATTTATGAATATATTGTTTGTTTACTTTAAATGAATAAGCTTAGCATTCTTTCTGATAATCCTTCACAAAACGTGTCCGATATCTTGTGTTTATTTCGGTTCTGAAAGCATATCAAAATAAAAGAACATTATTTAAAAGTCTGTTCCAGTGATATTCATGGTTTTAGGAAAATTCACCAACGGATAGAACAAGAGAGAGTGCAACAACAACATATATTGTAGAAGGATATTAGATTGCAATAGGTAGTATTCTTAAGAAATCTACCTAAAGGATGCCTGAAGAAAAAAAAATACAACTAAATGAGAGACATAGAAAAATGTATTTGCATTACAACTCGTTTTTAGCTCACAGGCTATCATAGCCTGAGAGCTTATGTGCCCTTCGTTCTGTATATACGTTCGTACGTTCGTGCGTAACGCCATAACTCATGATAAAAATATGAAATCCACTTGAAATTTTGTATATAAGTATATCCTCACAAGGCGCTTCCCTGATTAGTTTTTGGAGTTCATTCGATTTGTGTAAGAGGGGGAACGGGGGGCTCATGCCCCTCCCCTTAAGTGATATAAACGGGATTTTCTTGCAGAATTAACAGTTTTCGTTCAAAATTTAGATATAGGATCATTCTGATGAGGCGATACCGTGGCTGTTATAGGTGTTCATTGAATAAGTATAAACAGGGGAAGGGGGACTCATGCCCTTCCCTTTAATTGATATAAACGGGATTTTTATACAGAATTAACAGTTTTCGTTTAAAATTTAGATATAGGATCATTCGGATAAGGTCATTCCGTGACTGTTATTAGGTGTTCATTGAATGAGTATAAACAGGGGGAACGGGGGTTCTAATGCCCCTCCTCTTAATTTTTATAAATGGGTTTTTCAAGCAGAATTGTCAGATTTTGTTCAAATCTCTGAATAGTTTTGGAAGTTTAATGGTTAAGTATAAAAGAGGGGATAACTCCTCTTAAATCATATAACTGCTAAATGGGTTTTTATTAAGAATTATCCGATTTGCTCTGAATTTTGGATGTAGATTTTTTATATGATAAAGCATGTCCTTGCTAGTTTAAGAGGTTCAATGATTAAGTATAAAAAAGGGGAAAGATGAGAGCTGTTTCCCCTTCTTTATTTTTTTCGAACGGAATTAACCCTTGAAAATATAATGCTGTAATGTACAATTAGTATGCATAGCCTGTGAGCTCAATGCCATCAGTTTAACTGGGCAATATTCTTTTTATTTACTGTAGAGACGGATACATTAAAAATTTCACTTAGGCACATTAATAGATAATGGGAATTTACGACTTTTCGGCAAGCCTATTTTATGCTGTTGAAACAAAGGAGCATTATTATGCTTAAATTGGATTTTCAAAGGCGAAAAAAAATTTAAATCTACACTAATTTGTAGCTCTACAAAAAAAAAAAAAAAAGTACCAGCTTGAAATGGAGGTATTTTAATATTTAATCGCAATTATTGAAATGAGACAATAATTGCGACAATAATTCAATGTGAGAAACCGTTTTCTGTTTTGAGTATGAATCCGTATGCATCCAGACGACACGACGCCATTTTACATTCGCATTTAATCCTCCTTCCTAACTTTTTAATTGCAGTTAAAATAGCAAACATAAGGTAAGCAATATTATTATTATTATTTACAGATTTAAAATATAACACTAATAATGTTTGCATGTTCTTTTTAAAATTATATCATGCTTTTAACAGTGTACTGCCATTTCAGCAACAAAGGCGACATGGCTGAATTTAACGAGAAGTATTTATCTTTTGTATAACAGTTGTAATCAATCTTTGACACAGTTTTGTTTATTTGTTAACTGACATAGTTAAGCATATTATACTATGCATTTAATTGTATAATTCTTATGTAATTTAATATTATATGTAGCTTATATTCGTTGTTAAAAAAAAAAAAAAAAAAAAAAAAAAAAAAAAAAAAAAAAAAAAAAAAAAACTTAGAAATTCCGAATTAATCTGTGATAGTTACGAGTAATTATACTTTTTTGTTACAAAATTGTTTTACAACGTGTGACTATGGCGTTTTTCCGTTCTCTAATAAAATATATTGTTACCGAAAATTCATTATTAGATGTTTTTTAGCTTACTGGAAGCTTTATTAACAGTGAATAAAAATTTCATAATTTTTATTTCATTCTGTGAGATGTTGATACTGAAAGAGTTAAAGAGTTTGTTATGTTCTTATTTTTGATTTTATTAAATTGGTAAAACATAATTAAAATCATCATGGGTGCCCATTTGATAGTATTTAGCGGAAAAAACTCAGCACTTGCATGGGGGAAGGATATTTTCAATAAGTAATTATCTGTCAAATGAACCAAAAAAGGATTAATTTTAATGCTAAACATATGTATAAATGATAATATAAAAAAAATTAGAGGTGCTACAGCTCCATTCTGCCTTCCCTCACCTTATACACACAAGTAAGGGAGCTGTGGAACAGAAATTTTTAACCATGTAAATATAAGATCTGACCAACTTTTAAATGTTTAAAATTTATGTTACAGGAAAATTTTCTCAATCAAAAATAAGTTTATCAGACTCTTTGCTTGAAACTATTTATTTTAAGTTATGACTGTATTAAATTTAAAATGTAATCTTTAAATTATTTTTTTACTTTGCTGCTAAAGTAAACTAAGTAAGTGGTAGTGTGACTTTACACCAAAAATGGTGGCAACTAATTTGCCACAGAAAGTAGTGTTTGTTTACACCAATAGATTGTTGGTGGTTTATTACACTAATTTATTGGGATTTTTTACACTACTTTTGGTGGGAACTTTGTTGCTAACTTTTTTGGTGCAATTGAAACATTTTTAAAATAACTTTTATTTGTTGAGTTAAAATTCTGAATTTTTTGTGATTGTTAATCATATTATATGTAAACAAAATCACATATTTTAAAACATACATATATATGAATTTAAAGTTTCTTAAAAAAGTGGAGTAAATTAAAATCGTTATGACTCGAAATATTATTAGTAGAACTGACTGTTTTTATCTTCGTTTAAATAAACAGAATATATATAAGATTTAATTTTGATTCAGCATTTTAAAAGCATTTTTTTCAAGTTTTCTGAAGGAAAATTAAAGTAAAACAATCAAAAAATTCATATTCCAAGTTTGAGGCCTTTATCTTAAACGGTTCTTTGTTTGTAACAATTTGAATAGGAGAAATCACCTATTTAATTTGTAAAATAGTTGAAAAAAATTAAAAATAAAATCATATTTTCATAGGAAGCCGTTTCCATAACAACCATTAGATGAAAGCTAGATTTTGCAATCAAAACAATGCACAAAAGTTATTATTTCGTGTTCCACTTAAAACAGAAATAGGACTTAAACATCCTTTAAAAAAAATAATGGATAAAATTCATCCTTTGAGTTATCTGCAATTACATTATTCTTATTCGAAGTCGCATAATGTAGACCAAGGAACTTTATTATGGCCATATTTTTACCAAATTTAAACAATTATATGCCCAGATTTAACTCAAAAAACGATTTTATTTATTTTATTTCTCAAAAATAGACACTTCTCACTTTATCATGAATAAAAAAAGCATTTTTAAGGTTCATTTTATACTTATCCAATTTATGATTTTCTTTAAATGAAAGAAAAATATTTGCATTAACACCTTAAGAAAGCATATTTGTAAGAATTTGCATGCAAAACTTTTTATTGCTATATTTTTTATCAATAAGTTACTTATTGCTCTATTTTTTAATGCAATTCCTTATGACTGATATTTTGTATATATTTACTATATTGATAAAATAATATTATTTGGAAAAAGTATTTTTAAAAATCCCTTTTAGAAAAATATAGGAAATTTAATTATAAAACCTGACATTTACTTTAAAACTACGATTACAGTATATAAATTAAGGTACTCAACTTTTTAATATCTTTTAGAAAAATTAAAAAAATAATAATAAAAGGAGGAACGTTGCAAGCATATTTTGAATAAAACACATCGCATTGTATTTTATACAATGCAAAAGTGCATAGTATACTAAGCTTTAACTCATTTAACATAGTTTAATAAATATTAATTACAAATAGTAACATTAGTTGGTAACAGATGAAGATTTAAACTGAATAGAATATGGATCAAAGTTAAGCTAATTATGAAGAGTATGTTTCTAACCCCTGGCATATGCGCAGCAAATTGGGAAAGATATTCCGAGTTAAATTATTGGAAATTTAATGAAATTATAATTTAGCTGCCGTTTCAAACGGTAATCTATCACAATGACATATATATAATTAATAATGCCAATTGTCACCGGCCATGTTCGCATATCGGCCCTTAGGGAGGGTAACATTCTAACTGCGTTCAATACAATTTACCAAAATGAATTTGTCACTTGCGAAATATTTCAGAAGTCTACAATTCTGACAGTTGCTTGCAGTCTTTTAAATTAAATAAACACTAATCTTGGCTTATTAATGGCAAATAATCTGACCACGATATTTATTAGTCACAGGTATCCGTTTGAAGCATTACTTTACATATATAGTAAAGCTAATATTATTATTGCAAGAATGCTTTTGTATATGACAAATGCATATGTTATTTTATGAATGCAGATAAAATATATCCTTATGGTAATTTAGAATCATATTAAGAAGTCTACCGGAAGCATGATTATATTTCATATACTATTTATATGTGTGTTTTATAATGCTGGAATAAATATACAAACAAATAAATGTGTTATCCCTCTAAATGCATTTTTGATTCATTTTTGACATAAAGGAGGCAGATGGGATATTGATATTATGCGTTACTGAGAACTGTGAAACATAAATTAAATAAGATTTTTTACCACTTAGTATGTAGATTTTATTGATATTATAAAGTGTCGAGTATATATAAGGATCAACCGAAATAGGTTTTTAAAAGAGAAAGTAACCGAATTTCAATAATCTTCCTATTTTCGGCCGAAAGGGAAAATTAAAAGAAAATGTCCCTTTTTTACTTTCTTCTTTCTTCAACAGAAGAAAGTATTGTAATCGAATTTTTTTTCTTACGGTTTTTGACGGATTTACACGTTTTGGGGGTCAGATATTCCAAAAAACATGTTTTTACAAAATGTATGTCTGTCCGCGTGTGTGTGTGTCTGCCTGCGTGTTTGTCCGTACATCGTCATTCTACTATCAAAAAGTGTATGAAGATATGCATAGAATTGAACCAAATTTTTTGAGAATGTTTTTGACTCTGGCAATCAGATCCTCCTTCATTTTCGAAATATTCCGCCGGAAGAGGAATTTTTGTGTCATTTTCAATGTTGTACCGGCTAAAAGTGTATGAAATTATGCAAGGAATTGAACCAATTTTTTGTGTATGTCTGTGGCTAGCTGGTCCTCCCTGAATTTGAAAAAAAATCACCGGAAGGGGGCGCGATAATAGCGGTTGTTGAGTCATTTTCAATACTGTACAATCTAAGAGTGTATGAAGTTAAAAATAGAATTGAAAAAATTTCTTTGTGAAAGTGTATGGCTATGGCTAGTTGGTCCTCACTAAATCTGAAAAAAAAATCTGCCGGAAGAGGGCTGTGTCATTTTCAATATTGTACCACCTAAAAGTGTATGAAATTATGCATAGAATTGAACCAAATTTTTTATATAAGTGCATGGTTATGACTAGTAGGTCCGCCCTGAATTTGAAAAAAATCCGTTGGAAAGGAGTCCTATAATCACGATGTCTGTGCCATTTTCATAATTTTACGATAAAAAAAAGCGTGAACTTATGCATAGAACTGAACTAAAATTTTTGTGTATGATTATTTTTGGGTATGTCAAGTAGGTCCTTCCTGAATTTGAAAAGAAATCTGCCTATCATTCTATTGACCATCGGCTCGTGCAGAGACGAAAACTCGTCTTTATTCTGATGTAGTTATGCATTAGATCCAAGTTGGCACTCTGTGCTGTGACCAAATCTTTTTATTTTCAATAATTGTCATTAATTTATCTATGACATTGAGTACTTTTCTAATTATAGAAATTTCATCCAATAAAAAAGTTTAGTTATACATACCTTGATTTATCTTTTGTAAGGATGTTTGTAACAGGTTATTTGTTATACAATTTTTTCAAAGAGTATTTAAAACATATCTGTGGTTTAAAACTAAAAAATTCTATTTATGTTAAGCTTCCAGCTTGTAATGTGCGCGCGTCAAAAGCGTTTCCATCATAATTTAAATTGGTAATACATGCCATGCTTGCTTTATAATTTTTACTAATGCCTTGAATCCGCCGTGAGTGATAATTATAACGAGGATTTTACAAAAACAATGCAAACATATTTTTTCTCTTTTTTTACAGTACACTATTAGATTTCTTTTAAGTTCGCATAATTCACGGTGAGTAGCATTTTATCGATAAAATATCTCTCAAGGCATCATACCTGATCTTTAATTCATAATACTTTTATTACTGATAAGGACAATAGATTATTAGGTTGGTAATTAAAAACTTGTTAAAGTTTTCAACAATGAAATAGGTGAACATCTGCGTCCGACCAATCAATTAAAATGCCTTCGGTTATTTACAAAATATATGATAATGTTGTAAATATTTCTTATTTGTAGTAATAAATTTATGTAAAGTACAGGAAAAGCATTAATGACTTGTGACATTTATTTTACTAATTTTGTCAAAACTTTTAATCTCTGTTAAAATACCGACATTAATTACAGAGGGTAAACTTGCGTTATTGAAAGTAATTGTTGTAGATTTGCCATAATGTAACTTATTATATTTTTAACAATTAAAAGTTTATGTGTTATATGTGAAGGGTAATTTACTCCAACAAGTTAGTCCTGCATTCTTAATTATTATATATTAAAAAAATTATTTTTCTTGCTATTTTTTATTTTATATTTGATATATACACTCTAAAAAATAAAAGTGTAAATTTGCACACAAAAATGTGTAAATCGATGATACAAAAACGATTTGTTTATATGTGTAAATTTGTGTGTAAATTGCCAAAATACACACCTAATGTGTAAATTTCAAAATACACATTTCAGTGTGTAATTTGATGATAACACTAAGTGGGTAAAACTTATAATAATCACTCATGAAATACCCACATTAACATGTAATATGCGCAAGATTACACATATATCTGTGTAATTTTCTCACTCATTTATCTGTGTAATCTTCTGTGATTACACTGTTAAATGTGTATTGCGCAAAAAACACACATTATTGTGTTATTGTAATTTACACAGTTCTTTGCGTAATATGCAAAATACGCATATTCGATGGAGGTTCAATAACTATTGTGTCTAGTGTATATGAAATATCTGTACTGCAATGGGTTGATGTAGAATATCGATATATTTATGCTTAGTTTTAGAACCGTAGCTGCAATATTCATACAGTTTTGTAAGGAGGAGTAAAATGGGGGGGGGTGTAGTTGAAAATCTGATTTTTAGCTTATGGGGCTAGATTTGTGACAGTGAATTTGATAAAAGTACTGTTCTTTGGACTCGGGATCATAGTGATGTACACACTTCTCATCCACTATCACAAGTGTAGCATCATAAGCTCCAAATCAGCCTATCACAGTCACTCCCCTCCTCTTAAAAACTCCCTATAAATAGGTTTTTAGAACTTTACCCCTCCCTTTAAAACTATGCTACTATAGTAGCTACGGATCTAAAATTCATCATATAGCCATTTAAGACATTAGTTTTTGATATTCCTCATCAACCATCATAATACAAATATTACTTCTCTGTTAGTGGGGAAGTATGGGACACATTGTGAAATTTTCAATTTCTTTAATTATAAAATTGATTCTTCAAATTTTGTTCCTATATTGCTCAAGGACATTAGAAAATGTTTCATTTTGTATTCTATAAATCAAAGTTTTTGTATTTGTGTCAAGTAAAGTTGATTTTATTATTTTTGTAAAAAGTGTCCCATTCCTCCCTACTCTCCTCTAAATGTACACATAAAAACTGCTATTTTATTTTCTATATTCTTCCTTGCTTTTTAATTTTATATTTTCCCCTCATTTATATATTATTCAGAACATGCAATTAAAAATTAAGATAAAGAAAAATAATTAATTAATTAATGATAGATTTTAGACTAATCAGATGGAATAATCATAGTTGGTAATCTTGCAATCTCCACACTTTTTATTTTCAGAGTTCTGACTCAATTTTTCATTTTTTATTTTTCAGACTCAAGATACAAAGTCAATTATATTGAAGGTACTGTGTTACATACACTTATAAAAGTAAAATTTAAAATACAATAAAAAAAATAGAAAAAAGGTATGTAGACTTCATCTCACATACACACACACATATTATCTGCAAATATTTTAGCTGATTTGTTTATATATACATAAATCACCTATATTACATGTTGAATTGCTTTCTTTTCATAAATATTCATCATTACAAAGAATTTGCCATATAAAATATTATCAGGACTATCAAAAAAGCTGTTGAATCATTAAAGTAACATCTTTTGCATTACATTTATATTTAGAAACTAGCGGTCTTCGCCCGCTACGCTGGTCGGTTTATCTAAAGAAATCTTGAAGAAGTAGTTAGATAAGGTTCAGACATACATTAAAAAAAAAAAAAAGCAAGTCGATCATTCAAAAAACGTTGGGAAATATCAAATATTTACTGTAATTTTTTAAGAAAAACAAAGTTTCGAAAAAAAAAAATTAAATCGAAAAAAAAATTACACTGACATATTAATGCAAGGAAATTTTCCCAGAGAGAAAATTCGCCTTGAATACAATATTTCAAATTCTTTTAATTGCTTATAGGCGTTAATGCCAACATAGTGAAAAAAAATTCCATGCTGGGAATCGAACCCGGGCCATCAGTATGGCGCACTGACGTTCTACCGACTAAACCACATGGAACGACAGCCAGCTTGAAACTTTCTCATACTTAAGTAGACTGGCGAAAACATAACGATAGCGCGTTTTAAAATCGCACAGTGACATCTATTGGATTTTATATGTACTAAAAAACGTTATGTACTAAAAAACGTGAGCAGCGCACCTAATAGTTTCTTTTGTTTCTTTTTGTTACTTTTTTGTCTGTTGTCCGATTTTGATGAAACAAAGCCTATACACTGCCCGGGAGTGTGCATTCTTCATTAGTGAAAACCGCATAAAAATCCATTCAGTAGTTACGAAGATAACCTCGAACAAACAGACAGACAGACAGACAGACAGACAGACAAAAAATTCAAAATTTTTTTTTTTTGTGTTTCATTGGTTTTCTTTTATCGCCCTGACTCCATTTTTGTCAATTATCTTCAATGTACAGACACACCGGGTCCTACTGTTTTATTATATGCATAGATTTGTGTCTTAAAAAGGAAAAAAAAATACAAATATATTTTAACATTAATGAAATTAATCCTATCTTCATAAATAAAATTTTCAGATATTCTAATTAAAATTTTAGATATCAAACTAGTGTGTATTTTTATTTATCAGCTATAGTAAAAAATAAAACGAGAAATACTGTGTCTATATCCAAATATCAATTGACTCTTATAAATTTTCGAAATTAAAGCTCGTACAATTTATTTGATAATTACATTTGTGTCTTAAGTGTATAATCTCACCCAACGGGGGATATTTATGTAGAGGGGGAGGGAGAGAATGATAAGTTCGATTTTGAATATTCATTATGACACAACTGTTATATTTTTTTTTTATATACATACAATCATGTGTTTTATGTCATATAAGTTCTGTAATAATAGGCAAAATTGGAATGGAAAAAAGCATATTTGAAGAAAAAGCCATTACTTTAATCTAAGTTTTCTTCAGAATTTTTGATCTGGAGTTATTTTAAATCAAAGTATTTGCGCCATTTTGCAATTTACTTCTGTGTATTTTTATTAAATCTATAATTAACAAGAAAAAATTATGTGTTCTTTACTATGACTATTTTAGTGGAACATAGTTCTTCCGGTGTAATATTTTCAAATTAAAACACAGCTGAAAATTTAATGTAATTACGATAAAAAATTAAAAAAATTAATTTCTCAAAATTAGGAAATGTAACGTAGAAACTCAAAAGCAACGATATAGTTTTAATCGATGATAAACTTAGTTAACATTATAAGTTTCATAATTTAAAAAAAAATTCAATAAATAAATAGAACTTAGATGAATTGTTTAACTTATAAATCAGAATATATTATTTATAGATATGGTATACATTTGTATAATAGTTTATAAATAAACTATAATATCTTCCACGCAACCGAACCAAAATTTAACACCTCCCCCCCCCCCCCGAAAAAAAAAGATGTTAATGTTTATTTTGCTACTGTTAACATACATTCATAAATTCTTTTTAAGATGAAAAATTTTCCAGAAATAAATGACTTTAGATACAACAGTTGTTATTTTAATAGACATTTATCAGGAGTTATGCAATGTTGACATTTTTTAAGGCAAGTAAATTATACGTCTAAAAAATTCTTATACGTAAAAAACAATCCAACATGTATCATATACATTTATACATAAATATAAACAAATCAGATAAAAGGAATTGGAGGTAATACGGACGTATGACATTACATATCTTATATTTTATAAGAGAATAACTTATTATATACTATATTTTTCTGAACGAGAGCGCATGCAATCAGCTGGACCCACCATTAATTTTCAACTTAAACATGATGAAGCCAAGTCAACGAAGATTACGATTTTACAGTTTTATATGTTAGATTCACGTCTAACTCGGGGTTGAAGTAGTTCCTGAATACAACCATTAATTGCACTGCGAACTGAAGTTAAACTAAAATCACAAGTTAAACTTTGAAATGGATAAAAGTTTACAAGCTCCTATCCCTTTCGTAACGTCTACTTTAAAATTCACGCATTTATAATTTTTTCAACACAATAATTAGTGTAATTTCAGGAGTAATCTACATTTACACATTTTTATGAGTTTATGCACTGATAACAAACTTACAAACTTAATGCCATAAACTAAACACATATTAAAATAGGTATTTTTTATGACAAGTAGGTGACTTTAGAAATTTACACTCTTACCTATGTGTTTATCATTATGTGTAAATTACAATAACTTACCAATTTGTGTAAATTCAGACATTTTTCAGCATTTACACATTTATTTATGTTTTTCAAGTAATAACAAAATACACACTTAGTTTGTTAAGCTAAAATGCACATAAAAACAGGTAAAACTTTGCAAAAAGTGGGTAATTTTCATGTCATGTGTGTAATTTTAGGAATTTACACACATATATATGTAAATTTGTCTAATTTACACTTTTATTTTTTAGAGTGATAGGTTTTCATCACGGAAATATCTGTTTTGTTGGAAGAGTTAAATTTTGGTTGATATATCTCCAAACAAACATTTTAATTAGAATAACCAAATTGTGGTTAAACTAACCAAATACTATACAAAATTTAATTTAAAAATTTTGTCATTCCAGCCAAAATATTTGGTTGGAGCTATAATGACAAAAATTTGGTTATTTTAACAAAGTTTTTTCCATTTTACATGATCGATTTAAATATATATTTATAATTACATTGTGATTATTTAGACACATAAAAATAAATATATTGACAACTTTCTATAAATATATAAACAGTCATGCATAATGTATAAATACTTGAAGAGTAAGATTTTTTTAAATGTCTTTGATAGATTTGTAAAAATTAAAAGGAAAATGGACGCTTGTGTATAAAAAAATCAAATTATTTTTACAAGTCTTTCGCAAGTATTACAGATACCATGTCTTAATATTATTGTAAAAAATCGTTATGAAGATAAGAACTATACAAAAGAAAAAGCATCAAAAATATATAAATTTTTCGATGAAAATATATATTATGTTAATGAAGAACAGAAATTTTGCAATTTTGTAACTTTCCATTTAACTTCTAATTTTTAGAAAAATATCTTTAATGCAAGAAAAGAATTAAATAAGAACAACAACTAATACAATATTATATAATTACTATTACAATAAGATTACTTTTAAATTCTTAAAATTTACGGTGAATAACATTTTATCGATAAAATATCTCTTAAGTCATCATAACTGATCTTTAATTCATAACACTTTTATTACTGTCCATGACAATAGATTATTAGGTCGGTAATTAAAAACTTGTTAAAGTTTTCAATAATGAAATTAGTGAACATCTGCGTCTGACAAATCAATTAAAGTGCCTTGGGTTATTTACAAGATATATGATAATGTTGTAGATAAATCTTATTTGTAGTCATAAATTTATGTAAAACAAAGGAAAAACTTTAAAAACTTATAACATTTATTTTCACAAATTTTGTCAAAACTTTTAGACACTACTAAAACACCGACATTAATAACTGGAGGGAAAACATGCGTTATTCGAAATAATTGTTGTATATTTGCCACACTGTAGATTATTCTTTTTTAACAATTAAAAATTTATTTGTCATAAGGGAATAGAAATTTACACGAATAAATTAGTCCTACATTCGTATTTATTAAATATTTAAAATATGCATTTTTCGAAATATTTTTTATTTTATATTTCATATATAGATTTTCAAAAATACATAAAAATTAATATATATATTACAAATTTAAAATTTTTTCGCCAAAACTAACCTTTATACTACCTTAATTTTCTTATAATAATGTTCCGTACTTACTTAAAATTATTAAATTAAAATCTTGTTTCTAGATCTAATCTGTTAATCTGTATGCAGACGATATAAATTCTTAATTTGCCTTAAAAAACATTATTCCAGTATGCGTAAATTTAAAAAGATGGCTCTAAATTAAAAATATTCTTAATTAAAACTTTATTTCTTAATATTCCAAATAAAACTGATTTCTTCTATGTTTTTATCAACCCTTTTTAAGAAAATCTTATTAAATTTATTCCAAAACCATACCTTTCAAAAAATATCATTATTTTATTTTATCTATTTATTTATTTTTCCGCCGTCAACCTCTGATGTGTGCATTAATAAATTCATTTCTTTTCTTTTTCTCTTAAAATTAATCATTTATAAAAATCGTCTGCCTAAGAAATTATGAGTCGATTATAAATTGGTTAAATAATATATTTTTTTTAAAAATAAATTTATCGTCTGTGTAAAATAGTCTCGTATCTGGACAAGAATTCTGTTTACATAAAAGGATGATGGTTTGAGGTTACAGAATGTTCCAAAGGTGGAAGTCTCGAGATGAGAAGGGGAGAGATTCTGGAGTTCTTTCGTCGATGAGTACGGCTGGTTGAAGTAAATGATGGAATATTTTTTGGACATTTCGGTAAAAGATGGTTTGCAAAAAGGAGTTTTTCCCTCTATAATGACTACAGTTGAATAAATAAACTTACAGCCACCAATGAGTGATTTATTGCATATTCTACATTTATTTATTTTTTATTATTTCCCTCGCTGGCCATGACTTCTGTGCAAAGAACGGGGACCCTGGCGGTGATGTTTCTGGCTCCTAACTTTAAAATGTCACAGTCTTTTCTAGGGCCGGCAGGATGTTTTATGCCTGTGCTGCCTTTTTTGGTTTTTAAAGAAACTTGCTATGGAACGAAGTGATAATAAAAACTGTGGATCGCTGAATAATTTGCCCGTCATTATTGGATGTGTTCTTAAACAAGAACTGCCATAGTCTGATGATTTCTGGAGTGACAAAAACAGAGGAATTGTTCCTGTAAAGTGCTTTGAGTCGGCTTGATTTTTCTGAAGCCATGATTTCTTGAATGACTGCAGAAAAGGAATTGTTCTTGATTAAAATTTTCAAATCTATGCTGAGGAAGATACTAATCTGAAATAATTGCTATTCGCTTCGAGTATGATTTGGATTTCCTGACGCTTGATGTTGATCTGTGTGCATAAATTTTGATTCAGTATTCATGGTCATGGTGAAAATTTTTGAAAATTAATGACTTCAAAGTGGTGAGTATGCAAGAAGTATTTGATGAGGAATTTAAAGACGATTGAATTTATTGAAGATTTTTCAAAAATCTGCAAGTTATTATATTAAATGTTTTGATTATTATTATTTGTATACTTTTTATGTATTTATTTAAATTAATTATTCTCTGTTTGTCAGGTTTATTTATTTGATTATTTATCTGTGAATTTTATTTACTTACCTATTTATGAGTATTATTATTATCATTATTATGTGTTAGAGATTGAAACATTTTTGTTCTTAAGGATTAAATTGAAGAGTATGATATTCTTAGACAATTACTGTTGCATATTAAAGATAATTATGATATTTTTATGCACGTTTAAAGATAAGTTCGTAATAATAATGAAGTATAAAGAACTTAGAAGCTCAAGTTATTTTTTAAAAAGTACATTTTCTAATTTATTGATATTTGTTTGTTATCAAGAACTATTCTCAGAATACAGTATTTTCATGATAATGTTCCTACAACTAAACATTTGAGCTGAAAATTAAGTTAACATTTATGTTTTTTCTTTTATTTGTTAGAATTTCTGGTTACAGTGAGCTTTGGTTCCCGGATTCTTATAATTTATTTAAATTCAGTAAGAAAGATGGAACTGTGCAAGGCTGTTGCTAGAGTTTTGACTGATAAATATAATTAATTTTTTCAGTAAATTTTGTGATTTTAAGTAAGAAATTACCTATCATTAAAATTTTTGAATCTGTTTATGATCTAATAAATAATAGAATTAAAAGTTGATCCCAATTTAAGGTATATCTATAATATTTACAATTTCTATTTTTATTAGATAAAATTTCTGGTTAAAGTTAGCAGCTAAATATAGTTATAATTTTCACGATAATTTTGATTCAGATTTTTAAATGGGAGGGTAATGGTTTTGTGTGAGGCAGTTAAAATGTATACAACTCCAGTAGACAAAGCCCTCAAAATTGCGAAAGAGCGAACTCAGGAATTTCACCTTAAAAGTAAAAGGCTCTATGATCGAAATTTTGTCGAATGCCCATTAAAAATACAAGACTCTGTAATTTATGAAGAATTTAAATACCCTAACACTCGAAAATTAGAACCTACTTTCTCTGGACCATACAAAATTATAAATAAACTTTCTGATGTAACTTATGAAATAGATAAATTTAATTATGAGACAGGACAGAATTCCGTTATTGTGCATGTTTCTAATTAAGACCCTATTTTACACCAGAAGATTTTAAACTGTTTCATGAGCAACCCAAAAAACAAACAAAACCTCAAATACAATCACAATCACTAGATCAAACTAAAGTCAAGACAGTAGATTAAATTTTAATTCTTATTCTTTAAATATTTTATCACCATAATTTTCAAAATTAGCAGGTATGTTCTTGGTGCGCAACAACAATATTACTTGTTTTTGGGAGTTTTGGGGATTAAATTGGGCTCCTTATGCAGGCATAAGGTGTGCACTTTGATTGTAAAGGCTTTCAAATTGATGTTGATAAATTAATTTTAAGTGTATTTAAGTCTAACTATATTTACTCATTTATTGACATTAGTATTATTCTACTTATTCAGCAGATATTTATGTTATAACAGTTATAAAATCTGATGATTCTACTCAAACCTATAACATAATATGCGATTTTCAGTGATTGTGAAAACTACAGATATTAAAAGTTTTTCAAAAAAGCACACTATTTTTATTTCCATTTCTCAATTAAGAATGACACCTTTTATTCCTATTTGTATTTTATTATTAAAGTTTATAAACCATGTGTAGATAAAACATTATTCTACATTTGGCATTGAAAACTTATAACCAAATTTGACAATTTTGTAAAAGAGTATCAGAGAGGAATTATTGTAAGGAAATACTGGTTGAGAGTCCATTTTCTAAATAGTTAGATTTAATTTTATTTGTATTTTGGGATTATTATGATTTTTTTTTTATTTATACTTTCGGCTAGCAAAAAATACTTTCTTATGCTATGAGAAGATAAGAAAATTATTTAGTTGCTATGTAATTATTTTTATCCTCAACCAATATTTTCCCTATCAATAATAAAAAAAATTGTGATATTTTCTTTTGATTATACTCTTGTTTTATTATTATTATCATTATGATTTCTATAATGAAGTTTAGTATTAATTATACTCTTATTGAGAAATATTAGGATATGGAGTCTTATTATACTATCACTTATTATTGTTGTTATTGTTATTATTTAAATTTTTCTATATTATTTATTATTGATATTGAGAATGATGCTATTTATTATTAAAAAAAATTGATATATTATTGAAAGAAAAATTTTATTGATTGTTAAAAGATGTTGGATCCAACATAACATAAAAAACAAAGATTAAACTAGATTTGGAGATCTTTAATTAAAGAGACTGTATTCAGTGAACATTGGAAAAGACTTTTATACACAATGGAAAGACTTTTTTTCATTTGAAGAACTTTATTTAAAATAACCTATGCATTAAGTTATTGTAATTATTTAAACTTCCAAGAGAACGAATTGTTATTGTTTTTATTATATTTTTTATCTCTTGCTTATTTATATTTATAACTTATTTACTGTTATTGTATGTATTATCTCCTATGCACTTACAAATAGTAAGTGATATTGTAACAGTATTGTATCTTTTTCAGGGAAATGCTCCTACCTAAATTTAATTCAGATTAATTTCCTCTTAACTATTTTATTTTAATCGCTAATATTTTTTATATTGCGTTAATTTTCTTTTCTTCCATCTCTTGGCTTCCTGGGTTTGACAGTTTTATTCCAAAATTTGACTTTTCTAAATTATTATATTTCTGATGTCTGAACTTGTAGTTTTATTTAACTATCAATTTCATACAAATTTTCGGGGAGGGGGGATAATATTACAAATTTAAAAATTTTTCGCCAAAACTAACCTTTATACTACCTTAATTTTATTATAATAATGTTCCGTACTTACTTCAAATTATTAAATTAAAATCTTGTTTCTAGATCTAATCTGTTAATCTGTATGCAGACGATATAAATTCTTAATTTGCCTTAAAAAACATTATTCCAGTATGCGTAAATTTAAAAAGATGGCTCTAAATTAAAAATATTCTTAATTAAAACTTTATTTCTTAATATTCCAAATAAAACTGATTTCTTCTATGTTTTTATCAACCCTTTTTAAGAAAATCTTATTAAATTTATTCCAAAACCATACCTTTCAAAAAATATCATTATTTTATTTTATCTATTTATTTATTTTTCCGCCGTCAATCTTTGATGTTCGCATTAATAAATTCATTTCTTTTCTTTTTCTCTTAAAATTAATCATTTATAAAAATCGTCTGCCTAAGAAATTATGAGTCGATTATAAATTGGTTAAATAATATATATATTTTTTTAAATAAATTTATCGTCTGTGTAAAATAGTCTCGTATCTGGACAAGAATTCTGTTTACATAAAAGAATGATGGTTTGAGATTACAGAAAGTTCTAGAATTTTCTTTTTAGTTTTAAAAGGTGGAAGTCTCGAGATGAGAAGGGAGAGATTCTGGAGTTCTTTCGTCGATGAGTACGGCTGGTTGAAGTAAATGATGAAATATTTTTTGGACATTTCGGTAAAAGATCGTTTGCAAAAAGGAGTTTTTCCCTCTATAATGACTACAGTTGAATAAATAAACTTACAGCCACCAATGAGTGATTTATTGGATATTCTACATTTATTTATTTTTTATTTTTCCATCGCTGGCCATGACTTCTGTGCAAAGAACGGGGACCCTGGCGATGGTGTTTCTGGCTCCTAACTTTAAAATGTCACACATATATATATATATATAGGGTGTCCGAAAAGTCTGGAAACGGTCGAATAACTCGAAAAATACATATGAGATTGAAAAACGTAAATATACGTGTTAAATATTTTTAAATAAGCTACTCAGTGATACCAAATTTGACCTTCGTAACCGACCCCCTGGGGGTCAGAGGGGGTCCAACTTTGAAATCTTAAATTATAACCCCCATTTTTTATTCCAGATTCGGATTCTACTTACAAAAATACGTAACTTTTGTATTTGATGTTTATTTCGAATCCTCGTTTATTACGGTGTAATTGAGCATATTAAATCGATACATATTTCGGCTTTTTCAACGGGATTTTCCCTAATCGAAACTAATTGGGGAGAATTTATGACATCAAATTCCTCGCCTTTTGCAATAATAGCGTTTCCTGAAAATCACCCGTGCCGATTATTTCGGTAGTGCTACACAGTTAAAAATTTCATCCATTTGCTGTAGCGTCACTCCACAGCTTTTATAGAATATCTCTTTCCTGACCAATGAGAATGTTCCATAACACAGTAAAGTACACTGTAAAAAAATTGACCCTTTTGCTGCATCGTCACTCCACCGCTTTTATAGAAAACGATTACTTTACTTTGTTATGGAGCATTCTCATTGGTCACAAAAGAGATATTCTATAATAGCTGTGGAGTGACGCTGCAGCAAATGGGTCAAATTTTTAACAGTGTAGCACTATTGAAATAATCGCCACGGTTGATTTTCAGAAAACGCTATTCCTACAAAAGACGAGGAATTTGACGTCAAAAATTCTGCCCAATCAGTTTCGATTAGGGAAAATCCCGTTGGAAAAGCGGGAATATGTATCGATTTAATATGCTCGATTACACCGTGATAAACAAAGATTTGAAATAAACATCAATTACAAAAGTTACGTATTTTTGTCCGTAGAATCTGAATCTGCAATAAAAAATGGGGGTTATAATTTAAGATTTCAAAGTTGGACCCCCTCTGACCCCCAGGGGGTCGGTTTCGAAGGTCAAATTTGGTATCACAGAGTAGCTTATTTAAAAATATTTAACACGTATCTTTACGTTTTTCAATCTCATATGTATTTCTTGAGTTATTCGACCGTTTCCAGACTTTTCGGACACCCTGTATATATATTAGTCATATGTGAATGGTAATTTGTACGAATAATTTAGTTCTATATTTCTAATAATTAAATATTTTAAAATGATATTTTTTGCCTTATTTTTTATTTCATATTAGACATTCAGGTTTTGATATATACATGATATTCATAGGTACATATGTAAATAGATTTTCATACATACGCGATGCATTTTCATTAGATATATGTTTAAAATTACATTGTAATTATTTAGACACATAGAAAGAAATACATTGACTATTTTATATAAATACATAAACAGACATGTATACATTTATAAATACTTGAAGAGTTAGAATTATTTTGTTGATAATGATAATTATGATAATAATGTTGTAGATAATTCTTATTTGTAGTCATAATTTGTGTAAATCACAGGAAGAACTTTAAAAACTTATGACATTTATTTTCTCTAATTTCGTCAAAATTTTACAAACTATTGAAATCACTACATCAGTTACTGGAGGTTAAAGGTGCCTTATTGAAAGAATTTTTTGTAGTTTTGCCACAGTGTAACATATTTTTTTTAACAATCAAAAATTTATGTGTCATACGTGAATGTTAATTTAAACAAATAAGTTACTTCCATATTCATAATGATTAAATATTTAAAAATATTTTTTCTCGTTATTTTTTATTTTATGTGGGTTTGCAAACACTTTATATAGTAAAAAATTGTGTACCGTTACTCCATAATATAGCTGGTAGCCTTGCTACCTCTAATATTATTGAGTACTTTAATCGGTATAACCGGTGTAACATTGTAATGTCACAACAGGAATATATGATCAATTTACATAATTGATTAAGTGAATAAAATTACTCCATTAAATTGGAGGAAGCCACATTTACTAATTTTATGGAGTAAAGTTGCATAACTTTTTTACAGTGTATGGCCAAAGATGACTGGCTACTTGCAACATTAGACTTTTTTTTAAATATAAAAAATACATGCAGTATTATTCTGTATATCCAGGTGTAGGAACAAAATAGTAGATCATATATTTCCGCGAAGATTTTTTTCTTCAATCCCATAGGGAACCTTCAACAAATTAAAAAATATCGAAAATCCTTTGATTAACCCTTTAAAATGTATGTAGCAAAAGTATTAAAACTGCAGATTATGCTTAAGTGATTTATTGTAATAAACTGGGTCTATTTTTACGAGGAGAGCATGTAACCCGTAGATAAGTTAAAGTTTTTATAAAAACATTCCCAAATATTGACAAATTTTGTGTTTATAATTTGCAGAGTTCTTAATGAAAAAAAAAGTATTCTCTTCAGAAAATATGGCAAACAACATTGTGGAAAACACCCTGTAATGAGAATTAAAAAATAATTAAAATTGCATGAAAAATGAGTAAATTTAGTAAATAATGTTTCACTGCGCATGCCTGAATGCAATCAAAATGCAATTTGCATAATGTGTTAGCTAAATGTATAGAAGAACTTTTTGTGAAAGTGACAAAAACATAGCTTTAAAATTCTGAAAATTATCATTATAGAATAAACTCAAAATCCGTTGTTCCCAACAGGAAGCCAAAAAATAAGGGGCTGTATCCGAATATAGTAGTACGTGCTGTATTGAGACCATCAAAGGATAATACGGACCGATGCATATAATCATTAATTCCATATTTTAAATATATCTTTATATGTGCATAAAAGTTTTTAAGACCTTCACTCTTGTTTTCTATATTTTCAAGGAATGATAAAATCCTTCTTATTATTTATAATTAATTTAAATTATGTTAAAATATCTGAAATTTCGTTTCCTAGGTCAAAAGATATTTTTAAAAGCAATCGTTATTTGTGCTTCAATGTCGTACAGATTTCTTAATCTTTCACACCAATCAAACTGTGTACCAAATTAAGTTTGCACAATTCATTTCTACAATAATAAAAAAATAAATAAATAAATAAATAAAGATTTTGCATTGGGCAAAAAGTTGTATAATTAGGTTAAATCTTATTTTAGAAATTAGAAATTCGGCAATTTTACATTACAATGTTTTCTACTTGTCACCAGTATTGTATAAAAACAGAAACTTTCTGCAGGTTAGAAAAATATAAAAAAATAATAGTTACATAGAATAGTAATATTTCATATTACTTAGGCTTCATATCTCTTTCAATTTTTCTGGTATATCATTTCATACTTTTCTGATATATACAGCTATATTCAATATCCTATGTTACATAGATTTTTAATAAAGTCTTATTATTTTTTAACAAAATTTTTTGTCATAATATAGATGATAATTCATACATGTGTAGTACGGAACCCTCTGAGCGCAAGTAAAAATGCATATGAATGTGACTCCTTTTTATCGAGGTGTTAAAATCCTTCTACGAGACAAATTACTTTTAAGTGTGTATATTCATTACAATCTTCGTGTAGTAATTTTTTTTAACTTTTTTAAATTTGAAAAAAATATTCTATTTTTTAGAGATTTTATAAAACAAAAAATTCTATTAAAAAGTTTTGATAAAATTTCACACAACTTATATTTATCACTTTTTAACGGGTGTCCCAAAAAAGACTGATGGATTTTAAAATTCAATAACTTGCAAACGGTGACAGCTATTTAAAAAAAAATTGCAGGAGGGTTATGTATATTGTCAGGAGTTTTTTTACCGTAATTTTTTATTTTAGTTCGCATCTCAAACAATAGGTGGCGCTGACGGCGATTGAAGGCCAGGTCGACGTTTCACTCAGCACTGATCACCTGAACTTATATCGCCGTCAGCGCCATCTATTGTTTGAGATGCGAGCTAAAATAAAAAATTACGGTAAAAAAACTCCTGACAATATACATAACCCTCCTGCAAAATTTTTTTAAATAGCTGTCACCGTTTGCAAGTTATTGAATTTTAAATTCCATCAGTCATTTTTGGGACACCCGGTATTTGAATGCCGTACTCATTTATCAAAGTATATATCTTTTTATTCAAATTTTTAAAAATAATTTGCAGATATAATAAATTGACTTAATATATAGACATAAAATCAAATTGACATCTATACGTAACATAAGTTTGCTAGATTTTATTCATAAGGCGATTATTTTAAGCAGTTTAAGATAAAAACACATTTACTCTTCATTGATCCTTTAAAGAAGCTTAGCAGTCGACATGATTCTAAAAAAGAAGAAACATTAATGAATACTTAAATAAATCTTCTTATATCCTCTTATAGTCAAAATATTCATGTGTATAGAACTGTTTATACTTTGAATAGCAGGCATAATGTTTCTGCATTTCTCATGACATGTGAAGGACCAATTTGTTTTAAGTATACATTGAAAAGGAAAATGACTTTTCGTACACTCTGTAAAGACATTTAAAAAAAATCATTTATTTAAAATAAAGAAAAAGGTAAAAAGTGAAAAAGTAGAGCGATTTTATACAAGATATTTATAAATTTGTTTATATAAATACGAATAATATTTTTATATTATATTCCAGTGATTTAACAATGCAAAAAAAAATATTAAATAATTTTGGTAAAACTTTATGCACCCTATCGTTATCACTTTTCATTTCGATATAGTACTCATTTGTCTAAACATGTATCTTATTATCCATATTCTAAGAAAAAAAATCAAGACAGTAAAGTTGACATCTATACATAAGATAAGTTTTTAAATTTTATTCAGAAGGCGATTATTTTAAGCAGTTTAAGATAAAAACATATTTACTAGCGATTGAGCCTTTAAGAAGCTTAGCCGTAAACGAGATTTTAGAAGAGAAAAAAAAATGTAGGAATATTTAAATTAAATCTTCTTTTACCCTCTTATATGCAAAATATCAATCGGTATAGGATTGTTTAGTTTTTGAATACCAGTCATTTAGTTTTGAATACTAAGTTTTTGCATTTCTAATGACTTCTGAAAAAACAATCTGTTTCAAGTGCATCGAAAAGGAAAATTTCTTTTTATACACTCTCTAAAGGAATTTAAAAGAATCATTAGTTTCAAATAACGAAAAAAGAGAAAAATAAAATAATTTTGTACGAGGCATTGGCAAATTTGTGTTTAAAAAGCAAATAGTATTTTTATATTATTTTAAAATGATTTTATAAAGCTAAAAAATATATCAAATGGTTTTGGTAAACTTTCTCACATCTTATTTTTATAACTTTTCATTTGAATATAGTACTCATTTGTCAAAACGTATATCTTGTTATTCGCATTGTCAAAAATAAACCTAAGACCTTAAAATTGACATCTACACGTAACATAAGTTTCCTAAATTTTATTCATAAGGCGATAATTTTAAGCAGTTTAAGATAAAAACACATTTACTCGACATTGATCGTTTAAAGAAGCTTCGCAGTCAACATGATTTTAAAAAAGAATATATGTATATATATATGGTGGTCTGGTGTAATATCGCCAGATGGGGTAATAACGCCAAGTGCTAATTTTAGGCATAATTATGAAATAATCTGGTAAATGATACCCATGTGCTCTGCGCAGAAGGGTTTTGAGTCATATAAATTGCAAAAAAACAGCTTCAAGGGTATTTGTTTCATTTGTAGGTCTTATTGCTTTTACAAGCAACTAAAATTAACGCTTGATCTAAAATTTGCGAAAGACTTTTTGTGATGTGAAGACTATTTTTTTTAATCCGGAAATACTTTGATTATAACATAAATTTGTAGCGCATTTCCTGTACTTTCAAAATGTTGTAGAAAATTTTAGATATCTTCTTGAGATAATTTGTAGTTTAAAATGTACTGCGCAATAACTATACCAGGGTAATAACGCCAATCCTTGGCATTAAGATACCAGTTGATTCTCAACAGTGGTCGAGATACATCCACAATACTTATTCAAATAAACACAGTTAAAACTGTGCAATGTTTCTAATAATTCTATTTAGACGGTACTTTTTAAGCAAAAAGAATATCACGGTCTGATATTCTTTTGCTTCCTCCCCCCCCCCCCACACACACATACCTTTATTTTTCTTATACTTTCACAAAAAATTTAACCTTTTCAACAGCTTAGAATGCAATTTGTCAATTTCTAACTTTGTAGAGTTTGTATTTTTAGAATTGGGCAAATCACATGCCATTATTTATTATAATTATTTCATAGTTTTATTTGCATGGAATTATTACCCATGTAGGTGGGTAATAACGCCAAATAGCATTGGTCAAGAAATCACGGCATTACATTTTATGAATACATATCTGTTAAATTATTTTTTTTATATAGATAGTCAATGAGTGCTGTATCAAATCATATATTTGTTTAAAAAATACAGTCTAAAACTGAGCCGTGAAAATTAACAGAACCTTAACGTGGCGTTATTACCCCAGGATGCCTTATAAATGCTTTAAAAAATCTTTTTTATCCTTCTATATTCAAAATATTCATGCGTATAGGACTGTTTAGTTTTTAATATCAGTGTTAAATATTTCGCATTGCTAATGAATTTTGAAAGAACAATATATTTTAAGTGCAGTGAAAAAGAATATCACTTTTCATGCGTCCTTCAAAGGCATTTTAAAAATCATTATTTTAGGATAGCGAAAAAAGTGCAAATTAAAACCATTTTGTGCGAAATAGTAGTAAATTTTCTTTAAAATCAAATAGTATTCAAATATTTTTTAATTTATTTTATATGGCAAAATATTTTATCAAATGGTTTTGGTGAAACTTCTCACACCTTATTTTTTATCACTTCTCATTTGACTATAGTACTCATTTATCAAAACATATATCTTATTAATCACACTGTTAAAAAGAAACCGAAGACCTTAAAAGTGACATCTATTCGTAAGATAAGTTTCCTAAATTTTATTCATTCATTATTTTATTATTTCCTAAATTTTAAGAAATATCTATCTATCTATCTATCTATATATATATATATATATATATAAATGATCCTTTAAAGAATCTTAGCAGTCAACATGATTCTAAAAAGAAAAAAAATACATAAATAAATCTTCTTTTATCCTCTTATATTAAAAATGTTCATATGTATAGATATTGTTTAGTCTCTGAATAAGATCATAAAGTTGTTGCATTTCTCCTGACTTCTGAAGGAACAATCTGTTATAAGTACATTGAAAAGAAAAATTACATTTTATACATTATGGAAAGACATTTAAAATATCATTATATTTAGATAGCGAAAAAACTGAAAAATAAAACAATTTTGTACGAGACAATGATAAATTTGTAATTTTGTTAAAAATAAATTGAAAGTCTTAAGATAAACATTTATAAGTAAGATAAGTTTGTTAAATTTTATTTATAAGGCGATTATTTTAAGTAGTTTATGATTAAAAAAAACACATTTATTCGTCCTTAATCATCTAAAGAAGCTTAGAACTCAGCATGATTCTAAAAAATAAAAATAAGTAAGAATACTCAAATAAATCTTGTTTTATTCTCTTATATTTAAAATGTTCATGTGTATAGATTTGTTTAGTCTTTGAATACCAGTCATAAACATTTTGCATTTCTCATGGATTCTGAGAAAATTACTTTTCATAGATACTGAAAAGGCATTTTAAGAAAATCATCATTTCTAGATAGCCAAAAAAGTGAAAAATGAAAAACAAAATTGTACGAGATATTGGTAAATTTGTTTTTATAAATACACACAGTGTTTTAATGTTATTTTTAAGTGATTTTATAAAACAAAAATTTCTCTCAAATAGTTTTGATATAACTTCTCGCACACTATCTCTGTCACTTTTCATTTGAATACAGTACTAATTTAGCAAATCATATATCTTATTATTTACTTTGTTAAATGTAAATTGGAGGCTTTAAAATTGACATCTATACATAAGATAAGTTTGCGAAATCTGATTTATAGGTCGATTATTTTAGGCAATTTAAAATAAGAACAAATTTACTCGTCACTGATCCTTTAAAGATGCTTCGCAGTCGACATGATTATTAAAAAGAAAAACAAATATGAATACTTAAATGAATCTTCTTTTATCCTCTTATATTCAAAATGTTCATGTGTCTAGGATTGTTTAGACTTTGAACGACAGTCATAAAATTTTTGCATTTCACAGAAGAAGCAATAGGTTTTAAGCACATTGAAAAGGAACATTACTTTTCATACGTTCTAGAAAGATATGTAAAAAATCTTTATTTTAGAATAGCAAAAAAAAATGTGAAACATAAAATAGTTTTGTACGACATACTGTTAATTTTGTTTTTATAAACACAAATATTATTTTTATATTATTTTTAAGCGATTTTATAAAGCAAAAAATTCTATTAAATAGTTCTGGTAAACTTTCATGCAACCCTATCATTATTAGTTTTCATTTGAAAACAGTCCCATTTTTCAAAACATATATCTTATTATTCACATTGCTAAAAATAAACTGAATACCTTAAATTTGACTTCCATACGCAAGATATGTTTTCTAAATTTTATTCATAAGGCGATTATTTTAAGCAGTAAAAGATAAAAACATATTTACTCGTCATTGATCTTTTTAAAGAAGCTTAGTACGCAACATGATTCTTAAAATATAAATAAAAAAAATAAAATAAGATGAAAGGGAAATTACATTTTATACATTTTGTAAAGAGCTTTAAAAATCATTATTTTAAGACTGCGAAAAAATAAATAAAACAATTTCGTACGAGATATTGGTAATTTTCTATTAATAATTACAAATAGCATTATTATATTGTTTTAAAATGATTTTATAAAACAACAACAAAAAAAACTATTAAATAGTTTTTGTAAACTTCATGCACCTTATCTTTATCAATTTTCATTTGAATATAGTGCTCAATTCTGAAAATATATATGTTATTATTCACATTATTAAAAATAAATTAAACACCTTAAAATTAACATCTATACGCAAGATAAGTCTGCTAAATTTTATTCATAAGGCAATTATTTTAAGCAGTTTAAGATAAAAACACATTTACTCGACATTGATGCTTTAAAGAAGCTTAGCGGTCAACATGATTTTTTTTTTTTAAGTATGTAAATACTTAGAAAATTTCTTATCCTCCTATATTCAAAATATTCATGCGTACAAGATTGTTTAGTCTTTGAATATCAGTGATAAATATTTTGCATTGCTAAGAAATTCCGAAAGAACAATCGTGTTTTAAGTACAGTGAAAAAGAATATCACTTTTCATACGTTCTGCAAAGACATTTAAAAAATCATTATTTTTGGATAGTGAAAAAAGTGCAAAATAAAAACATTTTGTGCGAGACAGTAGTAATTTTTTTTTATGAAATAGTATTTTTATGTTTTTTTAAAAATCATTTTATATGGCAAAATATCCTATCAAATGGATTTGGTAAAACTTCTCACACCTTATCTTTATCACTTCTCATTTGAATGAAGTACCCATTTATCAAAACATATATCCCATTATTACAACTGTTATAAATAAACAGAAGACCTTAACATTGATATCTATATGTAAGATAAGTTTCTTAAATTTCATTTATAAAGCGATTATTTTAAGCAGTTTAAGATAAAAACGTATTTACTCGCCATTGATCCTTTAAAGAAGCTTAGCAGTCAACATGATTCTAAAAAAGGAAACATACATTTATATATATATATATGTTTATATGTATACTTGAATTAATCTTCTTCTATATTCTTTTATTCAAAATATTCATGTGTATAGGTAGTGTTTAGTCTTTGAATACCGGTCATAAGGTTTTTGCACTTCTCATAACTTCTGAAGGAATAATCTGTTATAAGTACATTGAAAAGAAAAAATACATTTCATACATTCTGGAAAAACGTTTAAAAAATCATTATTTTTAGACAGCGAAAAATGTGAAAAAATAAAATAATTTTGTACGAGCCATTGATATATTTGTTATAATGTTAAAAATAAATTAAATGTCTTAAAATTGACATCTACACGTAAGATAAGTTTGTTAAATTTTATTCATAAGGTGATTATTTTAAGTAGTTTAAGATAAAAGCACATTTATCCTTTATTTATCCTCTAAAAAAGCTTAGGAGTTAACAATATTCTAAAAGAAAAAAAAAATATAGCAAAAATGTGAAAAAGTAAAACAATTTTGCACTAGATATTGATAAATTTGTTTATATAAGTACAGATATTATTTTTTTTTATATTTTTCTCAATGATTTACTAAAGCAAAAATTTTTATTAAATAGTTTTGGCAAAACTCCACGCACCCTATCGTTATCACTTTTCATTTCAATATAGTACTCATTTATCTAAACATGAATCTTAATATTCACATTGTAAGAAATAAGTAGAAGAAACTAAATTTGACATTTATACATAAGATAAATTTGATAAATTTTATTCATAAGACGATTATTTTATCAGTTTAAAATAAAAACATATTTCCCGCGATTAATCCTATAAAGAAGCTTAGCAGTAAACAAGAGTAAAAAGAGTCTAAAAGAGTAAAAAAAAATGTATGAATACTTAAATAAATCTTCTTTTAGTTCTTATATTCAAAATGTTCGACTGTATAGGATTGTTTAGTTTTTCAATACCAGTCATAAAGTTTTTGCATTTCTCTTGACTTCTAAAAGAACAATCTGTTTTAAGTACATTGAAAAGGAAAATTACTTTTCCTACACTTTATAAAGACAGTAAAAAAATCATTATTTTTGGGCAGCGAGAAAAGTGAAAAATAAAACAATTTTGTACGAGATATTGGCAAATTTGTTTTTAAAAATTAAATAGTATTTTATATTATTTTAAAATGATTTTATAGAGCAAAAAAAAAAAAAAAAAAATCAATGAATGGTTTTTGCTAAACTTCTCATACCTTTTCTTTATCACTTTTCGTTTGAATATAGTACTCATTTATAAAAACGTATATCTTATTATTCACATTGACAAAAATAAACTGAAGACCATAAAATTGAGATATATACGTAACGTAAGTTTCCTAAATTTTATTCATAAGGCGATTATTTTAAGCAGGGTAACATAAAAACACATTTACTCGTCTTTGATCCTTTAAAGAAGCTTAGCAGTCGACATGATTCTAAAAAAGAAGAAACATATATGAATACTTAAATAAATCTTCTTTTATCCTCTTACATTCAATATGGTTATATGTATAGGTATTTTTTAGTGTTTGAATACCAGTCATAAAGTTTTTATATTTCTCAAGACATCTGAGGGAACAATGTGTTATAATTACCTTGAAAAGAAAAATTACATTTCATAAATTCTAGAAAGACATTGAAAAATCATTATTTTTAAATTGCGAAAAAAGGAGTAAAATAAAATAATTTTGTACTAGACATTGATAAATTTGTTATAATGTTAAAAATAAATTGAAGGTCTTAAAATTGACATCAACACGTAAGATAAGTGTGTTAAATTTCACTCATAAGGCGATTTAAGTTTTTTTAAAGTAATTTAAGATAAAAACACATTTACCCGTTATTTATCCTCTAAAGAAGCTTAGCAGTTAACAAGATTTTAAAAGAGAAAAAAATATATTTATGAATACTTAGATAAATGTTCTTTTATTTTCTTCTATTCAAAATGTCCATGTATATACACTGGTGGAAATTGATTTATGAAAAAACGGTTTTTTTTTTAAAAAAGTCTATAATATTCAATTAAAATGAATGAAGCTTCATGGTATATACATAGTACGTATGGCAAATCCGTTACAATAATAAATTTTCACACATAATATTAAACATAAACAAAAAGTTAAAAATTGCATTTTTATAATATGCGAGTATGGAAATTGGTTTATGAAATATCACATTTAATTGGTTATTTCGAAGCAATGTGACAAAAATTTACATAAAACAAGGTAACGTGACCTGAAAAGTAGACATAAAAAGCGTTGTACAGTGAAAGCAATACATTTTAATTACAGTTTTTGCGATGTGTAAACGAAAGATTTTGTCTGTAAAAGAAAGAGGTAAAATCGACGCATATGTAGAATGTGGAAAGTCTGTCCCAGAAATTAGTAAATAAATTAAAAGATCTGTTGTAGTGTGATATATAACTATAGAAAATATCCAGCAAATTATAGCAAAAATTTCAACAAAAAAAAGGTAATCCATGTTTAAGCAAAAAATAGAAAAGGGGGATTCTTCAACGTGCATCGAAAGTTGGTCTCAGTTCAAACCAGATTCGCGAATACCTATCCCTGCCTGTTACTTCTAGAAGAATTAGGCAAATTTTACATCCTTCACGGAGCTTGAGATGGTCGAAAATGAAGCCATGTTCAAAGTTACTTCTGCGTCTCAATAGATGCGTTTGCAGAATTGACAGAAATACATGGAACGTGTAAAAATCGGAAGAAAATCATTTTCTCTAGCGAAAAAAGTTTTAATTTGGATGGCCCAGGTGGTTTGAGGTATTATTGAAGAGATCTCCGAAATCTACATTCAGTAGAAATCAGCAGCGAAAGTTGGATGATTTTGACAGCGATTGCTTTTGATGGCAAAAGTGAAATTCTGCTTTTACTCGGTCGCCAGAACTCTTTTGATTAACATTTAGTTTTAGAAAATTCACTTCTTCTATTGCATGACAATATTATGGTTTAGAATATATCTTCATGTAAGATAATGCAAGTATTCACATGCCAAATACAATGAAGGATATGCTTGACGAACAGAATATTGTTCTTTTAGATCATCCACCTATTAGTCCTGATCTGAACCCAATCGAAAACGTTTTGGGACAGTCTGTTCGAATGTTTTATACAAATGGAATGGAGTACACATCACTTGTAGATTTGAAAGCTTCATTCTGACAAAACTGAAAACTAATTGATCAGATCAAAATCAAACACGTTGGTCTGCGGTGTCACCTTTTAAGACATTTAGTAGACCAGGAAATTATCAAACTTCAATATGTGAATACAGAACTGATGACCGCAGATCTACTTACGAAACCACTCCTTAGCCCAAATTCATTTTCCATCGAAAAACATTATTAAGTATATAAGTTATCGCTTCAGGGCTTAAGGGGGGTGTTGTGAGATGATGTAACATATGTAATCCCTGAAGAAAAATATTCGAAGAAAGTTTAAAGAAACGATTAATAACTTTTGTGTCATTATGTGTAACCCAGAACTCATATCATTGAAAGAATAAAAAGTACATTTACATATCATGCTGATCAGATGTTGCTGTTTTCTTGACCAACTCATTATTACATCTACATCAGAGAACTTTCGCGTTCTTCGTTGTTTTTTAACTTTAACACATTATATATTATTCTAGTTGTCTGTTTTATAACGTTCGGGATGAACCTTTTTTTCGATTCTCTCAATGTATTCAACTTTTTTTTACACTTTTTTCAAGAATATTAATAAAACAAATAATTTGCTATAAAGGATATAATATTTTCTTTTCTCCTTTTACAATCCACAATATAGTAACAATTGAATTGTTAATATTAAACTGGTATGTTTTTCATTCGTTATATAACGTTAGTACGACTCCAGAAAAATGAGTGGTTCTTCATGACGGTTGCGAATATGGATTTATACGAATGGGATTACAGGGGACTGCACTACTGAGCAAAGTAATAAAGTTTATTCTTTTTCTTCTTGCCTGTCATTTTGAAAGATATTCATTGCCATACACATCGCATGTTAAAAGGTTAAATAATTTATAAAATATATACATATTTTGTAAAAGAATATGAGACTGATTAGTCGCTAAATTTTTTAAAGTGTGCGAAAACCTCATTGAACAGTGTGTACATTGAACTGTAACAAAATATATATAAAGTGAATACTTTCAACTGAATATTAATTGACTGTTTTATTGAGTCATTTTAATCATTGAAACATTTATATACTTATTATATGAGATTTTATAATCTATATAAATAAAATAAAATGAGCGTACGGAAAGATACTGTCATTGAAAAGTTGAATTTATGTAACTACAATACTTGGAAATTCCGTGGCAATTCCGTGTATGGATAGGATTACGGGGGACTGCGCTACTGAGCAAGGTAATACAGTTTATTCTTTTTATTCTTGCCTATAATTTTGAAAGATAAGGATTGCCACATAAATCGCACACTAAAAGGTTGAATATTTTTAAAAATATATACATATTTTGTAAAAAAGATATTGGGGAATTTGCTTTTATACATGCAAATAGTATTTTCATATTATTTTAAAATGGCTTTATAAAATAAAATTTCTACTAAATAATTTTGGTAAAACTTTTGGTAAGGCTTTCTATCTCAAGAAGAATGATTGGAGCTTCACAAATCTTTAGATTCTGTTATACCTTGGTAGAAACTATATCTTATTAGTTTTTGTACACAACGCTCAACAGGTGCAGCTGCTATGTAAATTAATCAGAATTTTCACAATGGCACTATCTCAAGATCTAATGCACAGATTTTTATTAAATGTAGGTCCAGTTAGTACGAAATGTACTTTAGTGTTGAAAACGTTTTGGTGAAACAATCTAGGGTAAGAATTGCTTTGATGCATTATTTATGATTATCGCAATAGTTATATCTCAAGAATTAATGAACGAATTTTCATCAATCTTTAAATTCAAATACCCCTAATATGTATTAGCGTGTTTAATTTTTGTCGCTCTTCAGTTGGTGCTTCAAAGCTTTATTTTTAACGATTTTGCACACCTGTATCCCAAGAGTTAAAGCATAAATTTTTGACAAACGTAATTTCAGTTGTAGTATCAGTTGGTTGACCGGCGTTCAATTCAGTTAAAAGTTGCTGAATATATTTTAATGTTAATCATTCAACCGGCGGAGCTGCTATGTTGCATGTTTTAGAATATATTAAGATGAATGAGATAGAAGAAAAATTTTGATTGCCACATCCGATTAGTTTTATATGTACATTTGTAAGACAAAAAATAAAAATAAATAAACAATATAATTTTCCTTAACAGTTACACTACCGTGATTGCTTAGAATATTCATATTTCTTAACCTGTATTTTGTCCAACTTTAAATTTTGAGTTTATCATTGCTTAAAATTTATTTTACACTTAATTTATGCCCATATTGAAAGTTTCGCGATTGAATTAAGAGTACGCTTTTAATATATTTGTTATTTTATTATTATTATTTTACATGTGCAATATGCGTTAAACAAATTATTTAAATTTTAAATTCCGAAGTTTTTCTATATTAACTTTATTGCTTTTATGAAAATTATTCACAATGTAACGACTGAATACTTTAGATTTAGGAGTGATTTGCTTTTAAAAAAGTGGTAATCCGCACTAGTATGAAAAAACCTATTAAAACGCTTAGGTAAATCTAAACACTCATTCTGTATTGCTTTATTAAATTTTCATTTGAATATTGTATTCATTTTTTAAGACATATATCTTACTCAAACTTTGAAAAGTAAATATGAAGACCTTTAAGTTGACATCTATATAAAAGATATCTTTATAGAGATACCTTTATATAAAGATATCAATATTTTATTCGTCAAGAGATTACTTTAAGCAGTTTAAGATAAAAACACATTTTCTCATCATTAATCCTGTAAAGAAGCTTTCCAGTCAACATGTTTTGAGAAATAAAACATGAATAATTATACTTAAACAAATCTTTTCTTTTATCCTGTTACATTCAGATGTTCATGCATGTAGGATTGTTTAGTTTTTAGATGCCAGACATAAATATTTTGTATTTGTGTTGATTTCAGAAATAACAATATGTTTTAAATATATTCAAAAGTAAAATTTGCTTCTAAATATTCTTTAAAAACATTTTAAAAAAATCATTATTTTTGGATAGGGAAAGAGGTAAAAAACAGTATATGGATAAATTTGCATTTAAAAATATAACTAGCATTGATGCGTAAAAATACAATGCATTTTAAAACACATGAGAAAACAAACATGAAAATGTTCAAGCAAAAAATATAAAATGTAATTAATTTATATGGAAAATGAGAAATAACTGTTAAATTTCTATAACCAAATTTGTATTTTATAACGTTGAAATGTTAAATGTACCAGATTGTGTCTGTTAAATTTATCGATTGCAAGGCATTTAAAAAAACAATGTTTTTAATGAACAAAATAAGTAAAGATAAAACATATTTGTTCGAGATAGTGATAAAATTTTATTTAAAAATATGAATAATGATTTTTATGTAAAAGAAAAATGAAATATTTTAACAACTTTAGACAAAAATTATCTGAAAAAGTTCATGGAAGCATAAAATGTAGTTAATGTATTTGGAATAAAAGAAAAAAAATATAACAAAATTTGAATTTTAAAAGATTTAAATATTAAACTTGTTTGATTATATATGTAATGGATTTAAAACATAGTTACTTCCAGAAAGCGGAAGAAGTGAAAAAAAATTGTAGGCGATCTTCATAAATTTATTTTCAGAAGTACTAATTGTATTTTTGACTTTCATTTTAGGTAAACCTAAATGCACCCATTACGTATGTTTCTGTTATATTTTCATTTAAATATTGTACGCATTTATAAAGACATGTATCTTATTCACATTCTGAAAAATAATTCTGAAGATCTTAAAATTGACATCTGTATGTAAGATATATTTTGTATATTTTATTCGTAAAGAGATGACTTTGAGCAGTTTAAGATAAAAACACATTTTCTCGTCATTGATCCTCTAAAGAAGCTTACCAGTCAGCATATTTCTAAAAATAAAATATTAATAATAATACTTAAATAAATCTTCTTTTATCCTCTTATATTCAAAATGTTCATGTATATAGGATTCTTCAGTGTTTAGATGCCAGGCATAACAATTTTGTACTCATCTTGATTTCAGAAACAGCAATCTGTTTTAAATATATTCAAAAGGAAGATTACTTTCTATGTGTTTTCAAAAAATATTTAAAAAACCCATTATTTTTAGACAGTGAAAGAGGTGAAAACAGAAAACGGTTTTTTAACGGGTTTAAATAAATTTACATTTAGAAATAAAAATAGCGTTTTTTGCGTAAAAAAAGTATTTCTTATAATATTATATGTTTTAACACACATGAGAAAATACACCAGTTCACATAGAAAATAGAGGATGCAATTAATTTATACGGAATGAGAGAATTAACTGTTTAAATTCCATAAAAAATTAAATTTTTAATGATATAAATATTAAATTTGTTAGATTTTATCTGTCAAACTTATCGAGTGAAAGCATTTAAAAAATTATTATTTCTAGTCACGCAAAAAAAATGGAGAAATAACATATTTATACGAGAGCTGGTAGCTGTGTATTTAAAAAAATATGTAATGATTTTTGTGTAAAAAATGAAATATTTTAACAACTTTAGAAGAAACACATATGAACAAATTCACACAGAAAGTATAAAATGCAATTATTTTATTTGGAATTAAAGAAAAACTCTAAAATATGGATTTTACATCGTCTGCATATTAAATTCGTTAGATTACATCTGTTAAACTTATCGATTGCATGACATTTAAAAAATCTTAATTTTTAGTTTAAAAAAAGTGGAGAAATGATATATTTGTAAGAAATATTGGTAAATTTGTATTAAAAAATGTAAATAATAATTTTTGTGCAAAAAATGGATTTTTTTAAACAACTATAGAGAAAACACACATGAAAAAGTTTACACAAAAATTATTGAATGCAAGTATTTTATTTGGAATTGGAAAAAAAAAATCTATAACAAAATATGACTTTCAAATTATCTAAAAATTAAATTTATTGGATTATAGTATCTGTTAAATTTACTGACTGCAAAAATGGAGCAATAAAATATTTGTACGTGATGCTAGTAACTGTGAATTTAAAAAAATTATAATCACTTTTGTGTAAAACTTTAAATATTTTAACAAATTTAGAGAAAACACATATATGAAAAAGTTCACACATAAAGTATAAAATGAGTTTATTTTATTTGGAATAAGAAACAAAAAAAAAAAAAAAATCTGTAACAAAATACGGATTTTACATCTTCTGCATATTAAATTCGTTAGATTACATCTGTTAAATTTATCGATTGCATGACATTTAAAAAATCTTAATTTTTAGTTAAAAAAAAGTGGAGAAATGATATATTTGTACGAAATACTGGGAAATTTGTATTTAAAAATATAAATAATGATTTTTGTGCAAAAAATGGATTTTTTTTAAACAATTATAGAGAAAACACACATGAAAAAGTTTACACAGAAAGTATAGAATGCAAGTATTTTATTTTTAAAAAATCATTATTTATAGTTAGGAAAATAAATAGAGAAAACAAACTGTTTCTACCAGATACTGGTGAATTTCTATTTAAAAATATTAATAATGGTTTTTGTGAAAAAAAAATCGAATATTTAAAAAACTTTAGAGAAAACACTCATGAAAAAGTTCAAACAGAAAGTATAAAGTGCAATTATTTTATTCGGAATGAGAAAAAAACAACAACAACAACAAAAAATCTATAACAACATTTGAATTTTTGATGATCTAAATGTAAAATTTCTAGAATGTCTGTTAAATTTGTAGATTGCAAACATTTAAAATTCGTTATTTCCATTTAGCAAAACATGTGAAGAAAATACATATATGTATATTGTATTAAAAATAGGAATAACGATTTTGCATTAAGATTATGGAATATTTCAACAATTTTAGAGAAAACACACATGACAAATTTCACACAGAGAGTATCAAATACCATTGTTTTATTTGGAATGACAGAAATAACAACAAATAAAAATTCTATGACAAAATGTGAATTTTAGAAGATCTAAATATTAAATTTGTTCGATTATATCTGAATAATTTTTGTATTGAAAGAAAGTTAACCCTTTCAGTACCAAAACTTTAAAAATGAAATAAAAATTATGAAGTTTTTACATATTGTTAATAAAGGTCCTAATAAGCTAAAAACCACCTAGAAAAAAATTCATGACCATAATTTTTTTAATTAGAGAATGTCCTTGATCAAGGACATTTGTATTCAATGGGTGTAGGGTAGACTATAATGAAAAGACACTGTTAATGGAAAAAAAATTTTTATTTTATTGTTACAAAATACTGTTTAAATTTCAAATGCTGTGAGAACTATGTGTTTAAGTGGAATTCTTTGAAAGAATTGCGTTCTTTACTCAAACATAGATGAATTTGGCATTTTTCACACCTAAAATGTGATTTCCCCTTGCACTGTTTTCTTTTATAGCGGCCTACTTCCTTGCTTCTGTTATGGATAGGGATATGATCTACTGCATCGAGTTGTATTGCCTTATATGATCTTACTTCTGTGCTTTTGTGCGAAATGTCGTGTTGGGAATTTTCTGGCATCCATAATTTCTGTTTTTGGAATGTTACATTGAGTAGCATATCTTTTATATTCAAGCCAACTATTACATATAGTCAGGTCTACTGCATGAAATATGAGGCGAAGTGTCCATTTTTTTTTATCCAATAGAAATTCTGGACAGGCCAATTAGAAAATCCATCTTATCAACTCCTCCCATTGGTTCATTATATTTCTTCATAACTTCTGGTCGAATCACATCAATATATTGCTTAGAATTTTTGTACTATCGTTTAGAAAACATAAGTGTTGCCTTTACCCAGAAAGTTACTTGCAATATACACACTTTTGTTATCATACCATCTAACAAGTACAATATTGTTATGCTTACTACATAGCTCTTCTATAAAACCCCTTTCATTTTTTTGCTGCTTTCTCCGGAATGAAAGGTGTATTTCCAAATCTATTCACTCTTGCTGTATAAGCTGCTAACATTTTATGACTTTTCAAAATCTGCAACAAAGCATAAGATGAAAAATAATTATCAAAATATAACGGTGTTTTCTCGGTGATTATTCTCTTACTCAAATGCATAACAACTGCTGCTGCCTCACGAAGTCTGCTTTGTAGATCTTTATTTACTTCTGTGGTTGTTCCCTGATATAATATAAAATCATACACAATTCCACTTTCCCCACACAAAAGAAATAATTTTACTCCCCATTCGCTTGGTTTGTTTTTGGTGTATTGTTTTGCTTTTAGATGTCCCTGGACACATCTGCCCATCAACACATAGCTTTTTTTTTCATTTTTAAGTGCTTACATCTACTTTGAACAGCATCAAAAAGTGTCCTAACTTTATAAAAGACATCAGTATTGCCTGAAGGGAGGTCTAAATTATTTACAATATGTAAATTATATGGCAATGAAAAAAATCTAGTGCAGGTCATAGAATTTTGGAAAAGGTCAATACCCAGGGTTTTATCTCAATAGAGCCCAACTCTTGCAAATTTCATTGCCCCCATAGCTACATAAACAATATACAATAAAAACTAAATGAAAGCAAACAACATCATAAAGTTACAGTATAGTGGTACACACACCGTTTGAAAACATTTGTCCATGATCATGGACACATGTTTTTAAATAATTCTATAACAAAATTGTAAATACTTAGAACTTTCAAAATAAGCTTAAATCAAAGTTTCTAGTTTCCGTAATAAAATAATAAATATATTTAGCTACTGCTTATATAAAATTCTATCAAAATACTATGATTCTTAAAAGGCTTACCGGGACAAGAGCTCGTGTTTCTATCCATCTTGATACAAATATTCCTAGGTACTGCCATGTACTGGTTTGATTTCTAAATATTTGTGCTTTTCGTAGGGAAATGATTAAAAATACAGACAAAAATTGTAAAATTACTTTAAATTAAATTAGAATTGATAAAAAAAATTGTAAAACAGTATGTCCTTGATCATGGACACCAGTAGCGAAAGGGTTAAAAATAATTAATTTTAGATAGAGAAAGATATGAAAAAGAACATTTTTGTATGCGTTATTAGAAAATTTAATTTTAGAAATAAAAATAACATTTTTTGTGTAAAAAATTTAAATTTTTAACAATTTAAAGAAAGACACACATGGAAATATTCACAAATAAAAAAAAAATAAAGTAAAACGCAAATTATTTAAGAAAAATACGAGAAATAAGAGACAAAATTCCATAAAAAAATTTGAAATTAACTTCAGAAGATCAAAATACTCCAATTTGTTATATTATATCTAAATAACTGATGCAGTTTTCTTCAGGTAATTGTTTTAAAATGCACATCATGCTGAAATTTTCATGAAATTTCACAATTTTTTTGTGAAAGAATATTTATCTATGAATATGCGTTTGATATAACTAGCATATATTTTTAAAAAATAAAAGCCCATTGAACTGCATACAAAACTGAAGAAAATTGGTGGTAGAGTTATTTGTGACAGCCGATTATCTGTACAAGAGATACTCTAGCGAAAAAGCGGATACTCTGGGGGGGGGGGGTCTTTCAAAAGGAACCTAACCTGTATTCACGCAAAATTTTCCAAGGTTTGACGAAAGCCACGAAATTTCCGAAATGTTAGGCCAATAAGTGCGATTGCGTTCGAACCCAGAACCTTCCATTTATCAGCTTCAAGAGCAGAACATGTCAATCACTGGCTGTACCTGGAGAAATATGGAGTTAAATTAGTATATAATTATAAATATATATATACATAAACTGAGAAGGGAGAGGCATTTTCTAAATTTCAATACATTTTATACTGGATGTTCAATGAACACATATGTATAAATAATTGTATAGTTATATTAATTAAATCTATTAATATAATTTTATAATTAATGTTAAAGATTAACTTGAGCCTAACTTTTAACAATTTGGAAAGTACTGTTAATACAGTACTATTGCTGTAAAATACTATTTCTAAGTGTATAAAAGGTATATATTAATTATCTATTTTATTCCTTATTTTATCTTATATTAAGATATTGGGTTTAGATTATATTAAGATAATAGTATTGTCAAATTAAATGATTTTGTGCTATTTCAATTTAAAGATAACTATAGTATCTGATTGTTTTTTTTTTTTTTTTTTTTTTTTTTTTTTTTTTTTTTTTTTTTTTTAACATTTTCCACATGGGTGTCATCGCAGGCATAGCATAGTGATGGCACCCATGTGGAAAATCTGTAATCAAAATAAAAGTTTTAATTTCTTCGATCTGTATTATAATAAGAGATAAGTGTACTGAATCTGTGTCATATGCACTTATGTGTGTACTTACTCTTCATTTGCAAAAAATTTTGAATAAGTATTAATTATTTGAACTTTCTCCTTTAAAGTAGCATTTTAATAACTGTAACAGCACCATCTCACAAGAACTTCAAAGGATGGTTGTATTCTCATTCGCGAGAATTTTCATAGTATGGGCAGGATCATGGCTTACTATAATAACGGCTTCTGAAACTGCGGAGAGAAAATTTATCTCGTGACTTTTTCCGTCGGTGCGGTGAAGGGAAAATAACACTTTCTGTGCATATCCACTAGCCAGGAAATTCAAAGTAAAAGAGCGCGAGTGAGTGGTTTTTCTAGCGAATGTTTACTGAAGTATGTTTTTGTGCTATGATTTTTATAATTTGGTTAATTATAAAAATCATAGAAGTGATTTATTATTACAACTCTCGCGTACTTTTTAAAACATTTGTTTCAAAATGCCTGACCATTGTTGTGTGACCTTTTGTCATGCAAATTACGATAAAAGTGGTACATATTTCTCCGTATTTCAGTTTCCAAAGGATGCAGAAGCTAAGAAACTTTGGTTACGAAAGATACCGCGAAAAGATTGGGTGCCGTCGGCAAGAAGTGTTGTTTGTGAGAAGCACTTCCTTGAAAGAGATGTAATAAGAATTGATGAATTTAAACAGAAGGATGGTACTGTGAAATTCCCGAGAAAAATTTCCAAGTCAAAGAACAATGTTTATCCTTGCATTTTCGAGAGTCCAGGGTTTCCCAAGTATTTATCTCAGCAAAAGTCAACTACCAGACTTCGTTGTGCAGAAAAAAATAAAAAAATGGATATGGATGCATTTGAAAACTTCAAGAAAGCAATCAAATAAAGGACTTAGAGGATTTTTCAAAGCATGCTGAAGAAAAAAAAAATCAATTTATACATAAACCATTTTTTGTTAAACGTGAAAACTTCATATATTTTAAATATTGAATTTGATTTTCCTCCTAAAGTACAATCAAGTATAAAAATTGACGAAGAACAGTTCCTATATTATAGTGTAAAGCAACATGCTTTATTTACGAAAATTTCTGAATTGCATCTTAAAAAAACACGAACTCTATTTCATAAATGAAACATGCTCAGAATGTAATTGTCCTTTTGAAAATATAATTATTTGTGTTGTTAAAGCATTTGCCAACATATGTATAAATAATTATGTGAAAGGTATAAATGAAAAAACTATACTGACAAAAAATACGCCTCTAAAACGCATAATGTAATAGAGAGTAAAAAATTTAGAAAAAGAAAAAAAAAGTTTAAAAAGTAAATTTTACTTACTAATATTCATTCCTATATGAAATTAATTATTTTTGTATCAAAAGTATATGAAAAGGGATGCGGTAAAGTAAGTTAAATATTTTACTTTTCTTTTGTATAATTATTGCTTTACATAACTAAAAAGACAATTTCATGTAATATATATTTTTAATTTAAAGAAAATATATTAAATTTCTATATGAATTAACTCTTTTAAACATTGATTATATTGGAGAATATATTCATTCCTGAATGAAAATCATTATTATTTTTTAACCTAGTGTATCAGTTTTGTGTATATTTATTATTGGAGAAATTATTTATTATTGCTGATTATTTCATTAGAAAATGTATTAAATATTTGCTGATTCAAATTCATTGCTAAGATATTTAGAATTGGACATAAAAAAATTTCTTTTCTTTTCTTTTTTAAATTTAGTAGATAAGATCTTTTGACTATTTATTATTACATAAATTATTTATTTTTGATGATTATTTCATTATCAAATGTATTAAATATTTGCTGATTTAAATTCATTACTAAGATCTTAGGAAGTAGAAATGTTTATTTCTTAGAAATTTTATTTTTAATATGTTTATTTATTAGAAATGTTTATTTTTTTAACCGAATATGTCAGATTATTTTAAATATTGATTATTGAGAAAAAATATTTATTTTTTACGATTATTTCATTATAAAATGTATTGATTATTTTTTATTCGAACAAATTAATTACTAAGACATTTTCAAAGTAATAAAAGACATTTTTAAAAATCGATGATTTTTTAAGCAATTACATTACGATATCTTTTGAATAGTATTTGCTTGAATATTATATTATAAATTCCATCGTATTATTTCAGATTTACCTCAAATGAAATTATTTTTTCTTTTTAAGGCAATGGTATTTTTTCATTAGAAAAAAAAGTAAAAATTCTTTAAGTACTTTATTTATAGTTAATCTGAAATTCTTAAGCATATAAACTACTTTCTAAGTCAAAAGTGACTTTAGAATAAACAAGTTCAGACTATTCAACTGCATTTCATGCTGTTATGTTATAATTATAGCTTGTTATTACCTCGTAATGTAATGCTTATGTACAGTCTTTCACAGTTTGCTCAAAAGCGAGCATCGACGTAAATAGTGACGTCACAGATAGCTTCAGAAGCCGGTATAATAGTTGCCGTGGCAGGATTCGATGTGGTTTTTAACAGCATAATTTTATGGCGCAAAACTGTTGATCGATCTTACGTCTTTTAGCTAAATAACGTATTTATTTATCACTGAATGTCAATTTTGCCTTCATATAAAATAATTAGTGGGTAAACTGACCTAATTACTTCCCTTTATATCTATGTACTATTTTGAAAGTTTCAACCTGCTCCACCATCTGCCTCCGGAACTAGTAGAGATCAGGTGCTTGGTTCGCACACTATCTCGGCCATCGGTCTAACAGTTCGGAGTTTTCCGTGGTTTCCTTCAAACCTTGGATTTCCTTGGGCAAATAAAGTTAGGTCCCCTCAGAAAGACTCCCAAGGACGGCATTCATCTTTTATGCCATAGTGTAGATAATTGGCCGTCATAAACACGAAATTCCAAACCATTGTTTAATTTTAACATTAAATGACTAAATAAGTATGCTAAAGATTATTTCTAATTTAAGGTTAAAAATTTTCTTAAACTAAAATTCACGAAGTTCGATAAGATACATAGAACAAAACATTTTTAATGAATTTGAAAAGAATTTCACCAATGTTTTATTTTATTTGCACTGTTTCCTTATAATGCTTTCATTTTTTTAAAAGTTTTTTCTAGTATAAAATTAGTATTTATCTGAAAGTCTTATAATTTTATTAATATACATATTATTTGTAACCAAAGTAAAATTTTGTGTTTTAGTGAATCGGAGTACACGAAATATTATATTTAATGAACCACAGATCAAAAACGTTTAATTTAAACCGTTTTATGATGATTTTCTTTACAGTTTACATTTTCTTTCTCTAGTTAAATCATCGCAAGTGATTAGGGCATGAATTTTATAAGCATAACAGTTTATTCTAACCCTTCATTGCGCCATCTTTCCTATTTTTATGAAAAAAAAGAATATTTTAAATCTTTATATCGTTCTAATAAAAGGAAGAAAAGTAGAAAAAAAAGTAAATTTTAAATTTTCTACTAAAGTTTGTTTTTTTATAGCGTGTAACTTATGTACACAATTAGTGGTTTAAAGTATTTTATTGCTATATTTTACAACTAAATAAGCTTAAATTAATTAATTTTATCACCTTAATGTTTTACATTTTTTAATATTAATATTTGAAAGTATTTGATAAAAATAATGAAAATAACTTTTGCCTTAATCGCTTTATTGATTTTTGTTTGTTTTGTTTCCGAATAAGAAATTCTAATTTTTTATCAAATATCTCCATCTGACATGGCCAAAATAACTGTTATTCCACACTTTAAATTGTTATTTACTGGAATAGCGATTATACAGACCAAATCAATGGCACAAAATGAGAGTTATATTTTTTAGGTATGTGCCAGATATGGCACGTGGTATAGGGAAGGATTAATTTTTTTTTAAATATGTCATTGTAATTTCTTTACTTTCTTTTTAAAAAGATTTTTTCTACAACATACGTTTTAAAAGAATTAGTTTTTTTTTTTTTTTTTTTTTTTTGAGAAACTTTTATTTTCTTAACAATACAGTGCATAGTTTATGAACTGCATTTTAATTTATCATACATAAATATATATGTGCGCTGATCCGACATAAAACCGTTTTCTCGATACATTATCATATATATTTTAAGTAAAATTATTCGTTATATTTTCATACATTTAAATTTACTCATCAATCATTCTTCGTTCGTTAAATATTCTGTGTCTGATCTAGATTTTAAAGTCAAATCTTAAATGAATATTTAATACTAGTTTCAGAAGACTTCATATATTTTATAAAAGCGTTTTTAATAATAAAAATATGAAGAATTGAAGATAAATTTAAAAGAGTGTTTTTTAGTCGCTGAAATATTTTTTTGAAAAATTTGTTATTACTAATTTATTTTATTTGCACAGTTTTCGTGATAATCCTTTCATTGCAATAAAATTATTTGATGGTATAATAGTAATATTTATCAGAAAGTCTAATAAATTGTGTGAATATGTATCATTTTTGTCACTGAAGTTAAATTTCTGGTATATTGAATTGAGGGAAGTGCACTATTTAATTAGCCACATATTAAGAACAATTATTTAAAACCATTAAATAAGTTTTCGTTCTCATAACATAATCTTGAACATAATAGTAAAAAACATAACAACTTATTATTAACCCTTACTGCGTAATTTTTTCTACTTTTAAGTGTAAAAAATGATTAGAAATCTTTTTATCAGTCTAATAACGAAAGAAAATAATTAAAAAAAATCTATTTCCAATTTTCAGCTAAAGATTGTTGTTTTATAGCGTGTAACCTATGTACATAATTAAAGGTATAAAATATTTTATTGCTATATTATTGCATTTAAATGAACCTAAATTAATCAATTTTATTTGCTTTAAATTCTGCATATTGTTTATATTAATTTTAAGATTCATTAAAACAAAATAAAAGTAAATTTTGCCTTCATAGCATCGATTTTTTTTCCGAAGAACAAATTCCATTTTGTTGTCAAATGCCTCCATCTCACAGGGTCAAAATAAGTGTTATTCACGCTGGACTTTTCAGTAATAGAGATGACCAAATTCATGGCACACATTGAGAGTTACAGTCATTTTAGGTACGTGCCAAATATGGCACATGGCACAGTGAAGGATTAAATTTATTTCAAAAATATACTAGTGTGATTCTTTTTATTTTCATCTTAAATGATTTTTTTTAGTTTACAGCATCCCCCCGTTATGCAAGATCTTGTTATTATTGACGAAATAAACATTCATTTTCTTAATCATACACTGCAGAATTTATGAAATGCATTCGTAATATATTGGACATATAGGTAAGATGTATGTTAACTTGACTTAAAACCGTTTTTCAATAAATTATTATACGTATTTTAAGTAAAAGTATTCGTTATATTTTCATACATTTCCTTTTGATCATCAATAATTCCCCATTAAATATTCTGCGAATGATCTAAACTTTAAAGTCAACTCCTATATGGATATTTAATACCAGTAAAAAGGCTTCATATATTTTATAAAAATGTTGACGAATTGAAACTAAATTTGAAAAAATATTATTCAGTTGAATTTAATTTAAATGCTTTAAGTGATAATGTAAAATAACATAAAAAGCTCATAGCTTGACATGTTTCATTGCTCTTACGGCAACATTTTCATTTGATATTTTAAAGTGATGTTTATATTATATATTATTCAGTTGCTTAAATATCTTTTAACGAAAAAATTTATTCAACCATTTTATTTTTTAGTAACAAGTAAATAATAATAGGAAAAAATACCATGGAAAACAATTGCATCAACGGAATTAAATTTAGTATAATTATTCCTATATTGTAATATACTCTAAATGGCTACACTAATAGGTATAAACTGAAAAAAAGACCTTAAATTTACGGCAAAAAATGCTGCTAACAATGTTGCCAGCAATTTTTTCCGTAAAAAATGCAGTAAAATTAGATGTAACTTTTTTTATTATATCTAACTTTCTAACTTTACAGCAATATTTACGTCAAAAACAGGTGACAATATTGGTGCCAGCTGTTTTTGCGGCAATTGTAACGGATTTTTTTTTTTTTTTTTTTTTTTTTTTTTTTTTTTTTTTTTACCATTTGACCATATAATATTCAAATATGGCAATCAAATTACTCCGGTACATAATATTTTCTGTGTGTAGCGGCGTGGAGCTCGTCTTTAAAATTAATGTAGTTTCGCCATGCTAAAAATTATAGTAATGTCAAAATTATTATTATGATAATAAAAAATACACATAAATTAGTCTAAAAGTCAGTTTGTTGTATTACATTTAATATTGAGTTGATATATATGCATAATCCACAATGAAAATATTTTAAGACGTTCACACATAATTTTAGCACTTCGTATATTTAAATTTAATAAATAACAAATGTTTTAGAGAGATTTAATGATATAATGTTTAAAAATGACAATAAAATTGCTTCTCTGTGTTTCAGTTTTTTGTTTGTACAGAACATGTCTTTAAAATTAAAGCAGTTTTGCTACGTTAAAAAAATACAGAACTGTCCAAAATATTACAATAATAAGAACATTTACGCATAACTCAGCCTAAAAGTCAGTTTATTGTAGTACATTTAATATTGAGTGAATACACATGTATCACATATAATGAACATAATTAAATACGTTCAATAAGGAAAAAAAATAGGAGGAAGAAAAATATGACAGAATCTGCTTTCTTTATTGAAGAAATAAGAGTGAATTAAAGTCTTTAAAACTGCATTGCTATTCACGATCGAAGGGTTCATTAATTCGTTGTTTGATACTGTATTTCATACTTTTTAAAAATATCTTTTGTGAATTTGCTTTTATTCGGGATGAAAAAATCAATTTTACTTTACATTTTGCATTCATTACAATCTTTAGATTATCCATGTACAACAATTTAGGCGAATACGAACTTCTTTCGTAATTATTTAATGCATTATCGCATCGCGAATGTAGTTTCATGCAGATTTTTACCACTACAAATGAATATTACGCAGAAAGCCTCATCTAAAACTGGACGGGATAAGTTCGTTTATTTTTATGACGGCTAACCGCGATCACGAGAGATCCCTACCCCTAAAATGGGTGGGGGTGGACTGCTCTCCGTGTTGGATCTTTCTAAGAAAGTCTAAACCGTATTTGCACATGAAAAACCAAGGCCGAATAAAACCACGGAAAACTCCGACTGCTTGAAACGCGTTAGGATCGAACCGAGCACTTCTCGTTTACCAGATTCAAGGGCAGAACTTTTCGTCTGCTAAGGGGAATAGTCGGTATAAGAACGCAAGTGCTATTATTTGTAATTATATGTCATATAATTTTTGGAGCTTGGACCAGTTTCAGCCATTTCTATAATATATATGTATATATTAGAAGCACTGTGAAATGCAAAAAAAGTATCAGAAATGGATCTTTTTTTAAAATTCTTGTCATCAAATTGTTGACTTTTTCTAAGCAGTTGAATTTCTAGTTAATATTATGCACTTCCGTAATTCTTAAAGCAAATGGATTGCAAATGACTCTCATGATATATCGGATTCCGACCGATTCGAAGTTCGTGCCACACATGCTATGGTATTCACTTGCGAACCTCGAGCCACATACTCAATTTCTTATAAAAATCGTTTTTAAAATGTTCTTCAAATGATAGCAAATAACATGCAAAAATACCAGATCAAAAATCTTCATTCTTATTCCAGAAAAAATTAAATTAAATAATAGCCCTTTTTTGGCGTTCTATTGTCAAAATCCTCCTCAAAATCAGTACATGATTTACGAATTTCGCTGTATTATTTAAAATCTTGTATGTTACTTAACAAAATTCGCTCGATATTTTCCTGTTTAGAATAATATTTTTTTATATTTATATTTATTTATTTATTTATTATATAGATTGAATGTGACTATATAAATTGTAAAAATACTTACTTTCATTTCCTTTCATAACTAGTATAAGTAGCATTGAAGTTCACTTACTAAAAATTTCAAAATTAAAATTAATTCGTTTTTGCAGGTATTAACACCTAATGAAAACTCATTTAAATTATATATTTTAAGCGGAAAGTGGAGCAGGAACTAAAGAAAAAGTTTAGAAAAACAACTATTTACAATCATAAAAATAGGAAAGGAAACATTTGATTCTGCTAATCATTAGTAATTAGATTTAACATTAAATAATAAAATACATTTTTGCGGAGTTTGTTATAATAAATATCTATATTAAAATAATAAGTTATATATTATGTAAATTAATATATAAATTAAAAGAATATACATATTAATTATAATAAAATGTGATATTAAAACGATATTAAAAGTGTGTTCAAACAGAATTAAAATAGTGTTACTGTATTTCTCTATTTTTACTTTCTTCAGTCTTTATAAATAGATAGCTTTGAAGTCGTGAAAATTTTCGATTTCCAGTTTTTAACCCTTTCCGGCACGGGCAAAATCTGATGAAAAATGAGAAATTATCGACTGACACCGAAATTCACAAATGAATTTTTCAGATATTTTGAATTCCTTAATTCAATCTTATATTATAAAAGCAAATTTTTACTAAAATTTTATTGGTGCCGTTTGCAAGTTTAGAATTAAAACTAGGTATCCCAGACCGGGCACAGTGTGCCGGTAAGGGTTGACGGATTTACACATTTTATGTATCTACTATCCAAAAAATATGTATTCATAAAATGCCTGTCGGTGAGTCTGTCAGTCTGTCTGTCTATATGTGACATAAATTTTGTGGGCGTTCTATCTCAAGAACTGATATACGGAATCTGATAAAAACTGATGAAATCTGATAATCCATAATACAAATTGATGCTGTTTATTTTTTGTTGCGAATTGACCCACAGGTTGTGCTGCTATGCTGCCTCCTTTACGACTTCCGCTACAGCTTTCTCTCAAGAACTACTACACCAATTTTCAAGAAAATTCAGATTTAGTTAGTCTGTGACATCAATGAACGCTACTTGCATTTTGCTGTAAGTAGATCAATAGTTGGCGCTGTCTTTTTCATGATTTCTGTAATAGCTCAATCGAGAAAATAAACGCACGGATTATCATGAAACAAAGGATTTAGTTAATCATTGATAGGAAATTATTCTATTTGCTGCATTTTACATGATATTCGCAATAGTCCTATTTAAAGAACTAATGCACGAAGTCTTATACCATTAGAATCCTCACAATGGGCAAATATTACTATTTAATTTTGGCATTGCGATAGTGAATTTTGAAATTATTTAGATGAATGAGATATAACAAAGTTTTGGGATTCCCGCATCTGACAATTATTAAATAATTTTATGTATTACATTATCTAAATCAACACAAAAATATATTTTTGTTATTTAAAAAAACTTGTACTATTTGAAAACATTATAAATAGCGTGATTTTCAGCATTTAACAAAATAAACGTCTAATTTTGACAAATGATTTAACATTAATTATATAAAATGCCATTCAAATAAGTAATATTGAATAAACTTCCAATAGTTGAAAGAAAATTTGCTAAGAATCTTAAAGAACACCAGACATATATTGATTAATATTTTTAGACAATGTATTTTTATTAATTAATTATCTTCGACAGTTCATTAATTAATGTTGTTTTTAATTTCACTTTAGTGGTCAGTTAATCCAGCATGTCACTTAAGTGGCTAATTGATAATTTTTATTATTTAAAAATAATTATACTAATATTATTTCTTTTCGTAAAAAAATTGCTTCTTTTTTTGCTTGTAAAATAAATCTAATTAAAAAAAAAGATCACAGGTTTAAAAAAATAACGACGCGAATATTTTTTAATTATAAATGAGCATACATGTTGTATGTTCTTGAGTATTGAAACGTTCCTATAATTAATCTTAAAATAATAACATTACAGAACATTTTCAAAATGAAACAATATTAGACATATTCAAAGCAGAGATTGTGTGTTTACAAGGCTTAGGGCGCAGTGATCTAATATAAATAATACATTCATGATAATCTTCAGCAATAATTCTAAAATCAAATAAATAGTAATGCATGTTTGTTTGCTTATATCATCTTATGCCCACTAAATAAATTATTGTGCATAAAGCCGGATGCACAAATTGCATAGAAATTCTCTATCAAAATTCATTTTATTATTCAAATCCATAGTGCAAAATACATTATATTATACTACATTGAATAACATTTGTAGTACATACTAGATGGAACCCGTCAAAACTTGACGGCACCGAAGAAAGAAAAAGGTATTTTCCAGCTATTAAAGGATTTTTTAACGACTAATCTTCAGCAAAAATTTCAATAAATAAAAGAACAACCTGCATTTTACATCCAGGCAAATGACCCGCAATTGGCCGAGTTACATTCAAACATGCTGTCATAGAATTAGAATCTCTCTCATTTGACAATTTTTCATTTACAAATACAACACCAATAAATTGTACATAACATGAATAAATCATAAATTACTGTCATCACTCATTTCATACAAAATATACATACTTCACTTACTTCGCAGCAAAATAAGACTGAATTTATAGTTTGCCATTTAGCAACAAGTATAACAATGATCCTCTCCGTGGTTAATTTGTTGTTACATTACCCACCCCTTTCAACAAATAAACATTTGCATTTTCAACTACTTTTCTATTACCTTTTCATAAATCAAAAATACATGTAAATTTCACATATTAAAAAAAATTAATGATAATATTTATTCTGGCTAGGTGAAACCCGTCAAAACTTGACAGCAACAATATGAAAGAATCAAAGAAAAAAAAGTATTTTGCCACTATAAAAAAAATTTCAAAGAAAATTTTTTTTAAAGATTAATATTTATTAAAAATTTCAATATGCTTTTCCATTTACCAACGTAACACCAACATGAAATGATCCCGGGCGCAGAATTGGTGCAACGCTGCGACACACGTCACAGACTCTTGAAAATGTTTGAAGATTATTTTTTAACTGTTTAAGTTAAAAAAAAAATGCTAGAAATCATTTGCTATGTACCAAAGTTTGTCTAGGTACCATAAAAAACACAAATTCTGGCAAATAATCACAAAAATTAGAAAATTTCATCAAAATACTCCCCCCCCCCAAAAAAAAAAACATTGCCCGGAAATTTTATAAATAGATGTGGGAAAATAAAACAGCAAATATCGTCAACAGATTGCAAAAAACAACAAATTTCTTCAAAAGATCTCTAAAAAAATTGTCAAAAAACTGCAAAAAAAAATTGTCTAGATATCCCAAATAAAACAAATTTCGCAAAAGTATTGCACAAAAATAAAAATTTTGCCAAAACGTCTAAAAAAATGGCAATTTTCATGAAAATTTTAAAAAAAAGGGCAAATTTTGACAAAAAAAATCCCTAAAAAATGGCAAATTTGTAAACATATTATGAAAAAAAATTCAAAATATTGTGAGAAAACAACAAATTTCGACAAATGATTGTGAGTAAACAACAATTTTCGTCAAAGGATTGAAAAAAAAGCAAATTTTATCAAATAATCACAAAAAAGATAAATTTTGCAAAAAGATCTTCAATAAACGGCAATTTACATTGAAAAATCATGACAACACGACAACTTTCATCGAAAGAACTCGAGAAAAACGATAAACTTTACCGAAAGACCTCGAGATGACTAATTTCGTCCAATTATCATAAAAGACGTGAATTTCGCCCAAAGATCTCAAAAAGCACATACAATTTATCCAGGTAATCGCAAAAATAGGTAAATTTAGCTAAAAATAATGGAAAAAAAATGACAAATTTCTAAAAAAAATAACAAAGAATAAAAATTTCGCAAACAAAAATCACGAAAAAAGGATAAATTCGATAAAACAGCAAATTACATCGAAAGATTGTGAGAAAAAAATGACAAATTTCACCGAAAATCCCCGAGAAAACAAATAATTTTGTCCTGGTACAATAAAAGATGGGAATTTCGTCAAAAGATCTTGAAAATACTTTAAATTTGTCTAGGTACTTCAAAAAAACGCAAATATTGGTAAACAGATTGTGAGAAAACAACGCAGAGAGACTGCATTTTTGCTATCACTGTTTAATGCAATGCTGTGATAATTATATTTTTTTTCTTTACTTATCTTATAATGATCGAAATACGTTGGTTTTTTCACTTTGCGTAAGTTATTTTATTTCCAAGTGTTTATTTACGTTCTTGGCTGATAAATCATTTTCTATATTGTAAATCTTTCTTTCGTCTAAAAAAATGGCAATTTTCATGAAAAAATTTCGAAAAAAAAGGTAAATTTTGACAAAAAAATCCTTAAAAAATGACAAATTTGTAAACATATGAAAAAAAAATCAAAATATTGTGAGAAATCAACAAATTTCGACAAATGATTGTGAGTAAACAACAATTCTCGTCAGAGGATTGAAAAAAAAGCAAATTTTATCAAATAATCACAAAAAAGATAAACTTTGCAAAAAGATCTTCAATAAACGGCAAATTACATCGAAAAATCATGACAACACGACAACTGTCATCGAAAGAAATCGAGAAAAACGATAAACTTTGCCGAAAGACCTCAAGATGACGAATTTCATCCAGTCATCATAAAAGATGTGAATTTCGCCCAAAGATCTCAAAAAGCACATAAAATTTATCCAGGTAATCGTAAAAATGGTAAATCTAGCTAAAAATAGTGGAAAAAAACGACAAATTTCTAAAAAAAAAAAATAACAAAGAACAATTTCACAAACAAAAATCACGAAAAAATTTGATAAAACAGCAAATTACATCGAAAGATAGTGAGAAAAAATGACAAATTTCACCGAAAATCCCCGAGAAAACAAATAATTTTATCCTGGTACCATAAAAGATGTGAATTTCGTCAAAAGATCTTGAAAATACTTTAAATTTGTCTAGGTACTTCATAAAACGCAAATATTGGTAAACAGATTGTGAGAAAACAACACATTTTGTCAAAAGATGTAAAAGAGGCACATTTCAAGAAAAAATTGCAAAACAGGTAATTTTTTTCAAAGAAAAAAAAGCGAAAATATGATAAATTTCTGAAAATAACAAGAAAAAAGACAAATTTAACAAAAAAAGCATAAATTCGATAAAACGGCAAATTACATCGAAAGATAGCGAGAAAAAAGCGACAAATTTCACCGAAAATCCCTGAGAAAAGAAATAAATTTGTCCTGGTACCATAAGAATAAGTAAGTTATAAGTAATAAAAGATGTGAATTTCGTCAAAAAATCTTGAAAATACTTTAAATTTGTCTAGGTACTTCAAAAAACGCAAATATTGGTAAACAGATTGTGAGAAAACAACACATTTTGTCAAAAGATGAAAAAAAGAGGCACATTTCATCAAAAGATCGCAAAACAGGTAATTTTTGCAAAGAAAAAAAAGCGAAAAAAATGACAAATTTCTGAAAATAGCGAAAAAAAACGACAAATTAAAAAAAAAATCATGAAAAAAGCATAAATTTGATAAAACGGCAAATTACATCGAAAGATAGCGAGAAAAAAATGACAAATTTCACCGAAAATCCCTAAGAAAACAAATAATTTTTTCCTGGTACCAGAAAAGATGTGAATTTCGTCAAAAGATCTTGAAAAAATACTTTAAATTTGTCTAGGTACTTCAAAAAACGCAAATATTGGTAAACAGATTGTGAGAAAACAACACAGAGAGACTGCATTTTTGCTATCACTGTTTAATGCAATGCTATGATAATTATATTTTTTTTCTTTACTTATCTTATAATGATTGAAATACATTGGTTTTTTCACTTTACATAAGTTATTTTATTTCCAAGTGCTTATTTACGTTCTTGGCCGATAAAGCATTTTCTATATTGTAATTTTCAAATCATCTAGGTACCACAAAAAATGCAAATTTTGCCAAATAATCATAAAAAAACCCAGCAAGCAATGAATATGGTATATAAAGACTGCTTTATCATGATTGAAAGCTATGCAAAAAGAGGGATCTCTTCTGATAATTTTATTTTTCTTTGTTGATTATAATGATCTTCATATTTCTGAAAAAACATTGTTGAGAGATCAAGATCAAGCGATTAAAAAAAAAAAATAGCAAATTTCATCAAAATCCTCCTCCTTCTCCCCAAAAAAACTCAGCAAATTTTGTCACGGGAACACTTTTTAAAAAAAGTGTACAAAAAAAAAAGTGAAACATTAAAGAAATATTAATGATTTACAAAGCTGTTTATAACTGGGATTATTTTCATTTCATATGCAATTTTCTATTATTCGGCGAGACTATGAGATGTAATGTAAATACTTCCTAAACGTTATGAATTTGCTCAAAAATGAAATTATAAGTGGGGAAAAATCACCGTTTTTTGACATGAGTATAATAAGAAACTGAAGCAAAAAATAAATAGTGATTTGCGAATCTGTTTACATCCATGAAGTCAAACTATCCGTCGAAAATCGCACCATCAAAACACGAAACAAAAAACAATGTGATTTCCAGCCTTTTTTTTTTTTTTTTTTTTTTTTTTACACATACTAATAAATAAATTTGAAAATTACAATATAGAAAATGATTTATCGGCCAAGAACGTAAATAAACACTTTAATCATTAACTTATTGAATGTTTCAATTTCATATGAAACATCTCTACAATTAAGCCTAAGATTGCCGGCAATAACATTGCAAAAAAAGTATACAGATGGAAATAAATTAATTAACTTACGTAAAGTGAAAAAAACAATGTATTCCAATCATTATAAGATGAGTAAAGTTAAAAAATTAATTATTATAGCATTGCATTAAACAGTGTCGGCGTTCTTATCCCATATTTACAAACGCGCTTTGCAAATGCTCTTACAGACAGTAACTACTCTCCTCCGATTAACCAATAGGAGGAGACTCTCAGAGACCGGCGCAAGTATCGATGCGTAGAGACGCAATTAAACCACGATTACTTTTTCTGCCTTTCGTTTTAATATATAGATTTTAACAAAATATAGTGAGAAAACAGTATGATCATATTTTGATCATATTTCTGAGAGAGTTGATAAAAAATAATGAGATGTAGTCAGATTTTTAGGTAGATTTCGTATGAAATACTACCTATTGCATTCTCTCCCATGTTGGAATTTCTGAAAATTTTTTGTGGTTCTACACGAATCATGATTTCTAGACCCCAAAACTACCACCAGTAAAAAAGTTTATATATATATATATATATATATATATATATATATATATATATCGGTGCATATCACTTTCTTCTGGACACGATAACTTCCATAATTATGCTCAGATCTTCTTCAAACTTTTAAATAAAATCAAGGAGCTTAAAATCTCGGTCGAGTTCGTTAATGGGCAAGCAAGGGGGTGAAAAATGGGAGGGTTTTTGTGAAAACCGAAAACACGCAATAACTACTTAATTAAAAGAGATATCGGATCAGTTTAGAGTTTATATTACTTCTAAGAAATGAGCAAAAAGTTTATGCATGACAGAATTTTGATAAAATTAAAAATGGGCTCAAGGGACGAAAAAAACATGGTTTTTGGAAGAAAAAAATTCATAACTTCGTCAATTCTCAAGATATCAAATCCAACTAAATTTTATATAAATGTACTTAATATTATCTAAAACTTTTGTATTTACAAGTTTTTGATAGGACCAACTTTTACTGATGAAAAAAATTAAAAACGAAAAGAAAAAGGGGGGATTAAAAAGAAAAAAATCCATAACTTACTCAATTCATAAGCAATCAAATCTAATTAAATTTATTTTACATCTTCACAATAATACCTACAATTTCTATATTAACAAGTTTTCATAGAACCAATTTTTAAAGCAAAAATAAATTAAACAAAAATAGGAGTTGGAGAAAAAACCTCAAATCCAAACTGCTTATATTCTGACTAATTTTTAAATCCATTTTTGATTTTAAACGCATCCAAATGATAGATCCTCTTATTTAGGAACTATATAACTTGACGTATTGGCCAGTTTTTTGATAAAGGCAGAATATATCTTTGAAAAGGCTGCCAAAAAGGGCAATTTGAACAGATTTCCCGATGTTATCGTCATTAAAAAAATGATTAAGTATAACAAACTGCGTTTTTTCTGAGTCGTTTTTAAATCCATTTTTGTTCTCAAACCCATCGAATTTGCAGGTCCTCTTATTTAGGAACTATATAACTTAACGTATTGGCCAGTTTTTTGATAAAGGCAGAATATATTTATAAAAAGGCTGCCAAAAAGGGTATTTTGAACAGAATTTCCCGAAGTTATCGTCTTTGAAAAATTTAGGAAGTATAACGAATTGCGTTTTTTCTGAGTCATTTTCAAATTCATTTTTGTTCTCAAACCCTTCCAATTTACGGGTCCTCTTATTTAGGAACTATGTAATGTGACGGATTGGCCAGTTTTGTGATAAAGGCAGAATATATTTTTAAAAAGGCTGCCAAAATGGGCACTTCGCACAAAATTTCCCAAAGCGATCTTGATTAATGAACTGTGGGTATTCAAATAACAAATTGGTTATTTTATGACTAATTTTTAAATCCAATTTTGCTCTGAGACGCATTCACTTGACAGTTTTTTGTTACTTAGGAACAATATAATGTGTGTATTTGTCGATTTTTTGATAAAGGTTGAATATATATTTTTTAAGGTTGAATATATATTTTTTAAAAGCTGTCAAAGTAAGCACTTCGCAAAAAAAATTTCCCAAAGCAATCATGATAAAAGAATTGAGGTTGTATTCAAATAACAAATTGTTTATTTTATGACTCATTTTTAAATTCAATTTTGCTCTCAAACGCATTCAGTTGACAGTTATTTGTTATTTAGGAACTATATAATGAACATATTGGTCAATTTTTAAAATAAAGTAAGAATATAATTCAAAATATGTTGTCAAAATGGGCATTTGAGTAGAATTTCGTTTAAGATGATTTTGATAAAAACAGTTCTTACAGAAAAATGATATTAAAAATTTTTTAAAAGAGGCTGAAAAAAGTAGTTAAACTGCGTTTATCGCTAATCTTTTTTTTTTTTTTTTTTTTTTTTTGAGATGAAAATTTTTCGAAATCTACCTCCGCCTATAGGCCATGCCGATAGGGATTTTTCTAATATTAACATTCACATTTCTTTTAAAAAGAGAAAAAGTTAAATTTTGGAAATATTTAAATTAACTCATGCACCACCATTATTACTCAATGAAATAAATAATTTCGAAAATCTTTATGCAGAATTACATCTGAACAAATATTTCGAGAGTTTCGAATAAAAGTAGTTCCATATAATCCAGATTACTGATATTCAATATACTTCTTTCCATTTCCACATCCCGAATTTCAAGTTCCAATCACAATTTTTTCGCGAGCTAGAACGTTTACAGAAACGAAAACAAACAGACGGCAATTTCTTTTTTCAAAATGTATGTTTTTTGGAATCACCGGTATCTAAAACGTGTAAACCCGTCTTTTTTAGAGATTATAAGATTTACCCTGTACTATAGGTATGATGGGTAAGTATAAATGTAGGATTTTTTTTTCTTATTTTCTTCTTCTTTTTTTTTCGTTCTTTTTTTAAGATGCACATTATCTTACGACTGTTCGTTTAAAGGTGATTTTAAAAATTTCATGACTTTTTTGCGGTTATTTATTAAATGACAATGGTTTGGCTGAATTCACTGTCTTTTGCAATAAACCTGTACTCTACCCCTCGAATTCTCGAGCTGAGTACGTGAGGGCTGATAAAACGTGACGGCTGCCGAAGGCGGATGTTTTACAGTGTGTGTATGGTCCCTTAAAATTTGGAACAATTATTTTTTTTTTCTATTTTGCTTCATTTTTTCTCATATTACACAAATTAAATAAATAAATTCTAAAATATTGTTATCTAAAACTAAAGGACGGTAATTACATTAAAAAGGAAATGATATGAGACTTCGCTGGCGCCATTTGTGGGCGTCAGCGATCATGCATAGTATTCAGGAGGCGGTGTATTGACAGTGGATTGGGATTTCGCCAAATTATACTAATAGAATGCATAAACCCAAAAATGTCAAGCCTTTTTTTAAAAATTATCATAAAGGGAACAAACGAAGTCGCATGTGACGCTTAAAATAATTAATTTCTTTTTTTTTTCTTTGGTCAGGACTGTATGTTAAAAGCTATTGCCTTCTAATGGCAGAACTATAAGTTACTAGATAAGTAGTTCAAGTTCGTATTGATTAAAATTATGTTCTAGCTTGTATTTGTATATTTTAAATCCTCTGAATAACGGACACTTCCTGTGGGAGGATTTTCCGATGTTCAGGGGTGTGACCACTATTCGGAAAAGTCCATTATAGAGGTTTTAGTGTATTTTTTTTTTCTTTTTTAATTGGACTTCATATACTCTTGGCTGGAGATCGATTGGTCAGAATATTAAGCTTCATACCGATTCGACATGTTACTCTGTTTAATTCCATTGTTTTCTATGGATAAGTGTTAATTTTAGATAATTATTTAGGGGTTTAAGAACACAAAAATTTTCAAATTTGTTAAAATTTTTTAATAGCATTAAAAATTTCTCTGCTTAAAATGACGTTTAAATCATGCGTCTATTTTAACTGGAACAGAAAATATGATTTTTTTTAATTTTCTTTTGTTTTTTCCTGTGAAAGATCTGTGTGTTTTATCTTCTTTTGTTTTCTATCTTTCTGTTAGTCTCTTTTGAAATTGCGTTTTTCTTTATCGTGAGTTTTTTCATCATTTCTTGCATTTAAAGTGTTCAAAGACAAAAATAATAAAAGATAAATGGGTGAAACTTGGAACACGTCTATTTTTATTGTTGTACTTTGATTTAGGTTCAATAAATTTAAAAAAAAAATTTGCTTTTGAAAATATGATTTTTTTTTAAAAAGTTACATCATTTTTTTATAATTTTGACTATAATATTTTTATTTTTATTTGAATTAATATTTTTTTAAAATTTGGAATCAAAATTTAAAGTTGTATATTTTTGTTTATTTACATGGACGGAAAAATTAAATGTACACATAACATTTCGAGCTATCACGATTTTAAACTCTGCCATTACTTTCGCAAATTTTAATTTAATATCTTTTTTTAATTCTGAGTTTTATCATGTGATTTTGTTTGAAAATCCTATGATTATCCATTACAAAAATTTTCAGAATTTTAACTCAATAAACAAAAATAATTTTTAAATATGTCTCGGACTCCCTTAAAAGTCATAAAAAATCATAAAAAGACATAAAGTTAAGTGTTGTTAAAATATTTAAAATTAACCATAACAAAACTGAAGCACACTGTTTAATTAAAATCTGTACAACATTATTATTTTATTAATAGTTTTAAAAAAGTACAAGAGAATTGCTTTCATTAAATTGATTTCAAATTGTAATAAAAAAATATAAAGAAACTCATATAGAAAATTATGTTACAAAATTACTGTTTGATGCACTTTACCTCGTACAACTTTTATAGTTTCCAAAGTGGAAAAAAATAAAACTGGAACTTTTATTTCAACTAAAGTGATAAAGTTTTACTTTTCGCGTCCATTAAAAAGAACTGTAAAGACTTTCAAAGAACTCGAAAAAGATACAAGTATATTGCAGTTGTTGATAGTTTGAAAACGTTTTAAGAGTTTAAGAAATATTGAAGAAGATTAAATAAATTATTCAGCTGATGTGAAACGCAAAAATTTTTTTGTAACTGTAAAATTCAATAACAACAAAAGTTTGTGAAAAGTAGAAAAATAATATTTACAAAAGTATTATCTTAAATATTAAGATATTCTTTGTGCTTTTATTAATTATTTCTACTGTAAAAATAGATAGCCATAAATTGTTTCGTATAGACTCATTTAAAATTGAAAACCCTGAAAATGAGGAATAAAAATAATGCATTGAAATTTTACAATTGAATATATGATGTATTAGAAGCGAAATTAAAATCTTTTTTCACCTGATATGAAAACTGAAAAAATCTCATAACAATTTTAATATGTTCTGTTAACTAGCTATTTCAAAGATAATTACTACTCTATTATTCATTCTGCACTTAAAAAAATCTTAACTAAATTGCTTGAATGCGACAATCTATAAGGCTATAGGATCTACCATATCTTTTTTATGTTTAAATTTTTTATAGAAAAGGTTTCAACTGAAAAGATGAAAAACGTCGTAAAAATGAAATCGGTTGAAATTTAAATATACCGCTTTGAGATTATGTAGTCAGACATCTCAATATACAATAGGAATACCCGACGTGGTTGTGCACACGCGTGGGTACCCGTGCATGCATAAGGGGGAGAAACAGACAGTATTGTGATTAATCCTTTTGATGAAGGAGTGCGTGCAAGGATACCATGACTTTCCTGTTACAAAATTCGATGGTTAAGGATCAGCGAGATGTCTCATTAAAGTCTAGTGCAGTTTAAATCTTATAACACCCCCGCTGCTCCTCTCACGCACTGTCGTGTTAATCTGGCGAATACATATCTGTCTGCTTCTCCCCTTCCTTCATGCGCGGACCCCCACGCGTGTCACACCGGATATTCCAATCGCATCCTTCGATGTCTAGCAAGATAATCTTAAAACGGCATATTTAAATTTCAGCTAGTTTCGACATTTCGTACCTTTTTATTTAAACACTCCTAATATATATATATATAAACACTCGACGCATAAATATATAAACCAGCAAACCGTTAATCTAAAATCTTATCTAGATAGTTTTAAATGTCTAAATAGAACAAATGTATACAGCAATCATTGCGAATGTCTTCAAAACATAAATTCTGAAAATTCTGAAAGTGATCGCCAATAGAATAAACTCAAAATGCGTTGTTACCAAAATTAAGCAAAAATGAATAGTTGCATCCAAATATAGTAGTACGTACATTATTATGTATTCTAAATTGAAAGTAATCAATGGATAAATGGCTACAACCCTTCATATTTTGCTTCATTTTGGGAATTTTGAGATTAATTTATCGACGATAACTTTCAGAATTTTAGAGTTATGTTTTTGAAACTTTCACAAACGTTGCTCTATACATTTAGTTAACACAATATGAAAGTGAAATTTTGATAACGTCGACGCATGCGCAGTGAAAAATTATTTAGTAAACCTGCTAATTTTTCATACAATTTTGATATATATTTTTTTAAATTCTGATTAGAGATTATTATGTACAATGCTCTTTTTCATGTTGTCGGAAAAGAACATTATTTTATATTAAGATCGCTACAAGTTATTAGCAGAAAAACTTGGAAAAATTTGGGGCTGTTTTTATAAAAAACCTTAATTTCTCCACGAGTATGCTTGCTATCCGCATAAAAATGAACACATTTTATTACAATAAGCCACTTAATCATCATCTAGAGTTTGAACGATTTTTAGGTTATGGTACTTTTAATATGGTAATAGGACTTTAGATTATGTACAGAGTATGTAGATTTAGTATTATTTCACTAGTACTAAAGATCTGTTTTTGGAAGAATTGAAACGTCATTTGAAATACTGGTTGGAAATGAAAACACATAATGAAAATTTAAGTTGATTATTACCAATTATTATAATGCAACGGACCATTTTGCATAGTTAATCATTTCTTTGCAATATAAGATGCCAAAAATCTTAAAAATGACATTTAATATTTGGGCGCTTCAGGTAAGACTCTACTGTGTGACACACACAATTCTTCTGCAAAAACAAACTAAATCACAACATAAAAAAATTAAATATGCTTAAAAATTTGTATTTGAGATACCTGTAGTAGGAATAATAATTAGATAAATGTATTTTTTAAATTAAACAAGTTATTAAAAGCCCACACTACTGAGTGAAAAAGACCCGGATGATAATATGAAGTCCATGGGAGCGTTCTTTTCAAATGTCTCGCTCAATTTTTAATATTTTTACATGATTTTTTTTACATAGGGTAATTGAGGACCATTTACAATCGGTTTAATATTTTATTTTTTCAATTTTGGTTTGAGATTGAAAAAAAAAATTGGATTGAATAATTTTCGAAACCGGTTCTAAAATTGAAATTATCATAATATAAAAAATATGTAACCAAAATCGAAAAAATAACAACTAGCCCGATTGTAGATTGTCTTCAGCGTCCTATGAAAAAAAAAATTATGTAAAAATATTAAAATTTCAGCGAGATATTTTAAAACAACGCTCCCATAGACTTAACATTATCCTCCGTTTCCTTTTCAGTCAGTAGTGTGGACTCTTAAGCAACATTATCAGACACACCAGGTGAGTGACATGCCACAGACGGGAGAATTCCCATACTGTTCACCAAAAAACTAATAAGTGAAAAATTACTATGAAAAAATTGATTATTGATTTAAATCGATATAATTTTATTCCAATCAAAAAGTATAATTTAAATAATTACTCTTTAAAGTATTTACTGTAAAATTTATGTGATAGAAGTGTTACAATTTTTCAAGACCGATCCGTTTACTAACATTCAAGTTTACAATTATTTAAAAATATAAAGATAGTATCAAGAGGTAAAAGTAAAACAAAACTAGAAACTGCGTCTTAAATCACTGAAACTTTGTCCTAAATCACGACAAGTAAACAATGTTGAATGAAACATACCGTTTGTTCTATTTCAATTAACGAGAAAAAATATTTTACCCTGGTTCCGCGCAAATAAATTTCTTTTATTTCTAAAGTGTGACCTGTTTTCTGTTACATTTGAAAGAAATTTCTGTCTTAAATTTGTGACATTTGATTTACTAGTGTACCTCTTGATGCAGTAAATCTTCATTTTATAATGTAACTGAAATGCAGCATAAAAATGTTATTGCGAGGTAAAAATCGGTAAACTCGTGCTAAAACTATTATTTTAAATAAATTTAAAACTAAACTAATAGATAAAAAAGTAAATCTTCAGGAAACGTATAGGGGAGGTATGATACACCTTTTTAACAATTATTTATAACCTATAGAAAGCTTTTTTTAAACAAATTTTTCGCGTTTTCTTATAAAGTGACCTTTTATTTATTTATGAAAAATATAATGACTTTAAAAAATATTCATTCAAAAAATATATAGGGACTTAATATGAATGGCTACTTTTGTATCAAATCTCCCCACCACTGGGGAACAGTAATACACGTACAAGCTATATTTGATACATTTAAATTGAAAAAAGAAATCCAGACAATCAATTTGTGCCATATAATTTTTTATGATAAACTTTGAAATATTTAAGTAAAATTTAAAAAGAAATAACATTGACTTTTTTTAGAAATGTTTATTACAATTTAAAGAAAAATTCGATTAAACTCTTCAGACCTGAGCATAAAATAACTCTAAAAAAATATTAATTGCTTTTACTTGGTCGAAATGACAACATACATCACAGACAGAGTCATTGTTATGAAATCGGTACTTTAGGGGACTGGTGTTTCAGGTTTACAAATATGGATGTTAAAGTAGTAATCCCCTTAAAACATCCGTTTAACTATCAGTAATATAAATTTATGCACTATCAAAATTAAAATCTTTAAACAAATCAGAAAATCCTCAATTTTTTTTTATTAAAAAGCTTTTAAGTTAAATAATCACGAATATTTCTTATTTTCTTGGCCACAACGTTTTGAAGGCATTTTCTTAATTCGGATCAAAATAATATTTATTTTATGATATAATATTCATCAGTTCTGACATTTATTGGTTTTCTTATAAAGCAAAAAACATTCAGCAGTATAAAAGTGAAGCAAAAATGCAAAAAATTTGAACAGTTTAATTTTTATGAGGAAAAGAACGGATGTACACACATTTGTGTACCTCAGGTCTGAAGAGATTAGTATACTTTTAAAAAAATAAGTAGTGTAAAAACATCCATAAGACCACGATAATCCTGGAATTAGCACCAATTTGGTTATATAAAACAATATAATGATTATCAGAACTATGTCATGAAAATTCTATTTCTTCATTGCTTACTGCTGGAAAATTAAATTTTTTACCTTAACAATTTTTATAGACTTTTATATGGCTGCAATATTCTTCATCCTTTACCTTTAAGATATTCATCAAACCTTTTCTTTTGACAGGCGTATCTATCAATATATTATGATTTTACTGTATGTTGATTTTACTGTATGTTACACACTTTATAGTTGAAGCTGTTTTCTTGTGATAAGGTCTAATATAGTCAGGACTCATGTAAGCATGTTATTATCACCTGTATTTTAATTAAAAAAATGTAAGGTGTCATATCAGTAGATAACTGATGCATATTTAACCAATATACTTTTTTTGTTGTCACAAAAAGATGCTGAGGTAATAAAATAGATATTATCAAAACAATTAAGATCGAGAGGAAATTTCCCCTTTAAGACTGATAAATCAAAATATATCTTTTTCTGTAAATGATTTGGGAAAAGCTTTAGCAATTAACCCTCCTTAACAGTTTCAGTAAGTATTTTAGCAGAAAATAATGAATAATGCAGTTCCATTTTAGTTTGAAACTTAAAAGACTATTAAATTTCAAATACACAAGTGTATCCTTACTCCGCAGTATTTTAACACTAGAACCGCGGAGACGGGTCATTTTGACCCGTACTCAGTGAAAAGATGTCGATTCCAACCAGATAAATCCTCTTCAAATAATTTACATATAACTGCACAAAAATTATTAAAAATGAATAAGTTAAATAGACTTAAATAAAAATTCTGATGTGAAGTATTTTTATAAAACTTGGGTAAAATTTACCGCGGTTCTAGTGTTAATGCATAATGTTTCACCATTATGTCTTATTGGACATCCAATCGCTTTGTATAAATTCGGTTGCAAAATGGGAATCTATTTTTTATCAAAATTTATCCTAGCAATGTATTTTATAATCTTAAAAAAATACAACGTAGTATCTTCACAATCATAACAGTTATGAAAGTTAACCAGCATTTGAAAAAAATTACAATGACATATCAAATTTCTTCAGAGTTAAAGGAAAAGCAAAGTTGTCAGTTCTACGCTGCTAAGTTCAAGTAATCATGATTTCTATGAATAAAAGAAGATTTTACATGTGTTATAATGACTGTTAATGCCACATGTTAAGAAATATTGCCAATGTATCAATCTTTCCAATGTATCAAACCTCCCCTACTTTCCCAACAGTATCTAGCAAAAGTTTTAAGACAGATTTTTTTCTTTTTTTAACGATTTTCATAAGCAAAATACTTAGTGATGTAAAAAAACAAAAAAAAAATGTGGATTAGTCATACGGCATGGCGTACAGCGAATGGGGTGTATAAATATTATTAATTTAAAAAATACGGATCGTAAATTTCAAAAGTTAAAAGCAGAAGTTTTGAGACGACATGGAAAAATTAATGTTTTTAATATTTGATTTAAATGTTGTAATATTGTCACACCACATGCGAATTCCGCTTACTGAGAGGTTACATCAGAAGAATGTTACAGAGAATATTTAGTTTAAATTCTGTTATTAGATTAAATTACATTTCTACGCGTGCTGTAAGCAAATTACATTTCAATTTCGATAATTTTGAGCAGTTATGCCAATTAATAGGTTTACGCAGTCGTGTTTCCAGAATATTCCAGAACATGTGATGTTCATACATGAAGCACGAAACGATACATGCCATTAACTGGATTCTGGTATTCGAAGCTCTCTTCTTTAATCAATAAAGCATTGTGATTCTATTTTGTACAATTGTATTTTTTTGAAATTCATAAAAAAACTGCTGGCCATACAAAAAGCAACATCAAGAAGGATCAAGATATCACAGCGAAATTTTTATGACATACAGCATGTTTTATAAAGATTAAACCATGAAAATTACAGCCTCATATGATATATGAATGATGACATAATTAATAGTTAGCGTAGTCCCTCCTATTGGCTAAAATCGCTGCGACACGAATCAGCATAGAATAAAAGAGGCTTTGGATGACTCCTTGTAGTACAGAAGTCTATGCGGCTTCTATGTATTGCCAAAGTTGGGAAATCTAACACCAAGTACTAGACGTACTTGGCAATGGAAGCCAACGCTAACCATGATACCGGGTGCAGGACAAATGAGGCGATGCATAACAAAACAGTTCAGCAGTCTGTCATCACTCTGCCTCGAAATTTGAATCCGACAATCGTTACGTTGCAGTCAGAAGCGAGATTCGTCAGTAAACACAATTTTGTTCCATTCCCTTGCCCCTGTCAGCCATTCTCCGTATTATTGGTGGCGCAAATGCTGTAGTTTACAGTCAAGATTAAACGTAGCGAATGGATGACTTTCAGACATTTCATTTTGCTCAAAACGGCATAAAATGGTACGAGCGAACACCAAATGATTCTTAGCAGACTGAATCTGTGATTCGTGATGAGGCTGCGTGAGCCATCACTGCCATGCACAGGCGGACCCTGTCAACATGGACAGTAATGCTTAAAGTTTGAGAATTTTTAATTTTTTCACAGTATTACTTTATCTTTTTAAAACAAATCCTTAATGCAAAACGTATAACGTATACAATTTTCTGAAACACTTCTGCTGGCAAAATAAATGTTTTGAAAACATATGAAATATACAATAAAATTAACTACTTTAGGTGTATTTTATACTAATATATTTATAAAAAAATACAATAATAGAGTACATAAAAGCAAGGTGGCGAGTGGTCAGGGAAAACCGGGAAAACACAGTCAAGAAAAGAGAAAACTACCAGTATTTCTTACAGAAAATACTTCAAATATTACAATGAGATTATATAAACTTAATTTATCTTTAACAAAATACTGGTATTTATGATCCATAATGACTGTATTTTTATCTAACCACTCGCCACCCTGAAAAGTATCACTGTTTGGTGAAAAAAAGTATGGTAAACATAAATCTGAATTATTTTTCTTCAAATTTTCAGAACTGAACTATGTTTGGTTTGAACAGCTGATCCCTGTGACGCACGAAATTAGAAGGATCTGTTGTAAATACCTTTCTCTTAACGTCAGAAAATAAAAACAAATATATTCAGAGACATGACTGGAACGAATAACAAAATGCAACTTTGAAATTCAAAAACATTCTTGTCACTAGTTGAAATTCCAAAGTATGTAAATACACATGTCAGAATAGCGCTTGTCAAATTGTAGCTATTCCATAAAATATTTGTTCCCAGAAATTTTTTATGATACATTACATAGTGTGATATATTACTGATTATGAATACCGATATGATTGTGATTACATAGATATTTTTATATAAATGTTTCTTTTCATAACGGCAGTGTTTCTGTTTCTGTTTCTATTTCTGATTTTAATTAACGAGAACATGAATTATAATGTTAATATCTATGATAATATAATAAATAATGTTACGGTTTTTATATTTTAAATATATTACTTTTAAGATTATACTGTCCTGGTAAATAAATGGAATTTTCTTTAAAACATACATATTTGTCTGCCTTTGTTCATTTTAAGATAATTTTATATTGATTTATTTATAAAAAGAAAAAGAAACAACAATAGAGTACATAAAAGTATCATCGTTTCAGTGAAAAAAATTATAAATATAAATCTGATTTATCTTTCTTCAAATTCTCAAAATTGAAATATGTTTCGTTTGAACAGCTGCGTCCTATGACGTACGAAATATGAAGAATCAGTTGTAAATTCCTGCCTCTCAACGTCAGATGATAAAAACAGATATATTCAGATACATGACTGGAACGAATAAGAAAATGCCAGTTTGAAATTCAAAAACTTTCTTGTCACTTGTTAAAATCACAAAGTACGTAAATACACGTGTAAAAACAGCGCTTATAAAGTTGTAGCTATTCCATAAAATATTTCTTTCTAGAAACGTTTTACAATACACTACACATTGTAATATTTTTGAGGCACAGACTTTTATATAAAAGCTTAAACACTTCTGCAGTAAAAAAAAAATATTTTGAAAATACATGAAATATACAATAAAATCAATTAGTTTATGTGTATTTTATGCTAATTTATTTATAAAAAGAAAATAATACAATAATAGAGTACGTAAAAGTGTCACTGTTTTAGTGAAAAAAAATAATAAACATAAATCTGATTTTTTTTTCTTCAAATTCTCAGAATTTAAATACATTTGGCTTGAACAGCTGATGCCCTGGTGACGTACGAAATATGAAGGATAAGTTGTAAATTCCTCCCTCTCAACGTCAGATAATAAAAACAAATATATTCAGATACATGAATGGAACGAATAACAAAATGCCAGTTTGAAATTCAAACACTTTCTTGTCACTAGTTGAAATCCCAAAGTATGTAAATACACATGTAAGAACAGAGCTTGTAAAATTGTAGCTATTCCATAAAATATTTTTTTAGAATCGTTTTATGATATGTGAATTTTAGAAACTTTTTATGATATAGTGTGATATTTTTAGAGGCATAGATCTTTATATAAAAGCTTCTATTCATAATGTCAAAGTTTCTGTTTCTATTTCTTTTTTTTATTAACCAGAAGATGAATTATAAAGTTAAGAAGTATGATGATATGATAAATAATGTTACTGTTTCATTCTTATTTAAAAATATATTACTTTCAATATTACGTAGTACTGTCCAAAAGAGAGGAAGTTTCTTTAAAACATACATATTCAACTACTTTTGTTTATTTTAAGATAATTTTGTTCTATTTTTTTAAAAAAGAAAAAATACAATAAGAAGAGTACATAAAAGTATCACAGTTTTGATGAAAAAAGAATAATAAACATAAATTTGTTTTTATTTTTCTTGAAATTCTCAGAATTGGTTTGGTTTGAACAGCTGAGACCTCTGACGCACGAAATATGAAGGATCAGTTGTAAAATCCTTCCTCTCAACGTCAGGTAATAAAAACAAATATATTCAGATACATGACTGAACGAATATCAAAATGACAGTTTGAAATTCAAAAACTTTCTTGTCACTAGTTGAAATTCCAAAGTAGGTAATTACACAAGTAACAGCAGCGCTTGTCAAATTGTAGCTATTCCATAAAATATTTGTTTCTATAAACTTTTTATAATGCACTACACATTGTAATATTTTAGAACCATAGACTTTTATATTAAACCTTCTTTTCACAATGTCAGTGTTTTTGTTTCTATTTATGTTTATTTTTTTAATCAGCCAGAAAATGAATTATAAAGTTAGGATATGTTATAATAGAATAAATGATGTTACTATTACATTTTTATTTAAAATATATTATTTTAATACTATATAGTGATACGATGAGATTTCCCACAATCTTTCCACACAATTAATTTGAAAACTGTTTTATAAATACTTGATTTTATATATTTTAAATTTTTTGCAGATACTGTACAAAAGGCAGAAGCAGGAAAGGAAAAATAAATATTCCGCTTTCTTTTATGTAGCAGGAGTGGCTTTCGTATCCTGTCAAAAAGTGGATCCCTTTAAGTTATCATATGGGTGTAATCCGTTCAATTTCTTTCTCTAATCCCAGTAATCATCACTGATAGTTTGATTTCCTCTACTATAGAAGATATCATCCATATAGATTGAAAAAGTGTCTCAAAAGGATTTAGATTCACTCAGGATGTTTTTATTTCATAGAAATGTGACATCTTAAAATGAAGCTGTATCATACTTTATGTAAGCTTTTATAATTTTTCCGTTTATATTTCCTTCCCACTGTCACGACTGGATATATCCGTTCACTAGGCTGCAGGTTTGACTGCAGTTGAAGTTTTATTTAAATTAATATAATTCTACAAATATAATCCAGTTTTAAGAAATTAAGTTAAGGTTGATACTTTCAAGGCTTATAAGAATATACATAACAAAAAAATTATACCATGATATAAAATCACTCTTTTATTATCATTTAAAATAAATTACAGAGAAGAAAACAATACAATTTTCCCTTTTGCTTAGTGGTCAAGGGTTTAAACATTGCTAATAAGATTAAATTTATAAACAGGGATGTGATATTTTGGATATAGTCAGCTGTTTAAATTTGAAATCTCAATAATTTAAAAATTTTTAAGCTGATTAAATACTATCACTTTTATAGAAAAATATAATGAAACTGTAATGGGTATTTCTAAAATAAAAATATTTTTAGTAGCTTTACACTGTAAAAAAAAGGTCGATCTACTAAAAAAACTTTAGTGATCCTTGTAATTACAAAAAAATTTTTAGTAATCTTAGTCGGTTACTAGAAAATCTGTAAGAATTACTAGAAAAAAGTTAGCAACGAATAAGAGTTAATAGTTTCATATTTTTAATAGCTCTTACTAAAACTCAGTTGGTGTGGCCTTGATAGCATAGTGGTTATAGTAACGGACTCCAGGCTAAAAGATCCCGGGTTCGAAACTTGCCACCGCCAAATACACCCCGAATGTCTGTAGTGTCTCGTTAATAAAGGGATTTTGAAAAACCCTGTTGGAGCAGTTAGGAATGTTTAGTGCTGCCATCTATTGCGATTTTGCCGAAAATCTTTCGCTTCAGAAGTCTGGATGCAGCTCGAAGGAAGCTCCTCCGCTTCGGTTGCACTTAATGGTTATTAAAATTAATTTTGGAGCTATTACTAAAATTTGTTTTGTGGCTCATACTAAAAATTTTTAAGTTAGTTATACAAAAAATTCTTTTGTTCAGTTTGCAAAAGAAATGCTTGTTTTAGTTACAAAAAAAAAGTTTGTAATGGTTACTAAAAAATTCTGTGGAATACAAATTTACTAAGAAATTTTTAGTAACCTCTTGAATTTTTTTTTACAGTGTAAGAGGAAACGAAATTCAATACTGCCTTGCTGTACCAACAAAAACGCAAGAGTAAATGGAAATGGTATTCACGCAGTAAATGTGAAGTGCATGCAGAGTAAATGTAAATGTATAAATTAATTTAAGCCGAAAATAGGAACCTTAATTTTACTGGCAAATGTATATTTTGAGGAATAGCAGATTGTCAGCAGAAATCAGCTGATGTGCGTAAGATAAAATATGTATTAAAATGCACTATATGAATCATTTTATTGTAAATGACTACCATGTTATTCCATCTAACAAAAGAAACTAAAATGCATATCTGTGCAAATGCATTATGATAAATCAATTTTTTTGTATCATAAAGTCCTATATTATCATGTTATTTTAAGATCATATCTTCAATTCAACAGCATAAAATTTGGATGTAAAAAAAGATACGTAAAAGAAGTCATATAAATAGACTTAATTTTTATGCACATATTATTTCAATTTCAGATATTTTTTTAAACACAAGTGTTTACTTGCATACATTTTAATGAAAATAAATTATTAGATGCTGTATATTAGTTTTATAACTATACGAATGTTATAGCACAAAAATTTGTAACATTTGTTTTCGCATTGTTTTCAAGCCATTAATTTAAAGGATGATTTATAAATCCTTTATGTTATATGCATAAATTTCGTTCATATACTAGGAACATGTCAGTATCAAGTAAAGATAAATAATTTTTACGCCTACTGTTGTATGACTTCAATGACATTCTTAGCCTTTCAAAAAGTGTTTCCTTTTCAGTTATCATATATTAGTAATCCCGTTCATTTTTCTTTTGGTAATCATCGCTGATATTTTTATTTCCTCTACTAGATAAGTCATATACATAGAAAAACAGTTTTAAAGGGATTTAGATTCACTCAATATGTTTATAATTCTTATAAATATGACTTCTCAAAAAGGAGATCTCTTATAGAGTCGAGTTAATTTTGTTGTAGGTACAATGTACAAGGTAGTAGCAGGAAATGAATGATAAATGTTATGACTTATTTTATGTGACAGGAGTGACTTTCTTAACCAATCAAAAAGTGGCTCTCTTTAAGTTATCACATATCAGTAATCCCGTTCATTTTTTATTCTTTACCGCCGGTAATCATCGATGATATTTTGATTTTCTCTACTATGCAGTAGATAAGTCATAAAGATAAAAAACAGTTTCAAAGGGATTTAGATTCGCTCATGACGTTTATATTTCTTAGAAATATGACTCCTTTAAATGAAGTCCTACAGTAAAACGTTAGTTAATTGCTAAGTAAAATGTCATTTTTTTCGTTAATAATAATTTGTTAATAATTGTAAGTATAAATCTATATCCAGTTATATATCACTATAAATAGTGTACCTGGTGTTCATAAGAAAATGTTCTTGTTGAAAAAGGAATAAATTAAATAGTAAATCATTCACAGAAAATTAAGTTAAAATAAAATGTTTAAGAAAGATCTATCGTTAAAAAAAATTCTTTTTTCACTTAATTTTATAGAAAAAAATACCATATTTCTTAATTAGATGAACGTTACCACACACCAAGGCCATATGTTGGCGCGAAAGCTAACAAAGATGCTGTTCACCATAATTTTGGTAGAAATGCACATGTGGAAAACATTTTTTGTAAATGATGGCATTTATGTACATTTCGTAAAAAATACACTATAAAAACACATTTTCGTGTATATAGCGGCTCTTTTATATGACATTTCTAGTTCTTACGAGGACTTTGTATTATAGAATAAACAAAAAAATTTCATTTTTTTACTTTCTTTGGATGTTTAGAGTGGAAATGCTTCCTCTAATATCGACGAATAAAAAAATTTCTCTTCAATTGAGAGAATAGGGGAACATTTTAGTTAACCCTATAGTAATTATTGTTTTAGCTATTGAAGAAGCTGTTTATTGTGGCTTGTTGATGTACGCTAGAGGCATTTTTCTGTTTTATTTCATTTCATTCAGCATTGCTGAAATTTTTAGAAAAAAAAAATTCATGAAAGTTGTGCTAAATAAACTCCAATAAGATTAAATATTATAAATAAAATTTTAAGATTAATTTTCAGAATAATCACAGAAATTAACAGAGGCATATTAAAAATTGATCATTCTTATTTATTGGTAAAGTTTTTAATTCTTGGAATTTATTGGGAATTAGATAAGTAAGTTATATACGTTTTTGTCAGTATTTCATTTCACTCACGATGTAACAAAAATAGATAAATGTTTCTTAATGTACGTAATTATGTTGTAACCATGAACAAAAAAGTGCAATAATGTAAAAAAGACGGTTCAATATTTATTTTAAAATGTGAATTGTGACTTTTGACAACAAGAAGAAGAAAATTCTCATTGAACTTTAATTAGTACACTCTTTTGCAAGTTTTATACAAAAAAAAAATCAAACGTTTTTTTTTTTCGAAAAAAACCTATTTCCCCACTTTTATTTTATTCTAAATACAGGGTAAAACATGCATTTTGTGATGTTATGAAAATGTCAACTCAGTTTACTGTTTATTTATTTTTTTCGTGCTTCTGTTATACAATTGTTTTTTCACGTTCAATTAAGCCGGAGCCATTGGATTCCCGTAAACGCTCCCAGGAAATTGTCCTAAGATGATATCACGTATGAAATAGATTGTTGTGGTCAAATTGAAGAATTTCCGGGAGTGCCTAGAGGGATTTATTATGCTATGATATATAAACGATGACATTTATAATATTTCTTTGAATTTAATTTTTTTCTATTTTAAAAACTGTTGCAATTTATTCAATGTTGGATTTTATATAAATAATTTGATTAAAATAAACTACTGCCTTTTATAATTATTTAAAAATTAATTAACTGGTGTTATCACCAATATAAGAATTTAATCGTTATAAATGAACAGTTTTGATTCATTAATCAAAGTATAAGTTATTTTGAAAGGAATAGTAAACGAAATCCTCTGCGTAATCTGCAATCACACTTACCGTCTTATTTGCGTCACAGTATTTATGTGTTGCCCTGTAAACATCAACAACAATAGTTCTTAAATGATTAAATTTTTGTTAAAACAATAAAATCAATATTGTTATTATAATATTGCTATTTTATTATTGTTTTTTCTTAAGATCACCTGTTTCTATTCGTAATACAATTTTATTACACTCTTAAGTCAATTTCTACATTTTTAGGTGTACCTTTCTGAATGTGGCCTACTTTCATCCACTTTCTATAGAAAAGTGTATCGATTTCATCTCACTATTGACGGCAAAATGGATTGCATTTTCCAAATATCAAAAAACTGTCAATACCATTCACAATTCATTGGTCGGATTGGAAATAAGGTACCTCGATTAAAGGGAAAAAATCGATATTTGCTTCTTTTCGTTTTTATTTCTATCGGTTTGTGGCATTTTTCTCTATAGAAATATGAATTTAAGTTACCTGAATTTGATAGAAACGCGAACTGATATGTGAAATCTATTACAAAGCATATATTATATATTATTATATATTATACAAAGCATATATAGTTTGCATTTAAGGTCAGAAGGGTTACTTACGATCATTTTATACATTGTTACCCTTTTTCAACATTGTTTTTTTCTTTTTAGAAAAATGACATTTTTTGTATACAGGAAGTAACTTTGACCCTTTAAAAACACCTCTTAAAAAATTTAATTCTCATATCCCCCCCTCCCCTTTTTAATAAGTTAAAATGAAGGTTATAATTATCCCATAAAAAACTGAAAATCACAAAAGTTTGGGTTTATTAAGACCACAAGTGGAGAAATTGTGACCACAATATTTCTGCTTTATACTTGTCTACAATCATTTGTTTGTGGTAACTAAGACCATTAGAACATCAAACTGACAAAGCTGTTTATCAAAAATTTTGATAGACTTTGCCCAAATTGCTATTTGGATCTTAAAAATTCTCCAGTTTGGTGATAAAGAATATCTAAAAGGAAATTTGCATCATTATGATAATAAATAAGTTTGAAACAAAATTTTACCATACACAGTATTCTTCATTATATCAGTGGTCACAATTAATACCTGTTAAAAATTACCACATCTGGACCTATACCTCTATTTTTAAGGTAAAATATCAGTATTGTTATATATATATATATATATATATATATATATATATATATATAAATCTGGTTCAAACGCACGAAGTTTCGTCTTACTTAAGAAGAGATTTTTTATATGAAAATACTGGTAACGAAGAACTTTTCGACCTGGAAATTTCAAGATCCATAAGTACCTTGTATATGTTATGCTATTAAAACGCGTTTCTATTTGTCAGTATTATGTTATCTTTTTTAACACAAAGTGATTAATGATTCTTAACTGCTGTTTTATATTAATCTTCTGCACACTGCTTTTAATTTCTGCGTGCCTGCATTTTATATCAAGTATACATTATCCATAACCTTTGTTTATATCCCTTGTTCCCTCGTATACAAAATGTGGAAGAAGAGGTTTTCTTTTTTTTCGTTTCTAAAAAAATTCTACACCACGCTTTATTTAATGGCAGGCATGTTTCGATTATAAAAGTCAAATATTTTAGTATGGTAAAATTTTATATTTATTTTTGTTGATTGTGTGCAAAAATATACCTCTTAAGGTATCCGCTCAACTTCGAAGTTGATTTTTTGAAATTTTTAAAAATTTCTATTGTTAATCAATTTTTACAATGGCATTTACCTTAAAACATTAAAAATACTTTTAAAATGTTAAAAGTTACCCAGAATTATTTTTAAGAGAAAAATAGTCAAAATTAAATCAAAATTTCACATTTCCGCAAAATGATAACGAAAAAATATAACAATTTATTGATATTGTGTAAATTACATAATAAGTAGAATAACTTCTCTTACAACTAAGACTACACACATTATAATCTCATCTCTATTTCAGATGTTATGTCTTATAAAGTACTAATGCAATGAAACTTCATTTTTTTTTCAAGTTCGCTATTTATACCAGTATAAATAATTAAAAAAATAATATATTATCATGAGTGCAGACAGAATACAGAAAATTTCTTGGCATTTCATGCATAATTTTTTGTTTTAAGGTGTTTTGCGTATAGTAAAAATATGAAAAACTTCATTTTGAGAAAAGCTACAAATAACTTTTAAACAAAATTCAAAATCTGTAATAGTTGTATCTTTAAACGGCAGTAAGTTTGGTTAAAATTAAAATACAGGCCTAGTTTAAGCAGAAGTCGACAGATAAAATAGTCTATTTTAATATTATTGCATGAATGAAAAACCGATTTTTTTGACTGAAAAATCCATTTTAAAGGTGTTCGGATACTTAAGCACTCTTGGCGGTAAACTATTTTTTAAAATTCAGATTTCTATTTTACCTTTTTTGATATCATGAAATTCGCCGTATTTAATGACATATCAATTAAAGCAAAAGCAAGAAAAATTATTATATTTCAAAAAAACTGGTGATAATTATTAAATCAAAGTTTATAGTGAGATGTATTGTAAAAGCCAAAAATTTGAAAATAAGCTTTTGTAAATTAAATTATGTTCAGAAGTTTTTTCCATAATTTAATTTACCTTTTTTATCGTGCTAAATGTAATGTTTTTTATAAAATTATGTCTTTAGTACATAGGTGCGAGAAAATACTTACTCCCTACTTTGAAGGGTTTATCAGGTATTTAATAAATCAAGATAGAGTAAAATTTGTGCAGTGGACAAAAATATTAAATCTATTTCTTTTAAGAACAGTATAAGATATAAATTGAATCAATTCATTTTAGACTCTATTTTACAATATTCTCTCCAATTTACTAACGGTATGGAAATGAAAGAATTTCCTTAAATACACGCAAAAAAACGAATTTTTTTTTAAGACTCATTCCTTTTTAAGATGATACTGTACCTTGAAATTTATCAAAATATCGATATCCTTTTTTAAATATTATCTAAAAGAATTTTTAATAGAGAATATTATGATAACTCATTTTTACCTACACGAGAGTTATATCGCGAGATATTGCAAATTTTATTTAGATTCAGCACATTGACCCATACACATGAAAAGTTTAAATTGATTTTTCCCACTGTTCATGCTTTTATAAATTATTTGTTTGAAAAATACTAAGGCTTTTTGCTAATTTAAATAGAGGTTAAGAATATTTTGCTTACTCTCTATGATGTTTTAATATTTTTGTCCATGGATTTAACATTCATGTTTATAGTTTTTCTGTAAATATTTGTAATAAAGGTTTGTTGAATTTTATTTATTTTTTGGTATACACGAGACAACAAAATCATGTTTAATGTAAAATCTCATACATCTAAAAATTAATGCACATTTTTATAAAATATATTATAATTAATGTGAAACAAAATCGAAGCCAAAATATTCATATTTGTAAAAGTTGTAGGAATTTTTGAAAAAAGTTATTTTATAATTTTAAATTTTAGTGAAATAAACTATTGTACATGGTTTTTTAAATTTAATTTTTTGGTACTAAGTACCACATGCATTGCAGTATTATTCACAATTAAAGAGATGATTTTGAAGGTATTGTGTTAGCTTAAAGACACATGCAACATGATAATAACATGCAACATAACATGGTTGAAATGCTTTAATTTTAAACTTTCGGCTAAAAAATAAATCTAAACGCATATGGTTTAAAAGGTTACAAATCCAATAGATTTAAAGTTCTGGAAGAAATTAAAATAATATATCTCATGCGCTGTAGGTCGTTTTCTCGAAATGTGTTTTTTTATGCTTTCGTACATTTTTCTGAAATTCTATTTTGTTAAACTTTTAAAACTTTCCAACTTTATGCAAATAACATGTTTCCGTAAAATATCTAACGATATCGATTTTAAAGAAAATAATAATAATAATGAAAAATATGTTTTTTAAAATCTTTATAATTTTCAAACTTTCTAGTAAAATATGTTTAATTTAATATCTAGTAAGCCCAAATGAAAGGGCTTTTTATTATTTTCAAATAATCTCTTTTCTCACGCAGCAACAGTAGGCTCTGTTCAATGTTCAATAATGTTATACGCATATTGAAGACCAAATTAATATAATGAAGGGCCTAAAAGCATCTGAAATTAATATTTTCATTTCTTACAATGGACTTCATTCAAAGTACATTAAAAATAACTGATATATCTAATTGTGCAAAAAAATAAATCTATAAATTTACTTTCTTATTTTCATATTATTCTAAATATTATAAAGTCAAAAATATAAACCTTTTTTTCCATTTTATGAAGGTTTTATGGAGTGCAAAAAAAAAAAAAAATTCACAAGGACGTTTGTTAAACATAAATGTTACCCTGATGGCGGTGCGCTTCTATAGATAAATAAACAGAATTTCTATTCTACTTTTATGTGGGAGGTTATAAAAGTGCAGGATTCTTGAAACAATGAACTTTTAAAACAACGCTACATCTAGAGCTTTTTGTTTGGAAAAGTACACTTTGATGTTTTTAAAGAACTAAGTTCATAAATTTGTATTCAGAGCTATTATATAATGGTGTTGAAAAAAAAATAATTATAAATCATTGTATATCCTAAAATAATGTATTCCATACATTTAACTTTTCCTTATAACACTTTTACTTCATAAATATTTCTGTAAAATAAATGTATTGTATAACGATCATAGAAAGTCATTTAAAAATGCTTATTCTTATTCATTCGTATTGAAAATTAGTAGAATTTTCAAACCATTTTCATAAAATATTTTAAATTGTGTGCTTTATAAGTCCAAACGATAATCGTTTCTTATTATTCTTAAATAACATGTTTTCTGATGTCACAACAGTGAACATGTTCTGTTCAATATCCAATAATATTATATGCATATTAAAGACAAAATTAATGTCATAAAAGGGACTAAAATGTTCTGAAATTTACATTTTCATTTCATACATTGCATTTCATTCAAAGTACATTAAAAATGACTCATATACCTTATTGTGTAAAAAAAAGAAATCTAAAAATTTACTTTCTTATTTTCATATTATTCTAAATATTATAGTGTTATTAACCTAAATCAGTATTTTTCTATTTTATGAAGGTTTTATTGAAACGAACAAAAAAAATTCCCAAAGACGCTTCGTAAACAAAAATTTTATCCCGAGAGCGATGCGCTTCTATAAATAAAAAGACAGAATTTCTTTTCTAATTTTATGTGTGTGTGAGGGGGGGGGGGGTTATAACAGTGCAGTCTTCTTGAAAAAATGAATTTTTAAAATTGCTTTAAAGTATGTTTAAAACAACGCAGCATCTAGAGTTTTCTGTTGGTAAAGTAGAAAACCAATCATCTTAGAATAATCAATTCCACAAATTTTATTTTTCATCCTATACAAAAATCTTATCGCGATGGCGATGCGCTTCCATAAAGAAACCAGAATTTCTATTCTACTTTAATGTGGGATGTTATAATTCTCTTCTTTCAAAATTATTTCTGTTAAAATAAATGTATTGCATAATGATCATATAAATTTTTTTAAAAATACTTATTCATATTATACATGTATACAAGATACGTTTACAAAACTCAGTTTTTTATTATTTAAATACTTTAAAAGTAATTTTCAATATAAAATACCATATTTAATTGTTTTAGAACTTCAGAGATATTTTATAAGAGACTATTTTTATAGCTATTTTTTTATTTATACAAAATAATAATGTATAAATAAACAAACATTAGTTGAAAAATATTCTCTGTGGAAGAGCCTGATTATGGCCTGAATTTACTAAAAAAAGCAATCAATAAAATTGTCTTTTAACATCTCTATTTGATTATTTTAACTGTCGTTTAAGTAAAACTATATCTTTTACAGTTCATATTACATATTTTATGTTTAAAACAAGGTGATAATTGCGTTTCGTCATATTTTGTTATTTACTTTCTCAATTTTTAGATTTTTAAAAATATCATAGTGTTAAAAATATAAACCAGTTTGTTTCTATTTCATGAAGGTTTAATGGAGTGGAACAAAAAAATTTCTCTAGGATGTTTCCTATACATGCGCTTCCATAATATGTGCTTCCATAAAGATACCAGAATTTCTATACTACTTTAATGTGGGATGTTATAAAAGTGCAGGTTCCTTGAAAGAATGATTTTTTTAATAAAACTAGTTTCATAAGTTTATATTTCGAAGCTATTATAGTAAAATATTTTCTGACGCTACAATAATTATCAAGCTCTGTTCAATATTCAGTAATAATATAAGCATATTGAAGATCAAATTAATAACATGAAAGCGTCGCAAATCATCTGAAATTTAAATTTTCATTTGATACAATTCATTTTATTCAAAGTGTATTAAAAATGACTGATGTATCTTATTGTGTAAAAAAAGAAATCTATAAAGTTACCTTCTTATTTTCATATTATTATAAATATTATAGTGTTAAAAATATATACCTTCATTTTTCTATTTTATGAGTGTTTTGTGGAGAGGGAGAAAATTTTTTCTGAAGGCGGTTTCCTAAACAAAATATTTATCCCAATGGCGTTGCGCTTCTATAAATAAATAAGCAGAACTTCTATTCTATTTTTATGTGGGAGGTTATAAAAGTGCAGGTTTTTCAAAACAATGAATTTTTAAAAAAAATTAAAAATATGTTTAAAACAACGCTACTTCAAGAGTTTTCTGTTTGTAAATGTACTACTTTGATAATTTTAAAGAACTAGTTTCATAGTTTTGTGTTCCGAAGCTATTACCGTATGGTACTGAAAAAAAAAAATAGATTTTTAATAAATCATTGTACATCTATGAATAATGGATTCGATAAATTTAACTTTTCCTTATAATTCTTTTGTTTTAAAAATATTTCTGTTAAAATTAATGTGTTGTATAATGATCATATAAAATATCTTAAAAAGTCTTATTCATGTTCATTCATATTGAATATTTGTATACTTTTCAAACATTTATATTTTTAATTTTCTATCCTGTAAACCTAAATGAAAATCTCTTTCTGTTATTAATGAATAACATGTTTTCTGACGCCACAAATGTGAATACTCTGTATTCAATATTCTATAATATTATACGCATAATGTAGACCAAATTAACATAATGAAAGGGCCTAAAATCATCTGAAATCTATATTTTCATTTGCTACAATGCATTTCATTCAAAGTACATTAAAAATTACTAATATGTCTTATTGTGTAAAAAAGGAAATCTGCAAATTTACTTTCTCGTAGAATATAAAAATATGAACTTTCAAATCTTCAGTTTTAATTTTTAAGTTCAGTTTCAGTGTTCAATAACGATGTTAATAGTTAATGTTATTTAAAAACATCTTAGTACTTTCAATCCAGTGAATATTTTTATAATTAGGTTTTGTTTATTTAAACAAAATATTAATGTACAAACAAACAAAAATTAATTATCAAAATATTCCCTGAGGAAGAACCTGATTAAGTATTGAAAGTATTTACTCTTAAATAAAATTAACTGTTAACATATTTATTTGATTATTTTAATCGCCTTTTAAGTAAGGAAAACTGAACATTTGAAAGTTCATATTATGTATTTTCTATTTAAAACATGGTGAAAATTGTTTTCCGATATATTTTTTATTTACTTTCTTATTTTTATATTATTAAAAAATATATAGTGTTAAAATTATAAACCAGTATTTTACTATTTTATGAAAATTTTGTGGAGTGGTATAAAATTTTTCACGGTGACGTTTCCTAAACAAGATATTTATCCCAATGGCAAAGCACTACTATAAATAAATAAACAGAATTTCTATTCTAATTTTATAAGTGTGTGTGGGGGAGGGTTATAAAAGTGTAGGTCTCTCGAAACAATGAAATTTTAAAAATACTTCAAAATATGTTTAAAAAAAACGCTACCTCAAGAGTTTTTTGCTTGAAAAAGTAGTACTATGATGTTTTGAAAGAACTAGTTTCACAACTTTTTATTCCGAAGCAATTATAATAAGTTACTGAAAAAAATATTTATAATAAATCATTGTATGCCTTTGAATGATGGATTCCATAAATTTTACTTTTCTTTATAATTCTTTTTTTTCTACTTTTATGTGGGAGGTTAAAAAAGAATAGGTTTCTTAAAACAATTAATTTTTAAAAATACTTCAAAATATTGGGTGAGTGCAAAAGTTCGTGCAGAGGTGCAATAGATGTCATTAGAAGCGGCGTAAAGTGTTGTCATTAATACTGCCATCTACGTAAGACAAATCGTTTGAAAGGTGACGTGTGCAGCTTTCATTTCAAACAAAATAATTTGTGTAGATAGAAATTGTTTCAAGAAAATTTACTTTAAAAATGAGTGTCGATAAAGTGCATTTACGGCATGTTATGCTTTACGAGTTTCGGAAGGGAATAAACGTTGCAGAAGCCGTAAAAAATAATTAAGAGGTTTATCAATCTCAAGCACCAGCTAAACAAACTGTGGAAAAATGGTTAGCGAAATTTCGCTGCGGAGAGTTTAATCTTAAAGATGAACCACAATCCGGTTGACTTTCACACATTGATGTCGATATTGTGCATACTTTAGTTCAAAATACTCTGCAAATTTCACCAGAAGAAGTTGCTACAGCACTTAACATTCACCGATCACCACTTTTCAGCGTTTAAGAAAAAATGAGATTCGATTTGAAGCTCGATATATGGGTGCCCCATTTAGTGACTGAGGGGAACAAAATCGATCGAATTTCTGCTGCCGTTTCTTTACTCGCGTGGCTCAAAAACGAGCCGTTTTTGGGCTCGTTTCCTATTAGTGACGAGCGATGAGAAATGGGTCCTTTAAAACAATGTTCAGCAATGTGAGCATGATGACGCGATAGCAAAGGCCAGTTTACATCCGATAAAGGTGATGCTCTGTGTTTGGTGGTATTGCAAGGGCATAATTTATTTTGAGTTTCTCCCAGCTGCCCAAACGATTGATTCAGTCAAGTACTGTCGTCAATTAAACAAACTGAATCGAGAAATCAAACAGAAACGTCCGATTTTGTCAAAATGCAAGGGTGTAGTCTTTCATCATGACGACGCCAGACCACACGTTTCAAGACAGACGCTGCGCAAACTGAACAACCTGAAATGGTATATCCTAACTCATCCACCGTATTCCTCTGATATTGCACCACCTGATTATCACTTGTTCTGGTCATTGCAAAATCATTTAAATGGAAAAAATCTTGACTCTTTGCATGCCTTAAAAAATGGCGTGTCTTCGTTTTTCGAATCTACACCGCGCAAATTTTATGGTCGGCGCATCCGTATGCTGCCAGAACGTTAGAAACAGATTGTAGAAAACGATGGAGCATATAACATTGATTGATTAAAGAACTTAGTTTGACTAATCACAGTGTGACGATTACTTTCAAATTCCGCATGAACTTTTGCACTCACTCAATATGTTTAAAACAACGCTACCTCAGGAGTTTTTATAAAATATTTTAAATTTTGTGTCTTGTAAGTTCAAATGATAGTCGTTTCTTATTATTCTCAAATAATATGTTTTATGACGTCAAACAGTGATAAACTCTGTTCAATATAAAATAATATTATACGCATATTGAAGACAAAATTAATATCATGAAAAGGCTAAACATTATCTGGATTTTGTATGATGATTTAATACACTGCATTTCATTCAAAGTGCATTAGAATTTACTGATATATCTTATTGCGTAAAAATGAAATTTTTAAATTTACTTTCTCTTAAAATATATAATATGAACTTTAAAATGTTTCGTTTTGCTTAAAAAGCGATACAAATAATCAAATAGAAATAATAATATTTAATTTTATTTAAAATATTTTAGCTTCTTGAAATAACTTACTTTCAAGCCTTAAACAGGCTCTTCCCCTGAAAATATTTTTATCACTAATTTTTGTTTCTTTATGGAAATTAGCAATGTATAAATAAACAAAAATTAGTTATAAAAATATTCTCTAAGTTACAGCCTGATTAAGGCTTGAAAGTGCAATAATACTTTAAAAAATTAACTATTATCATCTCTATTTGTTTATTTTCAACGCTTTTTAAAAACTGAAAACATTAAAAACTGAAAATTTTAAAGGTCATATTTTATATTTTACTCTTAAAACAAGGTAAAAATTGCGTTCCGTCATACGTTTTTATGTACTTTTTCATTTTCATGTTATTAAAATATTATAGTGTTAAAAATATAAACCAGTATTTTTCTATTTTATGAAGGTTTTATGGAGTGGAACAAAAAAATTTTCCTTGGATGTTTCCTATACAAAAATTCTATCCCGATAGGCGATGTACTTCTATAAATAAATAAACACAATTTCTATTCCACTTTCATGTGGGAAGTTATAAGAGTGCAGTTTTCTTGAAACAATGAATTTTTAAATTGCTTTAAAGTATGTTTAAAACAACACAACATCTAGAGTTTGCGGTTGGTAAAGTAGAAAACCAATGATCTTAGAATAATCAATTCCATAAATTTGAATTTTTCTTATAATTCCCTTATTTCAAAATTATTTCTGTTAAAATTAATGTAATGCATAATGATTATATAAAAAACGTTTAAAAATATATATTCATATTAGACCTGTATACAAGATACGTTTACAAAACTCAATTTTTTATTATTTAAACACTTGAAGTGTAATTTTCAATACAAAATACCATATTTTATTGTTTTAGAACTTCAGAGATATTTTATAAGAGACTATTTTTATAGCTAACTTTTGTTTATTTATACAAAAATAACATGTAAATAAACAAACATTAGTTATAAAAATATTCTCTGTAGAAAAACCTCATTATATTTTGAAATTACTAAAAAGCTTTAAATAAAATTATGCATTAACATCTCTATTTGATTATTTTAACTGTATTTTAAGTAAAACTAAACCTTTTAAAGCTCATAATGTATGTTTTATATTTAAAACAAGGTGAAAACTGTGTTTCGTCATATGTTGCTATTTACATTCTCAATTTTTACATTTTAAAAAATATCATAGTGTTAAAAATATAAACCAGTTTTTTTTTTTCTATTTTATGAAGTTTTTATGGAGTAGAAGAAAAAAGTTTCCAACTACGTATCCTAAACAAAAATCTTATCCCGATGCCGATGCGCTTCTATAAATAAACCAGAATTTCTATTCTACTTTAATGTGGGATGTTATAAAAGTGCAGGTTTCTTGAAAGAATGAATTTTTAATGAAACTAGTTTCATAAGTTTGCACTTCAAAGCTATTATAGTAAAATATTTTCTGACACCACAATAATGACCAAACTCTGTTCATTATTCAGTAATAATATGCGCATATTGAAGATCAAATTAATTTTAAGAAAGTGTCGAAAATCACCTGAAATTTAAATTTTCATTTGATACAATTCATTTCATTCGAAGTGTATTAAAAATGACTGGTGTATCTTATTGTGTAAAAAAGAAATCTATAAAGTTACCTTCTTATTTTCATATTATTTTAAATATTATAGTGTTAAAAATATAAACCTGTACTTTTCTATTTTATGAATGTTTTATGAATAGGGGGAAAATTTTCCCAAGGACGTTTCCTAAACAAAAATTTTATCCCTATGGCGATGAGCTTTTATAAATAAATAAACAGAATTTCTTTTCTATTTTTATGTGGGAGGTTATAAAAGTACATGTTTCTTGAAACAATGAATTTTTAAAATTGCTTTAAAGTATGTTTAAAATAGCGCTACATCTAGAGTTTTCTGCTTGAAAAAGTAGTACTTTGACGTTTTTAAAGAACTAGTTTCATAACTTTGTATTCCGAAGTTATTATAGTGTGGTATTGAAAAAAATATTCTAAATCACTGTATATTTTAGAATAACAGATTTAATAAATTTTACTTTTTCTTCTAACTCTTTTATTTTAAAAATACTTCTGTGAAAAGTAATGTATTGTATAATGATCACGTAAAATGTTTTCTGACTCCACAATAATGACCAAGCTCTGTTCAATATTCAATAATAATATGCGCACATTTAAGATCAAACTAATTTTATGAAAGTGTCGAAAAATAATCGGAAATTTATATTTTCATTTGATGCCATTCATTCCATTCGAAGTTATTAAAAATGACTGAAATATATTATTGTGTAAAAAAGAAAACTATAATGTTACCGTCTTTTTTTATTATTATAAATGTTATATTGTAAAAAATATAAACCAATACTTTTCTACTTTATTAAGGTTAAAATTAAGTTAAAAAAGGAAGGTAAAAAATCACACTCCGATGGCGATGCGGCGATGCAGGTTTCTCAAAACAATGATTTTTTTTTTTTTAAACTTCAAAGTATGTTTAAAACAACCCTACCTCAAAATTTATCCTTCTGGAAAAGTAGTATATTGATATTTTTAAAGTAATAGTTTCATAAGTTTGTATTCCGGAGCTATTATAGTATGGTATTGAAAAAATATATAATAAATCATTGTATATCTTAAAATAATGGAATCCATAAATTTTACTTTTCCTTATAACTATTTTATTTAAAAAATATTTCTGTAAAATTGATGTAATGCATAATGATCACATAAAATCATTTAAAATTTTTTATTCATATTAGACATATATAAAAGATACGTTTACAAAACCCAGCTGTGCTAGTATTTAAATTTCTGAAAAGTAATTTTCAACACAAAATATCATATTGGATTATTTTAGAGGATCAGAGATATTACATACAGTAATGTAAATGATATAAAGGATATTTAATTTTGGCTAAATTTGGACGTGCCTGAATTTAAACGCAGAGTACATATCTATATACACCCATGTCCATAATTAAGCTCGATATTTTGTATTAATATTAGGGATAATGTATTTATCTCGGGAAAAATCTGTCTAATATGGAGTGTAATCACCATCCATTGCTATAAAACTTCACATAAACGCTATATACTTCTCAATATTTACATTATACCAGTTGATTCTAAGCTGCATGTTTATATTTTCTTTTTTAATTAATTTATGTCATTTATTACTAATTGTGTAATTATGTAGCATTTTGAAAGCCAACAAGTGTTCATGTAGCGTACCAGTTTCACGAAAATGTGTATTTAATTACACTATATACAACTATTGGGTCGAAAGAGGAGCTTTTATATCATACTATACACTGCCTTTTAATAATTCTAAACCAGTTTGTGTTTTATATACTTATTGTTAAGAGCAAATTATCTTTAGCAAAGTAATGAATTCGCAAAAAAAAAAAAAAAAAAAAAAAAAAAAATGTTAATATAATCATATGGTCCTTGTTGCAGAACATTCTAAAACTTTATGAGACAAACAAAATTAATATATATATATATATATATATATATATATATATTTTTTTTTTTTTTTTTTTTTTTTTTTTTTTTTTTTTTTTTTTTTTTTGCTGAGTAATATATTTAACAGCAAAAATGAAAACAGCGAATAATCCCTGGCCGATCTGCCACCGAATGTCCTAATGCGACAATGTTGGCGCGACTATGTTAGTCTGTACGAGCTCATTTTCAGAAGTCGGCGGGAAAGACTTTTTCTCCGCATGGCAGAAGAGAAAAGGACTAATACATCTCGATTACAACTGGATCATTTTTGAGGCAATTGCTATCAGTTTTCGATCATTTGGTCCCATGATAATCCTCTGCCTGGATCATTACAATACCATATTATATTTTGTCGATTAGTTTTTGATAACATATAGAAAAATTTATCTGATGTAAAAAAAAAGAAATTAAAAGAAAGCTCATTTTAGTTTAAAGAATAAATATTGCTAAATGGAATTATTTTTAGAAATAGAATGCAAAAATTATTACATGTCGGTTATATAATTAATAAAAAAATTTAAGGAAAAGTTTTGTTAAAAGCTTAAATATTGCTGTTGAAAGCGTTTGCCTATAAAATTAGAAATTCATTGGAATTTCCATTGAAAGAAGAAAATAAATTATTGTTTAAGGTAAAAAATTGCATTCTTATATATTAGTTACATATACTAATGATGCATAAATAATTTTGTATCTTACGGAGAAAAAATAATTGTAATGTAAATTGTAATTTTATTTAATTGCGATTTTTATTCTATCATCCTTTGGCAGCAAGGTTTAAACAAATAAGAATCGCTAATAATTAAAATTACAATTTATATTACAATTAATGTTTCTTCGTAAGATTCAAAAATATGCATCATTAACATATGTAATTAATAGGTAAGAAAGCAATTTTTACCTTAACACTAGAACTAACTGAAATTTGAGTAAAATTTTATAAAAACATTTCACACTAGACTTTTTAATTTAAAACAGTTTAACTTTATTGTATTAAACGGGTTTTTTTTTATCATTTATATCATTTAAACTTATATAATAATCAAACTTCTGGTTTGAATAGAAAAATATTCATATGATAGTCGTCAAAATGATTGCTTACGATAGTTCTAGTTTTAAAAAATATTTTATTTGCTTTTAACAACAAAAAGTTAATTGTAATTTTAATTTTATTGTAATTAATTACAACATTTATAGAAAATGCGTTTAACAACAATATTTAAACTTTAAACAAGACAATTTTTTAAACTTTTTAATTAGTTATATAACCGACATTTGAATTGTGCAAATAACTTCGATTACCAGTATTTATTCTTTGAATAAAAGCAAGCTTTCTTGCTTTTAAATACTATTTTTGCATCTTACAAATTTGATATGTATCTTATTCTTTTTTAAAAATTCTAAATAAATATTTTAATAATTACTTCGTTCAATCATTTTTTTAATTGATTAATATTGTTTATTTAAAAAAGCTTAAAATTAGATATTTTAATATTTGGGGGAAAAGGTGATTTTCTACCCTATAAGTCAATTTAAATAATAACATTTAAAAGAGTTATCAAAAAGTTTGCAAAATATTTTAAGCATAATTTCCATCAATCGTTTTCATTTTAGTACTGTTCTAGTGTTGCATTGTCTTAATTCTCAAAGTTTTACTTAAATAATTCGCAAAGAAATTACTTTTTTAATTCAGCATTTTTAAATTCCTAATTTTAAAAATAACCTTGGAACAAATAGTTTGTATTATTATTTTTTTAGGCATACTCTCTTATTTACACATATATTCTTATTCTCATATAAAAAAAATCGAACGTCTTTTATTTATATTTAACAAATATGTTAGTTGATTTACCTAATTTAATTATTCCTTTAATCTCTACATATCAAAGTATATTTTGAAGTATGAATGAAGATACGTTATTAAAAAAAGAAGAAAAAAGAAATTGAAGAAAGAATAAAAGAAGAAAGAAAATAAGAATGCTTAACAAAATTTTAGATATCTGTTACAATCTATTAACAAGTCATTAGGGATAATCTGAAAACTTTTAACAAATATTGTTTATTCATTTGTGCAAAAGGAATTTGTTCTGGTTCATTCATTTGTTAATTTAAGAGTGGGGTCTGATCTGTCCTTGAAACACAAGCAAATAAGAGTTTGAGGAGATATAAATTCAAGTCATCTGAAAGCATAAACCGAATAATTAATTGCAATATGCGCCAATAAGTCCTGCTGATGTCTGTATTTGATTATAACGAGAAGAATATTGTGTTATAATCGAGACTATATCGCGTAAAAAAGCTTTATACATAACAAAATAACTCAAAAACTAATCAGAGAAGCATCTTATCAGAATGAACTTATATTCAAAAACTGAAGCAAATCGGTTAATTCTGCATGAAAAATCCATTTAAGTAAATTAGAGGTGTAAATCTCAGATCTCATTTTGTGCTTAACCAGTGAATCTCTGAAAGAAATCAGGGAACCGCCTTAATAGAATGAACCTATATACAAAATGTTACGATTATCGGTAAATTCTGCGTGAAAAAACTAATTCCCTGTATTAAAAGGGAGTTATTATCTATCCCCTCCTTCCTATAACACTAAAAATAATATTGAAGGTGCCTTATCAGAATGATCTTATATGCAAAAAATTGAAGCTAATCGGTAAAAATCGGTAATCTAATTAAAAAATCCATTAACATGAATCAAGGGGGTTACCCTTTTATGCCCTCCCCTTTTATACTTAATCAATGAAAACCCAAATATAATTGTGTAGGCAATTCATCAGAATGATCCTATATCTAAAATTTGAATGAAATCTGATAATTCAGCATGAGAAACACATTTATTCAAATTAAGAGGGGGTATTAACCCTCGTTCCCCCTATTTTACTTACCCAATGAACTACTAAAACTAATCTAGTAAGCGCCTTATCACAATAAACCTATATACAAAATTTGAATTAAATCAGATATTTTTATTACCAGTTATCTCATTAGATACACACATACGTACAAACATATAGTATACAGACAGACGGGAACATAAGCTCACAGACTTTGATAGTCTGTGAGCAAAAAAGTGGTAATAATCTATTAGAATTCGTATTAGAGATGAATCTTTTATTATTACATGAAAAATGAAATTGGATAATTAATTAAGTTTAAACTTTTTTATTTGAATAAAAAATAACAATTCAAAAAGCAGTATTCCTATCACCTGCAGTTAGCAGATCAGGATAGATATATTTTTGTAAGGTGCGTTTCGTTTATGCGGCAATGTCGCCATGTTTCTGCAACAAGGCATATGACTATGCTAAAGCACAATAAAAAAAAAAATCCCTTTCGGCTTGGCCTATAGGCGGAGGTAGATTACGTTAAATTCTCATTTCAAGAACAACAAATAAAATGTAATTAGAGAAAAACCCAGTTTAACAATTTTATTTGGCCATTTTTGAAGAATATTTAATTTAATTTTTCTCTAAGAACCGGTTTTATCAGAATAATCTTAACCTAATTTTGCCTCAAATGCCAATTTTGACAGCATTTTTAAAAAATATATTCTGACTTTATAAAAACATTGACAAATACGGCACATTACACAGTTTCTAAATGGGAGAACCTATCAATTTGATACTTTTGAGAGCAAAAATGGTTTTAATAATGAGCCATAAAATAAGCAATTTGTTATTTGAGTACTTCTTCAATTTTTAGTCACAATCGCTTAGGGAAATCCAGTTCAAAGTGACATTCTAGGCGGACTTTTTTAAAAATATTTTCTGCATTTATAAAAAACAGGCCAACACTTCACATTATATAGTTTATATGTAAGAGAACCTCCCATTCGGATGCGTTTAAAATCAAAAATTAATTTAAAAATGAGTCATGATAAAAGCAGTTTGGATTTGCTGTTTTTTCTTCACTTCCAAATTTTCTTTAATTTATTTTTGCTATAAGAACTGGTTCTATAAAAAACTTTCAATATAAAAATTTTAGATAATATTGAGTGGATGCAAAATAAATCTAATCGGGTTTGATAGCTTAGGAATAAACGAAGTTATGGATGTTTTTCTTTTTCTACCCCACTTTTTCTTTTCGTTTTTAATTTTTTTCATTGGTAAAAGTTGGTAGTATCAAAAACTTGTAAATAAAGAAGTTTTAGATAATTTTGAGAGCATCTATAAAAAATTTAGTTGGATTTGATATTTTGAGAATGAATTTTTTTCTAACAAAAATCATGTTTTTTCGCCTTGTGAGCCCATTTTTAATTTTATAACATATCTGTGATGCATAAACTTTTGACCTATTTCTTAGACGTTGGACAAACTTTAAACTGATTCAATGTCTATTTTATTTAAGAAATTATGGTTTTATATCTGTTTTCACAAAACGCTCCCTATTTACACCTCCTTGGTCCGATTTTTCGCATTAACGAACTTGACCGAGATTTTATGACCCTTGATTTTATGCGTCAGTTTGAAAGAGATTTAAGCAGAATCTGAGAAGTTATCGTGTCCATAACAAAAGTGATATAGACCGATAGATTAGATAGGAAAACTTTTTTTCTGATGGTAGATTTGGAGTAACCTTCTCACTGCCGCGACATGATATATCCGCTCACTAGGATGCAGGTTTCACTTCAATTGAAGCATTATTTAAATTAAAGTAATTCTACAAATATTATTCTTTTTTATGAAATTAAGTTATCATTGATCCTCTAAAGGCTTATAAATATATACGCAACAAAAAAAAATACTATATTAGAAGCAACCTCTTTTATAAAGATTTAAATTAAATTACAGAGAAAAAAATTACAATTTTACCCTTTTGCTCTGAGGTCAGGGGGAAGGTCATGAGCCGCGTAGATCTGCAAAAAAATTTCAGAAATTCCACTATAGGAGCGAATGCAATAGGTAGTATTTCTACGAAATCTGCCTAATAATTTCACCAATTTCACATACACTTTATCGTTAAAGGTGATCGGCCATTTGAGATTTTTGAAATTTTTGTTAAATGACTAGAAAAATACATGAAGAATTATCCTGAAAGTCTAGGTGTTTAAAAATAATAGTATAAGAATAGTGACCTATAAGAATAATTCATGTATTTCCGCGAACATTATTATCCAAAAGCCCTATAGGGGATCATCAACAAATTAAACAAGTTGGAAATTTCACATAAAGCGTAGCAAATAAGGTTCGTTCGTACGATAACGAGGTTCTTAAAATGTTACTCTCATATATCAATATCATAAAATTGCAAATTGTTAATTACAATTAAAATGCGCTCCAAAAAATGTTCTCCCTATACCATTATGTAGTGAAACACTTTTGTATGTCCTTGTAAATCAATAACAAATGTTCTTTGCATTAGAGATTATGCAAAATGTATATTATAATATGTATTTTATAGATGCATATCAATTTTATTATGAACGAATGAGTGTAACACCATTAAAATGCATTTTAAACATATTTCCCCATTGACCGTAATGTAACGGAATACGTTTGATTGTCCCTGTAATTGAACTATGCATTCAATTTTGATAAAATTTGCAATAACTCAACAAAATTTTGTAATAATTACGTATTTTAAATTTCAAACGATTAAAATACATTTGAAAATTTTCCCCCATTGACCGTAAAGTAACGGAATACTTTTGATTGTTCCTGTAATTGATCTATGCGTCCAATTTTCATAAAAATTTGAAATGACTCGACAAAATTATGTAATAATAATATATTTTAAATTTCAAACGATTCGGTTGGGTAGTTTTTGCGTTGTTACATGCGGACGGACAGACGGATCGGCGGACGTACTAACTGAAGGACAACTAACTATAGGTGCTACGCAATTATATATTTATGAAAAGCACCTAAAAAGAATGAATATATTTTCGATAACCCAATTCAAACTTATGCAGCAAAAACTTCGAACAAGAGATTATGATAAATGACTTATTGTAATAAAGCGTGTTCATTTTTATGAGGCTAGCATGAATATTCGTAAATAAATTAAGGTTTTAAAAAAACAGTCCCAAAATTTCCAAGTTTTTTGCTTATAATTTCCACATTTCTTAAAAAAAAAATTTCAATTTTAATTTTTTTCATTGGTAAAAGTTGGTCCTATCAAAAACTTGTAAATAAAGAAGTTTTAGATAATTTTGAGAACATCTATAAAAAATTTAGTTGGATTTGATATTTTGAGAATGAATTTTTTTCTAACAAAAATCATGTTTTTTCGCCTCTTGAGCCCATTTTTAGGTGCGTTCATAATTATATAATACGTAGCACATATAGTGGTCGTTCAGTCCGCCCGTCTGTCCGTCTGTCCATCCGTCTGTCTGTCCGTCCGTCTGTCCGCATATAAGAACGCAAAAACTACCCAACCGAATCGTTTGAAATTTAAAATACATAATTATTACATAATTTTGTCGAGTCACTTCAAATTTTATGAAACTCGGATGCATAGATCAATTACAGGGACAATCAAAAGCATTCCACTACATTACCGTCAATGGGGAAAATGTTTCAAATGCATTTTAATCGTGTTACACTCATGCGAACTTAATAAAATTTATATGTAACTATAAAGTACATATTATAATATACATCTTACATAATTTGTGGTGCAAAGAACATTTGTTATTGATTTACAAAGCCACACAAAAGTATTCCTTTACGTAAGGGTATAGGGAGAACATTGTATGATGAGCGTTTGAATTGTAATTCACTATTTACAATTTTATGAGATTGGTATATGAAAGTAATATTTTTAAAACTTCATTATCGTACGAACGCACCTAATTTGCTACGCTTCACGTGCAATTTCCAACTTGTTAATTTTATAACATATCTGTGATGCATAAACTTTTGACCTATTTCTTAGACGTTGGACAAACTTTAAACTGATTCGATGTCTATTTTATTTAAGAAATTATGGTTTTATATCTGTTTTCACAAAACGCTCCTTATTTACACCTCCTTGGTCCGATTTTTCGCATTAACGAACTTGACCGAGATTTTATGACCCTTTATTTTTTGTGTCAGTTTGAAAGAGATTTAAGCAGAATCGGAGAAGTTATCGTGTCCATAACAAAAGTGATATAGACCGATAGATTAGATAGGAAAACTTTTTTTCTCATGGTAGATTTGGAGTAACCTTCTCACTGCCGCAACATGATATATCCGCTCACTAGGATGCAAGTTTCACTTCAATTGAAGCATTATTTAAATTAAAGTAATTCTACAAATATTATTCCTTTTTATGAAATTAAGTTATCATTGATCCTCTAAAGGCTTATAAATATATACGCAACAAAAAAAAATACTATATTAGAAGCAACCTCTTTTATAACGATTTAAATTAAATTACAGAGAAAAAAATTACAATTTTAACCTTTTGCTCTGAGGTCAGGAGGAAGGTCATGATCCGCGTAGATCTGCAAAAAATTTCAGAAATTCCACTATAGGAGCGAATGCAATAGGTAGTATTTCTACGAAATCTGCCTAATAATTTCACCAATTTCACATACACTATATCGTTAAAGGTGACCGGCCATTTGAGATTTTTGAAATTTTTGTTAAATGACTAGAAAAATACATGAAGAATTATCCTGAAGGTCTAGGTGTTTAAAAATAATAGTATAAGAATAGTGACCTATAAGAATAATTCATGTATTTCCGAGAACATTATTATCCAAAAGCCCTATAGGGGATCGTCAACAAATTAAACAAGTTGGAAATTGCACATAAAGCGTAGCAAATAAGGTGCGTTCGTACGATAACGAGGTTCTTAAAATGTTACTCTCATATATCAATATCATAAAATTGCAAATAGTTAATTACAATTAAAATGCGCACCAAAAAATGTTCTCCCTATACCATTATGTAGTAAAACACTTTTGTATGTCCTTGTAAATCAATAACAAATGTTCTTTGCACCAGAGATTATGCAAAATGTATATTATAATATGTATTTTATAGATGCATATCAATTTTATTATGAACGAATGAGTGTAACACCATTAAAATGCATTTTAAACATATTTCCCTATTGACCGTAATGTAACGGAATACGTTTGATTGTCCCTGTAATTGAACTATGCATTCAATTTTGATAAAATTTGCAATAACTCAACAAAATTTTGTAATGATTATGTATTTTAAATTTCAAACGATTAAAATACATTTGAAAATTTTCCCCCATTGACCGTAAAGTAACGGAATACTTTTGATTGTTCCTGTAATTGATCTATGCGTCCGATTTTCATAAACATTTGAAATGACTCGACAAAATTATGTAATAATAATATATTTTAAATTTCAAACGATTCGGTTGGGTAGTTTTTGCGTTGTTACATGCGGACGGACAGACGGATCGGCGGATGTACTGACTGAAGGATAACTATAGGTGCTACGAAATTATATAATTACGAAAAGCACCTAAAAAGAATGAATATATTTTCGATAACCCAATTCAAACTTATGCAGCAAAAACTTCGAGCAAGAGATTATGATAAATGACTTATTGTAATAAAGCGTGTTCATTTTTATGAGCCTAGCATGAATACTCGTAAATAAATTATGGTTTTAATAAAACAATCCCAAAATTTCCAAGTTTTTTGCTTATAATTTCCACATTTCTTAAAAAAAAGTTCTCTTTAGAAAATATGACAAACAAAAGTGTACAAAGTATCTTATAATTGGAATTAAAAAATTCTAAAAATTGTATGAATAATGGGCAGGTTAACTGAATAAATTTTCACTAATTTACACTTTCACGCATGACTGAAAGCAATCAACCGATAATTTGTATAATGTGTTAGCTAAATGTACAGATCAACGTTTGTGAAAGTCTCAAAAACATTGCTTGGAAATTCAAAAAATTATCGTCTATAGTTTGAGCTCAAAATCTGTTGTTCCCAAAAAGAAGTAAAAAGATGAGTGGATGTATCCATATATCCATTGGTTAGTGTGAATATAGCAGACATAATATTGCACGTACTACTATATTTACATATCACCCTTCATCTTTTTATCTCCTTTTGGGAATAACGGATTTTAAGCTTATTTAATCGATGATAATTTTAGAATTTTCAAGCTATCTTTTTGAGACTTTCACAAGAGTTGTTCTATGCATTTCGCTAACACATTATACAAATTATATTTTGATTTCTTTCATTATGTACTAAATGTGCTCATTATTCATACATTTTTTAACCCTTTTTATTCTGATTACAGGATAATGTGTACAATGTTGTTTGTCGTGATTTCTAAAAAAACATTTTTTTAATACTAAGAATTCCGCAAATTATAAACAAAAAACTCGGCAAAATTTGGGACTTTTTATAAAAACCTTAATTTTGGTATGAGTACACATGTTATTCTCATAAAAACGAACACACATTATTAAATAAGATGCTTAATCATAATCTACACTTTGTACGCTATTGCTACATTGATTTTGACAAGGTTTTCCAAACAATATTCGTTTTATTTTTCAATTTGTTGACGCTCCCTATAAGGTTTCGGGGGGAAAAAATCTTCGTGAAAATGTATGTGTACTATTTTGTTTACACACCTGGTGTTTCAGGATTATTCCTGGTGTATTTTTCTAGGTATTTAACTAAACGTCAAAAATTGCAAGGCACGGGTCACCTTTGGCCATATAGTGTATAATAGGATGGACAATGTTCTACTTATAACATTTTAATATAAATCTAATTTCAGATGTTTTAATAGCGATTGCTTGCTTAAATTGGTATTCTATTGTAATGACAGTTAAAGGAAATTTATTTTTTAACAGAAGCACTTTTTTTTTCGGCTTCGGAGTTTTGATGAATGATATGCAGTTTAAATATTTTGATTTCAAAGAATTTATAAAATTTAAAACAAAACTTGATTTGATCATTATTCATGGTAAATTGGTATGATATTTACAATCCTGCATTCTTTGTATATTCAACTCACGTTTCACCGAAAAGAGAAAATATTTATTCCATTTTTTCCTAAACAAATATTTTTTGAATTGCATCTTGTGTACTTTCTTAAATTTATCTTTTTCATAAACATTACAGAAACTATATTTTATTTTTGGGAGGTATGTTGTATTCACTTAGTTGGGTATTTTGAATTGCAGTACAATTCTTTCTAGAAAATTTAGAATAGAAAATATTTACTAAGTGTTTACGAATGCAAATTTACAAATGACGCACGAAGAAGAAAGACGTTTCTAATAGTTTATTTTTGAAAAATAATTTTCATAAAAAAATCTCGTGTACCGAAAGTTGTTTCGATTATGCTGTATTAATAAAAATGGTGCTATAAATTAAATTGAAATACAATAAAAAAAGGTATTTAAATGTTTTACCTTTTATAAGAGTCGAAACAATTTTTTTTTAATATTATCTATTTACAGGACATCAGGATTATTTTCTAATGATTTACTTAAAGAAATTTAAATTATTGTCTAAAGTATATTTTCAAAACAGAAAACGGAAAATAAATGAAACTTTAATAACTCTTTCGGGTCCTATTTTTTTTTTAATTTTTGGAAAAACTTATTTGTTTGTTAATAACTAATGATACAAGTACATCAATTATTGTTAAACGAATGGTTCATTGTCTGAAACATAATACACGTTACGACGTTACTAATAAGAATATATTTAAAAATACTTAACTTTGCTCTCTGATGCACAGAAACGAAAATTTTAATATGAACTTAGACACATTAAAAACAAAATAAAATATAAAATCAATGTTTTCAGCTGTCTTTTGGAAAATATGATGATGAAATTGCTAAAAATTAGGAGATGAATGCTTCCTGTGCCAAAAATAACTTTTTGTGCCTTGACCAATAATAGGAATGCAACGATGCACTGGTATCATTCAGTGAATATCAAAGAATATTTCAAATAAAATCGAAATGAATCAAATATTTGAATATATTGCCATATACACATGCGAAAAAACTAAAATATTGCTAACAGATTTAATACTTTATATTGTTACACCAGATTTTTGATATATTATAGCAAAAATAATGGATACAAAATTCAATCTCACGTGCAATTATTTCGACAGATTCTCTAATTTGTTTTTCATATGGGTTATAGCACGGAACTATGATTTTTCCCCTTAAAAATTAATACGGTAACCTTTGTTAGCAAACTAGAAATGAGAACGAGCTGTATTCTGTTACGATGTCTGATATCCTTACAATGCTTCTTGATTCGAAATAGTTCGAGATGAGTGATAGTTCATTCTCCTTGAAATAATCAAGTCACAATAGGTCTTAATAGTTCCATAACCCGCGGGTTTAGTATAATGAGGAGACAGATAAAGTATTGATACAGACTTTCATGGAGGAAATCAGGTTTATGTTAGGATACAAAAAGAATATACATCAGAGTTTGAGAAAGGTTTGCATTAAAGGCCCAAGAAAGAACCAAAAACATCAAGACTAAATATTTAAAATAAACATTAAGACAGACTGTGATCAATAGTTCAAGGATTCAGGGTGTAGACTGTAAAAAAATAATTGGATTATAAAATGGACTGGTTCAATCCAGAATATTAATATTTGGTCATTTATCAACTTATATAAATTGGAAAATAGCGGTTTTCATACTTTGCACATTGTCTCTTTTCCGCGAATGGACTATTTGTTGCGGGGTATTCTAAGCCGTAGTCTAAAGGCTTTACATTGTTTTACCTTTCCCTCTTTTTAAAATAATTCCAATTTCTAAATTTATAAGTTTAAATAATAATCTGAATGTTAATCCCATTTATCCCATTCATTTGGTAACGGTCGTTTACTTTAAAATTAAATTTGCAGTTTTTCCTAAATGTAATTCTTTAAACCACTATCATGTTCCTTAATGTAGACATAATAATTATTATTTCGCCCTAAGAATCAGCTTCTATATTTTTTTCCCATAGCTCTGTCTTCTTTCTGTGGAAAATTAAATCACCTTTGTTCCGCAACATTTTAGAACCAGATGCTGTTATTCTGCAGCGGTCGAAACTATTTTCATTATTAATATTTTTCTTTTTAACTTTCATTTTATTTTATTGACGTATCTTCTCTATTCTTTCTTGTGGCATGTGATTTTTAGCATCTCCCAGTGAAGAATTCATTCCTTGTGATTAGAGAACCCTTGTTAATTCTTTTATCATTATGCTTTGATTATTTCATATTGTGCCCTTTGACGCCTCTCATTGAGTTATTATTAACGAAAATGAAATGCATGCCTTTTATCATTTAATTGTCGCATGAGAGTTCATTATCGGCTACAATTTGTACAAAAGGATTTCCAACGCTCGATGCTTCGAGAAATGTATTTATAATTCAGACTTCTCCCGGTTGTGATTTTGAAAACATATATGTGAAATAATGCTCTCCTTTCCAGCTTCGGCTTTTTCTGCCGAAAATCTCTTAGTGTGGTTAAGAACTTCGTGCTAAATAAATACCTTCATGTTTGTCCTCTAGTTGGAGTACTACTTTTGAACGGCCAACTGTCCTCACTCACATAATATACATTTAGCTTCTGACACTAATGGAAAGCTCGAAATATATAAAAATCTCTGCGCTAACAAGTCGTCCTTACAAGTAGAATGCTTGAAAGGGATGGCGTGGGGAGAAAATGTACCACAAATTCGGCTGGCAAGATACACTTTTAAATTGTTTAGCATCACAATTATGCGAATTTTAACATAATTGTGGATCTCATCTTTTCCATATCAACAACCTACAACACCTGCACTAGGTAAATAGAAAAAAGGAATTCATCAGTTGATTTTAACATGAAAGATTTTTTTAAGATGAAAATATGAATGTTACATTCATGTAATAAATTTTAATTTGTTTATGTTTACGTATAAGGTGTCTCAAATAAAACTTATATATTTTGTTTATTAGACGAACCCATAATTTGAAAAATCGCGTAAGCAATGGGAGAATATCTTATAATGTTACTTTGATATAAAATATGCCACACGAACTTCACAATTTAGATAATATATTTAGTGACTACGGAATCCTGTCGTGGGATTCTATGCTTTAAGGGCACTGTGGTAGTCTGCTGAGGAATAAAGTAGAATTAAGAAAGTTATAGAACTCGAGTTTTAAGCTTAAAGAGATATCTAACAATGTAATTATGTTTCGTCAACTTTGCAACCAGTATTGGGAGCTGTTAGATTTTACGTCCCTGTGTGCAAGAGAATTGCAAAAATTGGTCTCATTTCTTAAACAGGATGACTTTCTGAAAATGAAGATTTTGAGATCACTTATAGAACTATTAAAAAAAATACGGACAAACGGACGACTTAACGACGACTATATGTGCTACGTTTTTACATAATTACGAACGTGCCTAGAAACTCTTGCAGAATAATTATCTAAAATACCAGTTTTTTTCTGCTATATTTGATTTTAGTTCAAACGTCCGCGATGGATGGCGCTAAATGCAATAGGTGTTCAGTTGCCACCAATGCCGAAATCACCCAGCATTATTCATAGTGGCCCACTGCATATCATCATCATTTCATTAAGCTCCATTTACTCCTACTGTTTATTGCTAAAATTGGGAATTACAATACAAAAAATAAATGAATAAAAAATCTCGTATTTTAGATGCTTTTTACATTTGTCATTATACAGATTGTTTGAAATACCACCTAAAAGAAGATTAAACAATACAAAATTATTTTAAAAGTCATTTGATTGTATACGTATATCAGAAGTACGTATACTTCAAAGCTTAACACTGTTACCCTTTTTAAGACATTAGTATAGTGTACGTACAATATAATCGTTCCAGGAAAATGCAAAATGTTACAGAAATTTTTAAATAACATTTTTAAGTGACATGAAGAAAAAACTTGTTTATTTTGAAATATTTGTTTTCGTAATTTTTGGTGACATTTACCCATTTAAATATTTTAGTGGAGAAATTATTTGCTTTCAAAATGTTGGGTTAAATATATTTCTAAATAATGGAGTTTTATAATTCACTGAAGTTGTACGATATCCGTATTTTTTTTTTTTTGGGGGGGGGGGGCGGGAATATGTAGTTTTCAATTTCAGAAAGTACGGATACTATTAAAGCCTTGTTTCCTATTGACCACTTTAAGCTATTTAGAAATCTATAATTCTTTTTTTATTTAGTAATATGTCCTATAGTTAATCAACAATCCCTATTGTCTGACTATAGGGGAGGGTTTGTGTAGCTTAACACGTTGAGTACTACATGAGTCACTGATGACTGACACTAAACTTACCATTTTTGGCTGTGTCAGTCACCGGTAAGTGACAGTCTAAAATATGATACAAAGCTAAAATATTTATATTGTTTTATGTGATTACTGAAAATTTATTTAAAATTTGTACTTTAAACTGTCAGTCACCGGTGATTTAAACGGTCTAAACGGAAAGATAAGTCTCAGTCACCATGGCATTATGGCACTCAATGTGCCATGGTGCCCTTAGGGACGAGCGTCCAATATACGTGACACATTTAATACCGAAAATACTAGAATATTTTCACCAATAAAATATTATTGTAAATTTTTAGGTTTTTAATCTGCGCATTTTGCCTCTTCAATTAGTTAAAATTTTCTAATTTTTTAAATGCGTGGCAAAAGATTAAAAATTCCCTATAAGTCGCTCATCACTAAGGATTTAAGAACACATTGAAAAGGAGTAACATTACAAAAAGAAAAAAAAAACTCGTAAATGACTTAATAAAAAAAGTGGCCCAAATGCAAATAATGTATTAAGGGTAAATAAATAAGGGCAAGTTTTTGACATAATTCTTAGTTTATTTTTGCTCAGAAATGTATGAAACTAGCAGGTGTTGTTTTAAAACTATGTACTCGCACTTATGTTTCTGGTCTTTTGTAATGTAATAGATCTTTAACAACAAGCCGCTAAAGTTGGCATTTTGAACCGCCTATCGCGATGAAACCTGGAAAAACAGTCACACAAAGAGAAAAAAAATGTGTCACCACGTGATCGAAATCGCTTATAACTCGATAGGTAATTTAACTGTCATAAAATGTAAAACAAAATTAGATTCAAAATCGCTTCCATAGTCAGGTCTTTAAAATTTATATCTTTCTATTAGAAAATGAATTTATAAATGTGTCAAAATGTTTCGAGCTTGTTAAGCAGAACAACCAAGGAACTGATTGAAACTGATAATGAATGATATAGTATTTATTTTTTCTCAAAATTTTGTTGCGCGAAAAGAACTATCTTTTAAAATACGTAAGGATACAATTATATTTTATGTTCGAAGTATTAAAAAAATCTTATTCATTTCATTGTTTCTTTAAATTTCAAAATAAGTTAAAAAATGAAATGCAAGTCTTTAAAAATGCTTTATACTAATTGTAAAAAAATAATAGTTTGAATTTTTTTGTTTCAGATTTTCTTTTTAATTTAAAACGAATCTCTTAATAATGGGATCATTGAGATTTTATTAAAGGAAACTGTTTTTATGTGGCTTAGATATCGGAACAAAAAAGATGAGATTTAAGGTTTTCATATTTTATTTTGCTTTAGGATCACAGAACTTTTATGATAATACAGAGCTTATATGCATAAAATTTTAGTTTTTCTTCCTTTTTTTTTTCTTTGGATTTGAAAGCATTTTAAAACTATCTATCATCCATTCTGAATTTACATTCTTCATTTATGCTCCAGGGACTGAAAAAATCGATTATTCCTATACAATCTTTATCTTCGTTAGAGTTAAATCGATTTGACAATAAAATTCAATTCATTGTTCTCGCTATTCATCGCGTTCTTTTGTGAACGTCGGTTGTTAAAAGGCGGATGGGAAAATGTTTATCTGGTCATTCGCTCCACTGGAATTTCCTCTGAAAGGCTGGATAAAAGTTCCTTTCAATAAAGTATAGAAGGGTAGATGCATACATTTATTTTGAGTTGCTGATAAAATAGTAAACTGTAAGGCTAAGTATATTTATAATGCATTTGCTTAGGATTAAACAGATGTAACTTAAACTACACTTTTCATTAATGAAAACGGTAACGATTGATTTAAGGTACCCTGGGATAATAACGCCAGGAGGGGTAATAACGCCAAGTGCTTATATTTTGCATAATTATGAAATAATCAGGTAAATGACACCCATGTGCTCTACGCAGAAGGGTTTTGAGTCATATAAATCGCAAAAAACATCTTCAAGTTAATTTGTTTCATTTTTAGGTCTTTTTGTTTTTACAAGCAACTAAAATTAACGCTTGATCTAAAATTTGCGAGATAAGGTTTTTGATCTGAAGACTATATTTTTTATCCGGAAATACTTTGTTTATTACATAAATTTGTAGTTTATTTCATGTACTTTCAAATTGTTGTAGAAGATTTTGGATATCTTCTCGAAATAATTTGTAGTTTAGGATTTACTGCGCAATAAGTATCCCGGGGTAATAACGCCCCTCACTCCTTTTTCTTTCACTTTCACAAAAAAATCAATATTTTCTATCGCATAGAATGCATACATGGGTATATAAATACTAATTCAAATAATCCGTGCAATGTTTCTAATAATTCTATTTAAATGGTCATTTTTAAGCAAAACGTAGCTTAGAATCTGATATTCTTTTGCCTCCCCCCCCCCACCACCACACCTATCTTTTTCTTACACTGTCACAAAAAATTTAACATTTTCAATAGAAATAGAATTCTATATTTAAAATTATGCATTTTCATATTATTAAATAGATGTGACTTAAAATTTTATAACTTTTTTTTCCTGGATACTGAATATGTGTTTTATCAGTTGCTAACAAACGAGTAGCGAGCTAAACGAGTAGAAACCAACAGGGCGAAGAATGTCCAAGCCAGGGATCGAACCCGGATCACTTGGAATAGCTCTGCAATTTCTCTAACTTTTAAGCTACGAGAACGATTCCCAGCTTCACGTTCTCACTCCCATATGTTGGTAATTTTCAGCTTAAATTTGATATTTTATTATGTGTACCCTGTACACATTGTTAGGGTTTTTAAATGTAGTATTGCTATATTTTGCAAGTCAATTTGCCTAAAATAATTAATTTTATTTGCTTAACGATCTTTCTTCATAATAATATTTTTGATTAATCAGTATAAATAATAACACTTAATTTTCCCATAAAAGCTTGATCGATTTTTTGTTTTGTTTCGTTTTGTTTTCGAGGAACAGATTCAAATTTTTTGTTAAAAGCAGCCATCTGACATGGGAAAAATAGTTTTTTTTTTTCATTGTTCAGACTGTCACTGTTCTTGATCAATTATAGAGATCGGATTGGCCAAAGTAACGGCACATAATGAAATATAGTGTTTTTAGGCATGTGCTGGATGTAGCACACCGTGGAAGAATGTTGACTTTTATATTAAAATTTGAATATTCTTAAAAAATTTCGTCTGCGGGTAACAGTTTTCATATATCATGAACTTTCATATATCTGTAATTTTTAATTATTGCTATATCAATTGAATTGACTGTTTGAGTATCATATTAAGATCAGAATTTCAAGTTAGAGATATTTAATCAAATATACCTCATGAAGCTAACAGCAGATACATTTTTTAAGAATAGCATCTGAAATACAGCAGTCAGATTCTTAAGGTAATATATACATTGCTAGCAGACTTCGTGCGCTATGCTGGTCTGTATTTCCAAACGAACCTTAAATGAAACAAAATGTTTCAGTGGATTTGAACTTTTGAAGCAAAATAGATTTTTGCATGGAAATTTCTTCCGCATTGCTGAAATGATGTGAAAAATGTTTTAATATTTTATTTTATAATGTACATACAAAAATTAAGACCCAACATTTGTTGATTACTCAGAGTAGAATTTAGTATGAAAAGATAGTACTATATGCAATATGAAATGTAATAAAACAACTACTGAATTTGTTTTAATCAATAGTACAAACAAAAAATTTGCAAAGTCTGTCCAAGAAATTTTTTTAAAAAGGATGGTCTTTCCTTTTGGTATTTAGTTTATTATAGATATTTACCCCATATTTTTACAACTAAGCGACATATAATGATATGCAGTAAACTATAACCATATCTGAACATTTTTAATCAACTAATGTTTTATAATCGTTAAATGTGATTATGGAACTTTCCTATATTACTCTATAGCCAAGTAACGTAGAATAATATGCAAAACACTAAAACTATTCATGTAAATTTATCTAACTATTTATTTAATTCCTCTGAAAATCCATGTTTTGGCATTTTATAAAAAAGCTAATCTTCGATCATCGGATTCAAATTATTACAAATCTTCCCACCATATCTCAAATATCATGTAATGTAAAATACATAGTATATTCTAAAACTTCGCCTAAAATATTAACTAGCAGCGCAAGATTTATGTTTATGCTTACTAAAACTATATTTCGTTTTATATAAAAACATGGTCGTTAAACTTGGTCGAATTAGTGATACTTCCGACCACAGAAGTTCCTTCATCTTTTTTTTTCTTTGAATTATTTAAAGAAATTCTATTTTACGGGCTCAATTACAACTTGCAGCTAGATACCAGTTTCTTTGTTGTGTTTTATTGGTGTAAATCTTTTAATGTTACATTCTCCATTCTACAATGTAAAATTTTAGTATTTTTTCTTTATATCGACATCATTCTCCTCAATTATAAAAGTTCACCAAACGAAGGATTTGAGAAAATAATTGAAATTTCAGCCTGAATCTTAAAATATATAGCATTTCAAAATTACAGAGATTTGATAACAATTTTATTAAGTGAATTCAAATGTATAGTGAAAATAAAAGCACATTTAAATATTTTACAAAAGATAACTTCCAAATTCACAATTTAAACTGCACACATGAAACTGTAAATATATTTTAGCCCTGCGTAGTTTTTTTATATGAATATATAATCTATTAGAAATACAAATAATCATGTTTATTTTTTTTTATATAGTACACACACAAAAAAGAACATTGAATACAATATCAAAGAATTAAATATTTTTTATGTAAATACAGTATAAAAATACAGACCATAAACACAAAATAGAATCATACATAGGTTCCTTAATTTTATTAATTTTTTATTTGAAGGAAAATTTCGCTATTATAAATTAGAAACCCATTTTAATAATGTCTTTTACTATTTTGTATTTCATGCCACATTTTAAATAATTATGTGTTAGTTAATTTAACGCATAAAATTCACAACTTTTTGACTTCTTAGCCGTCAAAAAATTCGAAAAACATGTTTCTACAAAACATATAGTCTGTCAAAGTGTGTGTATCCCATAGACTTCTCATACAGCTGGAAACCGAAATAGCAACCTTTTCTTGAAGCATTGACTACCTAACTACCATCACTTAATGGTAACAAAGATAATTATTTAACTATTATCGTGAATTCAAACGTAATGCAAATAATATTTTCTTTCTAACAATAAAAGCATTTTGAAATAAATTTAAAAAAAAGACAAAGAAAATTTTCGTGACCATTACTCCAGTTTTAAAAAGATTCAACAGTTTACAAAGATATTTACATGAGACATTTCTCATTTCTTGATTATATGTTAAATGACTGTCACCAATCCTAAAACAGTGAAAATCAAAATTTTCCTTTTTAACAACAAAAATATTTTCACGTGAATATTACAAATAGAAAAAAACTTTACACCATTAATATGCGTTAAAAGCAGTAAACAGGAGAGATTGCGTCATATTTGAGCTAGCCGCTTCTTGGCGACCCGTTTGTTCTCCCTTGAATATATACTAAGCATTAAATCATATTACTTTTATTCATAATTTATTTTAATTGCTCACTTTTTTTACCAAATTAGAAGATTCTGCAAGAGAAGTAGACATAGATGCCATATGCTCACAACATTGCAGCGATTGCAATAAAATGGAAATGTGCCTCACAGTGTAACTTGGCTATTGTTATTTATTTATTAATAAACTGTTTGTTTGTTTTTATATTCTTTTTTTAAATGATATAATTTTTTTTATTCTAGAATTATTAACTAAAATTTTTGTAATCATTTCAACTATTGTTGTAAATTCTGATACAGCGCCAATTATAAATTGCATCATATAGTGAAATTGCATCAAAATTAATCCGACGTATTTCATATGTCTTATTTAAAAGAACTTTCTTACAGCGTTGTTAAAAAATAAAAAAGAGACAAGACTTATTTAATTTTAAATTAACTTATTTTTAAAGTGTTAGCTATTTCTACTAATCAAAGAGTAGAACAGACATTGTTTCTCTTAACAGCCGCTAATGTAGCCTTAAAAATCTCCAATCAAAGAAAAGTGATTGAAAACACATTACCAGGGATATCGCCACTGTTTTTTTTTAAATTTATAATTCAATATTCTAAAAGCGAAAAAAATAAGAAGGCTTTGAGAATCTGGGGTAGGTGAACGCGGGTTGGCGAGCGTAGCTCGTTGGGTGAGACCCCTTTAGTCTGTAAATAATGTATAATAAATATACTATTAGACGTATCTAAAATGTATACGTAGTCTTTTGTAATATACCTATTAAAATATTAACAAAATAAATTGGGAAAAAAAATAGTATTTAAAAAATAGAAGTTTTTTAACTTAAAAAATAATTGAATATGTAGTTATTATTTTTCAAACTGTTATATATATATATATATATATATATATATATATATATATATATATATAAAATTGAAATGCGGCGGTTCACTATTTAAACAATATTTTTAAAAAATAAACAAAACTGCTGAAAAGCTAAATTGACCCCTTTAATAATGATTTAAATTATTTTATCTAATGATAAAAACCCTTTAAAATGTTAAAAAACACATTGCGTATTTATTTTGCATAATAATCGTTCCTTCAAATTATTGCATAATAAATTTCGTTGTTTTTAAAACTTTAAGAGATAAACTTTTAATTTATGACCCGAACGTCAACACATTATCGCAATGCTGTGTACATATCCATACTTAATGTGCAGCACAATATATAAGGTTTTAAATTTAGTCAACTTCGAAATAAATAATCATCGTTACGGTCTCGTTCATCAAGTGAGTGAATATTATTAAAAAAAATCATAAACTTTGTTTCATCAGCGATGTGCCAAACATTTTATAATTTTTTTTCGACGATTTACTAAGTTTGTAATAATGACAAACGTTAAATTGGTTCATCTTAACCCTTTATCTACCGAATTATAAATTCATGAAAAATTTACATTCTAAAGCATTTTACGTAAATTGTTTAAACTAAACTAAATTATTTACATAATCATTTAATAAATTTTTGAAGGATTTTAGAAGGATTAAAGGATTTAGAATGGTTAATTATATCTGAATTTAGAGGGATTTTGTGCGATATTTTAAACCTCATACAAATATTTTATTTTAATTTGTTTCCTTATTATTTAGTAGAAATATAAAATCTACAAATATAATGTTCTTACAACATAAATATAGAAATATTTACGAATTCAAAAATCCCCCCCCCTCCAGCCTTTATGGAAGAGTCTTTAGAGGAATCTAATGAATCATATCTACCGGAAGTGAAGTGGTGTATAAGCCAAAAATTGATATCCCTAATGGTTGACTAATAGGTTTAATATTGTGTTTGCCGTACAATTAAAGGTATGAAAACATGGAAAACTGGGAACAGGAAAACATAATGGTAAACCTACGAGTGAGCCCCTTGTGATATTGATTTTTTGTCTTATACACCACTTCACTTACGACAGGTATAGATAATTAGATTCCTCTATTGCTACTCCTCCATAAAATAAAGTACTTTTTCTTGTAATTAGTTGTTTGTGTAGTCGGCTCTTAATCTAATAGCTTCCAAATTCTTTTTTTTTAATGTAAATAGATTTTAAAATGTACCTTCTAGTACAGTTTTTAACATTTTTAGCTAAATTTTCTAAAATTTTTCATCGGAGTGCGCTGTATAAATTTAAGTAATGGATTTATGGTAAGTTATTTATTTTGGTAGAAAAAAAAATAACGTGCAAATACATGAAAAATTACAGTAAAAACTGATTTTTTTTTAAACATTTTTATGTGTAAAAAAATATTTTATTGCAAATCGAATATTTGCATAATCGAATATTTATATTGAACAGACCACAAAGAACTGAAAAAAAATTGAGTCAGTTGAAAAAAAATATGCATAAAAGATTTATCATTTTTTACATGCCTATTCATCCAAAAAAAAAAAAAAATGTGCTTTTAAGTGAAGTGGATTGCGGCTTTTAAAGGAACAACGATGCCATGAAACATCTTTAAACTCTACTTATAATACTTGGATCACTGCAAAAATTTATAATAATTTACAAGGGATACTAAAGTACAATTTAGTACAAAGCAAACAAAGTAACAAACTACAAAGCGAAATATTTGAAAATCAATATTTTTGCCGAATGAAGTGAAAAGTATTATTACATACCCATCATACATAGTATATTATAGTCTTGCTATCGTTTCGAAAATCGAAAATGGTTTTTTGTCAAATTTACACGTTTCAGAGACCGGAGATTCCGGGAAACGTATTTTTAGAAAAAAAGTCAGGCTGTCAGTATGTCTGTGTGTCTATAAACGTCTGTCTCTCTAACAAATAGAGATAGAGATTTGTAATTTGAAATGTACATAGTATGTATAATTAGGAAGACGTCTACTATGTAATATGAGTAACCTCAATTATATAAACTTTATTTTTAGTACATTTTTAAACAATTTGTTTAGATTTTTTATTATATTTTCTTTTGTTCCATGAAAAACATAAAAAACAATGAAAACATGAATAATGAAAACATAAAGTTACTATACATTCATTAACTTTTTACTACTAATTGAATCTTCAAATTGTAACATAATGATCTGGAAAATTATTTTCGTTTTCGTACATTCCATACTGTAAAGAAAGTCCGTTAAGTTTACGAAAAAACTGCGGGTAGCAATTTTTCCAGTAGTTTTTGTCGTAAAAAATGCATTAAAATTAGATATATTTTTTATTACACCTAATTTTACTGCAATTTAAAGAATTTTTCTTACAGTGTATATATTTTCGCTAAAAGGTCTTTCGATATACCTCGCATATCGATAAAAAAGCTTTGTAAGAAACTCTTGCTATTTTGCTTAATTCTGACATCTATTAGGCTTCATTTGCACCAATTTCTTTCCTTTCTGTTAATATTATTTATATATGTGAAATTTGTTTTTGAAAAGATGTGTTTCCTATAAGATAGATCGTGTCTGAGGAGTTTAATACATTGCTGTACCAAAACAAAAAATCAACAATGTATTATATTTACAAATCTTTTAATAATTTTCAGAACTAATAATTGCTACCTTATAAAGTAAAGAAAATAGTTAGTCGAGCAAATCGCAAACACAATCGCTACTTGACCAATGGAACAGGCTCAGTGAGCTGAGAAAATATTATAAAACAATTGCCTGTATAACATATTCGAAATTCCGCATTAATACTATGACGTAGGTTATCCGGCAATTTATCGAGCATCTAGCAACAGTTTTGACCTACGGAAAGCGTCTGTCGATAAAGAATAGAGTCAATCAGATTTAATCTGAGCCAAATCAAGGTAAACTTACTTCAACTTTACGAAATTTTGATCTAATCATCCAAGGGGGAATCTTGATGAATTTTATCCAATGAGCTTTTAAACTCACGCTAGTGTTGCTATCTATATTTTGAGACGAAAACTTAACTGTCATAAGCTGTCTTTAACTGTCATTAACTGTCATAATTGTCATAAACTAAACTTCCATTAACTCAAGTGATGGAGCAAATTTCATTAGTTTTCTCACTTGGCCAAACTTACCATTATATGACAAAGTTACCCTGATTGACTGTATGGCTTTTGTATATTATCCCATTAAGTATATCAAAAGTAAACTTTTATACTTTAATATAGATAAACAGTATTTTTAGGCCCATTAAGTACCCAAATTCAAACCAAAAAATCCCTGTATCAGGCTCGCTACAATCCGTACGTTCTTACCTATTGTAATATACATCCACAGAGAAAAAAAATCTAAAAGTTTGATACTAATATACCGGGTGTTTCGCTACCAGACCGACAAACTTTGAGGGGTGATAGTAGACATGAAGACAAACATTATTAAATAGAAAACCATGGGGCGCAAACGTCTTCTGTAGGAGCTAGGGGCCATTGAAGTTTAAGGTCCAAAAATTCAAACGCTGATAAAAATTAGAAAAATGAGTCGATTTGGTTGCGGTTTTCTCTAAAATCATTCTTTATATCACGATTTTTTATTTTTTTAATTTTAAAGGTTAAGTTCGAAAATTGTCGATAGAGGGCGCTTTGGACTTTAGAGTAACGAACAAATAATTTTTACCGTTCTTTTGTGCATGGGGTTAAAATTATTCTAAAGTTTAGATTTTAACTTAAATTTTAAGCCCAAAATCGGAAACATGGGGATCGGTTAACTAGCGAAAATTTAACTGTGAACCGAGGGAGAGATTTTAAACGCTCATAAACATTGGACAAACTAATCGATTTTGTTGCGGTTTGCGTGTAGGTCATTCTCTTGGTAATTATTTTATTCAAAATGACGTACAGCTTTCATGTCCTAATTTTTTGATAGAGGGTGCTTCCGACACATGTCCGACATTTCAATGGTATTACTCCTAGGTGTTTTACTACCAGACCACCCTACTTCCAGGAAGTGTAAGGGATGCAAAGACGACTTGGAATCACACTGGAATGTAACGTTGAAAATTGATTTTTTCCATGTTATGTTTAAAAAAAGCAGAGAAAAAACAACAGAAACAAGCAGAGAAAATGCAACATGTTAAAGTGACAGAACAAAGTTTATTTAAAGGTTTTACTGTAAAAATTGTTCGAAATTACGAGCAGAAAAAGTCCCGCAAACTTGACAGCGACAGTAGTTGGCGCTGCGATTTTCCTGCGGTAGATGGTGCTGAATCGTAATGCGCGTGAAAGTTTCTCTCTCGTTGCGCAGCTCTATGTGGTTCCAGCACGATCGGGCTCTTCCACTTTTTACAAATGATGTTCACCGACACCTCAACGTAACATATGGACAGCGGTGGATAGGTCCTAGTGGCCCGGTTTATTGGCCTGCCAGATCACGGGACCTTTCAAGTATGAGCTTCCTCTGTTGGGGTCACATGAAAAGTTGGGTGTATGAGAATCCCATACCATCAATTACACACTTAGCAGCTCGTATTTCTGTAGCTTCCGGAAATCTATAAAAAAAGATTCCAGGAATCTTTCAAAGTGTGAGGAATTACATGCGACGTCGCTGTCAAGCATGTCGAATTACTTGTCGTTTTAATTTCGAACATCTTTTTTAGTAAAACCTTTAAATAAAATGTTTTATGTCATATCAACGTGTTGCTGTTTCTCTGCTTGTTTATGTTTTTTTTCTCTGCTTCCTTTAACCATAACTCGCAAAAAAGACATTCCTATTCCATTTTCAACGTTACTTTCCTATGTGATTCCGTGTCGCTTTCGCATCCCTAACACTTCCTGGAAGTATGGTAGTCTGGTAGTAAAACACCCAGGAGTAAAGCCACTGAAATGTCGGAGATGTGTCGGAAGCGCCCTCTATGAAAAAATGAGGACACCACAGCTGTACGTCATTTTTAATAAAATAATTCCCAAGGGAATGACCTACACGCAGACCGCAACAAAATCGATTAGTTTGTTCAATGTTTATGAGCATTTAAAATCTCCCCGTCGGTTCACAGTTAAATTTTCGCTAGTTAACCGATCCCCATGTTTCCGATTTTGGGCTTAAAATTTAAGTTAAAGCCTAAACTTTAGCATAATTTCCACCCCATGCACAAAAGAATGGCAAAAAGTATTTGTTCGTTACTCTAAAGTCTAAAGCGCCCTCCATCGACAATTTTTGAACTTAACCTTTAAAATTAAAAAAATAAAAAATCGTGATATAAAGAATGATTTTAGAGAAAACCGCAACCAAATCGACCCATTTTTCTAATTTTTATCAGCGTTTGAATTTTTGGACCTTAAACTTTAATGGCCCCTAGCTCCTACAGAAGACGTTTGCGCCCCATGGTTTCCGATTTAATAATGTTTGTCTTCATGTCTACTATCACCCCTCAAAGTTTGTCGGTCTGGTAGCGAAACACCCTGTATGTCAAGCGGTCCTGGGCCCTTACTCTATTGTCTCTAATTACTAGAAAGAAACTGTGTGAGAATGTATGTATTGTCAAACATGCATTCTCCTTATATGTAATTATATTTTAACGCGATTTTATTATCTTTGCAATTTGATAAATGATATTTAGTTAAATCTCGGTATACCGAGAGTTTGAGATTGTTCTTTAAATGATTAAAGAATATATGATGAAAAAGAATGCTTTTTAAATGATTGTTTATTTTTAATTTACTTGATGTTTAATATTAGATATTTATAATGCCTCTTTTACGAAAAAAGCCCCATTTAAATCTTACTTTGCACAATACAAATTCATAAATATAATGGTTTTGCAGTACATTAAATTGACAATCACAAATATTATGATACTGAATAAAAATACGAAAGCAAAACTCCATCGTATAGATAATAGCGAGATTTTTTGACACATTCACACCAGGAAAAAAAAATTAGAAGACTTTATTTCTGAAAATAAAATACGTAAATTATATTAACAAATATTTCTCCTTACACATTTGTAACAGTTTGACAAAAACGAATAAGCTATTACTAATATGTGAAACTTAATTATATTCTTTCCTTCGTTGATAGCAATTTATGATACAGAAATATGTTTCAGGAAAATACGTGTGATGCGAAAAATTGACTCGTTTTACGATATTGGGACACTGATTTACAAAGGTATTAAATCGCTTTTATGCAGAAAGATATAACAATAAGTGTAAGAAATTAAACAATTTTTATGAGTTCGAAAATTCTTTAAAATCCTTTATTGAAAAAAATGCATTTTAATGAAAAAATTTTCTTGGAAATCTAAGTACACATAAAATGTATATTAGCTGTTTTTTGCAAGAAATTCAATGTTTTCAAACAAAAATAATTTTAAAAATAATTTCATTGTTTGAAGTATGACATTTAAAACCAACGTTTGTTTGACAAAAACCACTTCTCACCAGAGTTCAAATTATTAAGAAAATATGTACTTAATAATTTAAATTTAAAATACATCATTAAGTTTTCTTTTTATAGTGTCCCCCCATTTAGATTAAAAATCCTTATTAATATTTTCAAATTAATGAAAGCCTGTAATTTTTTTTTTTAATCATACCTCAGTAAAACGATTTTTTTAAATTAAACATTATAAAAAATTTTAGAAGTCATAGAAAATTGTAGAAATTGTTACACTTATTGTGAAATTTTTGTGTATGAAGGAACAACATAATAACTATATAAATATAAATTTCTTTAAAAACCTAAGCTCATAAAAATGTATCTTACTGTGATTTGCGTGAAAAGCAACGTATTCAAACGAAATTAATTAAAAGATACTTTTATTGTTTGGTATATGGTTTTTAATATCAATGTTTATTTCACAAAAACTATATCTCTCCAGAGTTCAAATTAATAAGAAAATATGTACATAAGAATGTAAATTTAAAATACATCATTGTTTTCTTTTTATAATTTTTCCCATTTACTTTAGAAATCATAATTAATATTTTTTAATTATTTAATGAAAAGGTTCACAGCTTTCTTTATGGATTATTTTATCACATTTTATTAAAATGAATTTTCTCAATTAAGGATTTTAATGTATTTTCGAACTCTTTGAAAATTGTAAAATTTGTCGCACATAATGTGATATTTTTCTGCATGTAAAAACGATGTAATATCTTAGATATTACATCGTAGAATATATAGATGTAAACGATGCAAATATTTATTTCATTGTAAACATAAGTGCATGAAAGATGTATGCTATTATATTATACAAGAAAGTTGAAGTTTTAAATAAACTTAATTAAAAAAATATTCTTGTTGTTTGGTGCATGACTTTTAAAATCAATGTTTGCTTTACAAAAACCATATCTCTCCAGTAATCAAATTAATAAGAAAATATGCACACAAGAATGTAAATTTGAAATACACCATTAATTGTTTTATTTTTATAGTTTCCTCTATTTAGATTAGAAATCCTTATTAATGTTTTTACATTAATGAAAAGCAGCACAACTTTCTTTATGGGTTTTTTTTCTTTTTTATTTATCACACCTCGTCAATAAAGCTATTGAGAGGATGAATGAAAAGAGATAAAAATGCAAATTAATGAAACAGAACAAGCTATCTACAATTAAAGCATAATTAAAATTAATTATACAAAAATCAATTAATGGATTATTATTCTTAGTAAGCGATGGAATGAAGTTATTCTAATTTTATGTTTAATAATTACTTTTTTTCCTGCACTTTTGAATGAAATTTTACCTGCGAGTGTTAACATACTTACTCATGCGTTATATTGTGAAACTATGAATGTACGCCTTGAAAAAAAGCATATGAGTAGTTTTTATTAAACTAAGTATGTTGAATTCAGTTACTAATAAACGCATTTGCATCTCTAAAGCATTCATTTTGCGGACAAATATCTTTTTACGATATTAGGACACTGATTTATACAGATCGTTGTCTTCATAGAGAAAGATATCGAACCAAGTATAAAAAAATTGCAATTTTTTATTAGCTTTTTAAAATCCTTGAAAAAAGTAGTTTTAAGATATTTATTAAATTGAAAATCTAATAACATAAAAAAAAGTATGTTATTTTGATTTACAAGAAAAGCAAAGATTTTAAGCAAAAATAATTTTTAAATCATTTATTGTTTAATATATGATACTGAAAATCAATGTATGTTTGACAAAGACCGTATATCTCAGAATTCAAATTTATAAGAATATATATACATGTACATAAGATTGTAAATCCAAAACACATCATTAAGTGTTTTCTTTTTTATACTTTTCCCCATTACGTTTAGAATTAATTATTAATATTTTGATAATAAACGAAATATTGCAAACCTTTGTAAATGTTTTTATCAAGCCTCATTAAAATGACTTTTTTCAATTAACGATCTTAAAGAATTTTCGTACTCATAGAAAATTGTAAATTTTGTTATACTTACTGTTATATTTTTTGGCATGAAAATGCGATGTAATATCTTTGAAATATTAATTTCATTGAATACCTAAATACATATAAAATGTACATCATTGTGTTTTACAAGAAATGCAAAGTTTTAAAACAAAATGAATTAAAAAAATAATCCTTTTATCTGATGTATACATTTAAATCAACATTATTTTGACAAAAAACAATACCTCTTCTGAGTTCAAAAAAATACTTAAGAATTTTAATTTAAATACATCGTTATATGTTTTTTTCATTTTTTTCCCCTATTTAGATTACAAATCATAATTAATATTTTCTAATTAATGAAATGCTACACAACTTTCTATGCGAATTTTTTTTATCACACTTCATTAAAATGACTTTATTCAACTAAGGATTAAAGCATTTTTGAACTCGAACTTCGAAAATTGTAAAATCAGTTACACATATTGTGATATTTTTCTGTATGAAAAAAATGATGTAATAACTTTTTAAATATTTATTTCATTGTAAACAAAAGTACATAAAAATGTATGTTATTGTGTTTTACAAGAAGGTCTTCAAAGAAAATTAATTTAAAAAATAATTTTATTGTTCCATGTATAACATTCAAAAGCAATGATTTTTTTTAACAAAAACCATATCTGTCCAGAGTTGAAATTAATAAGAAAATATGTACATAAGAATGTGAATTTAAAATAAATCAATTCTTTTATAGTTCCCCCCCCCATTTATATTAGAAAACATGATTAATATTTTCAAATTAATGAAAAGTTGAAAAACATTCTTCATGGCTTTTTTTTAATCACCCCTCATAATTAAAGCTATCGAGAGGATGAATGAAAAGAGATAAAAATGTAAATTAATGAAACAGAAAAAGATTTCTACAACTAAAGCATAATGAAAATTAATTATAACAAGAATCAATTATTGCATTATTTTTAGTATTGATAAAATAAAAATGTTCTAATTTTATGTTTAATGATTAGATTTTTCTTCTTGAATGGAACTTTATATGTACGTATTGAAGCGCCTATTTATACGTTACATGGTAAAACTATAAAAATATCCCTTTAAAAGATATATACGTAGTTTTCATTAAACTAAATATGTTAAAATCAGTGAATAATTCCCGCATTTGTATCCGAAACATCTAATTGGGTAATTTCATTTTTTTTTCAGCCATTTCCGTTTCATACCAGAAATTTTTAATACTATTTTTTGTTTTACATAATGGCAGAGTTTTCGGAAATACATAAAATAAAAAATAAAAATCTTAAGCAATTTCGGGTATGAATTTGAAATTTCTAATTAAATAGTAATCCTGAAATCGATGAATGTTACGCTATTAATTCATTTAGGCTAAGACATTACTTACCAGTTAATACAAATGACGGATAAGACTAAAATTCGAATCAAATGTAAATCTAGATGAAAAAGATCTATTGTCTACCATTTGGTAATAATCCATTATGCTATGGGACTACGTAATGTAAGAAAATAAATCTAAAAATCTTGATACATGATGGCTCTGTTTCGACTGGTAAACAATGGATGTGACATCACATAATGCAACTTAACCTTATCTGAATAAAATATCTTTGGACTTTTAGTTACTAAGCTATTTAAAATAAGGTCTTTATTAGTACATAAAAAGATCACGTTACTGAAAATGTTCCGTGCTGTATTTGACATAATAAATGTATTGTATCTTCAAGGTAACTTCGGTTAATTCCCATGACTTATATTAATAGTTCTGGGTTTTCTTAAAAGAAGTTTTGTTGGCAAGATCCTTCGATGAAGATCAAGGAAAAAACAGAAGTTATCAAACCCTTACTATGTACAAGTTTCGATTACTAGTATACTATCAGGCATGATCAGGGGAGGGGGATTTTCAAAAAAAAAAATTACCAGCCAGCAAAATGTAGCGTACAGTTGAAAATGTTATGAAAAAAATTACATAACTGCAAGAATAGTTAATTACTACAATGCATTCTGATAGTTTTGTTCAATAAAATTAAGAAATATTTACATGAGAGAATATTTTTGTAAAGGATAGAACTTGGGATGCGTATTAACACTACATAATTTGAATAATTCCAAACTATAGCTAACAAGTAAAAAATAAAGTTTTTTGGTATATCTGTATATATTTTGTACTTTTGGAAGACAAACTAAAATTTCACTCTCTCTGGCAGTAAATTGACTCTCCAGTGGCAAGTAAACTGTTACATTTTCCAATCTCACGATGATAATAGCAATAATAATAATAAATGCTATTTCATAGAATGTTGTATCTTTGGATATCCCTGGTCATGAGGATCAAGAAACGTTTAGGCATGTACTTTCTTTTTTTATAATTTGCTAGATATGGCTTTATTTTTCCTGTAAGATTATGCAAAAATAAGCAACAAGTGAGTTGAACAATTTTTTTTAATTTAAAAGTGACAAGAAAATATATGTGGTAGCATAACAGTTCTTGTTAATGAGAAAAGCGAAATCACAAATAAAATATTTCATAAAAGAGGATGCGAATAAATGAAACGAATCTTTTCTCTTGCCTATTTCCTAATGTATAGCGACACCAGTACGAAACATACTATCTCATGTTGCGTGATGGTCTTGATTTAAAATGAAGGAATTGTGATTTTCGTATGTTCATAGTAAAAGATTCAAAATTGATACTACTTTCGATGAAATGAGGTATTTTTGCATTAACACTTTCTAACACTGTTAAAAAGTATTTATAAATTCGGCCTGTCTGACAGTGGTTCTTTCCGTGCTTTAACTCACATAAATATAATTTGATTGTTATGTAACATTTACATGTATTTGATGTTTATTCTTGAATATGTGGTATTGAAAATTATGTCCGAAGCGTTTATAATTAGTTTATACAGGCACATAAAATAAATTCGTCATTTTCTGTCAGAAAGGAAAAATGTTTCGATACATTTTACTGAAGTTAAAATAGTTTAATATGCATCCCTTCGATGAGTGAATCGTATTTTATAAGCAGCATAGAGATAGTGGTATCTATTATTTGTTTACAGAGACTAACAAATCAGTCTGGTTATCGAACGAAATATTATCATTTCCAATGTATTTAAAAAGTAAATTTTATAATAAAATACCGTAAATGTTGGTATATGCTTCCTAGTCTAGACCTAATGCACGTTTTTTATTTCTTCGTTTTGTTTATGCATGAAACCACAGAATAATTTAATTCGTATTTCTTTAATGTAGTTTCAGGCTTGTACTTCTAATATTGTTTAGGTTTAGAAAAACCAAGAATTTATTCTTTTCTGTAAATATGGCTTGCAACATTGTACAGAATCTCCTATAACCAGAATTAAAAAAAATAAAAAAATGTATAAAAAATGAGCAGGTTTGTTAAATAATGTTTCATTGCGCACGCGTGAATTCATTCAAAATACAATGTGCATAATCTTTTAGCTAAATGAACGGAGATACTTTTGAGAATGTTTCAAACACATAACTGGGAAAATCTGAAAATTATCGTCGATGGAATAAGCTCCAAATTTTTTGTTCCCTAAAGGAAGCAAAAAGCTAAGGGGCTGTATTTAAAATTTGTAAAACGAACAATATTGTGTATTCAGTATTGATACAAACCAAAATATATACATATTAACTCATATTTTTGCTTGATTTTTAGATCAGCGGATTTTGCCTAGCAAAAAATGAAACAGTGGGCCATCAGCTGAAAAAAGGATGGCAGCATGCTGTGCCATCATGAGATAAAGTGCAATGGTGCTATTACATAAACCTGTACAAAAATGTCCGTGCGAAATGCAGCTGGCCCATCAATCATGGCCAACAGCCGTCCAGCATTAGCATGTTATCACATTACTTCAATCCGGCACTTTTCCTTCTGTGCTAGCACCTATCTGAATGATATTCCTTTGCTAGACCTGCACTGTCAATCCAGCACCATCACTTATCTTGCAGTGTGTATACAGTGATAAACCATCAGACAGACTGTTTTTTTTACAATGTGCAGAAACTCGAAAAGCACCCTTACAAAAATTTCTAATAGAATTCTATAGAAAAAGCACTATAGAATTTTACAGAACTATAGCACGTTTTTCTCTAGGCTAATTTAACCTAAAGCAGTATACGGAAATATTCGAATGTATTCAGATTTCGCCAACATGTAGTTGATCCTCCCAAGTACTAACCGCTTTCGATGCAGTTTGGATTTTGGGATCGGACGAGCATTGATGCCTTCAGCGTATGCTATGGCTGGTATTACCTCATCTGTTCTTATTAGATATTTTAAGTTTGTTTCTTTTGTGATATGATTTCCCAATATTTAAAGCCATATAGAAATTATACACATTTCAGACGCCGATTCTCAAATGTGTGAATTATGAAAATCGAAATCATTTGTAACTTAGAAAATGTCATTTTAAAAAAAAAGTCCGATAAAATAAAGAATATATTTATTGTTTTACTGATTTAGTTTATCACCAATGATTTTATAGTTCTTGATCACAATCACAACATACGTAATAGTCGCTAATAAAAAGATTAACGATTCTAGAATGAAATTCCAAATACCTAGAATGATTAAATTCTCAATGTCTTCGATATTCGCAATGCCACCTAGTGTAAAAGCTCTCATCAATATTACTGAAAAAGTGCTTGCACTTCCATCGTGTGGTGGGCCAGCGCATGAGATAAAACTGAGGCCAATCAGAATTTTACCTACTGATTTTCACCAGCAAAGTTGACTGAAGCTGTCCAGCAGTAATCATGCAGTGGTAGATCATTAGCCAACGCTTCTCCATCATTGCCAGCATCTATCTTTCTAATGGCCAGCAATTTCCTCTTTGCTGGGTGATGTTATTCTATACATGATAATTTTTAGAATTTTCAAGCCAACATTTTGAGATTTTAAAAAGTTACTCTCTACTTTTAGTTAACACGATGTACACATTATAATAAATTAAACTAGTATTTAAGCATAACTTGAAAAATGCTTCGAAGAAATACTTGAACTTTTGACATAAAAAAAGACGAAACAAATAACAATCCATAAAAAAAATTGCATGTTGCAATTCATATTTTTTTTTTCAAATACTTATTTCATAAATCATAATTCATATTATAATATTTTTAAATAAAAAAATGTTGTATTTATATTTAGTTTATTAGCCCTATAGGAACATTGGAAATTTCCGCATTAGGAATATAGTTTGAGTAGATATTAATAAAAGTATGAAAATGTAAATTTACTATATAAGCTCTAAATTTCGAATGTTTATAACTCTAAAACTTATAACCAAATGACTTGAAATTTCATTTCTAGGCATAGTTCAAATTCAAAATTTAAAATATGTTATACCAATTGGGTATTGTCATTGAAAAAGAACAAAGTTTGGGCTGGTTTTATTTTGTAGATCGCCTTTAAAAAAATTAATATACATACTTAATTTGTAAGTCGTTTATTTCTAGTAACTTTCTTCTACGGTCATTTGCCTCATAGTAAGTAGGGAGTGTTTACGTTATTTTCCACGACTATGCTTAATGCAAGACTAAAAAAACAATAAAAGTTTATTAAAATCAGTTTTATGTCTATTTTATAGTATTTTTACCAAATTTTACAGTATTACATTTTCGCAATATTTCGACTGATTATGAAAGAAAAAAATTTGTATTTTATAAAAATCGTGACATGATGTTTAAAAAAAACTTTTTTGAATTCCGTGGAAAGGAATAGATAATAAACAATTATCAAAACCTAAAAAAATAACACAACCCAAATTTTGCAGGCTTGCATTTTTAATTATGATATAGTTTTCAAATGCAAATTTTTTATAGCGTTGCGTGTAGAAATATTATTAACATGAAGTTAACATAGAATTTTTTATCAAAATAATATGCTACTTTTAAAATTATACGTTTATAAAAATATACGAACAAAACTTTAAAAATCAGCTAACGTTTGAAAAATACATATTTTTAACGTACATATTCCTTACATTCGCCTTTTGATAAATCATTCTTCTGAAAGTGAAAGCAGTATATATTCCAGATAATAACATCCTTTGAAAGAAGTCGATATCGAAAATCTTTGAAAATATATTAATGTGAGATAGATAAATTGATCGAAGTTGACTTTGTTATATATTTGAAAAATATACTATCAAAGAACTGATCCTTTCATTGCAAAATTGGAAATTTAATATTAATTGATAGCAGATAATTTTTTATAAAGTATTTGTAAAAGAAGATATTGATAAAAAATTATTAAAATCATTAGCGTTAGAAAATGTTCTATCGATTCCAAATTGAAAATTGAAATGTTCACTTAAGAGTTCATCGGAAATGCTAGTATAAAAATGTTAATGTATTTCATTTGCAATAAAAGTTTACTAGTGAACACGAAATTGGAAAGTTTAATAACCGGATATTGAAGGTTTTTCTTAATTATTGTCAAATTTTAACCTTCTCTTTTAGATAATAATTTAAATAAATTGATAAGAAATGTGGATACTGCTAAAAGTAAATCTTTTTAATGGGCATTTTGAGTGTTTTGTTAAAAATTAGAATACATCCCAGGTAAAAAAATCAGCAAAAAACCTTTAAATATTTCGAGATTTTACAGGCATTTTGAAGGTTTTTGCTGGTTTTCAGAAGGAAAATGAAAGCTTAAGGTTTCCTTAAGAGAAATATACAGGTTCTTAAAAGTTTTCATAGAGGTTTTAATGGACAAACTATTACCTTTAAATTACCTTTAATGACTTAGAAGATTTTCGTGAAATCATTTCAGGTATTTTGAAGGAAAATGAAAATCGTTTCTCACGCAGGTAATATGAAGGTTTTACTTGAAGGTTTTATGTAGGTTTATCATTGCACATTATGATATCTGAGATTTTGATATGTCTGCATTTTCCTCATAATGTTTATTATTATTATTATTATTTAAAAAATAATATTTTAGATAATTCCGAGAAATCTAATGTCTTCCACCGATTCAATAAAAAAATTCTTAATTACCCTTGTTAAAATTTTTAATTATTTAAAATTACAATTTGAAATAGCGATATAAAAATCCTGTTCTGGAAATGAAAAAATCTTGAAATTATCTTAAAGTCCCCTTTTTAATATTCTTAATTACCATTTAAAATTACATTTTTCATTCCCATCCAAAAATCCCGTTAAAGCAGAAAACCAAAATATCTCGAAATTATTTTGAAGTCTGCTCCGAGTTAAAATTTTTAATTACAATTTCTAAAATTATTATCATTAACAATTTCACCTCTAACTCTAACACACTCAAAAATTCCTCTAATAGAAAGAAAAAAGAATCACAAAACTTTTTCAAAATTTACTACCCTAAAAATATTGCCATAATTTTTTCTTAAAATATCCCAGTAAAAATTTACCTTCGAGTAGTGTAATACATACAAAAGTTTCAATCAACAAAATTTACCTACCCCTAATAAAATCTTCAAATTATTTCAAAATCTCTTTCATGAATATGTAATATCGTATTTCAAAAACTCACGAAATTTCAAAGTCCGAACTTCCAAAAATAAATTGTAATGTAACGGAATTCTTTTGAATGTCTCTGTATTATGGAAATAAAATGTCATGGCGTTCGGACAATATTTGACAGAGTTAGGCTACGGACGGACAGACACACAAACCGAATTCATACACATTTTTGAACTTCGTTTGAAAGTATTAAAAAAGGCCGAAAATTAACTGTCAGAAGGAATGTTCAGAAACATATCCTGCCTTCCCACCACTACAATAAATTTAACAAACAAAACTCTTATTATATCTTTTAAATTTTAAATTACTCAAAATAAATATATTTCACTAAATTTTTCAAAATCGTAGAAAAATATATTTTAATTAAATCTCAAAATATCTAACAAGGATCAATGTATTCCGCCCCCTTTATGGAAAATGCCTTATTTAATTTTTCATCTTAAGTTTTCCAAAAAGAATTTTTTTTTCTAAATCTGAAAAAAAAATAAGAAAGAAACTTTAATTCATTAAATTGCATTAAATGCTTGAAGGGGCAAATGGTTTCACTCTGTCCCTTCAAGCCTCACATTTTATTTAGTTCCTCTTTAAAGGAGGAACTTTTTTGTGCATACTAACATAAAAGAAGCTCTTTTATGTTAGTTACATGAAAAAAAAAAAAAAAATGGAGTGTTTTTGAAGACATAAAAAAAAATAAATAGTTGCCTAAATTTCAAAATCGAGCTAGAGGAAGCAATCCTCCCATCCCCCTTTTTTCATCGGCGTCGAAGATTAAAACTGAAAAAAATATAGATGAGATTATTACATGCAAAAATCGTCCATATACCCTATCAGGCATAATTTTCAGTTTTTATTAAAATTAGTTCTTTCAAAACAACAAATTATCGTTGGACCGATTAGCTGCATTGTCTGACTCCATGTTACGAGATTTTGAGAAGGAGATTATCAACTCAACTTTCTGTGTTGATGTTATCGTGTCGTCGCGGGAAAATGTGACTGACTAGCGGCGGGCGTTTGTTTATTTTATTTCTCGTTAATGTAGTGTGGTTTTTTTTAAGTTTCTGGCGGTAAAGTAATAACATTGTAATTAATTTTTAAAGGGATATACATATAGCCTTCAGAAGGCTACAAATATTGTTTATTTAATTCATATTTTTAATATTAAACTTTATATTTCACACTATAATCTGCGATTCATTCCACAGGAACAGTATTCGGTAATCCAGTATCGCCACGTAGATTAAGAAATATTTTCGTATCGGGGAACATTTTTTATGAGAAATTTTTGTGATTCTTAAAGATCAATTTCTCTATTTTTTTTTTTAAATAATATCGATGAAAAGATCTTCAAATTTTAAGAAGAGCTTGACACTTATTTCTTAAACTATATCCTAAAGGAACTAAATATTAAAACTGTGTTTCATTTTTTAAATTTCTTGATGTTTTCATTAAAATACTGTTAATTTTATTGAATAAAGTAACTGACATTTGATACTGGAATAAAGATGGGATTTGAATAAGATGGGATTTTCCTAGTTTTTTTTCTTTTCTTTCTTTTTTTAAACTTTTTTTGAACTTCAAATGTATGCATTCAATGAATATGTATTTGGTAAATATATTGAAATGGCCACTGATATCCGTATTCAGTGTTGAAGTGATTATTTGATAACACAGTGAATAAAAAAGTGACATATTTATACAGGTAATTCGATAAACATGAAAGTAATGTTAATCACATGAAAAAAAAATCTAAAAGTAAGATAAATTTTTTCATTTTAATGTTAACCGTTTGCCGGGTGTGCAAATTTTCATCACATGAACAAAAGTACGTTGTAAATTGTACAACAGAAGGAAAGCACTCAATTATTACAATTTTGCTTTAACTTTAAAAGTAATGTAGCATGCAAATATCATATAAGTTTTCTTTGCTCACAATTTATGAAAGTATTCCAAAACATATTAAAGCAGGCAGGAATTTTGTTTTAAAGAAAAATTAAAGTGAATGTTGTACTTTTTACAATGGCACACCCGCGGGAATGTTCAATAATTTTGACTGAATTCTAGAACAAGCAAGGCATTTGGCAACATTGAATTTGGCAAAGCGATAAATGAGTTTTTGTTATTACCACTTTGTTTCTTACATTATTTTCATGCCAAGTGTGGTTTGAAATGGAATTTAAGTTGGTTTATTTTATCAGGGAATTGCATTTGAATGGTTGGATTTTTTGAAATGCATTTTTGTGACATGAAGTTTGAATTTGTTTTGAGTTCTGTTTTTATTTGCGTGTTTTGTGAAGTAAATTGAAGCAATACTTTTTATTATTATTAATTTTTTTATTTGTTTTTAAAAATTTTTATTTATCTTTGTAAGTGGATTTTTAGTAATTTGTTTAAATGAAAATATGCATTTTGTGTAGAAGCGTTTTTAGGGATAAGTTTAACTTTTGTCATATGGATTGAACGATTCTGTTTTAGGGGTACATTTTGTAGGTTTTAAAAATGATGTATTTAAAATAAAGGTAAGTGAATTTTTATTTATTTTATATGATAAGTATTGTATTACATTATATTATTGTCACAAAATAATAAAGTCAAAAATCCATGATTGCAAAGCAGGGGAGATTCTAAGTAAAAAAAAAAAAAAAAAGTATATACCCCAAAGCAAATTACTTTGTAATGTTCTGCAATGAAATTTAGCTGATCAAAAGTGTTCTTCCAATCAAAAGGATCGCAAGATAGGGGCAATTTCCATCAAATGAATGCAAAAAATCCACGATTTTCATCAGAGAAGGCATGATTTTTGTTAAAGGTTCACGAATTTTGTCAAAAGATCGTATAAAATACGTGGATTTCGTTGAAAAACAGCAAATTTTGACTAAAATTTGAAGAAATTTTGCCTAAATATTAGTAAAAAACAGGGTCATTTAAAATAAAAAAATTGAAAAATGTGATTTTCATCAAAAAAGCTCTAACTTTGGTTATAAAATACTGCCAAAAAAAACACTAATTCCATTTCAGAATTGCAAAAACTGCCCATTTCATCAAAAGATCACAGAAAAATGTGAATTTCGTCACAAAAAGTGTAGAAAAAATGTGATTTTCGTTAAAAAATGACGAAAGAAATGCAAATTTTGTCAAATATCACTAAAAAAAACCATTAATTGCATCAAACATCGCAAAAAATTCAGATTTCATCATATATGTTGCAACAAAATCACGTAAATTTCGGCAAATAGTGCGAAAAACCTCTGCAAACATCTAGATCCCCCTCTCCCCCACAAATTTTGGGAAAAAATGTCTGGAAAATCCCATGTAAGCGCCCCCTCAGAATATTTTTCGATTTTTCGTCACGTTTTGTGGGGGGGGGGGGGAGGGGATTAACAGTATTTTACAGTAGTCAGTTTCAAATAGTCATCGCGAGTTTTATTGTGATTTTTGGATGAAATTTGATGTTTTCCAATACTTTTGTGGAAATCTGACGTTTTGTGAAATTTTGTGACGAAATTAGCCATTTTTTTTGCGAATTTTGCTGGAAATTAATCGTTATTTTGCGATTTTTAACAAAATGTGCCTTTTTTTAGTGATTTTTTGACAAAATTACCTGTCCCACGGACGCGTATGAGGCTATTTTTTGCATTTCATCGCCGATTTTTTGTGTAGTTCATGCGCTATAGTGCTTTCGGATCATCGCTGGAAGGCTGTGTTTTTTCAAAGTCAGTGGAGTTTTCTTCAAAGGATTGCAGAAAGAAAAATGCAATTTCAGTCAAAGAATTACGGAAAAAGACAGTTTTTGTTAAAGGATTGTGAAAAATACTCGAATTTTTGTCGAAAGATCATGGAAAATACTCAAACTTTTTCGAAAAATCAAAGAAAATATTCTAATTTTGTCGAAAAATTAGGAAAAATATGCAGATTTATTCGAAAGATCGATGGAAATATGAAAATTTTAATGAAAGATCTCAGAAAATACACAAATTTTGCCAAAAGATTGTGGAAAGTGAGAATTTTATTGTAAGATCGAGGAGAATAGAAGTTTTTTGTGAAAAGATAACAAAAAATACTTATTTTGAAGAAAGATTAGTGGAAAATCATGAATTTTGTCAAAATATCAAACAAAAATCGCTAATTTTGTCGAAAGATCGGGGGAAAATATGTAGATTTTGACGAAAGATCTTGGAAAATATGCAAATTTTGATGAAAGAACGCAGAAAAGATGCTAATTTTGGTGTAAGATCGTGGAAAATACTCAAATTTTCTTGAAAGATTGTAGAAAATTTATGTGAGTTTTGTCAAAAAAATGAGAAAAACTGTGAATATCACTAAAGGATCGTGGATAATATAAATTTCATTGAAAAAAACATGGAAAAAAGTCTGATTTTTGTAAAATACTCAGAAAAAAACACTAATTTTGTTAAAAGATTACAGAAAAGTGCAAATAACGGTATATTTTGCGAAGAAATTGCAAACAAAGTCAAATTTCATGAAAAAATCGCGAAAAATGTCAAATTTCGTGAAAAAATGATGAAAAACAGTAAATTTTATTAAAAGATCACCAAAACAGCAGTTTTTGTTAAAAGATCGCAAAAAACGGCATATTTTGTTAAAAAATCGTGAAAAAACGACAAATCTTGTGGAAATATTGCAAAAAAAAGAAACATTTCACAGAATTTTTGTTTTATAGCGATTTTTGGACAAAATTGGCCATTCTTTTCACAAATCTTTTGACTAAATCTGTCATTTTATCGCTATCTTTAGACAAAAGTTGCTGTTTTTTGCGACTCATTTGACAAAATTTTCCGTTTTATCGCGATTTTTGGATGAAATTTGTTGTTTTCCATTACTTTTGTGGAAATCTGACGTTTTGTGAAATTTTGTGACGAAATTAGCCATTTTTTTGCGAATTTTGCTAGAAATTAGTCGTTATTTCGCGATTTTTAACAAAATGTGCCTTTTTTTAGTGATTTTTTGACAAAATTACCCGTCCCACGGACGCATATGAGGCTATTTCTTGCATTTCATTGCCGATTTTTTGTGTAATTCATGCGCTATATAGTGCTTTCGGATCATCGCTGGAAGGCTGTGTTTTTTCAAATGTGGGGCAAGAAGGGCGCTATTTTTTTTTTTGAATGAATGACAAGAAGGGCGCTAGTTTTTAGATGAGGGGCGCAGTTTTTTAAACTAAAGAGCAGGAGGGAAAGAGCGCCCTTCTGAAACCCTCTGGGGGAAACTCTGTATCTGCAATAAAAATCAAAAAGTGTACAGTAACCCAATTAGAATTCAATCTCAGCTATTCTAAGCATGAAAAAAAAAAGTTTAAGATTATAAATATGCAAGTGAGAAATTTTTTTAAAGAATGCTCTCATAGGTTTAACATTAGTGATGCAATTTCTTTGCATGACTAGTTTAGATTTTTAATGCTTAAACTAATGTTAATCTTATGGGGATGTTATTTACAAATTTTTTGCTAGCATTTTAATTATTATTCTATTTTTTTTAAGGATTTTTTCTCATTAGGCTCTTACAATCGATAACTTTCATTGTGTATGAGGACATGGGAGATACAGGTTATTTATATTTTTATCAATATTCTACTAATTTGTTTTTCATTATTTAAATTAAAAAATATGTCGATATGTATAATTTAGTTATTAGTTTGTCGATTTGTGTAATTTGGCGAAATTGGTCGACGGTATAACCTAGTAGTACCTAAAATTCACTATTTTTAAGAACCTGATTGAGAAAATTCACGATTTTTACGAAGCTTATTGGAAAAATTTTTGATTTTTGCAAAGGCGATCGACGAAATTTGCGACTTTTAAGAAAACAGTCGATAAAATTCGTGATTCTTATGGTGGATTTTAAAGCGGATTGACAAAATTTAGAATTTTTCCTCACATGATCAAGAAAGTTCGAGATTTTTAAGCACAAATCAATGAAATTTCAGGTTTTTCTCGCACCTGATCAACAAAATTCGCGACTTTTACGAAATCGGTCACTGAAATTCGTGATTTTTCCTACGCCTAATTGACAAAATTCATGATTTTTATGAAACCCATCGAGAAAACTCATGATGCTTTCATGCCTGATCAATAAAAATCACTATTTTTAAAAGGCGATTGACGATATTCAAAATTTTTACGAAGCCAATCGACGAAATTTGCGATTTTTACGCTTTTGGTTGACGAAATTCACGATTTTTACAACGCCTATGACAAATTTGCGAATTTTACAAAGCTGATTGACGAAATTTGTAATTTTTTCGTTCCAGATCGACAAAATTCTGATTTTTCCGCACCTGATTGAAGAAATTTGCAATCTTTACAAAGCAGATCGCGTTTTTTCTGAATCCGATCAACAATATTTGCGATTTATTAGGGTCTGATTGACGTAATTAACAATTTGTAAATGTTCGCAGCCGATCAAGGAATTTTTCATTTTTCCATGCGTCATTGCATAAATTCGCTTTTTGTGCCTTGTCAACGAAATGTACGACTTTTCATGTCTGACGGACAAAATTCACGATTTTTCTGTGCCTTGTCGACAAAAAACTCGTGATTTTTCTTTGCCGGATCTGGGAAATTTGCGATTTTTTTCCGAGCCTCATAAGCAAAAATCACAATTTCTCCATATCTAATGAGCGAAATTAACGATTTTTCCATGCCGATCAATGAAATTTGTGATTCTTAAGTGACAAAATTTTATATTTACCCGCGATAAATTGATGGAATTTAAGATTTTTTCCTGCGACATATGCACAAAATTTTGCTATTTTTTTCAGGAATCTTGCGGGCCATATCTTAACCCTTCGCGGGCCACTTTTGGCCCGCAGGCCACAGGTTGTGTATCCCTAGCTTAAACTAATGTTAATCTCATGGGGATGTTTTTCACATATTTTTTGCTAGCATTTTAATTTATTATTATATTTTTTTAAGCATTTTTTCCCCATTAAACTCTTACAGTCAATAACTTTTATTGTGTATGAGGACATGGGAGTTGCAGGTTCCCCCCCCCCCATGCAGATGGTCGACAAATTTCATTTTTTCCAGTAAACAGCTGCCAAATTTCCCTATTTTCCTGCACAACTTACTGGATAAACTTGTGAGTTTTCTTTCCCCATGTAATCAGTAAGTAAATCAGGCATTTTTGACGGACTGAATAATATGGTTTTTTATCATACAAAAATGTATATATTTAAATTTATGATTTACAAAGAATCTCGCAAGCTAATGTTAAATATATAGGAGCATTTTGTTGAGATATGTGAAAGTAAAAGTAGCTTTATATATATAATCTGTAATAAAAATCAAAAAGTAAACAGTAACCCAATATTTAACATTAGCGATTCAATTTCTTTGCATGACTATTATAGATTTTAAACACTCAAGCTAATGTTAATCTTATTATGTTATATGTATATTGGGAGTGTTCACATGTATTTTGCTAGCATTTTAATTATTATTGAACATTTTTTATTTTTTTAAGGTTTTTTTTTTCACATTAGGCTATTACGGTCAATAATTTTGTGTATGAGGACACGGAAGGTGCAGATTCCTCCGCACCCCCCCCCCCCCCAAGATGGTCAAAAAATTAAATTTTATCCAGTAAACAGTTGGTGAATTTCCTTATTTTCCCGCACAACTTACTGGCAAAACCAGTTTTTTTTTTCTTTTTTTTCAGTCAATCAGTCACAGAAAATATTGCAAATTTTTTTGAGAAAAAAGGACTTTAAAAAATATATATGTTGTATAAATTATTTAACAAGATACAACTGTTCTCTTTTTAAAAAAAGCTGCTTAAAAAAGAAAAAGGACACGAATTTTTACAAAAGGGCTATTATGTACCTTATCAGAAAAAAATATTTTGAATTGGTTTGTTTATACTTTTTTTATCAGTAAAATTTTAAAATGTTTTCCTGTGGCAGATGTAATTTTGTGACTTTTCCCTGTTAAATGTTATTATGCAATCTTTTTTCTTTGCATTAATTATTATTCATATGTAATATTCAGTGTGACTCATTTAACGATTTATCATCAGAAATCACCTTACAAATTTTGCATTTTTTTTTAAATCCTGCCATCGACTGAAAAATCTCAAAAGATTTTTTTTTTTTCCCTCACAATTCACTGTTGAGTTTCTTTTACTTCAACAGGTTGTTAAATTTCTCATTATTTTAAAGCAACTAAGTAAAAAAACTTTTTTTTTTTTTTCAAAATAATCGACTGGGAAATATTGTGAATATTTTTAAAGAGTGAATCATTGTATCAATTTTTTTACATTCCTGATTTATAAGTTTTGAAACATCTTATTCTTACATGTTAAAAAAATTTGCAGCTGTAATCGATTTACAAAATTCTTCGAATTTTTTTCATTTGGTCGACGGATGAATTTCGCAAATTTTTCCTTTGGACGATCGAAGAATTTCATTTTTTTTTTCTGCTTTTCATATGCTTTTGAAATTGTAGAGTTTTTATCATTTTAAATCTTTTTTTTTAATGGTGTTCTGATAAATATTTATAATACATAAAAATTTTAAAGAAAGGGGGAAAGAGGGTGCACATATTTCAAGGGATCCAAAGCAGGGCTCTTTTGCTGACATCCCTTTTGTGACTTACCATTTGAAAGGCTTGTAACCAATTAATCTTGTTATGCATCTACAGTTTCTCTTTTCCCGCTTTGTCCCCCATCCCCCCCCCAATGTGACATATTGTAGGAAAAGCCTGCGACTCATGTATGTTATGCATCCCCTTTTCCCCTCTCCCCTTTTTGCCTCCCCCCGCTCACGAGGACACCTCACAAAGTGTCCCCTAGGGGGGGGGGGTAACCGGGGCTAAAGGGTAGCTTCAGGTATTTCGGACAAAGTGTCAAGGGATTACGCAGGTTTTATTACCTTCAGGAGAGCCTAAGGTATTTCGGACAAAGTGTCAAGGGATTACGCAGGTTTTATTACCTTCAGGGCAGCTTAAGGTATTTCGGACAAAAAAGTGGAGGGGAAATATAGGTTTTTTACCTTAAGGTAGCTTTCAGGTTTTTTTGTCCGAAATACCCTGAGCTTCCCTGAAGGTTTTTTTTAAAGGTTTTTTGCTGACTTTTTTACCTGGGATATTTTCTGATAGTATGGGTAGATTAAAATTAAGTCTAGCAGTACTACAAAAAATAAATAAAATAAAAATAAATTTAAAATTTACATAAAATAAATTTTAAGTAAATTTTATTTTATAAAATTCTATTACTATTTAAAAATAAAATTATTGTAAAACTGAAAATAAAAAATAATAAAAATAATTATTTTTTCGATCCCAAAAAAATAGATATCCTAGATAAAGAAAAAAAAGTTACATCTGTCAGCTACCGGAACCCTAATAAATCCTAATAAAAATTCATAGCTTGTTCTTTATGGTGTAGCATACTTTTAAATTATAAGAAAAATGCAACAACAACAAAAATAAAAGAAAAGAAGAAAAAATAATTAAGTAAAAGAAATGAATCCTTTTTCATCAAATATTGCTATAGCAAACCTTCTATTATAACACTGCTATTTTCTTTTCTGGTGTTGATAAAAAGATTTATATGATACTAAGTATGATGTCTCTATTTATTGTTATTTGTTTGAAAGCAAAATTTTTTCATCAGTTAAGAAATTCACAAAAATGTATTAATATTCAGGAAAAAAGAATATATATTTATTTGATTCAAACATTTTGTTGGATATAAATGTGAAAATTGATGAAAAGTCTATATTTTTTTTAAACAATAGTATCTAGCCTTAAATATTTGTTTTAAAAAATTAAGATCTAAAAGAAAAATTTATGCAATGTATGTTTCAGGCAAAAATTACAAAATTGAAACAATCTTCAGAAAAATCAAAAGAAAACAAAAACAAAACAACATTTATTTATCCATTTGACTTGAATTTTATTGGAAACAAAGATGAAAGAGGATGAAACAAAATAAAAACAGTCTGAAATTAATTGCACTACAAAAAATAACGAATAAATATTTGTCGTAAAATATCTGTTAAGTTTCATTATGTATTTATATTTATTAAATTAATCTCTATTTCAGAACATCATTATTTTTAAATAATGGCTTTTAACTAATATTTTCACTTTTTGAAAGAATGATTTTAAAAGCATCTTTTGAAAGCAATCTATGTTTAAACATATCCGCATTGATTTAACATTGCTAATGATGTTTCTTTAAATGATAAAGTACCAAATGTTTTGTTTATATATAAGGAAACGTCAATAAAAAATATTTTAATTTACATTATTTATTTAAAAGCAGTAATTACATACAAAAACATTCTTACTTGTACTTTCATATTTTATTTGAATGAGTATTTTTTTTTTCAAAATTTAAGCTCTTTTATATTAATGAATAATAAAAAAGAGAATCTAAGGAATATCATTAGGATGTTTCGAGATATTTATTAATATAAAAGGAGAAAAGAAACGAGAATGTAATTCCCGTTTATGATACACAGCCCGTTTTTCTCAGAAAAGAATATTTATAGTTTTGTATTCAAAAGTTCCGGTAAGAAAGATCGTAGAATACAAAATTAATGAAGAAAAATCTAAAATCAGCTTTCATCAACAAACACATACAATTTATTATACTAAAAATATTTAATTGATCATTATTTTTGATAAAACATAGAATAAATTGTAATATGTTCAATTATATCTGCAATTCTTTTATTTTACTCGAGTAAAATATAAACTTATAAAAATAAATTTTCAGTTCATGCATCGGATTCTCCAAATACGAAACGACATTTTTAATACTTCGTTATTTTTTAGGGATGTCTTTAAAAGCTCTTAAAAATATTAATAATTTATAAAACCAAAAATTATAAAACGAATTATTTTTTTAAATGTTGCAAAAGCACTTTAGATTTTTTTTTTTTTAATATTTCCAAAAAGGTATAATTACAAAGAAAATTATCTATTAAAGCATCCTTATTTATTCTTTAACATTTAAAATTAAGAGTACTATTAAAAAAAATTAGCTTTTTCATAGTAAGGAATTAAAAATAGAAAATAGAAATCCAAACACATCGCAATAACATACCTCAAAATTTCTAGTAATATAATTATTTTAAAGCAATTAACAAATTTTTCAAAGAAATAAATCACTTTCTAAATTTGATTACATAACTATGCAGTGGCTGCCATACGACTTTCTTCTAATTCATAAACAAAGCAATCAGTACCTTATGCATCAGATTAATACCATATTGAAAATAAATACCATATGATAAATACCAAGGATAACGAAGTGATAACAATAATAATATAAACTATTTTCATTAATAAACTATTTATAATATAAAACTATTTTCAACTTTGCTCACAAGTTTACAGAATGATTCAAGCTTTTAAAATCCATTACGTTTTATTATTCGATGAAAATAAATAAATAAATAAAAGCAAAGACTAAAATTTATTCTTTGAGCCTTTAAAAATAACAGCCAATTAAATATTTCTAACGTAATTAATTTTAATTACTTTCAGTTGAAGATTGTTGTTGTTTTCTTTTCATTAATTTATCTTTTCATCCCATCGCTATTCATTATTTCAATAGCTTTTAAACCGAATGATATAAAAATATTTTTTTAGGAATTTTCGCAAGCTTTCTTCGTTAATGTGAAATATTTTTATTAATAATTTTCAATTCTATATAGAATGTATTTTTAAATATCTTAATGAGTTTGATTTGATTTCTTTATACATTTTTATATTCCTAGAGATTTTCAAAAAGCATCTAATGTAAATGTCAAAGGAGAAGTATAAATTATTTTTAATGATATCTTCTATTTGATTATTGTATTTTATCAAACATTTAAAACGGTGTTCTTTATTTTTTAATTAGAATTTTCTTAGATATATTCTGTTTCAATACTCGATACCTTATAATATTTTATATATTTTAATATACTTAAAGAAGTGTTAATATATTTAATTGAATTTTATGCATATCATACGTTACGGTCTCAATATGGTATTAGTTATGGTATTAGTCGCATGGTGACCTGTTAACACTTTTCATAGTGGTTACTTCACAGTAGGGTCTCTGTCACTATTTGATAAAGTCATGTCACTTTAATGTGACATTATTTGGTGATTTATCATAATGCGACATTCACAATGAATTTGAAATTGAGTCTCCAGATGACAGTCGCATGAGAGTCTCAATGAAAAAACATTGTAAAGTCACCTGGTGACTCGCCACAAAGCAACATAGTAACCTGTCACTGGAGTCAGATATAGTAGTCATTTGAGACTCTTAAAAGAGACGTATGGAATATCCTATCTTTTGTTTCGCCGTAGTGACTGTGACTCTTGTGACTATGTATGACCTATATCACATGTTATATGGACTAGCTGTCCTCAAGAGATAGCAATTTTTCGAATTATAGTACTTCTTTTTGAGCATTTGCGTGAAAATTATTGTTGAAAATCGCTCGAATATTGGCATTTTGTGAATGGTCGTTAAGTTTTGTCCACCAGTGTATATGTGTGTGTACGTGTATGTACATATACATGTATGTATAAATGTATATATATAACACTGGCACCTGTCTAGCCGACAAGTACACGACATTTTTATGTTGCACACCTATCACAGAATTTATTGCATAGCAGTCATATTAAAACAACAATATAAGTAAACAAAAAGATAATACGTAAAATCCAAAGTCTTTAAAATATATTTCAGAGTAAAATAAGACAAAATAAATAATACACAGAAAGGTAAGAAGTTATAAAGCAAAAGTATATAAAAACGAATTCTAGATTTTTTACAGTAATGCTGTTTAACAGTACTGTAAAATTAATTAAAAAAAATGCTGTAAGTTTACAAATGTAATGTTTATGCATGAAAAACTAAATTACAGTAAATTTACAGCAAAATTTGCTTTCACTCACATGCTAACTTTTTTTTTTTTAATATTGTATTTTTTTTATTGTACTTTTTTAATCTCCCCAGTCCTGAGACAAATAATACAAGAATCTCAAAAACCAGTTGAAATTTTTATGAAAAGTTTTCAAATATGTAGAAGTGTATGTGTCAATTCCTATGACATGCAGTTATTTATTAAAAGGTATATAATTAATTTTAACAATTCTAGAAATATTTACATTAATATAAATGTTGCTTTTAGTGCCTCCTACAGGTGCCATTACGGCTGAGAACGTTAATACGCAATCCTAAAACCGTTAAAATTTATATATATATGCATATAAAATCTCATTGCATCAATTAAACTTTTCTGACCATACATAAAGAATATTTTCCCTTATTAAAATGCGAAGCTTTCTGCAAATATATTTATATATAACTTAATTCGTTTCAAAATTTATGAAATAAACTAATGAAAATCAGATGAAAAAAAAAATTATCGAAAAGAAAATAATTACAGCCTCCGATTAAAAATAATTAAAATCATAACATTTAATGGATCGTTATTTTTTGCGGCAATAAAGATTTATTTTTTTAGCGTTTTCAATTTTTCTAAGCTGCAAGAAAATATTAATTGCAATAAATACATTAAGTAATAAGGTAAATAATAATGAATGTATTTTTCGTAATATTTACTTATTAGTTTACGATTTTTGTTTGCAAATTGTTTATGTAGCCATGCAAACATTTAAATCATTTGTGAGAAAAAAAAATAATTTTAGATTTTTAGCAAACGAATTTTCTTAGTGATTTTCGGACAGACATTATTAAATAATATGCATACTGGAATATCTATTTTTTCAATCTAGAAATTCTGTGTAAAAATTTTTTATAGACAAAAAATTCTAATAATAACTTTGAGAATAAGACGTTGTTGTGTTATCACAAATAATCATGAAATTTACAATTACAGATAAGACAAAAAGGGAGTTCTTCATTTCTTTAATCCGTCATATATTTATTTCCAAGTAACTGTTATTTGTTGATTACAAAAGCCAATATGAATGTATGGATTTGTAAATAATATATAAGATTATAAATATTTAAAAAAAAAGTATTGGAAAAACTTAATAGATCAATATTTTTATTGAAACAAAATTAAATTTATTTATTTACTTATTGTTGTTATTTTTACCCAAGACTAATTAACGAAAATTGTGCTTTGCCTTTCTGTGTGTGTGTTTGCGTTTACTAGTAAAATCCACGGAACATAGAAGATTCAAAAGATTCTTGAGGATAGTCGAAGGTCTTCCATGTTGAACTTATAACTCAAATTTTTAAAATTCGAATGATACCTTGAGTTATTAATTAAAGCTTACATTAAAAGTACGGAAACATTTTTCAATTAATTTAAATTAAGTCCAGGTTTTTTTCGAAAACCGTGTACAATTTATTCGAATAACTGCAAGAGAGATTGGATGTTTGCTGGAATGAAGAGGTGGTAAAGACTATAAATATAGAGGGCTGTTTTAATAAGGGCCATATTTTAAAGTCAATCAAGTCTAACAAATCAAAATTTGTACTGCCAGACGCAATAAAATTGTTCGTTTCAAAATTCCAAGATTTTTTTAAGTATTAATATAAAAGTAAAACATAAATAATAATAATAATAAAATCATGAAAAATCTTTTTATAAATGTCACTCAAATTTGTTCGAAAAAATGGAAACTTTGGAGAAATACTCCACAGACAGTGCAGCAAACGCGTTTCGCCTTTGTCAAATGAACCATTTAAAAACCTCATAATTTTTATTAATATTCAATTTATAGATTTTTCACGCATTCTTATTTTACTCCTTTCGCTGATTACAACTATATAAATTTCATTACGATCGTTTAATTATAAGCTAAGAAATTAATTATTAATTCAGTTATTGGATAATTTCTTTCCAAAACCAGCCCCACCAGTGACCGCGAGATTCTGACCTCCAAACTGGTAGACAGTAGGTGCGGGGTTCGAACCCAATCGCGACCGTCGGCCTAACCGTTCGGAGTTTTCCGTGGTTTTCTTCGAACCTTGTGTAAATACGGGTAAGGTTTCCTTAGAAAGACCCCCACTGAGGGCATCCTATCCTATAGTGCCTATATACCATAGCGTAGATAATCGGCCGACATACAAACAAACAATCCTTTCAAAACCTCAATTTAAGAGGTAGACATAAAATCCGAAGTAAGACCGAAGGTAGACCGAAATAAAAAAAGCTCATATAGTTTTTAGACTAGGATTATTTTGAACGGTATCAAATATTTAAAAAATATTTATTTAGAGATTTCAAATAGGCTACAATATCTATTTTTTACGCTATTTAAAAATCTGTAAATTAAGAAAAGTCGATTAAAATATTTTGTTTTATAAAAAAACGATTTTTTAAAAGAAAAAAAGTTACCTTTGAAGAGAGAATGGACGTAAATTTGATAATACTCTGAAACCTAACAAACTCATTGATTTGAAACTTTCAGTTTAAAAATGAGATAGTTTAAAACACTTAGAAAAAATTTAAAAAACGACGATGGAACTTGAGGAATGGAGGGTGAGCTCTGAGAAATTTTACAAATTTTGATGGCGCCAATCATGTTAGAAAGTCTTGAAGTAATAAATTATATTATTTTGCACTTCTCGCAGTACTTTTTAAGTTTGCCCCTACACTTTTCTAAATTTTAGAGATAATGTTCATGTAATATATCACTGAGAAGCTCTTTGACCATAGTCGCATAACGTAATATTTCAACAAAATATACTACGACCCTTTTCGGTTGAATGCTGTACTAATCACTATTTCCAAATAGTAATTTAAGAAAATTTGAGAAATCCTTTTTTATGTAATTATCTCGTATTAATACAGTCTTTTTGGAGCATCTAAATAGACTTAATTTTCAATTCCTACAAAGCTTTTTCAACATTCGTAATGGCAGAAATTTTTTTTAGAATACAAAGCCTGTAAAAATGTCGACGAAATTAGTAAAAACGTGAATGTTTTGTCGTGGTTTCGATAACTGATACCAGAAAAGAAATTATACAAAATAGCATATACTTTCATTTCAATATTTTTTTCCGATTGTCATTTAAAAATATAAATTCCAACAAAATAGATTTTTAGATATAAAATTATACAGCATTGAGATTCATTAAAGACATTCATCAAGAGCCCATGCAATGGGGAGCAACTAAGCTAGTCTGAAATAAAATTTTAATTGCAGAACACATTTTTAGAGCATGAATAATTTTATAAAAATATAAATATGTTTATAAATAAATCTATCTTTTCTTTTTAAATTTTATTTTCTTTATTTTCTATATTTTCTATATATTTATAATAATTAATTGACTTTATTTCGTTTTTTAACAGATATAGGTATAATTATTTCAGCAAAATGGCAATCTCTTTATTTATTTGAGATGTTGTGCTCCACGACAATGCTTAATGCAAGGGACACTATGTAACGTTCCATTTTCAATCATCTCTAGATGATAGGATGTGTAATTTTTAGTCAGTTTTGGCACACAGTGGTAGGATTTGGACTAAATTCTTGAAAATTTTAAATTAAAATCACTGATAAACGACGTCCATTAAACAGCTTCATTTTTTTTCATTCACATGATAACAAAACAATTTTACTAGACGAAGGTTTGATGTCATTATCAACATAATATGTCACAACAGAAAAACGTAAAGACGATCTTAAAAGATATAGTGCTTTGCCATGTTAAAAGAATTGAACTTGGCCAAGTGGCAGGGGTTTGTTTAGTAAAAAATCTAGGATTCTCCGCTATGAATACAATGTAACGAGGTTATATCCAAGCATGCTCTAGAATACAGGATTATACGGCTACGTATTAAGTTGGCAAATAATTTATTAGAAAAAGTGATTTTCATTAATGTGAAAATTTTACCCGGAGAAAAAAAGACAAAAATGTATCAGTCGCTCGGAAGAATAAATTACACAATCAGTGCCCTGGCATCACTGGTCAAGAACTCTGGGTAATCTAATGATTTTTTTTAGAACCTAAGTAAAAAAAGATATTATGCAACAATAAAAGAATAAAATTAAGTAATAAAATTTTAGGAAAGTATTCCTTTAACAAGTTCTCTTTTAGAATTAAAAAAAAAGTTGAATAAAGTATGTAATTAAAATAGATATTTAAGACAATGGTACAAAAAAGGGAAAAAGTTCAATAATAAAAGGATTTAAAAATAATTAATTTAGAATTAAGGCCCAAAATTTAATTTTTTGTATTGATAAAATTAACACATATTCAATAAATCGTCCATTTCCATTTTTTGGCTCTAGTTCAGTGTTGCAAATTTTGTCAAATACCGTTCAATGGTCAACTATCCTTATACACATCCAGAGGTTTAAGCTACATCGCTTACAAAATTTGAAATATTTGCTTTTCTTTTGCAATGCAGATGTGTTTGATGAAATAAGTAACCAGTGTGTTCTAAACTTCGAATTTCTGAAATATGCACTTACGTTGGATAAATATTCGAAAAATGTGTTGAAGGAAATATCTGTTTTAAAGGAATTTCTGGTTAATTTCAAAGCACCGGCGATGCAAGTTATAATAAGTTTATATAGAAAAGGATGAATATAAATTTTTCACGTTACTTAAAGACTTTTCTAAGGAACTGCATCCGCAATATTTAGCCTAACACACACGGTAGTCTTCAACTTCTCTTTGACAGTCTCGCAAAAGGGCAAAATTGTATTATTGTTTTCCCTGTTTTTATTTTAAATGCTAAAAAAAGATGAATTGTTTAACATTATATAAAAAAAAGAAATACAATTATGAATGTACATCCAGAGAGTACTAATCATTGTAGAATGCATTAAAAATCTGTTGAATCATTGGATTTATATTATTTTAAATATTGCTTGCATTTATGTGCAATCTGGAGCTTAGTGAACGTATTAACGCGGGCATGTGAGTGAGAGGGTTGATGACTGCTGACTATTACGGTCAAAGTAAAATCTTTTAGAAGTAGGAGAAGGGGAAAACTAGTTTGTTGGATATAGAGCTTTTATATGTAGGAAAATTAGTACGTTGACTCATTTCATTTTATTATATTAGGTGCAATATTACTTCTTTACTATTTTTAATCAGTGGCATTGCTATCCATGGAGGATCAGCGCCGACAGTCCCATCCTTGTTTATTAAACCCTGGGCCCCGAGATTCTATGAAGCATATGTCCCGATCAGGCGGTCAGTCTAACGCAAGACCCTCTGTGTTTAGCTCCCTAGCAAGCTTGGTACTCATTTTATCGAGCCCGAAGGGATGAAATGTTGAATGTACCGTGCTTAGCCTGTACTTGAACTCACATTTTGCGACAACGCAGGCCGTTGATCTAACCACTACGCCTCTGGGTTTCCCTGGGACCATGCAGTATTAGTACTGGATATTATGAAACCCAAATAACGTGAAATTACCGAAAGATGAATGGATTTTAAAGAAAATTCTGCCTTACATGTACAAACCAGGTTTCTTGTGGACCCACAACGTTTAACAGTATCAGTGGAATTGAAATCTTAACCACAATATTAATTTACGTTGATTTGACTCTTATTCTTTCCGCTATACGGAAGAATTTATTCCTTGAAATTATATTATGGTATCATATATTGTCCACCATATAAAAAAACAATGTAACCGTCGTAACTGATTACGAGAATTCGCGATTGTGCATCTATGCACATGGAACGACTGAATGAAATATATTTTGATGAATAAGAAATTCCATTTTCAATGCTTTCAATGCCATTTTAAAGCTTTTTATAAAAACACTTTGCAATTTAAGAGTCCCCGACGACGTATATAGCACATATGGGTTCATTGTAGAGCCATTGCTGAAAAATGTCTAAAAATGTGTGGCGTAACTGTCTACCCGTCATTACAAGGCACAAAATTTTAAAACCAGTCATGCGTTCGTTTGTTATTTATTTCACTGGAGTTTAATGATTTCACGCCCGGAACGCCGAAGCCCATATCGATAACATGATAATGTAAAAGGACCTTGACAGGCAAGCATAAATTCTATTCTTTAAACATTGTATATTTAACACCTGTTAAATAACTGCCATACCAAAGGAGAATTTTATGGGACACGGGTAAAATAATTTATAGTCTTTAACTTGTATATTATGAGAATATGTGTTGGGATTTATAATGAATTGAATAGCTGATAATTTATTCGCATATAATATAAAAAAAAGTACCTTGTAATATCCCTGGTTTTGATTCGACGTCTTGAATACTCACGTTGCACACTTTTTGTATCAGAATGTTGGTTTTAGGATCACGGACTTCTTGAAAACTGCTTAAAGAGTTGCTTGATGATTAGATAGATTTGAATGATGAGATTTTTCACACGAATAAATAAGATTACTTGAGAATTTAGAGATTTTAATAGAATCCTTCGATTTGAGATTTTGTAAACATACTTAGAATCAAAACATTTCGTTCTCATCAATCATCCCGCAGTCAGCAACAAAATAGCAGGATAAAAATACAATATGTCTACAAAGATGAAATACAGATGAGTAAATGCAAAGTATACATATGAAAAAACATATTAGGAATTTTAAATTACAAATGAGTTAGAAATAATGAAATATAATAATTAATTAATGTCAAAATAGTCTCGTCTTCAGTATCAAATGTTTAGTGTTGTCATCTAGTATCTTCTTTCCGAAATAAAGCTAGTGTCCTTTTCTGAAGACTCAACATCCTCCGCCCCCGGCATTAGAGGGGACACTTTTGTAATGGGACATTTGATGTCACGGTCGGCTGTTTTGATCAAAACGACACGAACACGATTGTCCTGTCCTGGGAAAGTTTGCAAAATACGGCCCATTTTCCATCTCATGGGCAGGGATCGGTCATGAATTATCACCATGTCTCCTTCTCGGAAATTAACTCTTGGAGTAGTCCATTTTGGACGCTGTTGCAGATGTTAAAGATATACCCTTGACCATCTATACCAGGCAAATTTGGCTTAGTTAAGCAGGGACCGGCAAAATCTGTACCAACCTTGGAAAATGGATGAATTGGGGTGATTCTATCAACGGGAAGATCTCCCATCATTTGTTGACAAACTTGTGTTTTTAGGCGTATGCAAAGCACACACTTGTATAGTTCTTGTTGTACAGTAGAACGACCATTAACAATCCAATACTGTTGGCGTATAATAGAAAGTACTAGTTGTGTACCTGCGTGCATATGTTTCTCATGTACATGCTTTATTAATAGTTTAGTAACAAAGTGATTCTTTGGGTGTAGCATTGGATATTTTCTATCAAAGGTTAAAGACTGATGTTGTGACAAACGACCACCTACTCGAATGATATCACTTGAATCTAAAAATACATTTAGTGATAATAGTTTACTATTGCTCGGTAAGGACTTTCTTTCCTTTAACAACTGAAGCTCTGTGCTGAATTCAGATTTTTCACTAATTTTATGAAGCATTGGATTGAATTAGAGAGTTCTTCTGAACTTAGATTTCCAAATTTTTTCGAAGTACTATGTCTGTGAACTTGTCTATGTGAACTTTGGTATTGGAATTTGCTCATTTGACAGTAGACATGGAGGCCCATGCCACCACATAGAATGATTAAGAAGCTTTCATGGTGGGATTCCCCTAGAAGCTACATCTGGAGGATTTAAAGTACCTGGAATATGATTCCAGTCATGGGAAGGAATAAATGATTGTATTTGACATACTAGATTGAGTACGAACTGATTTCCCTTTAAAAGTGGTGCTTGTAGCGAACTATCTGTGAATCTCACCACAGATATATATTGTCAAAGTTTACTGGTAATGTGTCGATAATGACAGAACATAACTTTGCTAGTAAAAGAGTTGAACAAAGTTCAATTCTTGGCAATGTTTGAGGTTTTATAGGATTGATCTTAGTTTTTGCAGCAATCAAATTGACAAATACCTTTTCAGGTGTAACAACACGTAAACAGGTAACAGCAGCATAAGCTTTATTCAAGCCATCACAAAAGCCGTGCAGTTGAATTTGAACAACTGCTTGATTAAATAAATTCATGTATCTAGGAATTTCTATTGATTTCAATAAATGCATTTCAGATGAAAATTCATTCCAAACCTGTTGTATGGAATGTGGGATTTCTTCATCCCAAGAAATCTTATCCCTCCAAAGATCTTGCATCACAATTTTTAACTTAATTGTTGTACGAGCTAGGAAACCCAGAGGGCCAAATATTGTAGCTACTACAGATAACAGTTCTCGTTTTGTTTTGACATCCTTTAAAACATTGAACCGAATTTGTAAAACATCTTTCGAAGAGGCCCAAGGTAACCCGAGAAGTTTAACAGTCTCATCTTCCTGAATGACCTTTTTCGAGGAAGCCTTCATTTCATCGGGTAAGTGAGCTATTACATCAGGATCGTTACAGGTCCACTTTCGTAGATTAAAACCTCCACTTTGCATAATTCTTATTAGTTTTGTTACTAAACTCTGAGCGTTTTCTCGTGAATCGGATCCAGAAAGAAGATCATCAACACAAATTTCATCTTGAATAATTTGGCAGGCTTTTTGATAATATTGTTCTTTATCAATAGCCAACTGGCGCAATGTTCTAATGGGCAAAAAAGTGCACAGGAAAAACCGTATGTAACGGTCAACAGCCTATATGATTTAATAGTGTCTTCTAAATTAAATCTCCAAAGAATGCGTTGATAATCAATGTGCTTTTGATTAACGAGGATTTGCCTAAACATTTTTTCGATATCAGCACTAAAGGCAATTGGATTTATTCTGAACTTTAATAATAAAGGAAATATTTCCGGTTGCAATTTTGGACCTATCTCTAGATAATTAGTTAAAGAGCGGCCTGATGAACCAACTGCAGATGCGTCAAGTACTACTCTAAGTCGTGTAGTTGAACTATCTCCTTTAATACCCCGTGATGTGGAAGATAAAAATGATCCGGATTTGAAATTTCTAAATTTGGTTTAAGTTCCATGTGCCCCAAGCCGATATATTCTTGCATGAATGCTAAATATTGCTCTCTAAGCAAAGGGTTTTGGTAGAGCCTCTTCTCCAAAAAATAAAACCGCTTTAGAGCTTCAGATTTTGAATCACCGAGGATTGGTTTAGCTTTAAACGGCAAGTTTACAACATATGTTCTTGATTCTGCGCGTGAAACGGTTTTAGGATAATTATCTTCAACAAGAAAAATTGTATCAGAACTGGGAACCGATTCAAGTTCCCAGAATTTTTGCAGCTGAGAAGTAATCTTCGTAGTTACATTCTAACTAACTAACAGATGAGTTTTGGTTTGATTCATTCAAATAAATAATTCCCGATAGTATCCAACCCAGTTTAGAATTAATAGCACACGGTGATCCTTTAAATCTTAAAATAGATTCTCCTATTACGATATTGGCAAACAAATCTGCACCTATAAGGAGATCAGTAGGACTGGACACATGGACATTTTGATCCGCAACATTCAAGCCTTCAATATGTGGCCAAAACTTAGCCGTAATTAAAAAAATTTGTTAAGTTTGTTGTAATCTGATTAACAACTAACGCGTCTAATTGAAAGATTTCATCATTAAAATTGGGAGAGAGTGTCAAAGAAATTTCCTGAAGAGCTGTTTCTGCAACTAAATTATTTATACCTGAGATTTTATGATATGTAGGCCTTGATGGAAGACCTAGTTTTTTACAAAAAGCTTTAGAAAGTAGGCTCTTTTGAGAACCACTGCCGATCATCGCCCTGCAAGAAATGAATTTGCCTGATTTGGATTTTACACGTATAATGGCAGTAGCCAACAATGTTTGAGAATTTTCACTAAACGATTGATTAGTGAAACAATTAGATTCATTTAAATTACCTGTAACATTTGGGGTTGTTAGATGATCTTGTTGTCTAACAATTTGCTGTTGTGCAGGGGCAGATTGGTCACGATGAAGGAGTATATGATGTTTTGAATTGCAATGTTTACATGTGGTATTTATCAAACAATTAGCAACAAAATGGTTAGAACGTAAACAGTTCGTACATAGCTTTTTTGGTTTTACTAAATGCCAGCGTTGTTCAATAGGTAAATTCAGCATTGCTGGACATCTATGAAGTTGGTGGGGTTCATTACATTGTGGACAAATAATTTGTTGTGATTTATTTACATTATCCGTTACAACAGTATTCGATACCGATCTTTTTGGAAAATGTTGAGATTTAGTATCAAATTTATGATTAAACTTAGATTCAGTTTTAATAAATTCAACATTACAATTCTGCAGGCTACTTGCTTGTTTTTAAAGAAAACTAATTATCATTTCATAAGTTGGAAAACAATCATTATTTAATGATAACTCCCACTTTCTTTGTAAATTATCATCTAATTTCGTTTGAACTAAATAAACTAAAATCAAATCAACAAATTCATTAAATTCATATGTTAAAGATTTCAAATTCCGAATAACTTCATTACAAGTGTCCAATAGCTCTAGAATAATTTTGCGTAGGTAATTTTAATGATTTAGCATTAATGAATTTTGACAGTAATAAATATGCCAAATTCTTACGATTATCATAGCGATTAACGACGCTTTTCCCACGCTTCCTTATAATTATCGCCGAAAATTGAAAAACACGAAATTAATTTAGCAGGATAATTTTTTACACTCGCTATTAGATAAGAAAATTTTGACTGATCTGATAAATTTTCATTATTATGAATTGCAGTCAGAAATGTTTCCTTAAAGGTAATCCAACTACCAATATCACCATAAAATATCGGTAATTCGAATTTAGGCAATCTTAAAGTGTTATCTTTGACCGACATTCCTGAATTAATGTTGGTATCATTTTTATTTTCCTGTATTTTTACATCTTCATTTACAAAAAAATCTTCTATTTTAACTAAATCGTCAACTACTATATTCTTTGCCTTTGTAAACGAATCATATAAATCATTGATGCTTTCTTCGGCAATGCCAAAATAACATTTTTTTTAAATCAGCTTCTAAGCTAATTAATTCTGATTTGAGTTTTTCAATTAATTGAACATGTTTATTTTCTATTGCTTCAACTACTTGAATGTTATAACGATTAATTTCTTTTATAGTGAAATTAAACTTCGACTCACTGGTGATTTCCTCCTTCGTCTTCATAATGACGTAATTAAAATTTATCTTCAAACTTTAAATGTATTAGACTAGACGCTCCGTACCGGACGGACCAAAAAACTTTTATTTTGTTGGGATTTATAATAAATTAAATAGCTGAGATTTTATCCGAATAGAATATAAAAAAAGTACCTTGTAATAACCCTGGTTTTGATTCGACGTCTTGAAAACTCACGTTGCACCCTTTTTGTATCAGAATGTTGTTTTTAGAATCTCAGACTTCTTGAAAACTGCTTAAAAAGTTGGTTGATGATTATATAGCTTTGAATGATGAGGTTTTTCACACGAATAAATAAGATTACTTGAGAATTTAGAGATTTTAATAGAATCATTCGATTTGAGATTTTGTAAACATACTTAGAATCAAAACATTTCCTTCTCACCAATCATCCCGCAGTCAACAACAAAATAGCAGGATAAAAATACAATATATCTACAAAGATGAAATACAGATGAATAACTGCAAAGTATATATATGAAAAACACATTAGAAATTGTAAATTACAAATGAGTTAGAAATAATTAAATATAATAATTAATTAAAGTCAAAATAGTCTCGTCTTCAGTATAAAATTTTTAATGCTGCCATCTAGTATCTTCTTTCAGAAATAATAACTAGTGTCCTTTTCTGAAGACTCAACAATATGCTTTCTTTATTTAAGATTGTGTAGTTATCGCAGTTTAAAAGATTAAAAATCCATCTGAAAAAAAATAATTCAACCAATGCATAATACAAAAATATTTCTAAAATTTGTGTTATTTGAAGTATATTTCAAGAGGCAAATCTGAGACATAAATTAAGGAAACATCGCGACTGTTCTGACTTTTATATAGTCGTTAGAAAATCATTATACAGTATTTATGGTAACATTTTTATTTATGGCTACATTTTTTGATACTATGTTTACTTTTACATTATTTTTCAAGATTATATGATACCTGTTATTTATAAATTATACATTCCATAACAAAAATTTTACATATAAATTAAAAGACGCCAGTTGAAAACTTGGTCACTCACATTTTATTTTTCACAAAAAAAATATCTAGCTGATTTATTTATTACTCACTAAATGCCACCATAAAGAAAGATAAATTTATATATTGCTGCGAATATTTTTATTTAATTCAATAAGCCAAATAAAATTATATCTGCCCTGCAAGAAAGTAGTACATATGATTAGTTAAAAATTTAATCTTAAGAAATTTATTATTTAAGGTTAAAAAAATTATAATGGTATTGGTTGCATATATTTTTATTTCAAATCTTAATATTAAAAATCTCGAAAACTGAGTTTTATAAGTTACTTTGTTATACATTCAAGGACTTCGGTTTATTTATAGATTTGTTCTGACAAATACTTCTGCTTTTGTGTTTTATGTCTTATATTTCGTATTTCATTAATTTCTTTTAAAATATACAATTTTAATGTAAAACTAAAACATATAAAATTGATGACTTTTATGTGTTTCTTTTTTTCTGAAAAGGACAAAGAAAAATAATAAATTTTACCATAAACCATGATATTTATTTCCAATATAAAAGGATTAGTTTAATGTACCCGCGAAAAATAAAAAAAATGCTAACTGGCAAATTAAAAAATGCTGTTGGTGAGTACAAATTTAATTTTGGCGTTCAAGGACTTCGGGTTATTTATAGTTTTGTTCTCACAAATACTTGTGCTTTTGTGTTTTATGTCTTATATTTCGTATTTCATTAATTTCTTTTAAAATATACAATTTTAATGTAAAACTGAAACATTTAAAATTCATGACTTTTATGTACTTCTTTTTTTCTGAAAAGGACAAAGAAAAACAATAAATTTTACCATAGACCATGATATTTATTTCCAATATAAAAGGATTAGCTTAATGTACCACGCGAAAAATAAAAAAAATGCTAAGTGGCAAATTAAAAAAAAAAATACGTGTGGCACTCGGGGACTGCCGCGGTAAAGCTATGGCATAGCATTTTTTATCAACATATGCAATTATAATTATTTATTTATTTTTTATTTATGCAGTTTTTTTTTTTGTTTTTTTTGTTTTTTTTTTTTTTTGTTTTTGATATTAATTCAAGTTAAACATTTTGAGCGTGATGACCGATAACAATTTTTTTTTCTTGTGTTGAACAAATGAGAAGTTAATATCGTTTAAAATATTTTTACTATCTTACAATACATGTAGGTTAATCAGGAATTTTTATCATTGAAACTATACGTTTATGGTAGCTGAAATAAAAAACATAAGTTTAAGACTTGATATTCTCAAAATATCTGAAAAATACCGCGTCAATGTCTGCCGAAGTCTACCGGAGGATACCGTGCCGAAGTCTGCCAAACTGAAGCGACGTTAGCCGGAGTGTTAGGATTTTTTTTCTCGTTACGGAATTTCTAGACTCTTTCGCCGCGCTCAAAGCCCGCGATAAAAGCTATGCAATACCTTAATAAATTACAAACAAAATTTGTCCGCACTACGAAAATTAGATCGCGAGTTATAAGTATTTTAAATTTTCCGAACCTCACCGTGAGGGTCTCCTGTCACCAAAAATTAACACTGTCTCATAATAAATTATCAAACAAAATTTGGCCGCACTACGAAAATTAGATCGCGAGTTATAAACATTTTAAATTTTTCGACCCTCACCATCGGGGATCTCCTGTCACCAAAAGTAACACTGTCTAATAATAATTTACCAACAAAATTTCGCCGCGCTACAAAAATTAGATCGCGAGTTATAAGCATTTTAAAATTTTCGACCCTCACCGTGGGGGGGTCTCCTGTCACCAAAAGTAACACTGTCTCATAACAAATTACCAAACAAAATTTGGCCGCACTACGAAAATTAGATCGCGAGTTATAAGCATTTTAAAATTTTCGACCCTCTCCATGGGGGATCTCCTGTCACTAAAAATTAACACTGTCTCATAATAAATTACCAAACAAAATTTGGCCGTGCTACGAAAATTAGATCGCGAGTTATAAGCACTTTAAATTTTTCGATCCTCACCGTGGGGGATCTCCTGTCACCCAAAGTAACATTGTCTGATAATAAATTACCAAACAAAATTTGTCCGCGCTACGAAAATTAGATCGCGAGTTATAAGCATTTTTAATTTTTGACCCTCACCGTGGGGGGTCTCCTGTCACCAAAAGTAAAACTGTCTCATAATAAATTACCAAAAAAAATTTGGCCGCACTACGAAAATTAGATCGCGAGTTATAAGCACTTTAAATTTTTCGCCCCTCACCGTGGGGGGTCTCCTGTCACCAAAAGTAACACTGTCTCATATTAAATTACCAAACAAAATTTGGCCCCGTTGCGAAAATTAGATCGCGAGTTATAAGCATTTTAAATTTTTCGACCCTCACCATGGTTGATCTCCTGTCACCCAAAGTAACATTGTCTGATAATAAATTACCAAACAAAATTGGGCCGCGCTACGAAAATAAGATCGCGAGTTATAAGCATTTTAAATATTTGACCCTCACCGTGGGGGGTCTCCTGTCACCAAAAGTAAAACTGTCTCATAATAAATTACCAAACAAAATTTGGCCGCACTACGAAAATTAGATCGCGAGTTATAAGCATTTTAAATTTTTCGACCCTCACCATGGGGGATCTCCTGTCACCAAAAGTAACACACTGTCTGATAATAAACTACCAAACAAAATTTGGCCGCGCTACGAAAATTGATCGCGAGTTATAAACATTTTAAATTTTTCGACATTCACCGTGGGGGGTCTCCTGTCACCAAAAATTAACACTCTCTCATAATAAATTACCAAACAAATTTTGGCCGCGCTACGAAAATTAGATCGCGAGTTATAAGCATTTTAAATTTTTCGACCCTCACCATGGTTGATCTCCTGTCACCCAAAGTAACATTGTCTGATAATAAATTACCAAACAAAATTAGGCCGCGCTAAGAAAATAAGATCGCGAGTTATAAGCATTTTAAAATTTTCGACCCTCTCCATGGGGGATCTCCTGTCACTAAAAATTAACACTGTCTCATAATAAATTACCAAACAAAATTTGGGCCGTGCTACGAAAATTAGATCGCGAGTTATAAGCACTTTAAATTTTTCGATCCTCACCGTGGGGGATCTCCTGTCACCCAAAGTAACATTGTCTGATAATAAATTACCAAACAAAATTTGTCCGCGCTACGAAAATTAGATCGCGAGTTATAAGCATTTTTAATTTTTGACCCTCACCGTGGGGGGTCTCCTGTCACCAAAAGTAAAACTGTCTCATAATAAATTACCAAACAAAATTTGGCCGCACTACGAAAATTAGATCGCGAGTTATAAGCATTTTAAATTTTTCGACCTCACCGTGGGGGGTCTCCTGTCACCAAAAGTAACACTTTCTCATAATAAATTACCAAACAAAATTTGGCCGCGCTACGAAAATTAGATCGCGAGTTATAAGCATTTTAAATTTTTCGACCCTCACCGTGGGGGGTCTCCTGTCACCAAAAGTAACACTGTCTCATAATAAATTACCAAACAAAATATGGCCGCGCTACGAAAGTTAGATCACGAGTTATAAGCATTTTAACTTTTTCGACCCTCACCGTGGGGGGTCTCCTGTTACCAAAATTTAACACTGTTTCATAATAAATCATTAAACAAAATTTGGCCGCGGTACGAAAATTGATCACGAGTTATAAGCATTTTAAATTTTCCGACCCTCACCGTGGGGGGTCTCCTGTCACCAAAAGTAACACTGTCTCATAATAAATTACCAAACAAATTTTGGCCGCGCTACGAAAATTAGATCGCGAGTTATAAGCATTTTAAATTTTTCGACCCTCACCATGGTTGATCTCCTGTCACCCAAAGTAACATTGTCTGATAATAAATTACCAAACAAAATTAGGCCGCGCTACGAAAATAAGATCGCGAGTTATAAGCATTTTAAAATTTTCGACCCTCTCCATGGGGGATCTCCTGTCACTAAAAATTAACACTGTCTCATAATAAATTACCAAACAAAATTTGGCCGTGCTACGAAAATTAGATCGCGAGTTATAAGCACTTTAAATTTTTCGATCCTCACCGTGGGGGATCTCCTGTCACCCAAAGTAACATTGTCTGATAATAAATTACCAAACAAAATTTGTCCGCGCTACGAAAATTAGATCGCGAGTTATAAGCATTTTTAATTTTTGACCCTCACCGTGGGGGGTCTCCTGTCACCAAAAGTAAAACTGTCTCATAATAAATTACCAAACAAAATTTGGCCGCACTACGAAAATTAGATCGCGAGTTATAAGCATTTTAAATTTTTCGACCCTCACCGTGGGGGGTCTCCTGTCACCAAAAGTAACACTGTCTCATAATAAATTACCAAACAAAATATGGCCGCGCTACGAAAGTTAGATCACGAGTTATAAGCATTTTAACTTTTTCGACCCTCACCGTGGGGGGTCTCCTGTTACCAAAATTTAACACTGTTTCATAATAAATCATTAAACAAAATTTGGCCGCGGTACGAAAATTGATCACGAGTTATAAGCATTTTAAATTTTCCGACCCTCACCGTGGGGGGTCACCTGTCACCAAAAGTAACACTGTCTCATAATAAATTACCAAACAAAATTTGGCCGCGCTGCGAAAATTAGACCGCGAGTTATAAGCATTTTAAATTTTTCGACCCTCACCATGGGGGATCTCCTGTCACCCAAAGTAACATTGTCTGATAATAAATTACCAAACAAAATTTGTCCGCGCTACGAAAATTAGATCGCGAGTTATAAGCATTTTTAATTTTTGACCCTCACCGTGGGGGGTCTCCTGTCACCAAAAGTAAAACTGTCTCATAATAAATTACCAAACAAAATTTGGCCGCACTACGAAAATTAGATCGCGAGTTATAAGCATTTTAAATTTTCCGACCCTCACCGTGGGGGGTCACCTGTCACCAAAAGTAACACTGTCTCATAATAAATTACCAAACAAAATTTGGCCGCGCTGCGAAAATTAGACCGCGAGTTATAAGCATTTTAAATTTTTCGACCCTCACCATGGGGGATCTCCTGTCACCCAAAGTAATATTGTCTGATAATAAATTACCAAACAAAATTGGGCCGCGCTACGAAAATAAGATCGCGAGTTATAAGCATTTAAAATTTTTGACCCTCACCATGGGGGATCTCCTGTCACCAAAAGTAACACTGTCTGATAATAAATTACCAAACAAAATTTGGCCGCGCTACGAAAATTAGATCGCGAGTTATAAGCATTTTAAATTTTTGACCCTCACCGTGGTGGGTCTCCTGTCACCAAAAGTAACACTATCTCATAGTAAATTACCAAACAAAATTCGGCCGCACTACGAAAATTAGATCGCGAGTTATAAGCATTTCAAATTTTTCGACCCTCACCATCGTTGATCTCCTGTCACCCAAAGTAACATTGTCTGATAATAAATTACCAAACAAAATGTGGCCGCGCTACGAAAATAAGATCGCGAGTTATAAGCATTTTAAATATTTGACCCTCACCGTGGGGGGTCTCCTGTCACCAAAAGTAACACTGTCTCATAATAAATTACCAAACAAAATTTGGCCGCACTACGAAAATTAGATCGCGAGTTATAAGCATTTTAAATTTTTCGACCCTCACCATGGGGGATCTCCTGTCACCAAAAGTAACATACTGTCTGATAATAAATTACCAAACAAAATTTGGCCGCGCTACGAAAATTAATCGCGAGTTATAAACATTTTAAATTTTTCGACATTCACCGTGGGGGGTCTCCTGTCACCAAAAATTAACACTCTCTCATAATAAATTACCAAACAAATTTTGGCCGCGCTACGAAAATTAGATCGCGAGTTATAAACATTTTAACTTTTTCGACCCTCACCGTGGGGGGGTCTCCTGTCACCAAAAGTAACATTGTCTCATAATAAATTACGAAACAAAATTTGGCCGCGCTACGAAAATTGATCGCGAGTTATAAACATTTTAAATTTTTCGATCCTCACCGTGGGGGGGTCTCCTGTCACCAAAAATTAACACTCTCTCATAATAAATTACCAAAAAAAATTTGGCCGCGCTACGGAAATTAGATCGCGAGTTATAAGTATTTTAAATTTTCCGAACCTCACCGTGAGGGTCTCCTGTCACCAAAAATTAACACTGTCTCATAATAAATTATCAAACAAAATTTGGCCGCACTGCGAAAATTAGATCGCGAGTTATAAACATTTTAAATTTTTCGACCCTCACCATGGGGGATCTCCTGTCACCAAAAGTAACACTGTCTAATAATAATTTACCAACAAAATTTCGCCGCGCTACAAAAATTAGATCGCGTGTTATAAGCATTTTAAAATTTTCGACCCTCACCGTGGGGGGGTCTCCTGTCACAAAAAGTAACACTGTCTAATAACAAATTACCAAACAAAATTTGGCCGCACTACGAAAATTAGATCGCGAGTTATAAGCATTTTAAAATTTTCGACCCTCTCCATGGGGGATCTCCTGTCACTAAAAATTAACACTGTCTCATAATAAATTACCAAACAAAATTTGGCCGTGCTACGAAAATTAGATCGCGAGTTATAAGCACTTTAAATTTTTCGATCCTCACCGTGGGGGATCTCCTGTCACCCAAAGTAACATTGTCTGATAATAAATTACCAAACAAAATTTGTCCGCGCTACGAAAATTAGATCGCGAGTTATAAGCATTTTTAATTTTTGACCCTCACCGTGGGGGGTCTCCTGTCACCAAAAGTAAAACTGTCTCATAATAAATTACCAAACAAAATTTGGCCGCACTACGAAAATTAGATCGCGAGTTATAAGCACTTTAAATTTTTCGCCCCTCACCGTGGGGGGTCTCCTGTCACCAAAAGTAAAACTGTCTCATAATAAATTACCAAACAAAATTTGGCCGCACTACGAAAATTAGATCGCGAGTTATAAGCATTTTAAATTTTTCGACCCTCACCATGGGGGATCTCCTGTCACCAAAAGTAACACACTGTCTGATAATAAATTACCAAACAAAATTTGGCCGCGCTACGAAAATTGATCGCGAGTTATAAACATTTTAAATTTTTCGACATTCACCGTGGGGGGTCTCCTGTCACCAAAAATTAACACTCTCTCATAATAAATTACCAAACAAATTTTGGCCGCGCTACGAAAATTAGATCGCGAGTTATAAGCATTTTAAATTTTTCGACCCTCACCATGGTTGATCTCCTGTCACCCAAAGTAACATTGTCTGATAATAAATTACCAAACAAAATTAGGCCGCGCTACGAAAATAAGATCGCGAGTTATAAGCATTTTAAAATTTTCGACCCTCTCCATGGGGGATCTCCTGTCACTAAAAATTAACACTGTCTCATAATAAATTACCAAACAAAATTTGGCCGTGCTACGAAAATTAGATCGCGAGTTATAAGCACTTTAAATTTTTCGATCCTCACCGTGGGGGATCTCCTGTCACCCAAAGTAACATTGTCTGATAATAAATTACCAAACAAAATTTGTCCGCGCTACGAAAATTAGATCGCGAGTTATAAGCATTTTTAATTTTTGACCCTCACCGTGGGGGGTCTCCTGTCACCAAAAGTAAAACTGTCTCATAATAAATTACCAAACAAAATTTGGCCGCACTACGAAAATTAGATCGCGTGTTATAAGCATTTTAAATTTTTCGACCCTCACCGTGGGGGGTCTCCTGTCACCAAAAGTAACACTTTCTCATAATAAATTACCAAACAAAATTTGGCCGCGCTACGAAAATTAGATCGCGAGTTATAAGCATTTTAAATTTTTCGACCCTCACCGTGGGGGGTCTCCTGTCACCAAAAGTAACACTGTCTCATAATAAATTACCAAACAAAATATGGCCGCGCTACGAAAGTTAGATCACGAGTTATAAGCATTTTAACTTTTTCGACCCTCACCGTGGGGGGTCTCCTGTTACCAAAATTTAACACTGTTTCATAATAAATCATTAAACAAAATTTGGCCGCTGTACGAAAATTGATCACGAGTTATAAGCATTTTAAATTTTCCGACCCTCACCGTGGGGGGTCTCCTGTCACCAAAAGTAACACTGTCTCATAATAAATTACCAAACAAAATTTGGCCGCGCTGCGAAAATTAGACCGCGAGTTATAAGCATTTTAAATTTTTCGACCCTCACCATGGGGGATCTCCTGTCACCCAAAGTAACATTGTCTGATAATAAATTACCAAACAAAATTTGTCCGCGCTACGAAAATTAGATCGCGAGTTATAAGCATTTTTAATTTTTGACCCTCACCGTGGGGGGTCTCCTGTCACCAAAAGTAAAACTGTCTCATAATAAATTACCAAACAAAATTTGGCCGCACTACGAAAATTAGATCGCGAGTTATAAGCACTTTAAATTTTTCGCCCCTCACCGAGGGGGGGTCTCCTGTCACCAAAAGTAACACTGTCTCATATTAAATTACCAAACAAAATTTGGCCCCGTTGCGAAAATTAGATCGCGAGTTATAAGCATTTTAAATTTTTCGACCCTCACCATGGGGGATCTCCTGTCACCCAAAGTAATATTGTCTGATAATATATTACCAAACAAAATTGGGCCGCGCTACGAAAATTAGATCGCGAGTTATAAGCATTTTAAATTTTTGACCCTCACCGTGGTGGGTCTCCTGTCACCAAAAGTAACACTATCTCATAGTAAATTACCAAACAAAATTCGGCCGCACTACGAAAATTAGATCGCGAGTTATAAGCATTTTAAATTTTTCGACCCTCACCATGGTTGATCTCCTGTCACCCAAAGTAACATTGTCTGATAATAAATTACCAAACAAAATGTGGCCGCGCTACGAAAATAAGATCGCGAGTTATAAGCATTTTAAATATTTGACCCTCACCGTGGGGGGTCTCCTGTCACCAAAAGTAACACTGTCTCATAATAAATTACCAAACAAAATTTGGCCGCACTACGAAAATTAGATCGCGAGTTATAAGCATTTTAAATTTTTCGACCCTCACCATGGGGGATCTCCTGTCACCAAAAGTAACATACTGTCTGATAATAAATTACCAAACAAAATTTGGCCGCGCTACGAAAATTAATCGCGAGTTATAAACATTTTAAATTTTTCGACATTCACCGTGGGGGGTCTCCTGTCACCAAAAATTAACACTCTCTCATAATAAATTACCAAACAAATTTTGGCCGCGCTACGAAAATTAGATCGCGAGTTATAAACATTTTAACTTTTTCGACCCTCACCGTGGGGGGGTCTCCTGTCACCAAAAGTAACATTGTCTCATAATAAATTACGAAACAAAATTTGGCCGCGCTACGAAAATTGATCGCAAGTTATAAACATTTTAAATTTTTCGATCCTCACCGTGGGGGGGTCTCCTGTCACCAAAAATTAACACTCTCTCATAATAAATTACCAAAAAAAATTTGGCCGCGCTACGGAAATTAGATCGCGAGTTATAAGCATTTTAAAATTTTCGACCCTCACCGTGGGGGGGGGGGGGCACTTTCACCAAAAATTAACACTGTCTCATAATAAATTACCAAACAAAATTTGTCCGCGCTACGAAAATTAGATCGTGAGTTATAAGCATTTCAAATTTTTCGATCCTCACCATTGGGCGGGTCTCCAATCACCCCAATCACATTATCCTACCTTGTTTTATCATAAAACGATTCTTTTCTATACACATTCTATCAGGAATTTTTATTATTGAAACTATAGATTTATAGTAACTGAAATAGGATATATAAGTTTGAGACTTGATATCCTCTAAATATCTGAAAAATACCGCGTCAATGTCTGCCGAAGTCTACCGAAGGATACCATGCCGAAGTCTGCCGAAGTGAAACGACGTTAGCCGAGTGTTAGGTTTTTTCGTTACCGATGTGTTAGGATTTTTCGCGTTACGGAATTTTTGGATTCGGTCGCCGCGCTCAAAGCCCGTGATAAAAGCTATGCAATAGCTTAAAAATGCTGTTGGTGAGTACAAATTTGCTGTTGGCGTTCACAAAAACAAAAAGAACTGTTTGCGATCACAGCAACTTTTTTGTAAGTTCATTGTAAAAAATATTTTTTATTAAAAATAGAAGCTTTGCAGATGAAGAGCAAAAATGTAAACCAATAATTATTTATTACAATCGCATTACTTGTACTATTATAGTGTAGTTTAAATGATGGCAATAGAACAATATTTGGCGACATATTATCTGCACTCGGCTAACATTAAAGTACCAAAATGGTCACCTGCCATATAAAGGGTGAAGTCGAGAGCCCGGAACAACAGTCACATGACTTATGATTTATTTTATGGATACTAATTTAAACAATGCTTATTAGGCAAACAAGTATTAAATATTTTACTTATTTTAATTTACGCACTTACTGTTACAAAAACAAATCCATACACTACATGTAATTTAGAACACGAAACATAATTAGAGCTTTAACTTTTTTTTACACGAAAGACTAAATGTTTAAGTATTTGGATACTGTAGTTTAAAAAACTTATTAGGCTAGTAAGACTTTCATATTGTTATTTATCTTTATATATGAGGACCCCAGAAGCCAAGGGCTATAAGTGACAAAATTGAAAAAAAAAATAAACTAAATACACAGACGACCTAAAAATATGCTTTTTTCATTTCAGGTAAAGAAATATAAGTGATTTTCTTATTATTTCCTGAGTTGTAGAGGCAAATCACTTTTTTCGAAAAACAAACAATATTGACTAATTATACATTTAAAGAAAATTGTACTTTATTTTTTAACATTTATTGAAATAAGAGTTCAAAGACCAGAATGCAACAAGCAGAAATTTTCTATTTCAATTCACTCAATTGTTATTGATGTTCGAATTTAACATCAATTATCTTTAAACTCAATTTACTCCAAATCGAAATTTTGTCACTTGTACCCCTTGGCTTCTGAGGTCGTCATATATAATTCTTCTGTGCATGTGTATGTCACTGAACTCCTCCTAAACGACTGGACATATTTTAATGGAATTTTTTGTGTGTGTTCCAGTGGATTCTAGAATGGTTTAGATTCACATTTCATCGAAATTGTTTCTGTACTTTTTTAGTAATTAGGCAAAAACAAATAAAGTTAGTGATTTTTCGCTAATTAAAAGTGTTGAATAAGTTCGCTGAATAGAGTGCAGACAGAATGGCTGAGTGGTCTAAGGCGCCAGATTTAAGCTTTAGTTCTCGAAGAAAGAGATAGTGTGTTCGAACCCCACTCCTGACATATGTGTATGATTTGCAATAATTTTTCCTGTATTATAATTTTAATTAACCGACTTCAGAAAATCGTTAACTTTTATCTAAAAAGAGAAAAATAAACTTTTCTCTCAAACATTGAACTGCATTTCAAACTGCTGCTATTCAAAAACTACTGCAAAGTGAAAAATAATTTCCTTACATAATTGTAATAAGAAATTAAGAGCGTAGTATTTATTATGCGTATCATAATATTTATACTCTCTTATTTGATTTTTTTTTGGAGTCGGTGCCAGGACAACGTCTGTCGGGTCCGCTAGTTTTATATAAAGCTCATCCAAGAAACTAAAATAAATTTCCATACCACAACTAATTTAGCTTATAGTTTTATAAATTAATAATATGTAAAACAATGTTTATTTTATGGAATTTATTTACAACATTTTTTCAAGATGAATGCATTCTCGAACCTTAAGGAAATAAAAACTACATAAATAAATAATTTAAAATCAGAAGTGGTTGTAATGAATTATTTAATAACTTTTTTGCATTACCTTAAACGCATCTTAAAGTTAAATTAAATATCGCTCATAAAAACTGATAATATAAACTTTACAAAAAAAATCTTTCTATTCTTTATAAGGTTTTTTTACTTCTTTGACGTATCAAATGTAATGAAGGATCTCATTAACGTATATTTGAAAAATATTGTGAAAGTGCTGACAAGGAAAAGGTAGTCACCTGGGTTAGTAATAGAAAGAAAGAAAAATCAAAAGTTTATTCTTAATCCATTAGCATTGATTTTGTCCATATGTTAGTCGAAATCGATCTTCCAATTTCAGTTCTGAAAAGAAATCAATATTCAGTTAGTTCCTTTTTGTACTGCTGTATTATATTTTCTGCAAGTTAATGAATAAACTGTTGTAGATTAGATTAGAATGAAATATTTTTTGTAGCTTGAAATAAGACTCATAAAATATTTAAACTACAATAATCTATATTAAAGTAGTATTTGACGACCATTTTCAAGAATCTATCTTCAAGGAACTGATAATACGTAAGTTTCAAAAACTCTTTTAGGTTGAACAATCATTATTATGATTTTTATCATACGTCTGCCAAAAATTCAATATTTTAAAACACAAACTCACTGTAATATAACAACCATCAATTATTTAACACTATTTGTGTGAGATAAATACTACAATTATAGAAGAAATTACAGAGATCAAAGCAAAACATTTACATTATTTCTAATATGAACATTATTTTTCTTTTATTCCAGCAAGCAAAAATTAATAGAGGCTTTTTAATCTAAGAAAATATAATAATCGAACAATGAAAAACGAATAAATGAAAAAGGCAATAATCTGTTTCGAGTCACTAAAATTTCCTATTTTTTTCTCTTTATCTTTAAATAACTTAGAAACAATGCATTTTCGAGATAGATTTAAAGCAGTATTTATATTTGGAAATGTTTCTATTACTGCCAGTGATTTTTGAAAAAAAATTGTGTAAATTTAAGGGATTCTTAAACAGTTTTTCCTAAAAATAATATAAGTGTTTGGATGCTATCAATTATATTCAAAGATTTTCATGTTAAATAAAAAACTTTTATTGGCAAATTTCAGAAATCAACCTTATTAGAATTAATATTAATATTTAGGATAATACTATTTTGTTACAGTCGCATGTATATTTTCATATAAGAAAATGTGAATGTTTAATTGGGAATTAGTGGCTCCATAAAAAATTTAATTCCGATTTAAAAAAAAAAAAAGATTAAGAGACCACAAAACCTATTTCAGAAACATTTCTAAAAATTAGAGTCAGGAAGAAATGTTTTATGTTTATTAAGGATTTAATAAATATAGAAATAATTTTGTTTCCGAGTGTTTTTTTTAAAGAGATATTACGCTTTTCGTTTTCATATTTAACTCGGAAAAGGATTTATATTTGATTCGTAGTTACAATATATATATATATATATATATATATATATATATATATATATATATATATATATATATATTTGCTTTAAGCATGTAGACTATTGCTACCATAGGCGCCAATGCAGCACTTAATATTTGCAACATATATATAAATAATCTAAATTTCATGAAAATATTTTTTGAGTACTAGGTGCATAATGTATAAACAATTTTAAAAAAACACAATAAATAGTATCAATATTGATCTTTATGATAACAGAAACAGTTTTGATTTTTATACGATAAATTTACCACATTGGTTTTCTAATTTGAATAAAAAAGTTATTATACAGTTATAAATCAATTTATTAGATTCAGAAAAATATGTAGTAATGATTTCAACGTAAATAAACAGGTTTATAAGTTTTTGGGTAATTTGTTATTTAAAAACAATTAACCGTGTAAGTTTTTGAAATATTATGTAAAATTACTTTTTAAAAATTGGCAAATCTTTAGACTGGAGACGTAGCCGAAAGGATTGCTGACTTCTGGAGTTTGTTACTTGAAGCGGTCATCTGAAAGCTTTCGCAGTATGAAAGATGATTGTGGATGACAAAACATGCAGAAAGAAGTCACGATTGGAAAGAATTGGCTATGTTTTTGAGAATTTGGACTGATTTTTGTTGGAGTTAAAAGTTTTTTGTCACCTGTTAGAAATGTAATGCCGTGCTTATGCAGTAAGTTCATTTTTTATGCTAATTGCTAGATACAGGAGGAAGTGGGACTATTTCTTGCATTTCATATTGTTATTATTTAGGATTTCATAAATATAAATGTTTTTATTTTTATTTTTCCCTATATAGGGTTAATTATGATTTAAATTAATATAGTGTTTGAATATTTGATTGTGTTACATAGTTTTATAAGAAAATACTATTTCTTTAAAATAACTTTTAAAGGTATCGTTTCATATTTAATGCAAGTTTCTTCCGCATTATACGAAACCTGCTAATGAAGTTTTATATTTAAATAGTGGGGGAAATGTTAAAGCCATTCCGACTGCTGAAGAGTGATGGCTTTTATTGATCTGCTGGCGACTTTTTCATGTTGTTTCATATTAATATTTTAATGTTTACTGTTGTTTTTTTTAAATTGTTTATACATTATGCACCTAGTGCTCAAAAAATATTTTCATGAAATTTAGATTATATACATACATATATGTATATATATATATACTTATATATATATATCAGGTAACCAAGAAAGTTCGTGCGGTTTTTGAAAACAGCTATTTTTGTTGCATAGGCGTGGTCATACTGATTCTGGTGATGTCATTTCTGTACATTGCCTTTAAATTGCAATCAGCAGAGAGTTGTTTAACGGATCTCACGTTTTGCTATCAGTTTTGTAGGAAGCACAATCATTGACAAAGGATGTCGTTGACAAAGGAGATTTTGAGGCCTATTTTTCTCTACGAGTTCAAATTAGGAAACAAAGCTGCAGAAGCCGCTAGAAGTATATGCTCCGTGTTTGTTGAAAGTTCAGCGGGCAAACGGACCGCTCAAAAGTGGTTCAGCAGATTTTCGTCCGGTGACGGGAGCCTCGAAGTCCATCCCCGTGTTGGTCGTCCATCCATATTAGACCAAGTCCAGGTGGAAGAGAAAATCAAACAGAATCCTGATCTAACATGCTATTAGCTTGCGCAACGGTTTGAAGTATCTGACGAAACCATTCGATCGCATCTTCATAGCCTTGGGATGTCGTGGAAACTTGATAAGTGGATTGCTCATTTCCTGTCCAAAGAAAACAAGCTCCAACAATTGAACATCTGCTTGTCATTGCTGTCGCGCCACAACAAAGCCTCTTTCCTGGATCAAATATTGACATGTGACGAGAAATGGGTAATATATATGATAACCGAAAGAGAAAACATCATTGGTCGACTTCTGGTTCCGTTTCATTGGATAATTACTAGCGGGAACAGTAATTCCAAACCCAAGATAATGTCACAAAAACTATAACTTAGTTTTTTGACTCTAAACCAAAAGATTTTTTCAAAAAAAAATATTTTTAAGCTTGTGTCTTGTTGGGAACAAGTAATTGAAGCCAATGGTGATTATTTCAAAGAATAAAATAAGAGTTTGAGATTTTTGTGGGTCGTTTTTTATGTCTGATGAAAACCGCACGAACATTCTTGGTTACCTGATATATAGAGTGTAAATTTGTAGGTTTAAAAGCATATCTCATTAAGTACGATGAATCTTCAACTAAATATTTCGAAGGACTTTTATCGTTTTTTCCCGACATTGCATTTAACTTTAAATATGTTTTTTTAATAATTTACATCATTATTCTCCTTTTCTATAATTGCTTTTTTCTTTGTATATCTTCGGCAGTATTCATTCAGTTTATCCTTGATTCAATCTTATCATGCGACAATAGGCCTCCTAATTTGACAGAAGGTACTTAAAATATTACTATGTAAATAAATGTAAAAAGATAATGTGTAAAAATTCATTTTATACGATAAATTATATGATTGAAGATCCAATTAGCAGAATATGAAATTTTAATTTAACTTCATACTCATAATATCAGTCTGTAATTTCTTTAACTACATTATATTTATAATCTAAAATGTACAATACACCTTATTTAGAGCAATTCAATTAGGCCTAGCCTTTCCTTTTTTAGAATTTCATAAGTTGAAGCTTCATGAACGATAACAAATAATAGACTGCCTCTTTTTTAATTTTGAAAATCTCCAGACCTTAAGCTCATGCTCGCGAACTTTCATAAAGCGTAATTTCATACCATGGATAATAAAAAACATCGGAGGGTCAGTTAAATTGGTGATCACGCACGCCATAAGGAAATTTAAATTATACATACATACATACATATATATATTTATATATAAATACAGAGTGATTCAGAAGTTACTGTTAACAATAGATATATAAGTTAGGAATACGATAACAAGTAAGAATCATACAGTAATGTAGGATCGCAAATGCAATACAGATGCATCCACAAAATCGGGAAAGGTCTCGTCTGCTCTTGAAACCAAATGGCTAGTTATCAAGCTGTCAGAGATTGCACATCTTAAAAACGATACGGATGCATTTCGTCTACGTGTAAGATACGCAAAATGATGTGTTTAAATGCACGAAAAAGTGTTGCAATACGTAGAGACAACGGAAAGTATGGCTCCTTCCAGTCTACATAATCGCGTTGTTGTTTAAACAGCAATATCGAGTTTTCGTGTTTCGAATAGTTGAATCGATGATGTTGACATGTAAACATTGTATGAATAGGGAACGTCTTGTTTGAATCCGCGAACGATGCACTTCATATCCTCCAATTCACTATTCGTGTAGCGACTCAGCCTTCCTAAACCTCATACACATGAAATATGATTTCCCTCGCTTCTTCCTGCTCCGCTGTTTTCGCGACCTCTCTCGCCCTCTTGCGTTCAGAATTGCATATGCAACTTAAGCTCTTATATGCATCTTGTTTGCAATCGTTTTCCTAACCAACATGTTGGTGTCGATTATTGATGTGGAGGACACAATTGTGTACCTCCATTCTTTTCCCCATAAAAAAATGAATTGTTCGAATTTTTTGCATTTTTACTTTAATTTTATGCAGCTGAATGCTTTTTGCTTTAAAACAAAACCAATAAGTGTCAGTACAGATGAATATTACTTCATAAAATAAATATTATTTTCATTCGAATTTCGAAAATATCTTCAAGATATTGTGACCAAGAACTTTTTAACTATGTGACCAAGACATTGTGACTATTCATGATAATTTAACTTACATGCTTTACAATAAAAAAAATTGAGAATTTGCTGATTTTTTTTACTTGTTTAAAGACCTTAATTTTGCTATTGCGTAAATTTATATCCTGATAGTTAAACTGATGTTTTAAGGGTATTAGTACTTTTACATCCATAATTGTAAACCTAAATTACCAGTCCTCTAAAGTACTGGTTTCATAAAAATGACTCTTTCTGTTATCTATGGTGTCATTTCGATTATGCAAAAGTAATAAATATATATTATTAGAGTTATTTTATGCTCAGGTCTAAAGAGGATATATATATATATATTTATATATGTATATATATGTGAAAAAAAGTATATATTACGTTTATTCATGTAATTGAAAAACGATCGAATATAAAATAAATCATTCACATGGAATGGCAAAAAAAATTAATAATTAAAATTATTTTCTCTGTTTGATAAAATAAAAAAAACATTACATAAACATTAAATAAAAATTAATTTCGAAATTTTAATCTATGCATATATATATATATTTAATTATTTATAAATTCTGCATGGAGTTACATAACATGAAGAAACTTAAATTTTGAAAAGAAAATGTAAATTAAATGAATTAAAAAAATACTTTTTTAGTGAATGCATTTAGTCAGAAATTTTATATTGAATCTGATTTATATAATGCAATTTAAAAATCTGGTTTCACTCAAGTGACAATTTTAGAATTAAAGAGACATAAACGGAACATGTTTTGTCACATTTTGTATTCATATGCAAATCTTGATTTTCCATTTCCCAAAAAGCTTATTCAGAATAGGCTCTTCTTTTTTCACTAGTCTTTAAAACCGAAATAGCAAGAAATAAAGAAAAGAATAACAATACGGATAGCAAAGTTTGACTCACATTGCATTAAATTTGATTACTTTCTCTTTTTTGATATTTATCTAAATCTAGAATGATTCCAAAATGTGTTATACATTTCATATTTTTTCCTTAAAATTTAACAATAATTTCATTTTTGTGATTTTCTTAAATGCATCAATACGGTGATATACACTGCTCAAAACAATTGAAGGATATTTGAAGTTTTATATAAAATAAAGGTATAAACGAAATTTGTTTTCCGAAAATAGAAGAAGAGAATCACAAATGCAAATTTTTCGGGTTTCAAACTGTGGAGTATGCAAATTTTGAGTTCGACGTCAAAAACGTCGCTTCAGCGGCAGCGAATGAAATTTGACTTTCAACTGGATAAAAGAGAATGAAGACAAGGATGATCGGCATTCAGTGATTGCTTTGTTTCGATGAGTACGATGTCTCAGCGAAGTCATTTGACCGATTCAGAAGCTTGGAGAATTGTTGGTAAGTTAGAAGGGGGCCAAACTCAAGCCAAAATAGCGCAAGCCATTGGAGTGTCACAAAGTGTCATTTCCAGGATCTGGAACCGTTTTTTGAAGAGTGGATGTGCAGGCCGAAGACCAGGGCAAGGTCATAGACGGGCAACAACGCCCAATGAAGATCGGTATTTAGCGTTAACAGCTCGGAGACACCGAAACATGAACGCTACTCTTCTCCAACAACACCTTCGCTCGGCTACAGGCACAACGATTTAAACTCAGACTGTCCCAAACCGGCTCCATGCTGCAGGTCTGTATGCTCTCCGACCGATGGTATGTGTTAGATTAACTTCAAGGCATCGTCGCGACCGCAGGGAGTGGGCAACCGAGCATGTCAACTGGAGGAGAAATGAATGGAGCAATATTCTGTTTTCTGACGAGTCCCGTTTTTCTGTGCATCCGGATAATAGGTGTATTTTCCTCAGGAGGGACCGTGGCAGTAGGAATAATCCTGCGTTCGTCCACGAAAGTGTCATATTTGGCGGTGGAGGAGTGTTGGTGTATGGTGGCATCTCTATTGACGGTCGCACTGACCTCTACATCATTCGAGAAGCAGTTCTGACTGGTCGCCGATATAGGGATGAGATCCTCAGACCTATTGTAGTCCCTTATGCTGCAGCAATCGGAGATAACTTCATTTTAATAGACGATACTGCAGGCCACATCGTGCAAACCTGGTGGAGGTTTTCCTTTTTGAGGAAGGAATCGTTCGAATGGAATGGCCAGCGTGTTCTGCAGACATGAATCCAATCGAGCACTTTTGGGACGCTCTAGGAAGACGAGTTTCCGGCAGCCAACAACAACCACAAACTCTCCAAGAACTGGAAAGAGCTCTTCTGGAAGAGTGGAGCAGAATACCCCAACTCGTCATTAATAGCCTCATTGAGTCCACGCTTTAAAGGTGTTCAACGTTGCTATCCTCCCGTGGAAACCATACCCCCTACTGAAAATGATTTTCTTTGAAGAAGACACCCTTTCTTATTCTTTTTTTCTCATATGCACAAATTGTGTTTTTTTCCTTTTGTACACAAATGCGCAATAAAATGCATTTTCTTCTGCCAAACATGTGTAATTTATTCTCATATAACCTACTATGTCTGTCGACCATGTATCAATCAGCTAAAAAGTTTCCCAGATACAAAATCCACCTAAAACTGCAATGTCCTTTAAATGTTTTGAGCAGTGTATTATGACATGGTGAAAGTGATTTTTTTTGTGACCTACATGAAACAATTATTTATACTGTATTTTTAGAACATTTTTTCTTATTCTTATCGATCAAAGTATTATTTACATTGATTGTATAAAAAAATTTCATGATTTTTCGAAGATCTAGAAATATATAATCCAAAGATTGCTTTCAAATGCAAAATAATAATAATAATAATAATGATAATAATATGATGATGATTATGAAGTAGAAAACTTTATTCTTAAGGCAACATTTCACAATTCACTTTTTAAACTGTCCCGTATCTCTTAATGCGTTTTTCAACTTAATGCGTTTGCAACTTCTCAATGAATAAGACAACGACACACTTTTTATATTTTTAAGTAAAAATGACTATTTTTATGTTTTGTAATATGTTTACATTAGCTCAAGAATTTAACTACTTAAATCAATGACATACATGCTCTAATTTTTCAGATATTTTACAACATATTTTTTTATAATGCAGCTTAAAATTAAAAAATAAATATAATCAGAAATTTAACAATTTTATCCACTATTTTAGAGCACAAGAATACAAAAATTTATAATAAGGTACCCTGGGGTAATAACGCCACGTTAAAGTTCTACCAATTTTTACGGCTTAGCTTTAGATTGTAATTTTCAAACAAATATAGGATCTGATACAGCAACTCATTGACTATCTATATAAAATAAAATTATTTAACAGATATGTATTCATAAAATGTAATGGCGTTTTTTCTTGACCAATGCTATTTGGCGTTAATACCCACCTATATGGGTAATAACGCCATGCAAACAAAACTATAAAATAAGATGGAATAATGGCATGTAGATTGCCCAATTCTAAAAATATAAACTCTACAGCTCAGAAATTGCCAAATTGCAATCTAAGCTATTGAAAATGTACGATTTTTTGTGACTCTAAAAGAAGAAGAAAGCTGTGGTGGTGGCTGGGGGAGGAGGCAAAGGAATATCAGATTCTAAGCTACGTTTTGCTTAAAAATGGCCATTTAAATAGAATTATTAGAAACATTGCACGGATTATTTGAATCAGTATTTATATTCCCATGCATGCATTCCATGCGATAGAAAATATTAATTTTTTGTGAAAGTGAAAGAAAAAGGCGTGAGGGGAAGCTTCAACAGAATATAACACCCTGCGTTTCTCTTTGCTTAAAAAGTCCCGCTTAAATATGATTATAAGAAACATTGCATGGTTTTAACCATTCATAATGTAATATTTTAATCATGTGAAGTTTTATAATAACTAGAGTTATATGTAATAAATATTTTTGTTAAACATTAACTGCTGTTAGCATCTCATACACCGCGGAGTCTTTCAAGTTTCAGAGTTTAACTTGCAATTTTTAGTTTAACTATAGATACCGGTAAAATTTTGTTTCATTTGGAGTAATATTACTATCTCTAGAAACTTTTGAATTGCTGAATTTTATTTATAATAGTCCTGTATATAAGGTTCAATACAAAAATAATATTCTAAAAGTTAATTTAACATTTTATTTATCGTTTGATTAAGCGGTCTGACAGGCCGCTCACAGTAAGTTATGCGACAATTTTTGTTACAGCAGTTAAGGGTTAATACTGTTATAGTAATCTAGTAAATAGTTTTTAACCCATAACTCCACACTAATGCAGATTCTCTAAGCCTACAGTTAAATTGTCGACGTTTTAAAGAGCATGCTTTAATAATTTTTAATAAATTGAATAAAACTTTTGATTAAAAAATATTATCCCAAAGAGATATTTTATTCAATTTTATACATAATTCATATGGTTATGTATCATTATCTCTATATTAGCAACAAAATTAACATTTAACTGCTGTTAGCAATCTGACTGAACACTGTACCCCCTCCACCCCCCCCCCCCCAAAAAAAAATAGCGTTTAACTTGTATTTTCCAGTTTAGGTGTAGTTACAACTGAAATTCTCTTTCGTTTGGAATTCTCGTAATATTGTTAGAAATATTTGAATAGATTAAATTTAATTAGAATTAATTCTGTACAAAAAGTTTAGCGCAGGAACAGTATTCTATGATTTTTAATCATGGATAGCATTTTAATATTTAACTAATGTTACTGGTCTCGTAGACCACTATTTTTCTTTTAATTTTTTAGTTTAACTTGTAATTTTCAGTTTACTTGCAAACACTACCGAAATTTTGTTTCATTTGGAATTTCAGTACTATCACCAGAGACTAAATAGGTGAATATTAAGTATAACACTCTTGTAGAAAAAGTTTAGTACAAAAACATAATCCTATGAGTTATTCCCGCCTTTTATTCATCTTTCAATTTTGTGGTCTCACAAAGCGCATCACTTTCATACGTTACAATTTCTGTCATATCAGTTAAAGGTTAAATTTGTAAAGTTTCGAAAAACCGAACGCTGAGAAAGCGGACAGTTAAAATTTCGAACTCAATTGAAAAATCCAGTGGAAATATAATAGAAACCTGATTTTGAAGATGTTCGAATTTGAATCTCGAAAACATTTTTATATAGTTTTATTTACAAGAATTAAAAATTATTTTTTACGTTAGTAAAAAAAAAATAATAATATAATAAAAAATAAAATAGAGAGATTATTTTTAAGTATTGGGCACCCCCATTTAATCTTACCATTTCAGCAATGATGTTAATGCTGTCCCATATTAATATATAAACCCCCTTCGGATATAGTTCGGCCACCGTTGGGAATCAACCGGGGTAATAACGCCAATCCCTGGCGTTATTACCCCGGGATACGTATTGCGCAGTAAATCCTAAACTACAAATTATCTCGAGACGATATCCAAAATCTTCTACAACAATTTGAAAGTACATGAAATACACTTCAAATTTATGTAATAAACAAAGTATTTCTCGATAAAAAATTTAGTCTTCAGATCAAAAACCTTATCCCGCTAATTTTAGATCAAGCGTTAGTTTTAGTTGCTTGTAAAAACAATAAGACCTAAAAATGAAACAAATTAACTTGAAGCTGTTTTTTTGCGATTTATATGACTCAAAACCCTTCTGCGCAGAGCACATGGGTGTCATTTACCTGATTATTTCATAATTATGCAAAACAAAAGCACTTGGCGTTATTACCCCAGGGTACCTTATATGCAAACTTCTGTCATAAGCTTATGATGGAAAAAAAAAACTTATGACGGAAGTTTGCATAAATTATTAATTTTTGTATGCACTTTCTCTAAAATAGCTTTTATTAATTTCACTGAATTTCTTAAAAATATTTCATGGATAATTATCTTCACTATATTAATTATTTTCTTTTTGGTTTTTCTCGTAATTATCAAAATCATTTTCGGTTATTCTCAACTTATCCTCTATATCTCCTACGGATATTTGCACCCGAGATTTTGAATCACCATCTTAGGCCGCAGAATGTTTATTAACATTAACCACAACATTATAGCAAAATATACATCCACAATTTTTTAAGTATTTTCCAACCTTCGATAAAGCTTAAAATAAAGAAAATTGAACGACAAAATGGTTTTAGAATCAGGAATCAATTACAATCAAAGTTATTTTTCGACACTGTGAAAATTGAAACGTTTTTAATATCAATGGGCAATTCCTTCTTCATAAAACATTGCCTCTTGCGTCTGGCAACTTAAGGCATTCATCTATGTTTAAAACGTCATTCTCTATTAAATTTCGCATTTAAAAAAATTTATTTTCTTATAAAATAAACATTTATGTTTCTAAATCTGTATTTATTTTTCTTGTACGCTTATTAGAAATTAAATTAGAGCTCTTAAAAAATAAAAAAAAAGAAGACTACGTTAATTTAAACAGAAGTTGAAAACTATAAATGTGCTTTCCTAAGAATTATATTTTCATACTGAAAGGTAAACAATTATTGCTCTAAGTAAAAATTTGCTTTTTTTTTTTTTTTGATCCGGAGCCATTAAATATAAAGACAAATTTTCTTTAAATTTTTAAAGAAGTTGCATAGATATTATGTACATTTTTGTATAATTTTCTCTATTCTGTGTTACATTACATTGAAAAATACAAAAAAAAAGTGTGTGAGTTTAAAAAAAAGGGGTCCGGACGTACTCGGATACCTTAAAGGGATCTTTGCTCGTGCTAAAAAAACAGTCATCCAGATTTGTCAATTCTGGAAGAAAAGAAAGTCACTTGTAGAAAGCTGCTATCTATGAGCTGCAGAATGACGATCGAACATGTGAAAGATGTTGTTTGAGCATCAACTCAGCCTGGCACCGTATGATTCCCCCCCCCCCCACTTTTACGAAAGATTAAGGGTCCTGTCCTATGGAGAAGCAATTTTCTAATAACTCTTTCGCCTTTTAATTTTTTTAAATAATTTTTTTCGCATTAGATAGCTGAGATCCCTCTCAACATTGCTCCTTGATTATTTTTTCAATTTTGGTCGATGATATTTTTTATAGTAATACTTTCACTTTCAGAATCGTTTCAGAAAGTGAAAGCAACTTTATAAAAAATACCTGCAATCAAAACGACAAAGTAATCAAGGAGCGATCTTAATACCAAAATGTGGAAAACTTATTAAAAAAATGCCTCCCCGTAGGAATAGCATTAACTCACGAGTGTCTTAGCAGGCAGCGATAGGACTATTAACAGAGGTGCGGGAAGGAAGCGTTTCATTCCCAACGAAAAACTCTTATCCACCATGGAAACTCATTCTAAAATTGTTTACTGCAAACTGCTGTATAAATCGCTTTAGAAAACTCTTCGACCAATGACAATGCGTCCATCTTCTCGATAATAATGCCAAAAGGTTTCTTTAATTGCACTTAACTTCTCGTCATAAAACAAAGATTTTACACAGAAATGACTTTAAGTAATAGGTTGTTGCCTGGTGCAATATGATAAATTTAAAAATATTTTCAACGTTAGAACACCAGAATATTCGTATTTTAAGCATACCGGTTTCGGTAGCATATAGCATACCTTCCTCAGTGCTAAAGATAGTGGAAATTGTGGAAATTTGCTCATATATATACAGGGAGGATGGGGATTCAAGCGACAAGTTTCTTGACCAATAGGAAAACAGAGGATCCTAGGTAACAGCCAATAGGAAAACAGGGAACAGCTAACAGGAAAATTGGGTGGAAAATGGAAAAGATATTGCGAGAATTACATTAAAAGATTAAGAAAAATTAGTTTTAATGTAATATTTCCAACAGTCTGATAATGGGGGAATAGCAAAATCACAACTAACGAGATTAGCAAGATTTTTATGGATATGGAAAGCTTCAAGGAAGTTAAGTTCTTGTATAGAAGTAGATTTAGTTAGTATCAGTCAATTATTAGTCAGTAAATTAGTCAGTAACTCAAAAGCATGACTCGTCTCCCAACAATGTTTTGCAATTGAAGATTTCTTGATTTCTTGTTTTTCAATATATTGCTCACGTTCTTTAATACGAAATTTTAGACTGCGTTTGGTTTGACCAATGTAAGAAAGACCACACTGACAATTAATATTGTAAATACCCCATGAATTTGATAATTCAACAGCATCTTTAAGGTTGGAAAGGGTGAGTTTTTTAGTAGGAGTAAAAATTATTTTGAAATCGAACCGACTAAGTATTTTAGCAATGGAAAAACTTGAATTTGGAAAGAAAGGTAAGACAATGCTAATATTGGAACGAGTAGAAGACTGAGATGAGTTTGAGGAGTGAGAATTTTGTAATTTAGAAAGGGCAGTATTAATAATAGAAGGGTTGTAACCTCTATCAAATGCAATTGCTTTAATGTATTGAATTTCATTATTGAGAGACTGAGAATCAGAGAAAACTTGAAAAGCACGATTTATGAATGTGTAAAAGGCGGTCATTTTTTGACTTGGAGGATGACACGAACGAGCATGGGGGGGGGGGGGTAGAGAAACAGCGAAGCTTTTTCGATAGACAGATGTAGAAAAGCCAGTTATACTGCGAGTGACAAGGGTGTCCAGGAAAGGGTGTGAACCATTATTTTCTGTTTCATACGTAAATTGGATATTGTTATCAATAGAGTTCATGATGCTAAGAATGTCCTCAATATTGTGAAGAGAAGTGTCAAGTAAGGTGAATGTGTCATCAACATACCGAATCCAGAAAGGGAAAGTGAATTTATCAAAAAGTGAGCATTCAAAACAGTGCATGTAGAAGCTTGAAAAATGAAATTCGAAGAATTCGAAAAAAGAATTTCGAAGCTTGAAAATGAAATTCACGGAGTCTTTGTTCAAGACAAGAGAGGGCGCCATTTATCGGGACATATATATATCGGGATATATATATATGTGTGGAGTGTGTGTGTATAAATACATATGTACTGTAGGTATTCAGTTATTTATGTAACAAATAAGGTTTATAATTTATTTTTACTGTAATACAAATCTTTTTTTAACGTAACTTTCTTTTCTGAAATATAGTACATATAAACATATTGTAAATTGTTCTTCGATAGTAACATTTAAAATTTTGAAAAGAAAATAATCTAATTTATGCAGGTTATCGTACAAGAAATTGTAGTTCTTTATAACATTTTTAAAGCTGGGAAATTGGAATAATGCGCGATGTAAAAACACAGGAAATTAAAAATAATTTAAAATTCTTGCATGCAGAGAAAAAAAAATAATAATAAATAGTTTTAAAATTGAATACTAATAAATATTCTTAAAAAAACAAATAATTAAATATATATATATATCATTTTAGAACAAAAATATTGTATTTTAAAGAATTGAAAATCAATCTCACTTGAATGCGCATAAAATTAATGAGCTATATTTAGTGATTTTTAATGAATTAAATTTCTTTCTTTCCTGTTTTACTGAATTGTTTACGAAGTAAATACACATTGAGTAATGAAATTTATTTCCAAAAATTTAATTTAACAATACAATAACATTTGTGTTAAATGATTTATTTACTTCTTCCCCACTGAGAATCATACAAGAATTTTGAATAAATATTCCAGACATCGACTTCATTAAATGTGTAAAAAATACAAATTATATATAATAGGGAATAAATTTAACACCTTGTTTCTAATTGTTATGCGTATTCCCTCATGTCATTTATATGTTTTTAATTAATTACTTCAAGAATGTAATTTTCTCATTTATAAAGATAATAAAAATCAAATATCTAAACTTAATTTATGTATATTATTTTTTATAAAAGAATCGTTCCAAAAAGCGAATATTATGTGTATAAATGTTATATTATATGATAATATTTATGTGAATTAATCTTATTTTAATTCACTCTTTCATTATTAGTATAATAATTATGATCGTTTTCTTAATCACGATCACGTTTGAATGTGCATTTTTAGACAAAAAGTAAACAAATATAAAGGTTATAAAATAATCCCTTTTAAATAAAAAATTATACCCCAACTACTAAAAAAAAAAAAAAAAAAAAAAAAAAAAAAAAAAAAACACTGCTAGCGCAGCTTACAGGTGCAAGTAAATTTCGAAGATAGGTACTAATTTCAACAGCAAAATCTAAATACAGTTTAGAGAAAAACCTATATTAACAATTTGGTCTGGACGCTTTTTTATAAAATTTTATTTTTATTTTTCTGTAAGCGCTAATTTTATCAGAATCATGTTATTACAAGCATTTTTTCTCAACTACAGTAGTTTTTAATTTGTTTCCGCTGTAAGAATTGATCCTATCAAACCTTGTCAAACCTACCATTATAAATATTGTAAATAATAAAAGGATGATCTGTATTTATCTATCTATCTATCTACATATATATAACTATTAGGATTTTATACCTTGTGAAATACCGAAATTGTCATTTATTTTCTTTCTTAACTCCTCCCCTTTTTGTGGTTTTAAAATTCGTTTTTAATTTCTTATATATTTGAACTGACGTAATTATATAGTTTTTTCTCTCTAAAATATCACTTCTTTTCGTCATTTGAACCCTTTTTTAATTTATCAATTTTCTGCCATACATGATTTTTTGCCGTTTTTATAGAAGTAAAAATAACTTTAAACCAAATTTTATATGCATTATAATTAAAAACTAATGGTTTTTTTAAGTTTTCACAAAACCCCGCGTTTATCTCATCTAACTGTTTAAGAGAAATTTGTGCAAATTTATGGAAGTTATCGTTCCATAATGCAATGAAATATGATTAAAGGCGGATAATCAGATAAGCAGCTAGATAGATAAATAGTACAAATTTTTAATTGAGGATGGTTTTGGGTTAACTCCTTCGGGACGAGTTACCGGTATGCGTGCCGCCGTCGTTGACACTCACATCCCGTGAGACCGGTATACGCGACAGCACTTTTGGCACTCAAATCACGAGCGATTGGTGTTCGTTCCGCGTATGAGGAAGGTTATGTGTCTAAATGTATACCCTTCAAAGAAATATTTTGAAATGTATAACTGTTTTATTTTTCCTTTATAATCACATCCAGATATACAATGCCAAAGAAAAGTCATGTTTTAAAATAATTTAAAAAAGCTCTCCGAAGGCATTCGTATACCTTATATAAAACTAAACTTTTAAACACAGACGCGGCAAAAAAGTAACATAAATTAAAATGTATTAGGTTAAATTCTAAAGTTAAGTGTGCGACTCTTCATACGTAAAGACTTAGTTGACAATCGTGACTTCAAGTTTTGAGTTAAAATGATTAAAAATTATCAAATTAAAAAATTAACATTAAAAAAAATAGTGGTTTTGAAAATGAACGTAGCGCATATTAATTTTGAGAAATTGAAAATGATTTCGGGTTTAAATTTTACCAGAAAAAAACAATTTTAAAATACATAGCATAACAGAATTAACTGATAATTTCGTCATACTAATTGACATTTATTATATTTTAATGATGATGTACACGGTTAAAATTTAATTTTAATAACTTGGTCAGCTGCGTTTTATATAAATAGTATTTTGTTTATTTTAGCTTCAAATAATACGTCTTTAAGTGTTTGATTATCCAATGTAAGGTATAATTTATAGGTTAATTATAAATCTATGAAACACTCTCTTCTTAAAAATTTTCTTTCGTCGAAATAGGGCGAATTCCGCATTGTATAGTTTAATAAAAAGTGTATTTTTGATATAGTTGTATTTTTACAGATATAATTCATTTTCATACACAGAAATCATGTAAGATTCTTTTAAAGTTATCAATCAAATGCCATTAATTTTGTATCTATTAAAGTTACTATGTATGATTGTTTTTAAAGAGGAGACTGACTTCTCCAAGGTTAAGTACTTTTAAATGAAATCTACAGGATTTTCATGTATAAGAAAAGTAATTTAATGATTATATATTCTCAAGTTTGAGGTAAAACTATTTAACTGAATATGAATTTATCGTAACCAAAAATATTCCATTTAAATTTTATTTACATTTTTACCTTAATTAAAACGAATAAAAAAATATTTAAAATAATTTCTAAATTTATTTAAGTATTTTTAATTAATTTATTAATAGGTCATCTATTTATTTTTATCAATTATTAAGGAATTTACGATAGTTAAAAAAATCATTTTACAGATGTGTGTTTAAATTTTAAAATAAGGTGGTCGAGTGTAATAACGCCAGGCGGGGTAATAACACCAAGTGCTAATATTTTGCACAATTATGAAATAATGTGGTAAATGACACCCATGTGCTCTGCGCAGAAAGATTTTGAGTCATATAAATCGCAAAAAACAGCTTCAAGTTAATTTGTTTCATCTTTAGGTCTTATGGTTTTTACAAGCAACTAAAATTAATGCTTGATCTAAAATTTGCGAGATACGTTTTGTGATGTGAAGACTATTTTTTTTATCCGGAAATACTTTGTTATTTACATAAATTTGTAGTATATTTCATGAACTTTCAAAATATTGTTGAAGATTTTGGATATCTTCTCGAGATAATTTGTAATTTAAAATGTACAGCGGTACAGGTAATAACGCCAATCCTTGGCATTAATGCCCCGTTTGATTCCCTACAGTGGCCGAGCTACATCCTAAATACTGATTCAAATAAACACAGTTAAAACTGTGCAGTGTTTCTAATAATCCTATTTAAGCGGTCCATTTTAAGCAAAAAGAAGCCCAAGGTCTGACACCCCCCCCACACACACACACACTATACCTATATTTTTCTTACACTTTAACAAAAAATTGAACATTTTCAATAGCTTAGAATGCAATTTGGAAATTTCTAAGTTTTTAGACTTTGTATGTTTAGAATTGGGCAACCTACATGCAATTATTCCATCTTATTTCATAGTTTTGTTTGCTTGGCGTTATTACCCATATAGGTTGGTAATAACACCAAATAGATTTGGTCAAGAAATTACGCCATTGCATTTTATGAATACATATCAGTTAAATTATTTTTTATATAGATAGTCAATGAGTTTCTGTATCAAATCATATAGTTGTTTGAAAAATACAAACTAAAACTGAGCCGTGAAAATTGGTAGAACCTTAACGTGGCGTTATTACCCCAGGGTACCTTAAATAAAAATCCCGTGTTTTTATGAGCATTCACATTATCTGTTGTCTACTCAAATTTTTACTGTTGAAAATTATTTTATTTATCATGGCACACATTTTAACAGAAATACATCTATTAACCTTCCCACTCCCGCGACAGGATATATCCGTTCACTAGGCTCTAGGTTTCACTGCAATTGAAGTTTTATTTAAATTAATATAATTCTGCAAATATAATCCACTTTTAAAAAATTTAGTTTTGATTCATACTTTTAAGGCTTATAAACATATAGGTTACAAAAAAATTATACCATGTTAGAAAATCACTCTTTTATTAACATTTAAAATAAATTAAGAAGAAAACAACATTACATTTTTGCCCTTTTGCTCAGCGGTCAGAAGGTTAAAACTGCATATTCTGTCCACAGTTAAGATTGTCCACAGTCGATATTTAAAATCACGAAATTTAACAAAGAAATAGATTTTTTCTGTTCAAGAATTATAAAACTAGATGCTCAAATTTATCTGATGCAAAAATAGTTTTTTCAATTTTGTTGCTTTTTTGTAGGCATATAAACTTTTTACTTTGTAAAAGCTGCATATATTTATGCAGTTTATTTTAATGCTGTTTTATCAAAATTGAAAATTTTACTCATTTCTAATCTTTGAAACAGTCTATACGCATTTCCATTTATTAGAATCCATTAAAATTTATACTTTATATCCTCTGTATAATAAAAAATAAAAGTAAGAATAAAAAATCGCAATTCAAAAATAATTTTAATTTTGAAATATATGTGATTCTGAAAAAAAAATGAAGTTTCTTTTCTATAAAAGAGAAGCATAATTATAAAAATATTTTTTTCTACATATATACTCAGCGAACTATTACAATCCATATCAACATCAATAGCAATATATACAAAGTACCTTATAAGTATATATTCGTAATTATTCGTTTTTTAATTAAAATATATATATTTTAAAATCTTTTGATATTTTTTCACCAAAATTTTATTATAACTGTTTGATCTTGCCATTAACAGTCTGCAAATTTTCGAATGAATCCAACGAAAATAGAGGGATTTTGTTATCGATGTCCACTGTCCCCTTAATAAAAAAATTGCTTAATAAGCTAATTATTAGCATATTTATCCTTATGATAAAGCAATCATAACACATAATATTAACCTTGTTCGATATCGAAAGAAAAAACTTATGGAAAAAACAGTAACTGCTGACTGGAAAATTTATTACTTAATATTGATGAGCACAATCATGATTAATGTATAATAAACTTTCGGAAAAATTTTTTTGGTTTCATTTTTTATATGAGTTATCACATCTTTTAGATAATACCTCTAGTTGAATTTCTGAAAAAAATAACGAATTACATAAAATTGATTATCGTTCTGGGTATTTTTTGTTGCATTTAAAAACAAAGAGTTGCCAGCAAATCCTATTAAGTGAAAGATATTTTCAAATTAAAATGTTTATTATAGGAGAGTTCTTATTTTGTTTTTTACCGTGTTATGAATTTCATGTTTAATGTTTAATAAGTTTTCTTCTGCATTGTTTCTTGTCTTTTATATTAAAGAAAAAACTACGATAAAAAGTGTTCAACTACGTAATTAAAGGTTTTTATATATTTACAATTAAATTAAATTACAGAATTTTTTTATACATTTTATTCAATAGATTTTTATACTAGCATACAACTATTTATTGAATTATTATATTATAGAGGTTATTCAAAAAATATATATATTATGTAAGCTGTTAATGAAAATAAAAAAAAATTATGAAATGTGGAATTCTTATTGAAATAGTACTTTTTTCATATTATATATACATTTTAATTATAATGGAATTAAAGTATTCTAAATGTACTTAGGAGCCATTATTTTGAAAATCAGACAAAGTGTGATAGTTTTATTAACCCTTTCCGGCACACTGTACCCGGGTGGGATACCTAATTTTTATTCCAAACTTGCAAGCGGCATCAATATTATTTTAGCGGAATTTTGCTTTTATAATAAAGGCTTAAATTAAGTATTTCAAAATATCTGAAAAGTTAGTTTGTGAATTCCGGTATCAGTCGATAATTTCTCATTTTACTAGCAGATTTTGCCCGTGCCGGAAAGGGTTAATTGATTATTTGAGTATTTTTTATTTGATTTTTTTATATATTGAAGTCGATCTTCAAGCCCTGAAAAATTTTTCCTGTTTCTTATAGAAAATAACAAAGTCAAGATTGCGAATACCATTTTTCATCAAAAGTGTAATGCCGGTATGTTTGGAGAATTATATCTCTCGCAAACAACATCTCAAAATTCTTTTGGCATAAACTGTTAGTGTAACAGTACCTGCTTATTAAAATTTATTTGTTTCCACAGGGCATTGTTACTTTACATTGTTATGTTGCCACAAATTACAGTCAAATTGGCGTTTTAAAGAATTTTCAGCACTTAATATCTTTTTTAAGCAATAGTACCCCAATTTTTTCTTATAGAAATGTAAGTGCTATAGTATGAACAAGCTAAATAATATAGTACTGCATGGAGATATTGTTCCTTTTAATAGATATAACCTGTTAAATATTCAAAATTTTCAACATATGCAACATTTAAGGTAGTGTTATTTCAAAAAAGCGCCACTGTTGAATGATAAAAAATATATCACACAATAGATGAAAATATGTACATAAACATGGAAGAGGAAAAAAAAAGTGCGGTCTTTTGATGTTTTTATTTAAAAAATAACAACATTTTCAAATAAACAAAGTCGACTATGACCTTTCTTCTCTTTCAGAAAATGAAAAATCCTATTTCTGTTTCCTCTTTCTAGGTATTTTTTCCTATGATAAAATCAAATATCCCTTTTTTGTCTCTGCTTCCGAAAGAGGAATGATGTGGTTCATTTTCTCCTTGGAGGAAAATGTGATCAATGACATTGCTTTTCTTATAGACTTTGTCATTTTTTGCTAAAAAATATCATGTGACTCTATTTCTTTATATTTTCTATGTTTTTGTATATATGTCCAACTATTGCGTAATGTATTTTGTTTCATTCAACTGTGGAGCTTTTTTGAAATAACGCTACTTCAAATTTTGCAGATTTTGAAAATTTTGAATATTTAACAGGTTATTTCTACTAACAGCAACAATATATCCATGCAGTACTATATTAGTTAGCTTGTTCTAGTAGTGCAATTTCATAGTATATGAAAAAAGTTTGCGATGCTATTACTTAAATAAAATATTAAGTGCTGCAAATATACAAAAACGTCAATTTGACTATACTTTGTGGCAACATAACAATGTAAAATAACAATGACCCACGGAAACAAATAAATTAATAAGAAGATACTTTGTGCCAAAAGAATTTTGGAATTTTGTTGCTTTTTAGAGATATAAAACTCCAAATATATTGGAATTTCATTTTTCATGAAAATGGCATTCACAACCTTGAACTTTGACATTTTTATAAGGAAGAGAAAAATTTTTCACGGCTTCAAAATTCCAGATTATTCATTAAATGTGATTTATTTCAACATAAAAAATATCAAGGCAATTAAAATATACAACTATCAAAGCAACAATTTTTTTCTGATTTTCAAAATAATGGCTCCTAATATTAATCTGACAAACCTTCTTATAAAATCAAAGGCATATATATATATATATATGTATATGTATTCGCGTGCGTGTAGAGGAATTTCTGCCAATTATTTGTAAACAAATTCGAGTTGTTCAATCAAAAACTATATAATAAATATTTGCATGTTGCAGAATTCTGATTTCTATGTGCGTGATTAATAAAAAATAACATCAAAAATATGCATTTAATAATATTATAACATTAAAATTATTCTTTTTGTTTTCTTACTACATTTTTCTTGGTTTTATTTTGTGCAAAATTCATGTAAAAAGTTAGGGGATCAATTTAAACGCGGACTTTCGTCAGAATTTGCTTTCTAAAAGTAGAAAGTTGACTTATAGGCAAATACGTACAATATATACATGGTGCTCAGTAAATGACTGACCCATTTTGAATGTAAATAAATAAAAAAATGGTTTGAGATAAAAATGCGCTGCTTTCTGTATTGTTATTAGAATATCAGTAAATTTTAAAACATGTATTTTGTTACTATAATGTAATAATATTTAAATAATATCTCGGTCTCAGGACTGAGGAGGTTAAGTATGATACAGATTGTTCAATCATAAATATTATTTTAAATCACTTTTCAATCAACATGCCCTATTTCTGAAATTGAAATAATATTTCTGAAATTGTTTATGTATTAAAACTAGAGTCATTTCTGAATTCAAAAAGCTTGTTGCCGCCAGTGCCATATTTTGGCCGAAATTCGAACTAGGTTAACAAAGTGCATTTAAAACAAACTACTGATTTTCTAATAACAATGCAGCAAACAACGCATTTTTATCTCAAACCGTTTATTTTTAATTTAAATTCAAAATAGGTCAGTTATTTACTGGACACCCTGTATATTAGGGCGGAGCGTAAAAAACTTTTTTCGAAATTCTTTTCTCCCTAGCACGGAAAAGTTGTCTAGTGGTATCAGTAATATACTCGCAAAATTTTAAAACAATCAATAAATATCTTCCGGTTCCACTTTTGGGTCGAAATATGCAATTTTAGCCAAAAATGTTGTAATTTTTCACATTTCAGTAATATTTTTAATTTTCAATTTTTTCTTCGCCCTAGTGCGGATAAACTGAAAGAGGGGAGAACTATAAGGAACTATAAGTCCAAAATATTAGAGTAATTAAAAAATACCTTCTGGTTCCACTTTGTGTTCTAAATATGGGAAATTTGTCGAAAAATATACAAATTTTCACATTTTAGTCATTTTTTTATTTTTCAATTTTCTATTCCCGCTGACATGGAAATGTTCAAAGAATATGCAAGAAACATAAGTAAAAACTTTAGAATAATAAATAAATATCTTCCTTCTTTCTTTTCGGGGTCTAAAAATGTCAAAATAGCCAAAAAGTATGTAACTTTTCACATTTCAGCGATTTTTTTTCTTATCAATTTTCTCTTCACGCTCGCGCGGAAAATTCGGAAAATCATATGACAAGCATAAGTATAAAAATTTTAAATAATTAATAAATATCTTCTTATTTAATTTTTATTACTTAAACTGGCAAATTCATGGCATTAATGTACTCAAAATCATAGAACAATCGAATTAAAAGCGATCTGAGGGAAATTCCTCTAATAAGTTCAGCTTTCTGTTCGTTTACTGTAGTGTTACTGTTGATTTAGTGCTCCGCTCGTGATAGGTTCTTAATGAGATATTCCATTTTAGCTTCTGGTGTTTATTGAAAAAGTAATACACCTGAAAGTGATTACAAAATTTTAATTTTTAATATTGTGTTGAACTCATACTGTGCAAAGAAAATATTATAATATCACAATTAAGGCGCAGTATACACGGAATGTACTTTTGAATGTACTTTTTTGTTGGTGAGAAATGAATCGAGATATAATTAAAAATCGGACCCACCTTTGGGGTGATAGCGGATTATGGGCTGGTATGGTTGAAGCAATTTAGCAGGCTCCTCAGTTCCAACGATTTCTAGGCCAAGAGTAATCTAAATGATTGATTCATATAATGATAAATACAAAAGTATAAAGAAGTTTGACACTAAAGAACAGACGAAGTCAAAATTGAAAATTTTCATATTGGAAGGAAAAAAACACCTATTATATTTTTTTTCTTACAAGAGTACATCTCTAGAACGATGTAAATGCCCACGTGATATAAAAATTCTAGAATTGGAAGACAGTTTTTTAAGGATCAAAGAACGTCAAGAAAATTGTTGATAGACCCAATTGATACATTTGGAAACACGGTCCACAACACGGAAACTTAATAAATGAATGAGAAGGCTCGAAAAAGAATAAGTAAGTTTCAGAAAATGGTATAAAATAGAAAAAACAATCACTACTGCTTCATCGAAGACTTATAGTTATTTAAATCTTTTAGTCTTGTTGATGAGCAACTGTGTCACGATCTTAGTGATAAACCTTTAGTTTCATTGCATTCGAATATAAATACTATAAGTATATCACAAACAACCCGTCGTCCTGCCCTAGCCAGAACTTGAGAGAGAATAGGAGTGTCCGACCGAGTTACAGTATCAGTAACAGTCCCATTTCTTGAAGACTTGCGAGAGTTGACACGTGACGACATGTCCAAAGTTATAGACAGGCGTAACACAAGCAGAAAAAGAAATAAATATCGCATGAAATGCCAAGTCCAAGATTAGAGTTTAATATCCACCAATATCTTGAAAAGATTTTATTTTGACCGTCGAAAAGATCCAACTTTAATTCAGGGGAATATTGAGGGAACGCTCCATGAACAAAGAGTGCTTGAAGAATACTGGACACTTATAGAAGAACCTGACTGCGATTATATAGGGCAAGTGTCACCAATAACCTCTTCTGCTATGTTTCTCATATGATTTTCCATGCTTTCCGCTCCAGCAAGAAGAGAAAATTGATAAGAAAAAATAAATCTCTGAAATGTGAAAAGTTACATACTTTTTGGCTACTTTGATATTTTTAGACCCCGAAAAGGAAGACGGAAGCTATTTGTTTGTTATTATAAAGTTTTTTACTTATGTTTCTTGTATATTTTTCTAACATTTCTATGCCAGTGGGAATAGAAAATTGAAAAATAAAAAAAATGACTAAAATGTAAATTTGTATAATTTTCGACAAATTTCACATATTTAGAACCCAAAGTGGAACCAGAAGATACTTTTTAGTTACCCTTAAATTTTAGACTTGTGTTCCTTATGTACTCTTTCAGTCTTTCCGCACTAGGTTGAAGAACAAATTTTAAATTTAAAATATTACTGAAATGTGAAAAATTACAACATTTTTGATTAAAATTGCATATTTCAACCCAAAAGTGGAACCGGAAGATATTTATGGATTGTTTTGAAATTTTGTGAGTATATTACTGATACCACTAGACAACTTTTCCGCGCTAGGGAGAAAAGAATTTCGAAAAAAAGTTTTTTACTCTCCGCCCTACTGTATATACACATATATGATTCCAATGATTTATTAAATTCTTGCTGGATATTTGGTACAGATTGCGATCAAAGACTAATATTCCTTTAAATCTACGATAATATAGGTAGTAATAATAATGTGTGATCATTTTTATCATCAATTGGAAAAAAGGCATCAGAATCTCAATACCATGTTTAATATATGTTAGAAAAAATTGGCACTTCTGAAAAATAAAACAGTTGCATCCATATATTTAATGATATAACATAACTCCGCGTTTTAGTAAGCGAAATTAATGGACAGCTTTTCAACACGTTCCAAAAAAAAAAAGAAAAAAAAACATAAAATTAGAAGTTTTGCAATAATTTAGACTCTCTGCTATTAAACTAAAGAATAATAAAAACGCTTGAGTATCTGTTTAACCCCTTGAAGAGCACCGGTATGTGTTATATACCACTTAATTTTAATTCTCAAATGCCGCTTTGACACCAAAATTTAAGAATCAACTTTTGTTTCATATGATATACTCGAAGAAAAGCTTTTACTTTTTTTAATATAACATTGTTTATAAATACCGGTGTCAATCAATCATTTTATTATTTTAGTAGCAGAAGTGCTTTGCCTCTCAAGGGGTTAAACGTTATTTGTTAAACGTTATTTGTTAAACTATAAATGTTACTTATTTCAAGCTATTTTTATACCAATTTGCCATCCATCTTAATCGTGCACACCAATTTTATTATAAATGAAATAACGTAACAACGTTATATACATATTTTTTTTTAATTTCTGTAAATTAATAAAAAATTGTACACAGTTTCAATACCGAAATTACTTGATAAATCTAAATAATAAAACCATTACAAGTCAACTCGATTTTTTACTCGAGTTAGAGCAAGGGATGGAAGCCGGCCCGACATAATTCATAAACACGTCCTGTTATGTTGCAAAGGATTAGGCCGATTGCTGATCCCAATTTCGAGAATTGGCCGATCACAGAAATTCGCGAACTGGTTAATCGCATTTGGCCAGTTCGAAATTGACTAATTTATTTAAAGTGTTATTGGCTAGTTCACGTTTTGGCGAATTTCGGATTTATGCCGTAGCATACAAACGCATGCATATATATATATATATATATATATATATATATATATATATATATATATATATATATATATATATATATATACCTTCAAAATTATCAACTTATAAAGAACTAGCACCCCCCCTCACAAAACAAAACTCCCTCAAAATTAAAAATTCAACAATCAAAATACAAAAACAATAGGTTGCAATCCTCGTCAGCGATGGATTTTATTAGACAAGAGCAGCCGAGCATTCGAGTTTACAAAACAAAATATATTTAAGTGGCAGTGCGTTTCTGCCAGAGCGGTGAATAGCAAAAAATCAGATGTTAAACATTCGATGTCTATAATTCACGCGCTTCGCCACCGGACCCTACGCCACATTAGTAAACGAATGTCTCACCTGGAACATTGTAAACGATGCAAAAATATGTTCTCTGAATAAAAACCACATCTCCAGCTTAGCTGCAATGCCACAACCCAAAACAAAATTAAACAGAACAAAATAGAAACCGTATCCCAAACCGATCCAAAAACAATCCAGGTCTGTTGCCACTCAATGCAACTATTGCATACATATGTATATATACATATACATTAATCCCGAATGAAAAATATGAACACTTGGAAAGTAGTTTGCTAATAAGAATCACAGAATTATTATTAAAAACTTTCCTGTTTTATTATGTACACTATCGTACTGTGTCTGACTTTTTCTTAATATATTTTTTAATGAATATCATAAAAAAACATATTTTAATTAAATGTAACAAAAGTAGTATAAATGAAATAATTTATAATTCTGCGCACAATATTTTGTTTCTTATTTAAGTATAACTTAATTCTTTATATAAAAATTATATACGGTTAATGATTTCAAATAAAAATCTTCGTTTATAGTTTACTGCAATTATCTCATTTTAAATATTCATTAATTATAATTCAAAATAAGTAAAAATCCTATAATAGAGAAAGTTCGGGATTTATATATAAAAAAAAGAAACATTTTAAGAAATTTAAATTTCCGAAAAAAAAGTAAACATAGTGTTGTTGGAAAAAAAGTTTAAAATACATTTAAAGCCATTTAAAAGGATTTTTGTTGGAAAAATATTTCTAATGCTTTAGTTATCTTTAATTCGCTGACAACTAACATGAATGCTTATTTTTAAGCACTTTATCTCTTTAATGTAAATAAATAAAAGAAGAATAAAAACGGAAGTAAAATAAACAAGTTTCATTGGATTTTTTTATTCTTTCTGAATTTCAAAATGAAAATCATTAAGAAAATGTCTTACATTAATGAAAACTCGCAAAGAATCTTTTTTGTTTTCGTTCAATTAAAATCGATGAAGAGAATAAATAAATAAAAAAAAATGTAAATTAATATAAGGTAAATAACAACAGCCTGGAACAAAAGCGTAATAAATAAAAATGGTAAAACGTTTAATGAATCAATATTTTTGCTACTTTTTTTTAACGAAAGTTAAATATCTCTTATTATTAATGAATGGCTTTAGTAAACTTTAGAGATCTAATGTAAAAAATGAAACAGAATGGAATCCATATTTAGTGAAATAATGAAATATTTATAAAGTTTATTCAATATATTATCCGGCTTTTTATATGAATATATGAGATGTTTCTTTCAATATCTACTTTTTTTAAAACATTTAATTCATAGTCAAAGACAGTGCTTATTTGCGCAGAAGATCAATGGAACTTTGCTCTGGGAATTTTTATTTCCGAATGAAAGTTTAAATATTATCGGCAATATATAACCTCCTCAGTTAATCACAAAACGCTTTTCAAAATGGGTGTAAAACTGCTTCAGAGATGTAGCAGTCCAAAAAACATTGTTTTTACTATGCACGCATTAATTAAAAATGTTTAAAAGTAATTTTAACAAATTTTGAAGCATTTAAATTAATTTAAAGAGTGCCCTCTAGAGAGTGCCCTTCGGCCGAGCTTATCAGTAGTGCAGGTGGAAAACGAATCTCCCTTCATGTTATAGGGTAGGAGCTAGAGGATACAATAACTGTATAGCAGGCTTGTCTTCGCAACGCCTTTGGCTGAATTTTGGCCAGGAGCACATCTAAATCATTCCTTTAGTTTAAGTCCAGACTTTAAGTTGTTTTTACACTATGACTCGTAAGAAGTTATTTTATTTTACAGTAGAGTTTACATGGAAAATTCTCATTCGTTATCGTAAGTACAGAGGTTAATCCACTAACAACACCAACGGCTAGCATTATTTGTTTACATGGATTAGGGGCAGATGGACATGATTCAGCCAATTAGGCGCGCATGGTAGCAATAGACACTGGTGTGCGTTTTGTATTTCCGCATGCTCCCGTGCGACCTATTACCTTGAATGGTGATATGCCGATGCGGGCTTGGTATGATATTCATGGGTTAACGTTTGATTCTACAGAAGACGAAGAAGGGATCCGAGCGGCTGCAAAAAGTCTTTTTGAACTGGTCAAAAAAGAGACTCAACGTGGTATTCCGGCTACACGTATTGTTATATATATATATCAACACCGGGACAGGAGGGTGAAAAGATCAGTAGTCTTGTATTTTCACTATATTATATTACGTTGGAGTGTCCATAGTATTGCATTTTCTAAGTTGGAAAAGAAAATATCCTGGCAATAAATATTTGCTAGGAATTCCTCACGCTTTATACAGGAATACCAAACACTTGGTTGTCTGAAAAAGAGTGATTGTTAATAAATGCTTTTACTTATATAGATGTAGATAGTAGAATATAATGTATAGATAGATGTAACTTTTGTAGTTCTGTACAACATTTTCAATAGAAGTAACGTTAGTTAAAAGTTTCTACAAAAAATACAATAAAAATCGGATGTAACGGAACAATCAACGGCTCAATGTAACGGAATAATTTTGATTGTCCCTGTAATTAAACTATACATCCCATTATCAAAAAATTTGAAACAACTTCTCAAAATTACGCAACACATATTTAATTTAATTTTCAAATTATTCCGTTGGGTATTTTTGCTCTGTTGTATTGTGAACGGACAATAAGATTGACAGACGGACATACAGACGGACAGCTGTACTAAAAGACGACTTTCAGTGCTACTTATTTACATAATTATGAACGCATCTAAAAATGAAATCAGACCAATTTTTTGATTGAAACTTAAAACATTTGGTGCGACTTCACTCGACTTTGGCAAATGATTTTTAATAAATAGGCAAATGTTTTTTAAAACTTAAAAATACATGTAACTGTATATATATTACTTAAAAGGAGCATAATAGAACGTATAAAAACTTAAAAGTACAATTAAAGTACTTCTAAAACGTTCAGAACATTATCGTCATTCGCTTACGCGATCTTCGACTGTGAGTTAAACTCTAAATGCTAGTTGTTGCTACTTGGCGTTCTCAGGCTCCATCCGGAACAGCCCATTTTACAACGAAGGGGGGGGGGGGATTTATTAGGAAACAGAGTATAAGGGGAGCCTTAGAGCATGAGAATGCTAAGCAGCAACAACTGTCATTTAGAGTTTTCTCACTGACGTAAGACCACGTAAGTGACGCTCGAAAACGTTCTGAACTATTTAAAAATACTTTATTTGTATTTTTAAGTTTTTATCTGTTTTATTATGCACCTTTTAAGTAATATTTATACAGTTACATATATTTTTACGTTTTAAATTAGTAAACAATGCGAATTCGACACTGTTTTTGTTCTTAACTCCAATTGGCAAATCTTTTGATAAAGTTTTCAAGAGAGCTTGAGTACAGTACAATAATTAATGGCTGGGCACATTCAATTGAGACATTTTGTTGAATGTTTTATATGCTCTTCTTCTGGAACTTCAGGATTGTAAAGATTATATTTGACCTCATACGAATCAACGTTCATTTGATAAAGACGACAGCTAAAGGGTAAAAAAAAAAACATTTAAGATAAATAATTATATTTGGCATCACGCTGTACATTAAAATGTATGAAATGATCTATAACTGTAGAATAAACAAATATGAATACTATACAACATATCCAAAGTTTTTTTGTAAACTTAATACATAATTAAAAAAAAACCCTTTTTCTTTTTTATCGAAAGCTTTCTCAGTTTCAAATAACAATGATTTGGCTTAATTGCAGGTCTGTATGAGATCTTATAGCTTTCCCTCTTTTTAAATCTTCTCTCTTCAATTATATAAGCAGCTACATATATATATATATATATATATATATAGTTAGTTAGTTAGTTTTTTTATGATTTATTTTACACATCATGCTTAATATCTCATTAGTTAGTATAGCTAGAAAATAAATATTAATCTTTAATATAAAGACAGTTTTCAAACAATTAAAGGAAAACAGAAATTTTTAACGATATATTAATTCATAAAATGTTTAATCTCACCATTTTTTTTTGAAAATGTTTAAAATATATTTAAAGCTTTTTGGAAAGATTTTAGTACATAAAAACAACGATTAAAAAATAAATTATGTGTAATGGCTTTATTATCTTTTGTTCTCTGACATCAAATGCCAATGTATTTTTCTAGTACAATTTATATACTTAAAGTGAATAAATAAAAAAAAAATATATAAATACGGAAATACTTAAACTTGTTCCACTGATTTTTTTTCTCTCTTTCAAAATGAAAATCATTAAACAAATGTCTTAGATTATTGAAACACAGCGAAATTTTCTGAAAATTTTCTTCAATCTTTATGACGCTCCAAATCGATGAATAGAACGAATAGAAACGAAAGAAAAAGCTAAATTAGTGAAAAGATAATAACAACACCCTGGAACTAAAGCTTAATGAAAATAATTACTGACGAAATATTTAATTGATCATTATTTTTGCTTGTATCATAAACATGTAGTTTTTCTCTACTGAGTTTTTTATGAAAAACTAATGGGGAATATTTTTGTTATCCGAGAGAGGTTGAAAAATCGCCAATTTTGTGACATGGGCATCATCCTTATCCATTTGTTGCATTATAAACTGTAAATAATCCCCTCTTTTTATAGAAAATACATAAAATCAATTTAAAATTAAGGTGTTGTTTATTAAATTAAAAAATAATAAATGAAAATATTTCATTTGAAAATTTAAAGCACGGTTTCTAATATGCATACAAAAAACGTAAAAGATGATTTTGTGAGAAAAACCCATCATTTCCGATTTTAAAAAGTTATTGGAGTGATTTGGGCTTGACTTACATAAAAGTATCAAAGGAAGTTATTCATGAATGAATTGAACATCCAAATTAAGTAAAACTAGCAAAAGTATGGAAAGTTTGAAATGCTAAGCACTGTTTGTAATTTGCATACAAGAAAAACAAAAGCTGCTTTTGGCGAAAAAAAAATCACATCAAATCAATCACTCATTTTGTAAATCACATTTTTTTCAGTTATTGTCTATAATTATTGTATATAAATAAACTATTTAAAATTTATATTTTTATTTAGAAAGATATTTATACATATGCTTATGTAATATTTTTAAGTGTAATTTTTAATTCATTCTGCATCTCAACTCTGAAAGACAGTTTAACTTATTGTAAATTACTTCCTGGAAATATCCTATAGATTTACAAAGATTTGAACCACAATATAACAGAACTGCTTTACGCCGTTTCTAATGAACTTAGACAAATTAAACCCATTGTAAGTTGAAGATATGAGACTAATCTTGGCTGATTTCAGTTGTAATGACCTTAACAGCTCCTTTTGTGAAACGACTTTGTGATTTGTGGCCATGTCAGGATATTGTATTTTCATCATAAATTACGCACAAAGGAATAATTTTAAAGATGTACATTAATAGAAAGACTTACAATAAAAATGTGTAAAGGCATTCTCGATTAATAGCAATGAATAGACTACGTAGCGTGTATGGTTTATATGATTTAAGATAAAATGTTATATTATTTAACTTCATTTGTTTCACTCATTAATAACAGTGTGTAAGCTCAAAAATCTGGCATTGTCGGATCCAATTTTAGTTCGGATTTTTGAAAAACTCTCATTTCTAAAAGAATATTAATACTATTAATGATATTCTTACACTGTAAGAAAAAAAAAATTTTTAAGCTGAAAAAAAGTATTAAAAAATAATCGATAGAAACTTTCATGTCGCCCAATAATCCCTTTTTATAATCTATCGATACTTTACGAGACAATCTCTTTTAAAAACTAGAAAAAAATATAAATTTTTTGCGATATGTACGTTATTTTCGGAAAATGTTTTCGAGTATCGTTTACAATCTATTAATGTGATCCCTTTACCTTGGAAATTGGTTTTTCGGTTGCTATGAGATTGCAACTAAGCATTTTCAACGGCCTATTTGAAATTACGCATGCAATTTTAATTGAAAAATATTGATTTTAATGTTAATATTAATGCTATTAATTCTATATGTTTTCCAGCTAAACATGGTTAATGTAAACATGAATATAGTTTATTGCGATCCCATAGGATTTGAAAAAGGGATTTTCTGAATAAAGAGAAATTACTTGTACTAACTACTTGGAAACTATTTCAAAACCTACGGAAGGCTAATAAAAATCTGTTTTCATAAATTATTTAAATTTCAAAAAAAAAAAAAAAATATTTTTTTAACTAAAAAAATAGTTTTTTTTTTTTTTTTTTTTTTTTTTTTTTTTTTTTTTTTTTTTTAAGTGACAGGAATGAGTTTATTGTACTTGATTGTAATATATTTTCGCAATCTAAAAAACATCTGTTTTTTATTAGAGTGTACAGATATCTTTATTCATATTTTAATTCATAGACAAGAAAAATTGAAGCGAGAAAACGAGAACATTAAATATTGAAAAGAAAAAAAACACTTACTTTAATTGTTACTTCCGATTTTACCAAAAAAAAAAAAATATTTTAAACAGAGAACTCGTTTTTCCGACACAACTATGACAATGTTATTTCCTTCAGTTGTTTCGATGTTCTTTACCATGTTTTTCTTCGATTTAACACAAGTGAAGAATAAAACAGACATTAATTTTCATATCAAATTTACATATACTTACCATGATACTTTTCTTTCTGCGAGCTCCTTATTCCCTAATCTTTACCAGAAATAACTGCGTTTCTACTTAACACAGCGGCAACAATCTCTCTTTTTATTAAACCACTGCTTTCGACATCAAAATTTCACATTTGCAAGCAATTGCTTTTTTAACTTTCCATCTTGTTTTCGATGATAAATTTTCGAAATTTCTTAATTTTCAAATGGCGAATTTTAGAAGTTACACTGTACATACGTGCTGTAGAAAAATACTCAAATATATTTGCATATTAAAAGTTTAAAAGAGTACATTTTAGCTTAAATGAATCCTAACATTTGAATGTAATTAAACGAATTGCATTTCGTTAAAATGATTCATTTTTAAGGTACATTTATTTTAAAATATCATACAGAGACATCTTCAAATAAATTCTAAATTAAAGGAAAAACACATAAATAGCAATAAAAAATAGTATTAAAAGCTTATGATAAATTTAAACAAATTTCATGAATAACAACATGAAGATACTCAAAATAATCTGAGATAACTTTAACAGCAATGAGCATAAACATTTGCTTTGCAAAATTACTTCTTTATTTGTAACGGTGTTCTATACTCGTATGCCATTTTCACGCTTTGGCCGTTTTCACACTTTAAAGCGGGTTTGACTGAGATAAAGAAAGGATGTGTGGTATTTTCCCTTCCCTTTTCCACATTAAGACTATGCTATGTATATTAACCCTCCGAGCATCTTGCACATGGGTAAAATTGTAATGTTGTTTTCCCTACATTTTGTTTTAAATGCTAATAAAATACGATTCTTCCAAAATTATATAAAAAAATTAATTACAAATATGAATGTAGTCTTTGAGAGTATTAATCATTCTTCAATGCATTGAAAATTCATTAAACATACAGAGTTATATTATCTTAAATATTGCTTTGGTCGCAGTGAAACCTGGAGCTTAGTGTACGGAATATTACGTTCCAAACACTTAGAGGGTTTCGGACAAAATTTATCCTTTTTGTGACTTTTCGTATAGCTCTTCAATTTTGTTAAAATTCGAAAATTTTGAGCGCGATACGTTAACGGAGATATTCAAAAATATTTCCAAAATAATTTCAAAAATATTTCCCCCCTTTGCTTCTATTGACGTGTAGCCTTTTTTTCCGCGCTGTTAGGATTCGACTCGCAAACTTTTTTGTTAGTCATTCCAGTCTAATCAATCCATATGCAAATGTATATGTATATGTATGTAAATAGGACACACATGTAACAGGATTCCTCTGACTAAGTGTTTGATGTTGAGGCCAATGACGTGTCTCTGTCATCGGCATTATTGTCATTGAACACTCTACTGCTCAACTGTGACCAACTTTTATGAGTTTAATCCTTGACAGTTCCATTGACAATTCATGAAAAGACGACCTCTTACGATTTCAACCGTTAAAGAAACGATGTCATCGGTTTTTAGAAAAATGATGACCGACACGCATTGTGCAAATGACTATTCTCTTTCCGACTCACAAGAGACATTTCGATCCATCCTACAATAATCGATTCTCGCCACAGGCTTTTTGTATTTTCTATAACATTCAGATGCATTCTTGCTACATCGATTTGCATGAGTTTGATTTTTAATCTACGACCCCTGAACTTTTTTTAAATATGTTTTTGAGTGGTATAAATAATAATATTAAATTTAATGGCACATAGTAACAGTAATTTATAATTGGAGGGTTTCAATTATGCTCTATGTATCAACAACACAGCTACATTAGTGCTAACATACAGTGGCGGTCAAAAGTTTGCGGCCAGCAAAAATTTTTCAGTTAATTTGTAAATATACCCATATGAAGAGGAATCTCAAAGCGATACTTATACATTTTATTGACATATTATTTAAGAACTTACTTATAGAAGAACGTGTAAATATCAATAAATTTAATTGACACAATTAAGTATAAAAGAAAACGCATGTTCTCAAAAGTTCCCGGCCACCTTCACAAGTTCGTAAAAAAGAGGTATTGTAATAAAAAATTACAGTGATCAACAACATTTACAAATACTATTTTATCGTATTACTATTTTATTAGCTTTAGTAATAAGTACTGCGGCGCAGCAACGTGACATTCATATAATCAGCGGTTAAAGATCGTCTATGGTACATTTATTCCACATTTCTTGCAATTTTGGCGGAATTTTGGCTGAGTTGCAATATTTATAGTTCCGCAGACTTTTGGCAACTTCTTTCCAAAGATTTTCTATTGGATTCATGTTGGGCAATTGAGCTGACCATTTCAAAAACGAAATTTTTTGCGTGAAAATTATTGCTTATCGAGGCGTGAATGCATTATTTATGCCGTTATCTTGTTACGAAAAATAAATGCGACCAAATTTTTTTCTCTAATAAGGCAAAAAATGGTCTTGCAAGACATCCTTATACATTGTATCATTCATCTGGCTGTGGATTTCAAATAACGAACCGACACTTTTTTAAGAAAGTACTCCCCACGGCATAACGTGTCCTCCGCCATGCTACATTGTAGGAATAACATAGGTCGAATCATACCTTTTGTTGTTAGGTCATCGTATGTAGTGTCTGCCATCACTACCAAAAAATTTCAAATTCGATCAATGGAAAAATAGAACTTTTGTCCAGTTTTCACTTGACCAGACTCTGTGTTCCTTGGAAAATGAAAGTAGGGTATGTCGGTATTTTTTTTTACCTCTGAAAAATGTTTAATACCGACTCTTCCATAAAGTTCTGTGTCGCGTCAGCCTCATAACACGGTAGACTAACTTATTTCAGCAATATTTTCATTCCATAAATCTCAGTATATTGCAACGGAATTTTCATGCGGATTACCATTGGTTTTTTTCCTGATAAATCTGTCCACAGGAATAGTAATTTTCCGGGGTCTCCCGGACCTCTGAAAGTCCTGAAAGCCATGGCCATCTTTATATAATTTTTAAATATCGTTTAAAGTCGATTTTACCGATCGATAATTTAGCCGCAATATCTCGAGAAGATTGGCCTTTTGGCGACAAACTAATCACTCATTTATGAACAACAATTGTTGAACTTTTCAAATTTGAATCCAAACTATGCTATACATGTTGATTCATTCATAAACACAATCAAAAAGCACTTTACGGATAGAAAAAGACTAAAGAATGATAAGTGGCCGAAAACTTTTGAGAACATGCGTTTTCTTTTATACTTAATTTTGTCAATTAAATTTATTGATATTTACACGTTCTTCTATAAGCAAGTTCCTAACTAATATGTCAATAAAATGTATAAGTATCGTTTTGAGATTCCTCTTCATATAGGCATGTTTACAAATTAACTGAAAAATTTTGCTGACCGGAAACTTTTGACCGCCACTGTATACTGATTGCGCATCGCGATTACTCAATCTTCTGCGACATGTATTTATTTTTATTTTTACATTGTTAGACTGCTTTACAACCTTCTAAAAGTTATAAGAAATATAGAAAATGTCAAAATACTATATTAAAAAAAACAAAATATTTTTATTCTAATTAAACATAAAGATAAGAAGATTATACATGTACATACTATATGTATATAAATGTAATAAATAAGACGAATAATGAAATTTATCACATTTTAAAATGTCAATTATAATTTAAAAATAATATGTGACATTTAATTAAATAAAAACCAACCTCTTTCATAGAAATTATTATTTTTAAAAATGATTACCATTTAAAATCTGATTAATCAGATTTTATTGTTTTACCACAGTTCATCCACTTAGATAACGATAAGAAAAGTTACGTACAAATAGTATAATATTTATTGTCTTTTCAAGAGCATTTATCTTATGTATATGTGATAAATTAATGAGATGCTACGATAATTAATTTAATAACAATGTTTCTTTTAACTTGAGAAACTAAAATAATGAAAAGATTAATTGATAATGTTCAACATATATTCACACAGGTACATTTCGTAAAATATAATTAATATTAAGAAAGAATAAATTCAGATATCATTGTTATAAATTAGATAAAAGATGCTCTTATATGGCTTTAATTTTTAAAAACATGTATTTTATTGAGTTTTAGGTAAATTTTTACAAATATTTTTAATAAGCATAGATATTTCTTCTGCGTATAACGGATAATGCGCATAGAGAATAATTAATGACATTCAATGAATTAAAAACCAATCTCTTTCAAGGAAAGCTTATTTTTAAAAATATTTAACAGTTAAAATCATATTAATAACGATTTTTTTCAAGTACCACTTCGAAAGAAAAATTTGCTTTATTTTAATAAGAATTTCCTCAGTTAAATTAGACAAATATTATTTTCTTCAGGAATATGTAATGTTACTTTCTCGTTCCCCTACGATGAAAAAAAAAGTATAATAATAAAAACGAAGGAAGCAATTGACTATTTTTAATTTAGCTGCCCACTCTGGCTCATAAAATAAAATAAAATAAAATAAAATCAGAAAAAGTCATTTGACTAGAAATCACATCTTCTTTCAATCAAAGTTTTATTTTTTATTTTTTTATCTACTTTTTTTTATTTTTTAAAATTACAGCTCAGGGGTTTATCATGCTACGAAAATTGCACCAAACTCTAAAGTTTTCAAAACGAGTATCTAAACAGAATATTTGTTTTTAATTGTTCAGTGAATTGCACCCTAAATAACTAATCAGAAAGCCATCGATCAATCACTTTAGAAATTTGAAAATATTAAAAATTATAAAGCCCTAAAGTTAAATCCATTTGTAATCATTGTAAACCATTTTGAAACGTGAATAGTTTTAATGCATAACTCAAAACTACTTAACGGAATACACTGTGATTTCTAAATTCGCGTAATTTATGAATACAAAAAAAAAAAAAAAAAAAAAAAGAAAGAAAAAGAAACTAAAAAAAGAAACTTTACCAGAAAAAAAGAAAAGAAAAAAGAAATCGTATGTATTTAATACTTTTTGATAAAATCTTCAATACGCGTCATTCCTAAAGCATGGCAACCATTCTCTATATGGTTTAGGTCTGACAATCTGGCCGACCAATGCAACAAGCGAATGTCTATGCGACAATCACTTTAGAAATTTGAAAATATTAAAAATTATAAAGCCCTAAAGTTAAATCCATTTGTAATCATTGTAAACCATTTTGAAACGTGAATAGTTTTAATGCATAACTCAAAACTACTTAACGGAATACACTGTGATTTCTAAATTCGCGTAATTTATGAATACAAAAAAAAAAAAAAAAAAGAAAAAAAGAAAGAAAGAAAGAAACTAAAAAAAGAAACTTTACCAGAAAAAAAGAAAAGAAAAAAGAAATCGTATGTATTTAATACTTTTTGATAAAATCTTCAATACGCGTCATTCCTAAAGCATGGCAACCATTCTCTATATGGTTTAGGTCTGACGATCTGGCCGACCAATGCAACAAGCGAATGTCGTCACTTTGCAGAAATTCGCCTTCCGAATCAGATCTATTTGATTGCGCACACAAGTCTATTAAAATGAAATAAAGGCCAACTTCAACTTTAACAAGTATGAAAAATCATGCGTTAAACATAGATTATGAAACACTTACTAACACTTCCTCAAAATTCTTTAAAAAAACTCCGTTGTCCAGGGAAATGAGGTGTTACTGTCCATAACCAAATATGTATTCCAATACTTTTGAACAGCCCTGTATGTAATTTGTCGGTTGATATCTATACCATATAATGAAAAAATTTAATTTAGAAGAAAAAATCCTAGCTGGTTGAAATTTACCATTTAGCAGTTTGTACCAATAGATGGAAACTTTATTCAATACTTTTGTTCAGCCCTGTAGTTTACCTAGTACCTTTATTACACGAAAGTATTTTGCTAAAATTTAATTCAAACAAAAATACTCTTTAAACTACTTAAATCACATTTCCAGAAATTGTCACTCATAGGGAACCCCGTATCCAGTTTTTCCGTGACCCTGTATATCATTTTATCTATATTCTACAAACATTGCAAAGTAAACTAATTGCATTTCAACGTAAAAATGAGAAATTTATTTAAAAACCACTTTTGAGCGAATTACGCTCATATCCAGTAAACTTTCCGAGCTCTTTTGTGTTACCCTTTTTATCTAATTCGCGTAACTATTAGCTATTAGCATTTATACACACCATGTAATGTGCATACATTTAGTGAAACATAAAAGCGCATATCGTAACTAAAAATGCATTTCATCTATCAAACTGTCATCATCCATAAATACAGAACTTCCGACAGAAAATACTATTTGAAATATTTTGTGTGTCCCTGTAAATTTTAATGCACTTTATATTATGCGTGAAATAACTCATATTAAGTCTCAGAGACGTATATCAGTTTGATTGCACACGAAACCGTTTATCATAATTAGAGTATGTCGCGAATAATTTCCTCCTTTATTATTATGTATTAGAGTTCTTTTGTGTGGCCCTGTAAATGAAAAATAACTATTCTTTAAACTGCATATTTTACAAAATGCATATACAATGCACATACAAATGCATATACAATTGCAAATGCAATTTAGTGCACTTCGTGGAGGCAAATAAATTTGTATGTGTTTTACTGGGTGTAATATATTTAAAATTCATTTGAAACGATTCTTTTCCAATAGTCCCTAATGTAACGCAAAGCTTTTGACTGTTCCTGTAAATAAACTAATCATGGTAGAAACTCCATTTTCAATAGGGTTCGTGCTAGGGTAAACGTCAATTTCGTCCAAAAATTTCATGGCAATCCGAGTATATTTACGAGAGTTAGAGCACAGACAGACGTCCATACGGTCATATGGCCAGAAGGACACATTGACAGAAACAGACGGACAGACAAACTGAAAGAATAAACACTATTCAAATTTGTTTGAAAGTGTTAAAAAACAAAGATAGTGTACCAAGATATCATTCCTACATTACACACCAGTCATACACACTTTTTCCAAGCACGGGTAGTGGTGTGTGTAATTTTTCGCAAAGTGAAAGTTTTGTAACTAAACAGAAAAAAAAGGCGAATTTCTGATATTCTAAAATAGCTGTACAATGTTTTTTAATTTATTTTATTTTATTTTGTTAAAAAATATTATTACATTTTTATGGCTTGCACTTTTTACAGCTAAAGATTTCAGGGATCAGATGGTTTGGGACGGGGGGGGGGGAAGCACATTTAACTTATAACTTCTGACTTTGAAATTTTCGATTTGCAAGACATCTTCACGTGATCGTTAAAAATATAGTTCATTTTGTCATTCAGGGAAAAAAATATATAATACCGAATAGAAAAAGCGAAATTTACAAAATGACATCTGTTTTTTAGCATTAGACTTTTGCTTTTTTTTTACTTTTCAACTTTAAAATTTTATAATTAAAAAAAAATATGTTACGTGAAGTTAAAAGCTAACATTTTTTTAGAATTCAAAATACAGGATATATAAGAATAAATTATCAAAAGTTAAAATTATGACGCAACCAAATTATGCAGGCTAGTGTTGATAAATTCTTTTTTAATGTACTGTCTTCGTCATTTAATTCATTTTACAATGCATATGCATAATATCACTGATTTCGGGCATATATTTTAAAACAAAGAGGGTATATCATCTAATCAAATCCAATTCTTACACATAAAGTGTTTGACGGAAATTTCACTAATTCCTATTGGCACTAATTCGTTGTCATAAAGTTTTCGTAAAACTCGTCATGGAAGCATTACTCTATTACTATTCTGCGTAGTTCTCAAAGTAATTTATTCATTTTACATGTTTGATTAATAACGTGCCTTGACACTAATTAAATATGCTAATAAGTAACTGGATATCTAGTTTAGTAATTATCTACCAACATTGATATTATTTAATCGATACCAATGCAAAATGTTTTTCTGCTAATACTGTCCAATATCTTTCACTTTTCATATGTGCGGGTAATTTAATGTATGATTAAATATTACTGTAAATATGAGTTTTACAGAAATGGTTTGCAATAGGACAAATATGTTTTATATCATATTTCAAAATTTTCATTCATTTAATTGTATTTTTGGAAGGTTTAATTTGAAATATTGCAAGAAATGTTTTACTAGAAGTGCAAATTTTATTACAAATGAAAATCGTGAGAAAAAGCGCTGTATAACTATTAATAATTAAATAACTAGGACTTCCCTCAGAGGGATTAGTCTGAGCGATATTGCTGAAAATACATATTTAATAACTTGCGATAAGTAAAGAAAATGAGATGTTACCTTTAATTGGTCACTCATTGTGATAAAATATGATGAAAATAAGCATATTGAATCATAGAATTACAAAAGCTTATATATAAAGTTGCATATACTATTTTTATAAAAGAAAAGCAAACCATGCATGGATATAAAATTGGAAATATGCAAAATGTTAAAAGTAATACAGAAAATAAAACACCAAACTCTTTGAAATGATGTCATGAGAATAAACAGAAGCTTCGCACCGATTTGAGAAACTATAAATAACATAAACTATTATGTTTGAAGTAAATGGAGTGTATTTTATATGGTGTGAAATCCGTCCGAATAGTTTATAATGTTGAATATCTGTTTTCCACGGATGCAATGAGGTTGTCGATAAGAGTTAAAGAATCCTTTTTTAAAAATTTGTCCTAAACGAGCACTTGCATCCTATAAGTTACTGTTACCCCAACAGTATCCTAGAAATTGCAATATTCTCAATAAATTGGGTTTAAAACTTTTTCTAGAAAAAAAAATGTTTAATTTGTGAAATTAAATTGTCGAATGTTTTAGAAATCGTTCATAACGAGAATATTATATCTTAAAGTTGCCACCAAAAAAAAAAAAAAAAGATTTAAAATTTTTAGTCATATCAACATCAAAGAATTCTCAATTTTAGAACTTTTTTTACTCGTGCATTGATGGTGATTATTGTTCCTACGCAAAATATAGTATATTTTGCAGCAAAGATGGTTACCAACATTTTTTGCCCACATTATTTTTTAAATCGGCTAGGTACTCCAAATGATAACGAAAAACACACAAATGTTAATGCTTTATAGCATAGAAATACAGAATCAAAAGCTATTTATCTCCTATTATGTACACATAAATTATCTAATTAGTGCTAGCAGATGCACTTCGAAATATACATAGATCAATATAATGCTTCATTTTTCTTTTATTAGTATTTCTTAGTATTGATTTTTCATTTATTTGTATTATTCAGTAAAAAATTCACTTTCTTAAGCCCGAATTACGTCAAACTTTTTATAAAAGCGCCTAAGTCCATATAACAGCGAAATATTGTGAAGAGTATTAAATACAAGGTAGTAAGACACTTAGCCAAACGCAGATAATAAATCGCCAAATATTGTTCTTTTCGCCCTCTCTCGAAATGCATTTTTTTCGTACATTTAAAAAACACGATTTTGAGTCATCATATTTAAAATTCAAATAAATAAATAAGAGGAAGCAATAATAGCATAAGTCAAAACATTTTATTTCAGCATCAATTAATTGTATCGTAGTTACACATGTGGAAAAAAGCTGCTTTTGGCCAAAAAACGTTGTTTTCACTAAATTTGAATCCGATTAAAAAAAAGTACCGTGATTAATTAAAATGTTATAGGCAGAGCTGCCAAGTCTCCGGCATTTTGGATACCAGTATTTTAATACAGAAAATGTTTTATTAAATTGGAACATTCTGCGGATTTAAAAAATAACTTTTCCTATAAGAAAATTTCCCGTAAGAATATTCTGCTGTGCAATAAGCGGGGGCTTGGCATCTCTGTATAGGAACATTTCTTAATCTACTTTTTAACCTTAAAAAAAGCAACGACCATTTTTCGGGTGCAAAAAGTATTGATAATTGTTCCATTTTGCATACAAAGTATTGATTGTAATATTGATACATCTCTGGTGATAAATTTCCAATAATTTTTCAAATCCGATTTATTTCATTAAAAATATAAATCTTTTATTCATTTAGTTTAAAATAAATGGTTTTTAACTAATTTCATAATACTTTTGAAATATCACTTTTCATTGGCCATTTTTTTAAAACATTTAGAAAATGGTTGTTGTTTTCAGTCAAATATAGACTTTGGTCTGTCCGCATTTTATTTTATTATTATTATTATTTATAAAAGGTGGAGAAATATTCATACTTAATCCATAACGTACATAATATATGACTCTGTTATTACATAAGTCACCTTTTTATTATCATAAAAATTATGTTTTTACTGATTTTTATTAACTCAATAGGAAAAATTTTGTGCTTTGAGCAATAGATATCCGCATTTCTTTTATTTATTTATTTTAACAAAATTCTTTGTATTTAGAAGAATTTTTATTAAAATAGGAAATCCAAATGTCGCTGTTAATAAAGAAGAAAGTTACAAAACGAGTAGACGCATCCTATCAAATATATAAAAAAGGCGAATCCAAAAAAGACGTCGTATGAAATATAATCTTTTAAAGCAAAAAAAAAAAAAAAAAAAAAAGAGGTCTGATTATCGAGCCTACTGATTACGAAATGTGCATTATATAAAAAAAATACTGCAAATATAGATTTTTTTTTCTTTTGTGCAGTTTTGGCTTCGAAAGGTGCGCTGTGTTGCAAAAAGATATAAGCGACTATGAAAACACACTTGGTAAACGTTCATGCTCAGTTTTACAAATAAATATGGCACATATATGCCCTATACACACCGAGGTACCTAACTGGTGCTAAAATGGCGTTCAGTTGCCTAACATACTAATTATTATATAAATGTTATAATAAATTGTTTGTTCTAAAAATATTATCATTTATTGATTGTTATTTCTTTTTTTTAATAACAGAAAATGTTTCGTTTATTCCTTTTTTTCATTTTGAAATAAATAAATAACGTGTTATTATAGCATGCTATATGTATCTGGTAATCAAAACGATGTTTTCGCCTAATTGGCATAAAAAATCTCGCCAAACCCGGGGCTTATATCTCTAGTATATTATCTCAAGTACTTTATTTACAAGTATGTATTGTAGTAAGTATGTAATCAAGTATGTATTGTATACTATAATTGTTTTTACATACCACTTACTTCTTCTTCTATATAAAAATAGGTAATGGCTCCTTTATGCAGTATAAATTGTATAAATCTTTAAAAAATAGCCCCCGTTGTTCCTTTTTGGATCGAATAAAAAAAAATCAATGTCTAATTCCAGTATTGCTCCCAGGTATGCATACATATTGCAAATTTCAAAGTTGTATGCCAACAGGAAATGGATGAAAAATGGGAAAAGATGTCACATATGCACCAGGGTACACTATTGACGTCAAAATGGCATTATTTTACTTGAGATGGTAACTCGGCTTTATTTATTTATTATTTGTTTATTTACTCATACAATGTTTATTTACTTTCATTTCCTTTTTTTAATCATATAAAATATTTCTTTTTACAGTTATTAATTATTATTATTATTTTATTTACTGTAAGTTCTTTTTGAAAATAGAAAATAATTTAAAAATGTGTATGTAAGCGTTATTTGAAAACGGAGTTTTCGCCAAATGGGCTTTGAAAAAATTGCGCCAAATCTGATGCGCTTGTGGTATCCGTGCCGAAAAATTGGTGACCAGAATTGACTTGCACACACAAACAAAATATAAGTTAAAAGAAAAGCTGCAGTAAAAATAAATATAAAGGGAAAATGATGTCATAAAAAAAACTTTTTATTTAAAAACGTAATTGTTTCTAATTTTCACACGCGAAATACATAAAACATTCTTTTAGCGTTCAAAACATGCTATTAAGAGATTATCACAAAATCTCAAAAAAGTTTTTATGACATTTTTTTAATATAAAAAAATAACAGTTTTATTTTCCTGCATGATTAAATTTTAAAATGTTTTATTGCATTCAATATTTCTGAGTGCGTAAATGATTACTATTTACTCCATGTGCTGATTCGGTTATCTACGAAAATATCCAGCGCGTGAAAATCACGCATACCAAATTTCTGTGACGTATGCAAATAAATTGTGCTTTTTTATCAGTTTTTTAATATAACTTTTAAACTATTTGGAATTAATTTTTAAAAGTAGGTGCATTCACCAGATTACCTTCATAGGTACCTTCTGGTACAAACAGAATCGAAATCCGACAAGTACTTTTTGAGATTTGCTTGACGAAAGAATTTTTTTGACTTTTAATATCGTTACGTACTCTGAGTATAAGACTTCGCTACGCTCAGACAATTATCCTTGAAAATCTCAAATGCCTCACATTAATGCCTGATTAAATTGTAACCTTGGAAAATAAAGCATATAACTTATTTTTTAAATACACTCACATACAAAGGTTAACATACACATGTACATTTTATCTGTATTAATGATTCTGCCTAGTCATTCGTACTAAGGTACCCTGGGGTAATAACGCCACGTTAAGGTTCTAGCAATTTTCACGGCTCAGTTTTAGTTTGTATTTTTCAAACAAATATATGATTTGATACAGCAACTCATTGACTATCTATATAAAAAAAACAATTTAACAGATATGAATACATAAAATGTAATGGCGTGATTTCTTGACCAATGCTATTTGGCGTTATTACCCACCTATATGGGTAATAACGCCATGCAAAAAAAAGTATGAAATAAGTTGGAATAATTACATGTAGATTGCCCAATTCTAAAAATACAAACTCTCAGCTCTTAGAAATTGACAAATTGCATCCTAAGCTATTGAAAATGTTCATTTTTTTGTAAAAGTGTAAGAAAAATAAAGGTGAGGTGTGGGGAGGGGGGGGGATGAGGCAAAAGAATATCAGACCGTGAGCTTCTTTTTGCTTAAAAAACCGCTTAAATAGAATTATTAGAAACATTGCACAGTTTTAACTGTCTTTATTTGAATCAGTATTTAGGATGTAGCTCGGCCACTGTAGGGAATCAACCGGGGTAAAAATTGCAAGGATTGGCGTTATTACCCCGTTATAGTTATTGCGCTGTACATTTTAAATTACAAATTATGTCGAGAAGATATCCAAAATCTTCAACAACATTTTGAAAGGCCATGAAATGTACTACAAATTTATGTAATTAACAAAGTATTTCCGGATAAAAAAAATAGTCTTCACATCACAAAACGTATCTCGCAAATTTTAGATCAAGCGTTAATTTTAGCTGCTTGTAAAAACAATAAGACCTAAAAATGAAACAAATTAACTTGAAGCTGTTTTTTGCGATTTATATGACTCAAAACCCTTCTGCGCAGAAAAAATGGGTGTCATTTACCAAATTATTTCATAAATATGCAAAATATTAGCACTTGGCGTTATTACCCCGTCTGGCGTTATTACCCCAGGGTACCTTATTTGGAATAGTTTGACTGAGGTTTATTACATTTCGATGTAAATTCTATTTGCATTCATTTTTTTTATTTACACATAAATTAACGATTCATCACGTAATGAAGATTCAAGAAATACATTTTCTCATTCTTAACGTAGCTATCCTGAGTAAAATTAATGTATAACTTTTAGAAGACTAGTAGAAGCTTGGCAGATATGTAAATGAAACAAGATTATATCATATATCAATACAAAAAATGGTACTTCTAGGTTATCCTGTCGACCAATTTCGCCAAATTATACAAATCGTCAAACTACTAGCCAAATTATACATATTGACATAATTTTTATTTTAAATAAAGAAAAAAAACAAATAATTAGTGGAATATTAATAAAAATATTAATAGAAAGTCGAAATAAAAATCGCTTAATGACATTTTAAACACGTGAATCGCATTTAAACTCATTGAATGTGACATTCACGATCATCCATTACTGGTATTTTATCTTATAGTTTGGCGATAATTTTTTGGTCGACGAGATTAACCTAGAAGTACCCAAAAACTTGTTACACAGAGAGATAGCATCACAATCAACATTGCTATTCATTAATGCAACGCATACATACAAAGAAGAAAAACAATTTTCACAATTTGGTTTGTATAACTGTAACCGTCATAAAAAATTTTAGCCATACTTAGTATATATATATACAGGGTGACCCTAAACAAATGGTATATACGCTAGGGGGGATAGAACACATCAATATGAGTAATAGTAAATAGGAAACCAAGGGTCCCAAACGTTTTCCAAAGGAGATAGACGCCAGTAAAGTTTGGGGTCCAAAATTTCAAATACGCATAAAAAACGGAAAAATTGGTTGATTGATTTGCAGTTTTCACTAAGACTATTCTTTATGTTGGTATTTTCTTGAAAATAAATTATAAAGAAAAATTTCGAATAATGCCGATAGAGGGCGCTTTAGACTTTGAAGTAATGGAAAACTATTTTTGGCCGTGATTTTTTGCATCTCATCAAATGGTTTCGTAAACTTAGACTTAAACTTAAATTTTGAGCTCAAAATCTGAATAGTTGGGACCGGTTAAGTAGCACAAACTTAACTGCGTTCCGAGGGTTTAAATTTCAAATGATTATAAAAAATGGAAAAATTGGTCGATTGATTTGGGGTTTTCACTAAAACTATTCTTTATGTCGGTATTTTATTGAAAATGAATTATAAAGATAATTTTCAAAAAATGTCGATAGAGGGCGCTTTAGACTTTGGCGTAACGAACAACTACTTTTACGCTTTTTTTTTGCATCTGATTAAATGTTTTCGTAAACTTAGACTTAAACTTAAATTTTGAGAACAAAATCTGAATAGTTGGGAGTGGTTAAGTGGCACAAACTGAACTGTGTTCAGAGGGTTTAAATTTCAAACGATTATAAAAATCGGAAAAATTAATCGATTCGTTTGCGGTTTTTGCTAACACTACTCTTTACATCAGTGTTTTCTTGAAAATAAATTGTAAAGATAAATTCACAATTACCGATAGAGGGCGACTTAAATATTGGAGTAGCGTAGAACTATTTTTAACCGTTATTTTTTAAAATCTCATTAAATGCTTTCAAACGCTTAGATTTAAATTTTGAGATCAAATTCGGAATCGTTGCGAGTGTTTAAATAGCGCAAAAGTGAACTGTGTTCCATTGGGGGGGGAGGGGATTAAATTCAACTCCTGAACACATTTCAGTTTGCGCTTCTTAACGCCTCCCAACGATTCAGAATTTGAGTTCAAAATTTAAGTTTAAATATAAGATTTCGAAAACATATAATAAGTTTTGGAAAGCATTTAATTAGATACAAAAAATAACGGTTAAAATTAGTTGTTGGTTACTCTGAATTTTAAGGCGCCCTCTAACGGAAGTTTTTGAAATTTATCTTTAAATTTTATTTTCAAGAAGATACTGACTTAAAGAATAGTTTTATTTTAAACCGCAAACGAATCGACCAATTTTTCCGTTTTTTATAATCATTTGAAATTTGAACCCTCTGAACACAGTTCAGTTTGTGCTACTTAACGACTCCCAACTTTTCAGATTTTGAGCTCAAAACTTAAGTTTAAGTCTAAGTTTACGAAAACATTTAATCAGATGCAAAAAATAACGTAAAAAATAGTTGTTCTTTACTCCAAAGTCTAAAGCGCCCTCTATCGGCATTTTTCAAAATGTATCTTTATAATTTATTTTCAAGAAAACACCGACACAAAGAATAGTTTTAGTGAAAACCGCAAATCAATGGACCAATTTTTCCGTTTTTTATGCGTATTTGAAGTTTTGGACCACAAACTTTAATGGCGGCTATCTCCTTTGGAAAACGTTTGGGATCCTTGGTTTTCTATTTACTATTAATCGTCTTGATGTGTTCTATCACCCCCTAGCGTATATACCATTTGTTTAGGGACACCCTGTATATATATATATATATATATATATATATATATATATATATATATATATATATACAGGGTGATTCAAAAAAGATGGGAAAAATTTTAAGAGGTGATAGTACACATCAAGACAAATAATATTAAATGGGAAACTAAGGGTTCCAAACGTCTTCCGAAGGAGATAGGCGCCATCAAAGTTTAGGGTCCAAAATTTGAAATGATTATAAAAAACGGAAAAGTTGGCCGATTCGTTTGCGGTTTTCACGAAAACTATTCTTTATGTCAGTATTGTCTTGAAAATAAATTATAAAGATAAATTTCAAAAAATGCTGATAGAGGGCGCTTTAGACTTTGGAGCAACGAACAACTATTTTTTACCGTTATTTTTTGCATCTCATTAATTTTTTTTAGAAGTTTAGACAAAAAATTAAATTTTGAGCTCCCAATCTGTGGTTAAGTAGCGCAAACTGAACTGTGTTCAATGGGAGTGTGTAGGTTCAAATTTCAAATGATCATAAAAAAAACAGAAAAATAGGTCAATTCATTTGCGGTTTTCACTAAAATTATTCTTTATGTCAGTATTGTCTTGAAAATAAATTATACAAATAAATTTCAAAAAATGTCGATAGAGGGCACTCTAGACTTTGGAGTAATGTACAATTATTTTCACCGTTATTCTTTGCATCTAATTCAGTTTTTTTAGAAGCATTGACATAAATTTAATTTTGAGCTCAAAATCTGAATCTTTGAGAGTGGTTAAGTATCGCAAACTTAACTGTGTTCAATAAGGGTGGGGAGGTTCAAATTTCAAATTATTATAAAAAACGGAAAAAATGGTCGATTCGTTTGCGGTTTTCTCTAAAACTATTCTTTATGTCACTATTTCCTTGAAAATAAATTTTAAAAATAAATTCCAAAAAATTCCGTTAGAGGGCGCTTTAAAATTTAGATTAACCAACAACTATTTTAACCATTACTTTTATTGTATCTAATTAAATGCTTGCAAAAGCTTAGACTTAAATTTTGAGCACAAATTCTGAATCGTTGGGAGGGGTTAAGAAGCGCAAACTTTGCTGTGTTCAGGAGTTGAAATGTTATCCTGCCCACTCTACGAACACGGTTCAATTTTTCGCAACTTAATTACTCACAACGATTCAGATTTTGAGCTCAAAATTTAAATCTAAGCTTTTAAAACATCTATTTGGTTTTTAAAAAAATAACGGTTAAAAATATCAGTTGGTTACTCTAAAATTTAAGTCGCCCTCTAGCGGAATTTTTTGAAATTTATTTTTAAAATTTATTTGCAAGGAAATAGTGACATAAAGATTGGTTTTAGAGAAAACCGCAAACGAATCGACCAATTTTTCCATTTTTTATAATAATTTGAAATTTGGACCTCCCAACCCCCATTGAACACAGTTCAGTTTGTGCTACTTAACCACTCTCAACGATTCAGATTTTGAGCTCACATTTTAAGTTTATGTCAAAACTTCACAAAAAACTTAATGAGATGCAAACAATAACGGTAAAAAATAGTTGTACGTTACTCCAAAGTCTAAAGCTCCCTCTATCGGCGTTTTTTGAAATTTACCGCAAATCAATTGACTAATATTTCTGTTTTTTATAATCATTTGAAATTTGAACCTACCCACTCACATTGAACACAGTTCAGATTGCGCTACTTAACCACAGATTTTGAGCTCAAAATCGAAGTCTATGTCTAAACTTCTAAAAAGAAAATGATGAGATGCAAAAAATAACGTTAAAAAATAGTTGTTCGTTGCTCCAAAGTCTAAAGCGCCCTCTATCGGCATTTTTTAAATTTATCTTTATAAATTATTTTTAAGACAACACTGAAACAAAGAATAGTTTTTGTGAAAACCGCAAACGAATCAACCATTTTTTTCCGTTTTTTAAAATCATTTCAAATTTTGGACCCTAAACTTTGATGGCGCCTATCTCCTTCGGAAGACGTTTGGAACCCTTAGTTTCCCATTTAATATTATTTGTCTTGATGTGTACTGTCACTTCTTAAAAATTTTCCCATCTTTTTTGAATCACCCTGTATATATTCTGCATAACTGGAAATGTTAGTGACTATACTATTATCTAATTTCAGAAATGCGAAATACACTGCTCAAAACAATTAAAGGATATTGCAGTTTTAGGTGAATTTTTTATCTGGGAAACTTTTTAGCTGATTGATACATGGTCGACAGACAAAGTAGGTTATATGAGAATAAATTACACATGTTTGGCAGAAAAAATGCATTTTATTGCGCATTTGTGTACAAAAGGAAAAAACACAATTTGTGCATATGAGTGAAAAAGAATAAGAAAAGGTGTTTTCTAAAAAGAAAATCATTTTCAGTAGTGGTATGGTTTCCACGGGCGGCCAGCGAAGTTGAACACCTTTGAGATATGGACTCAATGAGGCTATTAATCACGAGATGGGGGTATTCTGCTCCACTCTTCCAGAAGAGCACTTTCCAGTTCTTGGAGAGTTTGTGGGGGTTGCCGGCGGCCAGAAACTCGTCTTCCTAGAGTGTCCCAAACGTGCTCGATTGGATTCATATCTGCAGAACACGCTGACCATTCCATTTGAACGATTCCTTCCTTGAAAAGGAAATCCTCCACCAGGTTTGCACGATGTGGCCTGCAGTTGTCGTCCATTAAAATGAAATTATCTCCGATTGCTGCAGCGTAATCGACTACAATAAGTCTGAGGATCTCATCCCTATATCGGCGACCAGTCAGAGCTCCATCTCGAATGATGTAGAGATCAGTGCGCCCGTCAATAGAGATGCCACCATACACCAACACTCTTCCGCCGCCAAATCTGACACTTTCGTGCACGAACGCAGGATTATTCCTACTGCCACGGTCCCTCCAGATGAAAATACGCCTATTATCCGGATGCACAGAAAAACGGGACTCTTCAGAAAACAGAATATTGCTCCATTCATTTTTCCTCCAGTTGACATGCTCGGTTGCCCACTCGCGACGATGCATTGATGTTAATTTAACACATACCATCGGTCGGCGAGCATACAGACCTACAGCATGGAGCCGGTTTCGGACAGTCTGAGTTGAAATCGTGGTGCCTGTAGCCGAGAGAAGGTGTTAATGGAGAAAGAGTAGCGTTCATGTTTCGGTGTCTCCCAGCTGTTAACGCTAAATACCGATCTTCATTGGGCGTTGTTGCCCGTCTACGACCTTGCCCTGGTCTTCGGTCTGCACATCCACTCTCCAAAAAACGGTTCCAGATTCTGGAAATGACACTTTGAGTCACTCCAATGGCTTGCGCTACTTCGGCTTGAGTTTGGCCCCCTTCTAACCGACCAACAATTCTCCAAGCTTCTGAATCTGTCAAATGACTTCGCTGAGACATCGCACTCATCGAAACAAAACAATCACTGAATGCCGATCATCCTTGTCTTCATTCTCTATTATCCAGTTGAAAGTCAAATTTCATTCGCTGCCGCTGAAGCGACGTTTTTGACGTCGAACTCAAAATTTGCATCCTCCACAGTTTGAAAACGAGAGAAATTTGTATTTGTGATTCTCTTCTTCTATTTTCGACAAAAAAAATTTCGTTTATATCTTTATTTTATATAAAACTTCAAATATCCTTTAATTGTTTTGAGCAGTGAATTTAGCTCAGTGACGTTTCGATGCAAATTAAATTCATGTATGTATTATAGTCAAACACAGATCATGAAACACACATATACATACATATATATATATATATATACGTGTATGCGTGTTTGTTATGATTATAGCTGTATATGTTATTATGTGTGATTACGGTTGTTTGAAATGCCCTCAACATTGTGAAACAATAAGTAATATAGACACAATAATCACTGTGTTGCTCGTAGAAAAATAATAAAAGGTGTATAAAATTATTTTTTAAATAATAAAATTAAAATATTATAATCTTATTTGTTGACTACATTTTATCCATATAACATGTACAAGTTTTTCTTAATTCTTTAAATTTTCATTTGATTTCCCATCATTGTGTATCATTTATAATAAAAGAACCCCAACCTTTCATTGAATTAAGTAAATAATACATTTGCATAAATCCAAGTGTAATAACGATGTTTACATTCTAGGTAGTTCTATATTCAGCTGCAAAAAATAAACATGACAGTCCTAATGTTTAGGCTAACAGAACTTGAAAAGATTGTCCATTGTTGTTCATCTAACAATCAGTTCATCTTTTGCCGTGCAATTAAGAATCTATTTTCTTTTCTGCTCTGACATGGAACTCTATTTGTTAATGCGCTTTAAGCTCAAAGAACTGTGAAATAATGTTTATACTGAATGCGTTACCTAAAGACTTTCGAAAGATATATTTAGCTCCATATTTCTATTAATTTACTAAGACCTACTACTAACTCCTACTTAACAAAAAAGAATGTCAAAACTACTAATTACGGTTATTTGACGAATTATGCAAATATCGGTACATGGCCTGTTGCGCTAATTTTGCGTTTAGTATTCAAAATATATGTATTAAAATTTAAATGAATAATATACAAAAAGATTTTGAATCGTAAAGTAGTAATTAACATAAAACTCATAAAACGATACATTTCTTTTTCATAATAAATACTGGAAATGAAACGATTCATAAAATAAAGAAATATAAAAAACGTGCACTAAAATATTTGATCGATCATTAAAAAAAATTTGGGGCAAGATTATTAAAGAACAAAAAGCAAGGTTACAATAGGTGTAGTTATTTTATTAGCAAATTATTTGTCACTAATAAATTCAAAAATATGTTTGCTGCACTTATTTTTATTTTGTCTTACAGGTAATTCATTTTCAGATTCAATGAGATTTTTTGATTAGGCAAATATTCGTTGCTTTCTATTTTTTATTTACTTTTTTAGTGTTAAATAACACAAAATTTAAATGTAATTGTATTATTTAATAATCACTGATTAACTTATAGAAATTTAACTTCAATAAGATACAAATGCAAAAAGTATATGAAATTAGCTATCAAATAATAAAATTAAAACGGTGTTAACTTTATTTGATGGCTAAAACTTATTTATATAAGTCCTTTAAAAATACACGAGTTTTTCTTAATTCTTTAAATTTCAATTTTAATATGGTATCATTACTTGGCATGTATAGTAACAAGGCCTAACCCTGTAAACGACATATTTAAATAATGCATTTGCATAAATCCAAATTTAACTACGTTATTTACATTCCAGGAAATGATAAATCTGCGAAAAACAAACATTACAGTCAAAATGTTTAGGATAACAGAACTTGAAAAGACTGTCTATTGTTATTTATCTAACGATCAATTTATCTTCTTCTGTGTATTTAAGCATCTATTTTCTATTCTTTTCTAACAAAAACACTATTTTTTAACAGGCTTTTAGTTCATTGAACTATGAATCAATTTTTGTAATGAATCTGTTAAATAGAGACTTCAGGAAGACATATTTAACTTCATATCACTATTTATTTACTAAGACATGACTCCTATTTAACCTAACGAAAAAATGAGAGGATTTTATTTCCAGTTATTTGATGAATTATCTAAATATTTGGACAAATTACATTTATTTGTTTTAACATTAAAAATATATGTATTAAATTGTGTATCAAATACGGAAAAAATTGATTTTTGTTTTCAAAATAATGTTGTAAATTTCTTAATATGTTCATTGATATGTATAGTATGTTTAATAATAAAGAACTCTATTTAATATATTTTTAACAAATTAGTTTTAATATTTAACGTTAATATTTTAATGAATATGCATATGAAGTCACCTACGTGGACGTACCTGTATCTAAAGTAGAGCGCTCATTTCACTTACGTGTAAACATATTTTTTTAATTTGTTATTAGTCACTGCCTTATCTTTTTCCGTATGTATTTTCATTGTATCAAGCAAAAGAAAATTTAAATGTAATTTTCTTCAATTACAATTTATTAATCACTGAATTACTTGTACATAAATGTAAAGGATATATAAAAATAGTTGTCGAATAATAAAATAAAAACCTTGTTAACTTTATTTGTAGATTTAAAGTTATTAATATAAAAGTTTAAAAAAATACGCGATTTTCTACTTAATTCTTCAAATTTCAATTTGAATATAGCATCATTATGTAGCATTTATAATAATAAAGCCTCAACCTGTAAACGACATAATTAAATAATACATTTGCAAATCTCCAAATGTAACAACGTTATTTACACTCCAGGAAATGATAAATCTGTGAAAAACAAACATGACAGTCGTAAGGTTCAGGATAACAGAACTTGAAAAGACTGTATATTGTTATTCATCTAACGATCAGTTCATCTTGTTCTGTGTAATTAAGCATCCATTTTCTATTCTTCTCTGACATAAAACTCTATTTGTTAACGGGCGTTTAGTTTACAGAGCTGTGAAATAATGTTTGTAATGAATCGGTTACCAAATAACTTCAGAAAGATATATTTAACTTCATATTTCTATTTATTTACTAAGACACAACTCCTAATTAATATAAAAGAATGTCAAAACTTCTATTCACAGTTATTTGTGGAATTATGTAAATATCTGAGCAAGTTCCAATTATTTTGCAGTTTTTAATTAAAATGTATGAATGATAATTGTAAATGTATGAGTTATTAAAAAGTTAGGTTTTGTTATTCAAAATAGTGTAGTAAATTTCATAATATTTTCATTCATATGTATAGATAAGAATTAAAAATTCTATTTAATATGTTTTTAAATATTAGTAATATTATAATAGTTATTTAATATTTAACATTAATATTTTAATAAAAATATGTTTGAAGTTGCTCCATGTACGTATCTGTATCTAAATCAGAGCACTTATTTCACTGACGCGTAAAAATTTATTTTTATTTTATTTTATTTATTTATTTATTTTTAAAATTTCCTTCAATTATACAAAATTATATTAATGATGCTATAACGCAGTACTGTTATATTACCATTTATATAATTTTTTGAAATTGGTCGACGGGTACTCAAGTAGTACCTGCAGTTCTGTAATACAGCAGTAATACTGTGCATTACAGTTTCAGTAATAATATGCATTATTTAGAAATATATACATTTAAATTTTATTTTGGAATAACGATGCTTTTTATATACTCATACAGTATGTCCACTCTCAATGGTGTCCAATGGCTTTTTTCGAAACTGTTAATCATAAATATATAGTTCTAATTGCAAAAATGGCCATAAAAAGATAAAGAAGTATTTTTAAAGTGATTTAGTCAAATAAAAATATTAAAAAAATACGAAAATTAAATTTTTATATTGTTTCCCGGTCCTATGAATGATATTTAATAAATTTGTACCACTATTCTAACAAGTAAGACCAAAAAATTCCCCATTCCTCTGCAATTAGAACAGACCGAGTAATAGCTATTTAAAGTTGAAGCATCTTTTTTGCGGCAAAATAGGGTTCTGTCACAAATTTACAGGAAATAAAAATAAACTTCAGATATAACATTTAACATTAAACATTCGAAGTAAAATAACTTTTGCAATTTTCATTTTTTATTGATGTTGATGTTTTCATATTAAAGCAAAATATAAAACTTGTACCAAAATTATAAGTAAAAAAAAACAGAAATGTTGTTAAATTAAATTGTGAAAAGTAACAGTCATAATTCGTTATGAAATGATGCATGTTTTAAATTCTATTACATTACTTAACCTAATTAATTACCTAACCGTATTTAGTATGTAGTCCTATAAAATAAATAAATGGTACACATCTAAAATTGTATTAATATTACATTGTCGTTGGATATAAATAAGTATGCAAATTTAACCTCGATCGGATATTTAAAAGTGAGTTAAAATTTGAATACAAATTTGGAATTAGGAAAACATACACATGAACTTTATAGGTAAAATAAAAGTTTATCAAAATAACACACCTTTTGTAAATAAAATCATGAAAAGAAACAGCTTCGTTTCCCTAGAAAATAAAACATATGTAAAAATATAATTGAAGATGTGAATTTCAAAACTCGCCTTATCGCATTTGTTTTCTCTGTCTGTCTATACAAATCTGTACTAATATAACACTATAATCTCAAAATTTATAATGAAATCCAACGGACGCATCTAAAGGATTTTCACGATTTACCAAAATTTTATTTTCTCGATAAAGAGAATTTTTAAATCTACGTCTTCAATTATTGTACAAATCTAGAAATTAAATTACAATTAACTGATGCAATAGGTTTATAAATGTTAAGCACGTACTTCTGGTCTGTGCTGAGTACATTTTTATCAATTTGAGGATTTTTGTTTTCAAAAAAACCCTCTCTGAGCTTAAAATAATAATAGGAAGAGAACGGAATTTGGAGATGTATTATCCAGATGTATTCCATTTATCCAGATGTATTCATGTGGGTTAGAATTTTTCTCATCGATCTCGCCCAATTAAGTGGCGCAGAAGAAATTTTCTGGAGTAAAAAGTAGCATTTGCCCCACCTAAATTGACCCACAACGGTTAATAGAACTGTCGAACGAGTTCGACAACTCTGTTAGCACTCGTTGTCCATTCAAGTCTGTACGTTTACACAAAAAGAATGATGTACTCCAAGTAATTGCCCCAGGATGTTTTACCATCAAATATAACAGCTTAGAAAGAGAGCTTATAGAGCTATATATATATATGAGCTATAAGATATTCTCTCTTCCGCATGTTTAAAATGTAAACTGCCGCTACGTCACCATTAGCGCTGACGTTGAATTTTAACCAAAAAATTATCATTTTGCTATTGGGGCGATTTGTAATTTTGATTTGTTATTCTGGGTGCTTTGAATACGATACCATAACAATTTTATTACAGCGATGATCTAAAATCTAAATTACATTCACAGCTTTTCATAAAACAAGTTTTCAAAATAAGCCTTTCGGTTATTAGAACCTTCTTATGGAACCCCGGTTATCCGAAAATTTCTATGGATCCCAGTTAACCGAAAATACCATGCATTTTGGATAAACGGAGTTTTACTGCAATTAAAAAAAGTTATAGTAAGATAACTTCCAATCACTATGCATGAATTGAATGCAACTTTAGTAAAGATAATAGATGACTGGGTAGATTCCAATATTAACATCTCCGTGCATTTCTCTACTGTTTTTTTCCCACATATATTTTAAAGATACACTGTTAAAACTAATGATGACACTTTGCACCTTTTAGGGGTGAAAGGCTTGTCTCACTGGTGACACCCCTAAAGGAGCCAGAATGACACCTTTAATTAGGATGAAAAGATGGCACCATAAATCCAGAGTGTCCAATAATAAAAAATTAAAAAATATACAAACCGACTTTTGGCCGTCGAAGGATTCGAACTCACAACGCCTGATTACAAGCTCAGCGTTCTAACCGCTCGGCCATCGAGCTCACCTTCATTCACTCATAGCCATAGATTTTACTTGCCGTCACAGAAAACAGAAAGACACACGACACAGCGCATGCGCATGGTTCCAGTCACCCGATGAGGTGCCACATTGCTGCCAATACGAAGTGTATGGCACCTTATTTAGCTCCAATCACCCAGTAAGAGACCTGTCGGCACTGCAATCACATATCCAAGCCCCTATGGCATCCTAGGGTTCCAAATGCCCCGGGTTCCAATGGACCCTACGGCCTTTTCACTTCCGGGTCCCAAATGGCACCGGTTTCTTACCTTCACTTTTAACAGTGTATACAAGAAGAAGGTCAAAACAGCAGCCCCAAATGTCTGTGAAAACAAAGGAAACCGAACTAAGTTGATACATAGGAAACAGTTGTTCCATGTCTATTTAAAATCCTGTGCCAAGATGATCGGGCGGTTGGAATTGGTGGGACATGAAATTCAGTCACCTCCACGTGGTATTTCCTGAATCATTTTGAAAGCAGCTAGGTAAGAGCTGTACTAAAATAAAATTACGTTGTATGTAAAATGGTAAGACTGTTATTTTAGCAAAAGCTGTCAGTTTTGCTCCGATTTTGCAGAATAAAGATGTTGTTTTATAATTTAAATATGTTAAGTAGCTAATAATAAAAGTTTAAATAGCACTTTTCAAAAATAACCATCTCTGTAGAAACGTTTTGATTTTTTATAAAATTGTCAAATTTTACTCAAGAAATCGGCATATGGACCAAAAGTGCAGAGTCAAGCCATTTTTTTTCAGAGGTAAAATTTCACCCATTTGTGGTACTAATGAAGGCAACTTTTGGAACACTCACCCAAAACTCTTCCACATTTTTTAAGGAATCTATTCCGTTTAAAATTAATTTAAAAGTATTCACCTGTAGAGGGAAAATTAAAGAAAAATAAAAACTTTTTAATCCGGCAATAAAACTAATTATCGCAAAAAATAAAGCAACTCAAAAAATATTTCATTTCTCTTCTAAAACAATAAAGCCATAATTGTAAATTATGCTTGAAATTATCTAATACTGACATATAAGTATGACTCATGCGCCTATTTAAAAGATTCTTATCTATTCTAAATGATTTATTGGTGTTACTAAAAGAAATAAAAGGAAAAATCCCCTTTTTTTCTTTCTGATATTTACATTTGAAGTACGACCCTCATGTGAGGATCAAGGTGACGAAGTAATTAAATAATTAAATATCATAATTAAATTTAATTATATACCATTATTCCATATAATTTTATACTTTTGTTTGCATAGCGTTGTATGGCGCCAAATATAAGTCAAGAAATCACGCCATTACATTTTATGAATATATATCTGCTAAAATATTCCTTCTTGTATACACAGTCAATAAGTTGCTGTACCGAATGCTATATTTGTTTGAAAAAAAAATCAAAAATTAAGCAGTGGAAATTCGTAAATCCTTAACATGGAGTTATAAACCCAAGACACCTTATGATGAATATTCAAAATTTCAAGAACGATACGCTTTATTAATAATAGCAAAATATTTTTTACTTTATTTACAAAGCAAAGCAAATGTATTAAATACAATAAAAGTTGACATTCTCTCACACATACATGGTTTTAAAAAGCCTTATTTTAAATTAATGGATGAATGTCATGATTATAGAAAAAACTCCCTTTATAAGAATATAATTATTTCAAATCTGATTAAATAAATTAAATTGTGCATCAGTTTTGAACGTAATTAGAAAATAATAAGACTTATTATGTTACAAAGGGTAACATTTATTAATTTTTCGGTAGCATTTATCTATTATGTAAGTGCTTAATTAATGAATTTACACTATAATTAATTTAATAACAATGCTCCTTTTAAAAAACAACGGAAGAATTTAAAATAATGAAGACATTATTTACTTATTTTCTATATGTGTTCAAACAAGTGTTACTAAATTAAAATTTAAATGCAAGACATAAGAGTTGAGTGACGTTAGAGCGAATCTGAATAAAAGGTAATGTCATGAGTGTATAATTTTAAGCGATATATCTTTTGATAAAAGATTTGGCTGTTTATTACGTAATCATGAAATAATATAAAAGTGCCATATTTTGGACAGAAATATGTAATATCACTGGGTTTGCGAAAAACAATGTCCTTGGCTTTTATTAATCCCAGATATACATGGCTGGTCAAAAATAGCAGTTTTTAAAGCTCAATGGCATGCATTCGTTTAATTTAACATAATTTTAGTAACTGTATGACATTTTTACACATATGTTTTGAATGATGATGATTTGGCGGAATGCTAATGCAATGCCTTTTGTAGTACACAAGACAATTGAATACTAAGATGACAGAAACATATTGTATGTCTAAGGCGAAAATTTTTTATTCCAAATACGTTTTTTTTTTTAATTATTATTCAGGTATAAGTACTTTATAAAAGATTTCTTTGACTAGTTTCAACTCAGAAAAATAAAGCGAGAAAAATATTTGTACTAAAATTTAAGAGCGCATACACATGTTGAAAAAACATCCGACAAATTCTGCATCCGTCATGTTTGTGTCAGCTCACAGACTTAGTATTCAGGGCTTGGTTGGGCAGCATTACTATTTAGTTAAGTCCTTTTTATCCAACATATAAACGCAAATATATTATGCAGTCATTGAAATCTATTTGTATATATATATACATATATATATATATATACATATTACGCTATCGTACGTGGTACAGAAACAAAGAGCATGTGTTACTTGCTTAATGGCAAAGCTAGAATTAAATGCATCTTTTAGTTAATGTGTTAAAGACCTTTGAGAGGATTTTAAATTTAAAGAACTAAATATATGCGAAAAATAAAGGAATTACCAAAAGTTCAAAGAGAATTAAATGAACTTTTATTATTATTGTTATTACTAAACGTTAAATCATAAATAAAGTCATAACAAGAAAGACATAGACATATACAATCACTTCTATATGTAGAAAGTAACAAAATGAATTTAAGACGCAATAATATTCGATGAAAAGACATGTACTATTAATAGTACACCAGACCCAAAAGGGTTACAAAATTCCAATTTTTTATTGAGTAATGTTTTTTATAAATTGCAATGTTGCGAATTTGTGAAAGTTATTCAAGTTTTCAGGAGAGTAAATTTGATGTAATCGAAAATTTTATATTTTTATATGGTTATCCTGCAAAAAATTTCCTTGCGAGTAAAATGTGCCTCATACACTATATAAGATCATATACAAAATTTCAGCGTTTTATAATAAAAAAAAGTCGCAGAGATATGTTTAAACAAAGTTGGTGAGAGGTTAATCATAAATTTGCATTAAAAAATAATGCAATTATTGATTCCTTCAGAAATTTGTGTACGATCCCTGAAACACAATCATCTGACATGATTTGTCTCTTTTGCGAACTCATATCCAAGAGTTGAAAAGTAATTTAATTCAGCGTTTATGTATTTTTTTTCACATCTCGACGACTTTTTATAAAAAAAAAATACTAAAATGATGCACATGACATTATTAGTCAAAGTAATATATTTCACTTTACTTAATTATTTATTACTGCTTAATTTTATTAATGAAATTAAATTAATAATTATATATATGAGCACACACACACACACATATATATATATATATATATGTATTGATCGTAATAACTAATCACAACTATTGAAATTGTTGACTATTTCCACCCATTTTGAAGACACATTTACATTATAAAATACTGTATCACAAAAATAAATGGTTAAATACAGAAAAATTATTCAGTATACTTTATTAAACTCGATTCTTAATAAAGAAATTAACTGAAGAATAAAAATAAAACTCATCAAAATTATAAATAATATAATTTTACTTTGAATCTTTCAATGTGAGTTGTTTCCAACTTAAAATGTAAAAAGAGAACAACAAAAATAAATGAGATCAATATTAGTATAAGCTTTTAAAAAAATGCGTCGTCACCTGGATTAACAATAGAAACAAAAGGAAATCAAAACTTTATTCTTAAGGATTTAGTATTGATTTTGTCCAGATGTCAACTGAAATCGATTATTCAATTTCAGTACTGAAATGAAGTCTGTATCGGGCTAATTCTTATGTAATACAGTTTCTTTGACTTAAAGAAGAATCCATTTTATTCCAGATTAAAGATTAGAGTATGTTATCGTCAATTTTAGAAAAAAAATAGATGAAAAATTTAACTGCAGTTTGCAGGCTTTTTTTTCTTTTTTGAAGAAAAAAATATTTGAAATTTATATACTGGTCAAATAAAAGGATAAATAGTTTTTAAAAAAATTTCAGATTTTCAGCTAAATTTGGATTATTTATGGCGTGTGCTCTATGTACAGAGTTGGGTTTTTAAATATTGTATTGCTAAATTTTACAACCAAATGAGTTTAAATTAATTAATTTTATCTACTTAACCCTTTGGTGGTTATAAGCGCGCACACGCGCCCAAAATATTGTTCTTGTAAATGGTTAAGAGCGTCTGTGAACGCCCAGAATCGTATGCTATTAAATGGTTATAAGCGCTCACAGACGGTCCAGTTTTTCTGTGTTGAAATGGTTAAGAGCGCGCGAACGCGGTTCTGCTTTCCCCCCATTGTTCGGGCCTGGGAGTAAGGTAGGCGTGTAGCTACTCCTCCTTCTTAAAACTGAACAATACCCATTCTTAGGCAGATTACCTGTCAAGTAGTTTATTGTAGTTAAAAGATTTTGTGGTTTGGAGATTTCGTTAAAAAATGCTTAGAGTATGATGTTTTCTGTGAATGATCAAAAATGGCATTATATTTCAAAACAAATATTAAGGTGAATCTGAAGATTATATGTACTTGAAATGTTATAGATTCGTTCTAAGCAAATTCATCAAATATTATATATTATTTTTACTTATTTTATTTTATTTTATTCTTCTTTTCCAGAACATTATATTTCATTATAATAAGTATTATTATTTTAAAACATTTGCATGTTTCATTTCTTTACTGCATTATTTAAAAGAATAAGTACTTATTTTCTTTTAATTTTTTTTTTCTGAAAAATGTTTCAGTGTTTTGCATTGAATTATATTACTAAATACTTATTTCTTTTTCCTTACATCACTTTTGCTGTATCACTTTTGTTAATATCAGGGACGTCATTACAGAACTTTCTTTCGGGATGGAGGGGGGGGGGGGGGGAGATTTTATAAGGATAGGTTCCTGGGTTTTATCCCCTTTCCCCTTTTGATCAGAAACGTTTATTGAATCATATTTACAAAAACGTAAAAACTACAAGACACTGAAGAACCCTGAAAATATTCATTTTAAACAGTATTCCATCTTAGCACGTAAAATTTAACATATTGAATATCAAACAAATTATTTTATAGACAGTTTCCTTTTTTACAGGTATCTTCAGATTTGTTAAGCCGTTCACTTTGTAAAAGAGCACTGCATTACAGTAAAACCTGTGAAAATGAAACTTGTCTACAACTCAATAAAATATAAATTCTTTTTCAATAAAAGTGAAAAAAAAAAATCAAATCTATATTATAAAGGCCAAACGTATCTGTGCGTAACGCATACGTAATTTTGAGAATGGCAACACTTTGAAATGAAATTTCCGTTTTGCAATTTTCGCTACAGCAAATTTTACGCGTCTAAACATCGCATATTTTTAATTTTTACACCGTCGTAAAGAGAAAAAAATTTAATTTTAAATGCAGTTTGTCTGAAAGCTGTATCTCAATTTATTTTTGAAATATTATTTTTTTTTATAATTTTTAGTAAGAATTTTGTAATTGTGGCAACGGAATCACCCCCTTTTCACTTAAAATTGAAAAATTAAAAAAAAAAATAGAAAATAAAATGTGCAATATTTTCCCATGTATTTTCGTCTGTGCAATTTTCGGTACTACAAATTTTACACGTCTAAATATCGTGCATTTAAAAATCTAAACCGCAGTAAAGAGAAAAAAAATTGTACTTTTAAATGCGATTTATTTCAAAGCTGTATCTCAATTTATTTTTAGAGATATTAATTTTTTTTTTAATTTTTAGTGCCAATTTTGTACGCATTTTCTCTTAAAATTGAAAATAAAAAAATAGAAATTAAAATGCTTATATTATTTTTAAAATGTCGTCTATTATGAAATCCGACGAATTTCTGTTTTATTTCGTTTAATAATTTGGATAATTGAGTTTTATAGTTTTTTGTGAATTTTAGCCTAAAATAATATTTGCTTGAGAGTTAGACTGACCAATAAAAGATGCATTTTTTACTGTAACTAATTTTGTCGATTTAATATAAATCAATAAAACAGTTCTTTCTTAACGATTTTCTGTCGTCGAATTTTGACGGGTTCCACGTCGTTTCGATAACAACAAGATATGTACAGTGAAACTTCTGTCCCTTATTCAGAGTTTTGATTGTTGTTCTTAATTAATCGTTCAGAGGTATATAAAAATAATAATTAATTAAAGGTGAAGCTTAAATGTACCCGAAGTGTATAAATTACATTAATGAGACACAAAAGAAATAGAGAATTAATAAATTAATTTTTTCAATTGATTACCAAATCTTTAAATTATTTGTAAAATTATTGTTTTTTATTTTATATGCAAATTCTGTACATGAAAAAAGTATTAAAACATTTAAAAGGTTTATAATTATTATTATTTAAGTAATCAATCAAAATTAATCGTTTTGCAAATTTCAATTTTTCTCTCAAACCTTTCAAATGTTCATTTAGTATTCTTATAAATTTTAGTTCTTCATTATCAGCTGCATTTACAATATATATATATATATATATATATTCAACTACTGTGCTTAGGTAGCAAAAAATATTTTGATACATTTACAAATTCATTTTTTAACAGAATGGAATGCCTGACAGTGGAAGCGGTTTGGAATTGAACTGTATTTTCACTTTTTTGGTAAACAAATTAGCTATTGAATTGCAAGTGATTTTAATTGTGTGACGAATACGTTTTTCATTCTTTATTTACTGCATGATCTATTGCGTTTGCCCCCTCCCCAAATAAATAAATAAAACAATTTGATTACATAGTTTCTGAACAACAGCTAGTTTCAGACAGGTTTGTGAACATTTCCCTTTTTAATAAGGTGCTATTTCTAAGTCTTCTCCTATAAATTTTATTTTATGACGCTAACAGTTCTTTTTTTTTTTTTTTTTTTTTTTTTTTTTTGAAATTTCTTTAGTTTTTTGAACTTAATTGTTGTGTGAGAGTGTAGTAGTGATGTGTAGAGTAGGCAATAGGTTTTCTTAAAATATTAATACACATAATAAACTTCAATTAATGGAATCTTTCGAAATATACCTTACGGCTGCTGTGCTCAATAGGCGCAAAATGTTTTGACACATTTACAAATTTATTTTTTAACGGAAAGATATAAAGTTGGAAGGCCTGACTAAGGAAGCGATTTAAACTCGAGCTGATTTTTCTATTTCCTTTTATAAATGAATTACTTATTGAGTCATAAGCGATATTTATCACGTGACAAAGACGTTTTCACCCTTCCTTGAGTGGATATTCTCCTTTCGTGCGAAAAATTGATTCAAAACTCCCAGTTTGACAGGATTTATTGCGTTTGCAAAAATAAATCGATTAGATAGTTTTTTAACAAAATCTTCTACATTTCGGAACAAAAAAAAAAAAAAAAAAAAAAAAAAAAATCAATAAAATTTATGTTATAAAGTTGCCTTTTTGGATTTGAGAAGTGATTCTGAAATTCACTGCTGAACAATGTGAAACTTCCTGTCAGAATTTCTGAATAATTTTTAACTGTAAATGCATAAAATGCACAGGCTGTTATTGAAAGGACTTGGAATGGAATAGCGTTTTCCATTTTCGATAAATAAATTACTTGTCGAAATATGAGATTCTAGTCACGTGACTGCTTTTTTCCCCCATTCCGTGCTATCGCTTCCGATAGTTCTGGAAATTCCACTTAAAATGCTAATTTTGATAGTATTTTTTGCAAAATTATATCACTTAAAAAAAAAAAAAAAAAAAAAAAAGGGATAACGCCATTCTATTATATTGCTTCTGAATACAAACAGTCGATTTTATTAATTTTCGAAAAGAAATGAGCTCAGAAATGTGCTAAAAATGTAATTATTAATGTTGTCATTATGTATTTAATGTCTTTCGTAATTTATAATAATCATAATTTTAAAATGTACTGTAAAAATTTTCCATAAATATATATATATTATTCTTTAAGAATCATAATTGTATGTTTTTAAAAAATCTGAATTTTTGGTCGCTCGGGTTTGATTTTTCCTTTCCACGCGCCTTGTCTGTTTTCACTGGCTTTTGTCAACGCCGCACACGGTCTTGAAAATTCTTGCAATTTATTTTTATCTAATCTCTTTGCGTGTCATTATATCATAGAGTGCTATACTTTGCTATGTCTGCTACAATAAAGTTAAAAAGAAGGCCTCAAAATGAATAATGCTTACTTAAAAGGCGATTAAATAATTAATTATAGATGTTAAAATTTAATTTTATTTAAAAATCTTAGTACTTTCAAACCTTTTCCAAACAGGTTTTCCTCAGAGAATATTTTCTTTAATAAATACAAATATAAGATTTTGTTTTGAAAAATGAACGAGACTCGTGGCTTGAAGATTGAGTTAGTAATATTTTCACGTGAACGGTAAAAAATTATTTGTTTGTAAGAGAATCAATAGAAATCTTATGCAAGAACAATAAAGTGTGCAATGATGTCCTATTTTATAATATACGCTGTTTATGGTTTAGCATCCTAAAAATAAAATCCTGACAATTTGAGAAAATGACGTATTAAAATTTCGTGGTACAACAATCAAATGATTTTTTACCGTTCACGTGAAAACATTACTAACTCAACCTTCAAGCCACGAGTCTCGTTCAGTTTTCAAAACAAAATCTTATATTTGTATTTATTAAAGAAAATATTCTCTGAGGAAGAACCTGTTTGGAAAAGGTTTGAAAGTACTAAGACTTTTAAATAAAATTAAATTTTAACATCTATAATTGATTATTTAATCGCTTTTTAAGTAAGCAATATTCATTTTATGTTAAAAGCAAGGCGAAAATTTCATTCCGTCATATATTTTATATGTAAGAAGTTTAATTTTCCTTGATTTTTTTGCATTAAGATTTATTAGGTATTTATATTGAGTTTAAATTTTATTATTTCTGTCCATATTTCCTTGGCATCTATTTTAATTATTTTGTGCAAGTTTGTTTCATTAATTTAATTTATTATTCTTATTAATGGTAGCTATTTAGCTTTAACGGGAGGGAATTTTAAGTCCAAAAATGTTAATTTGTTTTATATTTCAAATTGCGAAAATACTGTAAACTTTCATGAATTCCAAATGTCCCCCACCCCAACCCTGATAGTTTTCCCATTCTTTTTACAAAAATTTGAAATATAAGCCAATTTAAAATCATAATTTCCTGTCTACTTTAGAAAGGTTCACTCATATTTTTTAAACAAATTGAAATATAAAAATTATTAAAATGGTGCTATCACTATAATTAACCTGTAGAAAAATAATCGAAAATCATGGAAATAACACAGATTAAAATTGCTAAGATCAAATAGTCAAAGGATATACAAACAAGTAGACGGAAAAAATCGCAAACAATGGACAACAGAGACAAGTAGAAATAGCTATGTTTGGGTAACAAATCGGCTTAAATTTGAATTGCAAAAATGTAAACCTGTGTTATAATTTTGACAAGCTACCACATAAGTAGAAAGACTTTTAGAAGAAAATTATGAACTTCATTCCTATCCCTTTGTATCTGAAGAGAGAAAAGGGGTTTGTAATCTGTATCAGTGAAACTTATTGCAGCTAGGAATGCAATAAATGTTGAAATACACATAAAACATCCGATTTGTCACAAAAGTTCAGTTGAAGAATTTTTTTCCTTTGTATTTTTCAGAGAACATTATAATGTTTATTTTCTAGTGAATAATATGCATAGTTTTTTTTTTTTTTTTCAAAACAAATGACTATAGTATATATGTGTTAGTAATACAAAATTTTGTAAACAAACTTTATTCTTCATAAATAAAGATTTTTTTTTTTTTGTTTATGAAAAAATTTATAGAAATAAATATTTATATACAATAAAATTATCACATCTGTATGATTAATGGAATCCTGAAGGAAAAAAAAAGTTACATAAAATTTCTAAATAATTGAATGTTTGGGATAATTATGCATTTTTTTTTACAGGAGAAAATAATTAGTTTAAAAAAAATGAAAACTTATTTTTTAAATAACAAAGCATGATGAACTAATTATGCTATTTTTTCTGCGGTCAAATTAAAAAAAAAAAAAAAAAAAAAAAAAAAAAAAAAAAACTGTTTTTTTTTTTTTTTTTTTTTTTTTTAATTAAATAAAAGTCTGTCAAAAGTTTATGCCATCTGGCATAAGGAACGTTCCTAGATCAGTGTTAAATAAATTTACAAAAAAAAAATAAATAAATAAAAAAAAAATTATGATTGTAATACTATAGGTACTAAGATTTAAATTTTTAAGGGAAAATGTTAGATAACATTGCAAACGGAAACTGTTGAAGTAAATTTATTTCCAATCCGATTTTTAAGTACATTTCGTATGAAAAAAAATTCCTGTCGGACTTTGGGGTAGATTTTGAAGTCAAATACTCAGTTCAACAACCAAAAATAAAATATGATTAGAGATAAACCCAGTTTAACAACTTTATTTGCCGCTTTTGAAAAAAAAATATTTTTATTTTTATTTTTATTTTATTTATTTATTTATTTTTATAGGAGTAGCTTTAATCAGGATCATCTTAAGCTAAATTCGACTCAAATGCCCACTTTGACAGCATTTGTTTTGAAATTTATTTTGACTTTGAAAAAAAAAAAGACCAATACGGCACATTATATAATTCCTAAATAAGAATAAAAAAAGCAATTTTTTATTTGAATACGTCCTCAATTCGTCAATCATGATCGCTTTGGGAAACATTGTTGGAAATGCCGGAAGATAGATTTCTGCATGTGGGGGAGCGAATGGCAAATTTAAATAAAATTTCAGATTCTTCCTTCTTTGATAAAAAAGAAAAAAAAAAGGAAACACAAGTTTGTGATTGTTTAGATAGATTCTGAAATATATTTCTATAAATCAACACCTACTAGTTTCATGCATTTTCGAACAAAAACTCATTTCATAAATTTGCACTTTTGAATTTAAAAAATATTGTAACATTCATAACTCTGTTTCCTCCCTATCCACTTATTTTGTAAAAAACCCAAGATTAATATATATATATAGATATTGTTTAAGCATTTTCTCCATGTTCGTTTTCAGGCCCTGACTATCGCACGGGCACCCGGGGTCCGTACCCTGGGCACAAAATTTCTTCTAAATTTCCATTAAACAATCATAATTATGAAACAAGTATGAAAAATCATGCGTTAAGCATAGATTATGAAGCACTTTCCAACACTTAATGAAATCTTTAACAAAACTTTGTTATTTAGGGAAATAATAGTGTATAGCCAAATATACCCAAATATGTATTCCAGTACATTAGAACAGCCCTGTATTTCATATGTCAGTTCATATAATGGGAAAATTTAGCTTAGCAAGAAAATACCCAGTAGCTTGAGATTTCTTTTTCAGCAATTCATACTATTAGATGGAAACATACTTGAATACTTTTGTTCAGCCCTGTAGTTTACATTGTACCTTTATTACACGTCAGCATTAGGCTAAAATTTATTGTAAACTAAAACACTTTTAAAACAACTGAAATCACATTCTCATAAATCATCATTCATACGCGTCCATGTACCGAATTCTTTGCGTGGCCCTGTATATCCTTTTATATATATTCTGCAAACATTTCTCAGTAAATTGAATGAAGCTCAGCCTAAAAATGCATAGCTCATTTAAGAACCACGTTTAAATAATTTACGCTCATATTCAGTAACGTTGGTGAGCTCTTTATGGGTAGCCCTGTATATCAACTATAACATTTATACACACCATATAATGTGCATATATTTATGGAAATATAAACGCGCATATCATAATTAAAATGCATTTCATCCCTCCATCAGCCATCATCGGACACATATACGGTACTTCGGAAAAAATATACTATTTGAAATCTTTTGTGTGGCCCTGTAAATGCTATGTACTTCATATTATGCAAGACAGTAGCGTATAATTTATATTAAGCTTCAGAGACATATATCAATTTTATTATACATGAAAAAGCTTAATATATTTAAAATATGTAATGGGAAAATTTTGATTCGCCCTGTAGATAAACTAATCATGGTAGAAACTTCATTTTTGATAAGACTTGTGCTAGGGTAAACGTCAATAACGTCCTAAAATTTCATGGCAATCTGAGTATATTAACGATTTTTCCCCATAGGCCGTAATGTAATGGGAAACTTTTGATTCGCCCTGTAGATAAACTAATCATGGTAGAAACTTCATTTTCGATAGGACTTGTGCTAGGGTAAACGTCAATAACGTCCTAAAATTTCATGGCAATCGGAGCATATTAACGATTTTTCCCCATAGACCGTAATGTAATGGGAAACTTTTGATTCACCCTGTAGATAAACTAATCATGGTAGAAACTTCATTTTCGATAGGACTTGTGCTAGGGTAAACGTCAATAACGTCCTAAAATTTCATGGCAATCGGAGCATATTAATGATTTTTCCCCATAGGCCGTAATGTAATGGGAAACATTTGATTCTCTCTGTAGATAAACTAATCATGGTAGATACTTCATTTTCAATAGGGTTCGTGCTAGGGTAAACCTCAGCAACGTCCTAAAATGTCATGGCAATCCGAGTATATTAACGATTTTTCCCCATAGGCCGTAATGTAATGGGAAACTTTTGATTCGCCCTGTAGATAAACTAATCATGGTAGATACTTCATTTTCAATAGGGTTCGTGCTAGGGTAAATATCAATAACGTATAAAAATTTCATAGCAATCCGAGTATATTTACGGGAGTTAGAGCGCGGACAGACGGACAGACGGCCATCCAGCCAGACGGACAGACGGCCATCCGGCCAGACGGACAGACGGCCAGACAAACCGAATGCATAAGCACTTTTCAACTTTGTTGGAAAGTGCTAAAAATATGACATTTGAGATACTTATTTGAAAAAATGACAAATATAGGTCTCAATATATGGCTAAAAGAACAAAAATGTTTGTATATGTATTGCTGGAAACCTTTTTTTTTAAATTTTCGGGAAAACTTAATTTTTTGAGATGACCCTTTGTGAATAAGTGTGTAATATTTAATAATGGTAATAATAATGTAATAATAATAATAAAATTTCAAATCAGAAGCAAATCAACCAATCTAAGGGGGCACAAAAAATTTAAAGTGTTCTGGGCACAAAAACTCCCAAGTCGGGCCCTGTTCGTTTATATTACGCAAATAAAAGTCGGATTGAAAAATGATACGATCTGGAATGTTGGTTTGTCCCCTAATCAGGAATCCGTTATCAATGCCTGAATAACAATATTCAATATCTTGAGTGAAGTGCTCAAATGAGGACACCCAATACGTCTTTGTAGCTACAAATTGTATTAATAAAAATATATATATATATATCCAAAATTTGACTTTGGGGAGCCAGGGCAGCTTCCCCGTTTGCTCTCGCAATAGTAGGTCCTTATTTGATATGGAGGTTTTACTATTAAACGATATGTATATACTTGAAACAATGCTGTAATTGTTTCAAGTACAAGTACACGTGATTAGTACGTGTTTCACTTGAAATTATAATTGCCTTAATCAAAGTCATAAAATCTTTGTTATTCGTAAGTTTGGGCTTTTTCAATTTTAATTAACATGAGTCTTTTTTTTTCTGATGGAGCTTTTTCCGGGGGCGATTTTTACCATGACGATTTTTTCCGGTGGCGATTTTTACCGAGATTCAAAAAAATTTTTTTTTGTTTCCTTAAATCCAATTGTTTTCTTCCCTTGAGCTTATTTTTAATTTCATCAAAAATCTGTCACACATTAAATTTTTGGTCTTTTTCCGGAAAGTAATAGTAACTTTAAACTGATTTCATGCGTATTATGCTAAAAAGTTAAGGAATTATTTATTTATTCTTAATTTTAGTAGATTTTTTTTTTTTTTTTTTTTTTTTTTTTTTTTTTTTTTTTTTTTTTTACAAAAACACTATTTTTATCTCCTTTGTCCGATTTCGCGCATAAACGAGTTGACCGAGATTTTCTGCTCTTTGATTTTATGTTTGTAAGAGATTTGTGCATAAATATGGAAGTTATCATGTTCATACAAAAAAAAAAGTAATACAGATAAATAGATCGATGTAAAAATTTTTGAACGGGGAGTAGTTTTGGGTTCTAAGGATCATGATCAGCGTAGGTCTTTTAAAAATGTTTAGAAATTTTTACAGAGAGAAGAATGTAATATGTAATATTTCTTACAAAATTTACATAATAACTCTTACTAGAAAGATTCAACTAGTAATGAATCAAAATAAAATATATTGCAATAAATTTTTGTTATTTATTCATTTTTTGTTAGTAATGTACAGCATTATTGTGAAAAGAAAAGAAAATAGAAGAATGAATAATTTTTAAAATATAGTTATTTTTCCACTAAAGTATGAAAGAAAAAAAAAAAAAAAGATTAGAAATAAAATTGCAACTATAGTTCTAAGTTTGGGACACTAAATTATTGGAGCTCTGGGTATATGCTTCACTAACCTGTATACAGAAAAAGCATTCTTTTTTCTTTTTTTAAATATCTTGAAATCCAAACTGACTTATTTTGAATTCAGTTTTGTTCGTGAACGCATAGAATTGGCAAGTGCTCTTATTCAGAAACAATGAAGTTGAAAATTTTTTACAATTTTTTCAATAAAGATAGACATTCTTTTAGAAAATGCTGTCAAAGTTGTCATGTCTGATAAACTTTATCATGAGAAATAATCGCTTATAACTCAACATATAAATCATTCGCCGAAAAATGAAAATATTCAAATTAAAAGCAAACGTGAATGCACTATCTTAAAAAGTCCTCTAAAGCATTCCTCTGCAAGATCTCTTTCGAGCCACTTTACCATAACAAATTAAGGGATGCGGACAAAAAGATGTAAATGCAAAAGAAATCACAAATTTTTTATTTTATTTTTATTTTATTTTATTTTATTTATTTATTTTATTTATTTATTTAATTTTTGTATTACCAATAATACTTTCGAACCAAGATAAAGTAAAGTATCAATAACTCAATCTAAACTGTATTACTACTAACCGATACATTAAATAAATTTTATAAGCAGTTATTTCGAAACATTAACCCTGCTGTTCTGTTCGGGTCTATTTGACCCGAAAATTTTATTGTTCACTTATAAAAAAAATTAGCACAGAGATATTTCCATGAAAATTTTTGACTTTGTTCATTAGTAATATAACTATATATTCCTAGAAGTATTTACGTTTATTTATATTTCAAAGAGATATTTTTTAACTTAGTCCTAATGTACTGTTCGGGTCATATTGACCCGAGTTAAAAAATGATTTTATCATGCACTTTTAATTTTGTTTGGAATCATTCAATAAAAATAATTACTGCAACGTATCTATTTCGAAATCTGTTTCATTGGCACAGATGTTAGATCACGTGACAGGAGAGCAAAGTCAAATGTTAATATCATTGGCGAAAGGGAAAAAAATGCACCTGTTAGTAGCGTTTCTTTTTTCTTGCTGTATTTCAAATTTTAATAATCTGAAGAACAGTTGTATCTCTGAGTATTAGTGAAAAAATGGTGAATCGTAGAAATTTGAGCGACGCTGATATTGCTAAATTATTGGAACCCTCTGACAGCGAAGAGGAAAATGCGTCTGAGTATGAAAATCATACAAGTGAGGAAATTGGAAGTGAAAACCTGACAACGATTTGGATACTGATATTCAAAAGACGCACAATATACAGAGTTTTCAGTCTAATAATCGTGAAATAGTATGGAAATTGAATCCCCTTCTTCATTCTGGTCGATTAACGTCTGCTAATATTATAAAACAACTCCAGGTGTCACAAGATATGCAACGAAAAAGATAACTGACATAAAAAGCGCATTTGCGACGGTATTCAATTCTACAATCGAGAACGAAATCATAAAAATGACTAATATAGAAGGAAGAAAAGTGTATGAAAAAGAGTAGAAAGATATTAATACTGAAACTTTTCAAGCATACATCGGATTATTATTATTAGCTGGTGTGTACAAATCATATGGAGAATCAACAAAAAGTTTGTGGAATCAAGAAACAGGAAGAAATATATTTCGTGCTACAATGTCCCTCGAAACCTTTCATATGATATCGAGAGTTATTCGTTTTGACAATAAATCTACCCGGCAAGAAAGAAGGTCTATAGATAAATTAGCTGCTGTTCGAGATATTTGGGAAAAGTGGATAGAAATTCAACCTAAATTGTATAATCCAAGTGAAAATGTTACTGTACATGAACAACAAGTAGGATTTCGTGGACGATGGCCTTTCAAACAATATATACAGTAAACCCTCCAAGTATGGGATAAAAATATGGACTTTATGTGATAGCAAAACTCCGTATGTACTGAATGCACAAATTAAAACTGGAAAAAATCAAGGATCAAAGCCAGAGAAAAGTCAGGGTATGCATGCAGTGAGTGATCTTACTTATGGGTATTCGGGGCACAATGTTACATGCGATAACTTTTCCACATCCTATAACTTGGGAAAACTTCTTCTAAAATGGAAAATGACTATGCTTGCCACCATTAGAAAAAATAAGCCCGAACTTCCTGAGAAAATGCTAAACAAAAAAGTGCACAGCTCATCATTTTATTTTACAGAAGATACAACAGTTGTAAACTACATCCCTAAAAAGAACAAAAATGTTATTCTTATGAGCACGTTCCATCATAAAAATGAATTTAGCAACAGACCTGACAAAAAACCACAAATGATATTAGATTATAATGCAACTAAAGGGGCGGTGGATAGTCTTGATCAACTTTTGAGTACATACACTTGTAAGAGAAAAACAAATCGCTGGCCTATGATAGTATTCTATAATATGCTTGATGCATCTGCTTACAATGCATTTATTCTGTGGATTTCAATAAACAGCAAATGGAAGGAAAATAAATTAATCAAACGAAGACTCTTTTTAGAAGAATTGGGGAAATCTCTAATTTTTCCACACATTGAAGTAAGACAGCATTTTCCCAGAAGCGAAGATTCAGTCAAAATTGTGAAGTGAATGCGTAGTAAAAGTGCAAACGTACCCTCGGAATCAGATGAGTACACTTCATTGTCTACTAAACGTGCAAAATGCAAGTTCTGCCCATCAACCAACGACAACAAAACTAATATATTAAGTTACAATTGCAAAAAACACACTTGCAAATTTCACGTAAGCTATTTTTGTCCAAATTGTAAATAAAAGTAAGTATTCAAATGTTTTAAGTTAATTTACTTGTGTTTTGTATTATTTGATATACATTTAAGCTTATTTTACTATTTTTTTTAATTATTTCTAAAATAGTTATTTTCATTTACTGCTAGAAAAGGTAATATTCTAAATCGGGTCACATTGACCCGAACATTACATACGTATAGTAAATGCGAACAGAACAGCAGGGTTATATAAATTTTATCAGCAGTTATTTTAATGATTCTTTGAAGCACCGTCGGAGCTTAAGGTGTTAAAGTTTTTTTTTTTTTTTTTTTTTTTTTTTTTTTTTTTTTTTTTTTAATTGCTAAGTTTTATACTTTCCATTTACACGTTTTAATAATGCTAACACGAAATAGCTTTTTCTCACATTTCTATGAAAAATTTCAGAAATTTTCTCAATCAGTTTCCAAAGAATTGATCAGAATCAGAAATCTTAATTTTCCTCTGAGACATGGAGTTAAGCAGATTACAACTTTGATCTCATTTTTTTCTTGATTGTTCTTAAAGTTATACCCCCCCCCCCAAAAAAAAAAAAAAAAAACTTTGTAATAAAACATAAAATTTTCGGGCACAATACAAATTTTAAGACATAAAAACATGATTATTCAAATGAAATTATTGAGATTTTTTTCTTTTTTGTTAATTAATAGATAAATGAACTACACACAAATGAATGTTTCTCAATGAGACATTTTTTTCAGTCGTGTTTCAAAAGGCCATCTTTGACAGTTTCTCTGAAAAATCTTCTACTTACATACACTTAATTTTGGAAAATGTTTAATTGCATAGTTTTTAGCTCTCAATCTATCAAAGCCTGAGAGCTTATGTGCCTGCCTATTCTGTAAGTACGTATATATGTATGCATGTACCGCTAAACTCATAATGAAAAAAAATCCGATTTACTTGAAATTTTGTCGATAGATTTATTATGATAACCCGCTTCCCTGATTACTTCTGGGAGTTCATTCGATAAGTATAAGATGGGCAACGGGAGAATGCTCCTCCACTTAATTTATATAAATTGGTTTTTCATGCAGATTTTGTTCAAATTTAAGGTAAAGGATCATTCGGATGAGGCGACTTCGTGATTAGTATTAGTTGCTCATTGGGTAAGAATAAACAGGAGGAACGAGGGTCTAATCTTCCACACTTAATTTCGAAAAATAGGTTTTTCATGCAGATTTATCAGATTTCATTGAAATTTAAGACATGGGATCATTCTAATAAGGGCACTGCCATGAGTATTTTTGGGAGTGCTTTAGATAAGTCTAAGAGGGGGACGGGGGCTTACTCTCCACCCTTAATTTAGATAAATGGGTTTTTCATACTGAGTTATCAGATTTCATTCAAATTTTAGGAATAGGATCATTCTGATGAGGCGCCTCCGTAATTAGTATTGGGTGTTCACCAGATAAGTAGAAAGGGGGGAAATGGGAGGTACCCTTAATTTAGGTTAACCTTTCCTTTAATTTAGATTAATTGTTTTTTCTTTTCACGCAAAATTTATCGTTTTGCTTCAAAATTTGGACATAAGTTCATCCTGATAAGGCACTTCTTCGATTTGTTTTGAGAATTCATTGGATAAGTATAAATAGGGGGATTGTAGGGACTACCCCTCGTAATTTAGGTAAATGGTTTTATATGCTGAATTATCTGATTTGCTTCGGTTTTTGGATACAGGCTCATATTGATAAGATGTTTCCCTGATTAGTTGTGGGTTTCTTTTGTTAAGAATAAAGTGGGATCCAAGCTATTACCCCTTTAAATTAGGTAAATGGGCTTTTATGCAGAATTATCCAATTTGCTTTAAATTTTGGATGTTGGTTGTTCTTGATAGGGCGAATCTCTGACTAATTTTAGAAGTTTAATGGTTAAATATAAAGATGGAGAATAAATGGGCTTCTATACAGAATTATCCGATTTGCTTCGAATTTTGGAAACATGTTCCTTTTTTTATTAAATAAAGCATATCCCTGATTAATTTCGTGGGTTCAATGCTTAAATAAGTGCCAAAAGAGGAAATGGGGAGGGCTATTTCCTCCCTTAATTTATTTTTCGAACGACATTATTCATTGAAATTATAAGGCTGCTATATATAATTAGGGTGTGTGGCCTTAGAGATCAATGCCATCAGTTTAACTGGACAATATTATTTTTTATTATTAAGGGAGCCTGCTCTTTTTCCATCAGTTGTCATTTTTCGTCCTGATTTTTATTCATTTAAACACAAACAAAATAATGGCTAAATATAATATATTTTAATATTGTTAATAATTTATTAAACATCATTTTTGTCGTTTTATTCAATAGTACGAAAGATGTTTTATAACAGATATTGCAATAAAATTACTTTGGAGCATCTTATTGCTAAAGTTTTTAATATATATATATATATATATATATATATATATACACACACACACACACATATATATATATATATATATAGAGAGAGAGAGAGAGAGAGATATTCTAACTAGGAATTTAAAATTTCCTTAATTTTTGAAATGTTAAATCAGAAAATCAGTTTTTATTTTCCAGTTTTCTTTCTCGAAAAAGTAGAATAAAATTAAATGATTAATGGCGAAAATGATAATCATTTTTTAGAATTTAATATGATAGTTTAATTTAAGGAACTACATTAGTCACGAATCCGAAAAAACCCGTTCGTCAATGCGAATTTGATTGGAGAAATTTATTAACATATCTAGGTTGCATTTCAATACTTTTAAATGTTTTTTACATTTAGTATCTGGGGATGACCTATACGAAGACATTGTTTACTTTTTCGATTTTGATTGCCGTCTTTTTTTTTATGAAGATGCTTTTATTTTCAAAACCAGTTTCGAAAATTAAAGTGTCCTCAATAAAAATCCGTATGTATCCATAAATAAAATAAAAAAAGTAAAAAACGGTCTTTGTATAGATCGATCTCAGTTATCCAATGAAAAAAAACTTTTAAAAAATGTTGAAATGACTATAAACTAGATATCTTATAAAATTCCTCCATAGGTTTAGTGTTAGTGAATGGGTGTAGACTGAAGTATCCCCTTAGTGATTCTTAAATGCGTACCATTGTTTGGTTATCTTCAACAGAGAAATAAAATGAAAACTGTTCTTTGAAAATGCAGTTAAAGATAGATCGATACACCGATGAAGATAATAAAAACATTCATATAAATTAAAATAATTCGCATTAGCTAGTTTATGAGTATAATTTTTTGCGCCTTCTGCTATATATCCCATTTATACACTTTATACAATATGTCTGTTGAATTGTGTTCTTAGAAAGTTGCTATGACATTTACAATAGAATTAACCATCATTTGTTCTAAAATTAATTTATAAATCTTATATTAAAAGGAAATTTCTATTTTATGAGATATAACATTTGTGATAAATATTTATAATAAAAAACGAATTTACCATTATTATCGAGTTTGGAACTTCTGCATGCGAACGATAACTGCATCCATATAACATAATTAACATGTAATATATATATATATATATATTAAATTATAAAATTCATTTGATATCAAGAGAAAAAAAAATGTTTACAATTTTAAATTTTTATATCCGAAGATTTCCATGTTTAAAAAGTAATTTTGTCACATTTTACTTATTCTACTTGCGTATCGATAAAAAAGTATTGGAATCGTGCTTCTTACATTTTAAAATTACAAATTTTTATCTTTGAATTTATCCTTTTTAAAAACTCCTTAATCTAATGCATCTGGCATAACATAAAATATTTGAAAAATAATAAAAATGAATCCATATCTGTATTTAACTGTATCTCATATCGTATAGAAATATTTTAAATTAATTAATTTATACTTATACTGATGATACAGAGAATAATTGCTAACTTTTAAAAATCGTCCTTTCGCTTATTTCAGAGCAAAGAGCAAGTTACTTTATAACAGGTGCTCCTTTGAAAGGGAATTAGTTCATGGGCAATCAATCACTCTGCAAAAATGTTGTGGACGTCTTTCCTATCCAAGCACACACAATGGGTTTCAAGGGATTATTGTCTGCTTTCAAATTCTAATAGGGGAAAGCACTTTTTACAGATACATTGCTATACGTTTTGTAAACTGAAGCTTTAACCATTTCTATACACACAAAAGCGTACCTGTGAAACCATTTCCAGTAGTTAAAACTTCAAAGGACAAACCCGTGAAAGGGTTAACTCTCTGAAATATTTTTATATAAATATTTTTTAAGCATTTTAGAAAAAATTAATGAAATTAAATCATACCTTAGTACTTTGAATGAAATTTCTTTTGATTTCGAAAAACCATTGTTATTGGCCAAATTCATGGCCATAAACAAAATTCTGGTGTTTTTTAAAACTGTACTAGATATGCCATATGGTGCAGAAATGGATTAAATTTTAATAATATTCATCAGAAATTTTCCATGTTCTCAATTTTTATTTCTTTTACTTTTTTTATGAATCAATTTTTTTCCTTATGAATCAATCGTAGTACGTTTAATTCTAGAAATTTTAAATATACATTTATGTGTTTTGTTTTCTATAGAATTTGAATTTGTTAATGAATTTATATTTTTAATAGCTCGTTAATTGTCACTAAATTTGCAGATATTTATCCAATAAATTTAATGTTTTACAGAAATTTAAATATAAATAGTTATTACTGACGAATGCAGTGATGTATATCCGCTATGTACCAGTATCATAGGTTAAGAGTTTGAAACAAAAATTTAAACAGAAGTACCTTAAAAATGGCAACACGCAACGAAAAGTTTGTTTTGATAAAATTGCATTTAGATTATGTTATTAAATATTATTTTGAATTTTACAAATCACTTTTACTTTAAATATGTAGTAATATTGATATTTTAACCATCTAAATATAAATAAAGAAAAATAAAACATAATGTTTTTTATTCCTTTGACAATTAAAAAAAAAAAAAAAAAAAAAAAAACATCTACTTGCTTAACTCAACAACAATTACTGAACAAAATATATTCAGAAAAAAATAGAGATTAAAAAATGAGACTTTCTGTTTATTTTTCATTAAACGTGCACTAAACAAATATAAAAATAATTAAATTTTATGAACCTTTAATTAATAACAATAGTTCTCATTTTTATGACAATATTTTAATAGATTTTTTTTTTTTGCAATGAATAAAGACATGCCCTAAAATAAAAACATTTCTTTCATTGGAAGAAATGTGGCCAACATTAAAAATAATAGCTCTTGGCATTTTATCTTAATATGTAAACGATATAATTTTGTACATGTTATGCTGCTTCTTTAAAATGCATAACTTTTCATAATTCACGACAAATAAAACCATACAGTAAAACTGTATAGCTAACAAAATTTTACTTTACGTGCTAGCATCAAAGTAAATGCTTAAAAAATTTTAAATATTTATATAGTATTTTTTTAATAAGTATCCTTTTTTCCGCATACGAAAACTGTCGTGATATTTTCTTTGTACTTTTGCGAACAAGATAGGCCAACATGTAAATTAATATGATTTTTAAAAATAGGCTGAAATCCTGAATAAGAACAGTTTTAAAGTACTGCTTCGTCACGCAAATTGAGTATTTTAACTTCAAAATATACGGATAATAATGGAAGATATTTTAAAAGATTCAACAATTTAGAGTTTTTATCTACTTTTAATTTTTTATGAAATTACATTACAATAAATTTTCATTTTGCTAAACTTTACATCTCATTTACAAATGCTAACTTGTAAGGAATAAAAATAACTCATTACTATATGTAATCCTTCTGAACTCAGTTACATGCGTATGCTCTGCTATTGTATTTTTAAACATAGGTGTTTGTATTTCTTTATGCTTTTGTTCATGAGTTGTTTGTGATGATAAATGGAAAACGCATAGCAGTCATATTATTAACAATTAATATTAATTATTCATCTTATTAGATTTTATTATTTTAATATTTTTGAGTGCAAGACGAAGATTTATTTTTTATTCTATATTTTCATTGGAATCTTCCGTGACACATAGTATGCTAATATGTACGTTTAAAATAAAGTTAAATATATGTGTAAATTTTTGTATTTAGTGCTTCATACGTGCTATTATTCAGGTAAAGCCATGACGAAGAGCCTAGATATTAGAATTACTTAAACTTCTTTCTTTTATCTTTTGAAACAAAAGCTAACATCCAAGATAGACTGAAACTTTTATGTCTAAGCACAAAATCTGTCTTAAATGATATAGCAGCATTGAATGACAGTACAAGATACTGTAGTTTAATCTTTTTTTTATGTGTGTTGCAAAATAATTTAATGCCCCAAAATATTTCTTAAATGAAGACACATTTCAAAAGAGAAAAATGCATTCAGTTTTGAAATTATTTTCGCACACGGCTGGAGAACTAAAAAAAAGAGGATGAAATGGCATACCATCATCTAGATCATAGGTTCCCAACCTTTTCTGGTCCACCGCCCCCTTTACAAGAGAAAGAAAAATGCCAACGCCCCCTCTTGCATAATAGTTAATTATACAAAAAGTTTAAATATTATTGCATATTATCTATATTTTACCTGTCTGTCAATCTATTAATCAAGGTAGAAGTTAATTAAAACAACCATAAAATGAAGTAAACAATTGTTTAGTAAAAATTTAAAAATAAACACAAAACCAATAAGATTTTTTTAAAAAATAAGGAAATAGTTGAGACTATTGGAGCTTTAACAATTTTTTCATGTCAGATTCCATTTTCTTCAACATCAGTCACAAATTGTCAGTTTCAAAGATGCATGTTTCTTTTCTTAGACAGTATATTAGCCACTGCACGGAACCCACTTTCAGCAAAATCTGATGAAAGGAAAGCAATTAAAATTGTATGTATTCTCCCTCACAATCCAGATTAGAGAGCTGTAGGTTTTTAAAGTTAAATTCTTTGTGACCATTTCTGAATTTTATAGTTCTCGTTTGCTGTGAGTTCCACGATTTCCTCCTCCAAATATGATGATACTGCCGTAGCTGCATTTGCGAAATAATCTAAAAACTAACTCGGTATAATCATTTATAAATATCTTGGAATCGCTCTGAGAAAACTTCATGAAGATGAAGAACGTCGAAGTGTTGACAATAAGTAAGTAAATATTCTTGTTTTCACAGACTGCGAATAATGTGGCAATTTGACTATTCTCTTCTATTTAGATTTCCTTTGAGCAAAAGAAGTTTACCAACAGAAGCAGCTATGAGGTTTTTTGTTTTAATTAAATTCAATTCATCATCTTGAAATCATCTTAAGGCTTATTATAAATATTTAAAATATTTAAACTTATTTAAATATTCTAAACAGGTCTGTCACATAAACGATGTCATTTTTAATACAATCAGGTTTTAGCGTATTTTTACACCTCTGTTTTTAGTTAAGTGTAATACTAAATCAGATATATAGAAAAAAGATTCAGACTAATACCTTCTCAGAGACAACGAACTTCTGTGTGCAGCAGCAACCGATTGAATTCATTTGCAAGTCTGATGCAAAGTGATAGTGAAAACTGCACTACAAAGTAAAACAATTTTTTCACTTTGCTGTGAAATGATTTTCAATATAAAGTTGGCAAAATGTCCTGTCATTCAATGAATTGTTACTATTCTTATTGACTGCTCTGGTAATGTAATGAAGCGACGTCTACAGGCGTTCATTCCAATTTTTCGAAAGCAATTGCTGATGATGTGTAACGGAATGTACAGAGAGTAACATTTAGTGCTGCTTGTTTAAAATGTGTTAATGAAATCCTCCTGATGTACCGTCGTTGTTTGAGCAACATCAGTAGCAAGCGACAAAATATTATAAAAAAGAATTTATTTCTCTTGGACTGACTTCAGGGTATTAAATATCGATTATCCCTTTGTATCAGTTCCCAAATTTTTAGCAAATAACTCTCGATTTTTTTTTTTCTTTTATGAGTTTTTGTTATTTGGTAACGCTGATCTAAGGAGTTTAATGGAAAATTTTCAGGTCTTTAAATAACAGCGTAATGATATTTCAATACTTTTAGCCATCTATTCCGCTTTGTACCGAATTATTACTCAGGATTTTTTCTACTGATATCAGACGGTTTCTTATGATGAAGAACAGTTTTTATTATCTCTCTGACTACAGGCAAGATTAATTTCTCGCCAGCTCTATGCCATTTTAATACTTTTGTTTTTAAAATTATAATGATATGAGGCTCCGCCATCTTGTTTAGAAGAAGACTTAAAAAGGTTTGATATAGTCGACTGTTTTAAATTTTTCTTTTCCAGTCTTTGAATTGGTAAAATACAACCCCAAAACTTTCTTATATCTCATACATGTTAATACTTTAAAATTCGCTATCGCAGTATCAAAATTAAATGGCAATAGGTCAATCGTAAAGATTCTAATGGTGTGAAATTCCGTGCATTTGTTCTTGAAATAAAACTACTGCGATTGTCGAAAAAAAATGCAGAATAAAAGCGCCACTTGTTATGCAATTTGCACCAAAACATAATCAGCAATAATATTTATCAAAGTAAAACTAAATCTGAAGTTTGATGAAAATCCGTGCATTAATTCTTGCGATACAGCTGTTGCAGAAATCGTGAAAAAGACAGCATAACAGCGCCATCTGTGGAGTGATTTTCAACGAAATGTAAACAGTATCTATTCATGTCAAGGAATAATCAAATCAGATTTTTGGTAAAAATCTGTGCAGTAGTTCTTTAGATAAAGCTATTGCGGGAATCGTGAAAAAAACAGCATATTAGCGCCACCTGTTGAGTGATTTACACCAAAAAGAATAAGCATCAGTTTATAACAGAACACCTGAATATAGATTTTTCATAAATTTCTATGCATTAGTAGTTGAGATAGAGCGCCTTCAAAATTTATCTCGCATACAGAAAGTTATGCTAACAGACAGATTCACAGACATACATTTTGTAAAAACATGATTTAGGAATCTGACCCGTAAAAAGCGTAAATCCGTCAAAATCCTGTACTCGAAAATTTTCAGGAATCTAATACTTTCTTCTTGTAAAGATAGAAGAAAGTAAAAATAGGAGATATCTTTGTCTTTTCGATCAGCACGCATTTTTTCAAATGATATTGTAGCCTAGAAGGCTTCGTGGCTTCATATGAAAATACTTCTTGACAAATTAGGCACATAGATAACAAATGGTTTGCAGGAGAGCGCCTAGATTCATATTTCAGTTACTCAATACTATACTGCTTGCATTTCATCTTCAGTTAAGATATTTTGAAATATAAAAATTTTACCTACATAAGTTTAAATAAATTTACTTTTGAACAAATTCATAGATAACGATTTTTAACACTTTCACTAAGGTTAAACAAATTTATTGAACCGATTCACATCACGGGTTCGTTTAAAAGTCCATGTTCAGGTCAAATCTTTGTCATACTTTAGAATTTTTCGAAATACAGGTTAATAAAAAAAATATGTTTAAAACTTTTTGCCAGCCAATTATCGCGAATTTCTTACTCTACAATTTTTGAATTCATAATGATTTTTAATTCGAGTCATGGTCCTTGTTTGAGTTCCAAGACTATTTTTTGACATTAGTAAAATAAATTCAGTTTCACCCCCCTCCCCCCAGATTTAGGTTTGTCTGTATAGATTTACATAAGGTGCAGTTAAGGTTTTTGTCTCGGACTGGGTAATGTAGATGAGATCAAATAATTTTCATTATATTAGTTTTTAAATAAGTAGGTATACCATCACCGCCCCCCTCGACAGTCCTAACGCCCCCCATTTTTCTCTAGACTCGCTACCGCCCCCCTGGAAGGCTCCAGCGCCCACTGGGGGGCGGTACCGCCCCCGTTGGGAACCTATGATCTAGATTTTGGCATTCTAAATTTATTACTGTATCATATGTACTTATATAGCACAAAAGCTCCTCAATACCTCCCCAGGAGCTCCAAGTCATCCCATATTCCTGCTAAAACTAAAATGACAAGATCAGGACGTCCTGGGGAAGAATCTTTTACGATGTCCTCAGGAATGCGCTCCCAGCAACGTCCCACGGAGCTACTTCCCAGGGACGCTACTCCTAAGGAAGTACCTGGGAAATCACTACTGGGGAAGTACCCGATTAGTCATTCCTCGGGAAGTGCCGAGGAAGTCACAGTGCTGGGGCCATCTTATGAATGATTCTGGAGTACAATACTCAATTGTTTTTTATTAAAATATTGAATTCAATTTAATCGGTACCGATTTTAATGAGTTAATTTAATTTTATTAATTATTCGATTACTTATTTTTAAGCAAATTAGATAATTGTTATTAAATTTTAATTATTTTTAACTATTGCCATAACTTTTAAGCTTTTTTAGTTAAATTAAAAATTTTAATTTATTATTTCAGTTAATTCCTATTTTTATATACTAATTACTATTATGTATCTTTTAAACCAAATTTTGCTCCTTTATCAATATTTTATTAATTATTAATGAATAACATATTGCGTTTTGCTTTTTTATTATCATTACATTTTCATTAAATGAGAAATTAATTTAACTTGTTTAAATGAACTAAATAGCAAGTTTCTAAATTAATACTCTAAAATCTTTATATATAAGAAAATTCTAGTTCATATATTTTTTCTGAAATTCAGAGGTAAAGGTAAAAAGAAAAAAAAGAGATCCTTACTTAAGTTTGTTCATAAGTACCCGTTTAAAACTTTATTGATCTAAATCGAGTTTAATGCATCTTAATATCAAAGGTTAAATGTTTATATATATATATATATATATATATATATATAATTAGCTAACATACTTACTAAACCCTATTTAAAAAAATAAATAAATAAATAAACAAATAAATAAAATTGTCGCGACGAAACAAGACATTTTTATCACAGCACATAACATGAACTCAAAGATAGTGTAATTCGCTTGGTTCAAATGGTATATTTGGATTTAAAATATATAAATATTGAGCCGCACCACCCCATTCCCCAAACACATACCAATACGTGGTTTCTTTGAAAAGATTTTCTGTTTAAAAAATATACATTCTTGTGAAATCAGTCAAAAAATTTAAATTCACGCAACTTAAAACTTTAATTCAGGTTATTATCAATTACCTACATAGTGTAATTTATATATGTGTTGAGTTTAAGAAAATGTTAGCTAAGTAGAAACATCAATTTAAATGTCATTTCTGAAGGTTTAACCTATTTTGTTTTACTTATCATTAATTATTTTTTTAAATGTAAATTGGACTGATAAACAATTTATTTTTCTAATGTCTTTTATAGATTATCAAACATAATATTATTATTATTGTTTAAATTCTGAAAGATAAAATGAAGTTTTCATTCAGAAAACTTCTGAAATATCCATAACATTATAGATTTTGAAATTACAGAAAAATACTTATCTGTATTTCATAAATAACAAATAGTTTAACACAATTTTAAACCGAAGAGTATTTTGCCATACTTAAAACTTTCATTTATAAAACCGATTTTCTATTCTATTTCTTTAGTTTCGGATATCCTTAGTTAGGTGACAATGAAAATATTATAACATAAGAAACTGCAATCTCAGAATAGGCAGCCACCGTTCTAACACTTAGACACTCAATAGCTTAACCCGCCCCTCCAATCAGTTTTGACAGCTGAGAATGCGTATGCAATTTTTGCGAAATTACTGAATGAGACAGAAAAAAAGAGTGTCATTCCACGAATTATAAGTGAGACTATTCGTGAGTTAGTAAGAAAAGGCGCTTAAAATAAATTTGTTTGTAGGTGTAAAAGAAAAAAATATACATATTAGTTTGGTATTTTTAAGTAATAATTCGTTGATAAAAACATCTTATATTTTAAATAAAGATATCAGTTCTCTCAGGCTTTTAAATTGCCTAATTACTAAAATTACGTTTCAAGTAATAAACAAAATATTTCCCGTCGTTCATTAAATGAAAAATGGTGCATATTGTATTTTCTATGATCATAAAGATTTCATACAATTTTTAAAGACTCCTGAATGGAGATTTAACTGTAAATTAATTTTATTTATAACAATAAGAAAATAAAAAGTCTTGTACAGATTCAAATTTTATTAATAGTTTCTATTTTATGTAATTCAAGTTCAAGCAGTTTTTCAGTGTAATAATGGAATTTTACAATTGATTTTCACACCAAATCCTGTTACAATTAAATTATACAAATTTGTACAATGGTGTGTTTTTGATGACAATACAGAATTTTAAAATTTTTACAATGTTATAAAATAATACAGTGCTTTTAACATATTTTTTAATTTCGCGACAAGTGATTAATATCCAAACATCTGCAACTCGTACCGTCGTATAAGAATTTCATAAGTAACGTATTTAATTATTTGATAATAAATACTAGCCAAAATATAACAGATCACTTTGAAACTGGTTCCTTGATTGCTTGTATTTATGACGACCATTTATAAACCTGAGGGACATATAAAGGGAGGGGTTTGCCTTCTGTGAGAGTCTTTCTAAAGGAACTTAACCCGTATTTATGCAAGGAAATCCAAGATATAAAAAAGCGGAAAACTCCGAAAGATTAGGCCGACGAGCGCATTGGGTACAAACTCAGCACCTGCAATCTAGCAGCGATTAGAGCAGAATCTCTTGACCGCTGGTGGGGACAACTACGAAGCTGCAACAATGATATATTTCAAAGAGTAATTTATTAGGAAAGAAAAGACTAAGCAAATTTATATATTTTTTCATACATTTATATAATAAGAGCACCTTTTAGAAACCGTAAAAAAACGACTAAAATTTCTGTAAAAAAAGTAAGAAAGAGAGAGAGCAAAAAAGTTTTATTTTTTAAACGATTCACTTAGACTTTATTTGTCAAGCATAAAAAATCATAATTTTAAACAAACTATGTGTTTTAATCTCTTGTCTTTTTAATATATGGAAATAATATTCTTATTAACTAAAATTAAATTTTATAGGGGATATCATCAGAAACGTTTTGCATCATTCATTCTGTGTCAAAATATAGTTCATAATCAATTTTATAAATACAGATTGATTTTAATGGTTTTTAAGTATTAAAAGCTTAAAGGATATTTTTATCATTTAAAAATACATTTTCATGTAAAAATTTTAAAATTCAAAGATATTTTTGTTATAACAAATAATTATTGATAATTTATTTGGAATTATTAGTTTACATTTGTGTCGAATGTATGCAAAAGGCACAAAAAGTGAGGACATTTCCTAATTTTGAGTTTCAAAAGGAGAGAAAAAATGCATGAGTACCTTAGAAACCAATTTTCTTTATTGATATTGTAGCGTAACGGTCAGAGCGCGGGTCCAGAATACCAAGGTACTCGAGTTCAAACCCGGCAGGAAAAATGAAGGTAAGCAATTTGTTGCCGAATGCTTTTCCAAAGTCCTCCTATATCACTTCCTTAAATCTTCTCCAGAACCTCCTGGGGAGTTCCCCAGGATGCTGTAAAGCGGACATTTTCGCTTCCTGTGGACCTCCTATTGAAATTTTTCGGATGCCTGCGGAATGTCGGTCCTGGGATGTGCGTCCTCCCTAGGATGTCCTGGGGAGGCATGTGTGCTATACGGGTAATAATATACTTGTGTAGTCACAAAAATATGTGTCACTTTCACGTGTCAGTATACTATTTTGTACATTTATTAATGTTAATGTAACCTGCTGTTTTAACGTTTTTAAATTTTTGGAAATGTTAATATTTTGGTCGTATTTTAGTTATAGAACTTTGATACTGGTTACAAATATGTTTTATCACTGTTGATTTTATTGATGCTGTAGAGACCTATTTGCCAAAACACTTACTATACGAAAGAAATTATTTAGAGAACTGTAATTGTGGTCTTGCAATCAAAAATCTTTTGAATGAATATCAATTTAATATAATATTAACATAATGGAAGAAATTTTATAATGCCGTATACAATACAGATTATATCTAGCTTTACTAATAAAAATGCTTTTCTAAATCTTTCTAGTCTTGCTCACTTACACTGTGTTCAAACTGTATAGTCCTAATTGGAAAATAGCTTAAATCATTAAAGAATGGACAACATTTTCCCGTATTCAATCATTACCTATGTTCAGCGCTCAATTTTTAAATGTATAATCTTCTTCAAATACTCAATATTAGTTCGATTTTAAAACAGAATGCATAAAAATATAAGATATTAGCAATAGATTCACATTGCGTAAACATTTTTTAGATAAATTTGTTTCATATACCAAGCAGCGTAAATTTAATTCAACTAAATATTTTTAATTTCTTTTATGCAATTTATTACTGTTACACTTACATTCATGTAGAAAAAGTATACTTATACAGATAACAGATTCCAAATATACAGGTACCATTTTTTTCCCAAGATTTTTTTGTTTCATTACAGTAAAAATGTTATATTTTTTTTATAGGTTGTCTTTTTTTACATTAAGAAAAGTATTTTAGTTATAATTGAAACACAGTTCAAAATCCAGTAAAAGGAAGAAATGACGGCGAAAAAAATGTGAGTTTTAAACGTATGAATCGTGTAAATTATTAAACTAGAAATAATACAAATTAATTGAATTCTTCCTAACGATCGAATTTCAGACAAGTTTTGTTATTTTAATCCATCCTGGTCTCTTTTAAATCTAAATGTTTTTTAGAAAATTACGATTTTATATCTAATTGCACATAAAATAGAGTACCTGGTTTGTAACAACAAAACTAAATGGTTGGTATAATTATTATATTATTACACACTGCCAACATTTGAAAAAGCATAATGGCTACTTGAGGGCTCTGTTAGAAATTAATAAACTATTTCTAAAAAAAAGGCTACACACTTAATAAATCTATCAACCTATATCATGTTTGTAACAGCCAAAAGCCGCATCATATACCGGTCAGTTTATCAATCCTTAATATGCGTTGATAATTTCATCCAATTCCTTCATCGGCTTCGTCGTAATTTTCCGGCAAAATCGTTGACTGAATCTTTCGACATTTCATAAAAAACAATGTCTTTGCGTGCGCTGTATCTCTAAAACTAATTCACTGGATTTCATAAAACTTTACATTCTGTGAGACCTTGATATACTATTTATCTGATTAGTTTTTGGTGCTTACCGCTCAACAGGTGGTGCTACTATCCTGCATGATTTATAAATTTCACAATAGCTATATTTTTAGAACAATTGCATGAATTTTCATAAAATTTTATATTTAGTTAGCACTTGGCATAATATGGTGCTGATTAAGCTTTGGAATAAATCGCTCAACATATGGCTCGGCTATGTTGCATTTTGCACGATTCTGCAATAATTGTATCTCAAGAATTAATGCATAAATTATTATGAAAATAGAGATTCAGTCAGTACCAGATAAAAAAAAATTGATCCTGATTAATTCTTTGTGTCATCACCCAAAATGTAGCGCTGTTATACTGATTTTGCAAAAGCTCTATCTCAAAAACTAATGGAATGATTTTCATCATACTTCAGATTCAGTGATAAGTTGACATATGCTTTTACTGACTAGATTTTGGTTTAAACCACCTAACCTATGGTACTGATATGCTGCATTTTTAAAGAAATATTTACATGCATATAATAGAAGAAAGCTTTGTGATTGCCACATCTGACTCTGTATCTTATATATTTATTACAAAAATTTATCAAACATTATCCGTGTCAATATATATATAAAACTATGAAATTCTGGAGATAAAAAGTGCTTATTAGCGTGGAGTACTAATGGAAGAAATCGTTTCAGCTGTTCTAAATGATTTACTTTAAATAAATTTCGCGCAGAATATTATATTACAAACACAACTTTTATTTCGGTAAGTTACCAGCAAAATATCTGCCAATCAAATTTAAATCACTTATATAATAAATTGTGGTCTTCAGTATAATACATGCACCTAATAAATCTTAAAGAGTTTTTTTTTTTTTTTTTTTTTTTTTTTTTTTTGAACCGCTTTGCTGTGTCGCCTGATTAGGGACTTTCTAATTCATATTATTTGGATTTTACCACTTTTAAAAATAGTATAATTCGCCTTTTTTTCATCCATTTTTATACAGGACGAATATTTTTATTTCAAAAAACGGTGTCAACAATATTTTGGCGACTTTTTTGTCCACAATCTGGCAACAGTGCTTCCTAACAAGAATTAAACAGCGTCAGGAGTAAGAGGGATTTAAAATTGTAAAAAAAAAAAATATGTATAGATATTAAAAAAAAGAACCGTTATTTATTTAAAATCTAATATAACACATTCTATTGTGAATAAAAGCTCCAGGTTTCTTACAGTAAAATTGGTTGTGCTATTATCGGCATTTCCTACCAATTAATTCAAAAATTTCATGAAGGATAATAGTACTGAAATAAATGTCAAAAAACATTACTCTACCACATAGGTTCCCAACCTTTTCTGGTCCACCGCCCCCTTTACAAGAGAAAAAAAATGCCAACGCCCCCTCTTGCATAATAGTTAATTATACAAAAAGTTTAAATATTATTGCATATTATCTATATTTTACCTGTCTGTCAATCTATTAATCAAGGTAGAAGTTAATTAAAACAACCATAAAATGAAGTAAACAATTGTTTAGTAAAAATTTAAAAATAAACACAAAACCAATAAGATTTTTTTAAAAAATAAGGAAATAGTTGAGACTATTGGAGCTTTAACAATTTTTTCATGTCAGATTCCATTTTCTTCAACATCAGTCACAAATTGTCAGTTTCAAAGATGCATGTTTCTTTTCTTAGACAGTATATTAGCCACTGCACGGAACCCACTTTCAGCAAAATCTGATGAAAGGAAAGCAATTAAAATTGTATGTATTCTTCCTCACAATCCAGATTAGAGAGCTGTAGGTTTTTAAAGTTAAATTCTTTGTGACCATTTCTGAATTTTATAGTTCTCGTTTGCTGTGAGTTCCACGATTTCCTCCTCCAAATATGATGATACTGCCGTAGCTGCATTTGCGAAATAATCTAAAAACTAACTCGGTATAATCATTTATAAATATCTTGGAATCGCTCTGAGAAAACTTCATGAAGATGAAGAACGTCGAAGTGTTGACAATAAGTAAGTAAATATTCTTGTTTTCACAGACTGCGAATAATGTGGCAATTTGACTATTCTCTTCTATTTAGATTTCCTTTGAGCAAAAGAAGTTTACCAACAGAAGCAGCTATGAGGTTTTTTGTTTTAATTAAATTCAATTCATCATCTTGAAATCATCTTAAGGCTTATTATAAATATTTAAAATATTTAAACTTATTTAAATATTCTAAACAGGTCTGTCACATAAACGATGTCATTTTTAATACAATCAGGTTTTAGCGTATTTTTACACCTCTGTTTTTAGTTAAGTGTAATACTAAATCAGATATATAGAAAAAAGATTCAGACTAATACCTTCTCAGAGACAACGAACTTCTGTGTGCAGCAGCAACCGATTGAATTCATTTGCAAGTCTGATGCAAAGTGATAGTGAAAACTGCACTACAAAGTAAAACAATTTTTTCACTTTGCTGTGAAATGATTTTCAATATAAAGTTGGCAAAATGTCCTGTCATTCAATGAATTGTTACTATTCTTATTGACTGCTCTGGTAATGTAATGAAGCGACGTCTACAGGCGTTCATTCCAATTTTTCGAAAGCAATTGCTGATGATGTGTAATGGAATGTACAGAGAGTAACATTTAGTGCTGCTTGTTTAAAATGTGTTAATGAAATCCTCCTGATGTACCGTCGTTGTTTGAGCAACATCAGTAGCAAGCGACAAAATATTATAAAAAAGAATTTATTTCTCTTGGACTGACTTCGTGGTATTAAATATCGATTATCCCTTTGTATCCGTTCCCAAATTTTTAGCAAATAACTCTCGATTTTTTTTCTTTTATGAGTTTTTGTTATTTGGTAACGCTGATCTATTGAGTTTATTGGAAAATTTTCAGGTCTTTAAATAACAGCGTAATGATATTTCAATACTTTTAGCCATCTATTCCGCTTTGTACCGAATTATTACTCAAGATTTTTTCTATTGATATCAGACGGTTTCTTATGATGAAGAACAGTTTTTATTATCTCTCTGACTACAGGCAAGATTAATTTCTCGCCAACTGTATGCCATTTTAATACTTTTGTTTTTAAAATTATAATGATATGAGGCTCCGCCATCTTGTTTAGAAGAAGACTTAAAAAGGTTTGATATAGTCGACTGTTTTAAATTTTTCTTTTCCAGTCTTTGAATTGGTAAAATACAACCCCAAAACTTTCTTATATCTCATACATGTTAATACTTCAAAATTCGCTATCGCAGTATCAAAATTAAATGGCAATCTAGGTCAATCGTAAAGATTCTAATGGTGTGAAATTCCGTGCATTTGTTCTTGAAATAAAACTACTGCGATTGTCGAAAAAAATGCAGAATAAAAGCGCCACTTGTTATGCAATTTGCACCAAAACATAATCAGCAATAATATTTATCAAAGTAAAACTAAATCTGAAGTTTGATGAAAAACCGTGTATTAATTCTTGCGATACAGCTGTTGCAGAAATCGTGAAAAAGACAGCATAACAGCGCCATCTGTGGAGTGATTTTCAACGAAATGTAAACAGTATGTATTCATGTCAAGGAATAATCAAATCAGATTTTTGGTAAAAATCTGTGCAGTAGTTCTTTAGATAAAGCTATTGCGGGAATCGTGAAAAAAACAGCATATTAGCGCCACCTGTTGAGTGATTTACACCAAAAAGAATAAGCATCAGTTTATAACAGAACACCTGAATATAGATTTTTCATAAATTTCTATGCATTAGTAGTTGAGATAGAGCGCCTTCAAAATTTATCTCGCATACAGAAAGTTATGCTAACAGACAGATTCACAGACATACATTTTGTAAAAACATGATTTAGGAATCTGACCCGTAAAAAGCGTAAATCCGTCAAAATCCTGTACTCGAAAATTTTCAGGAATCTAATACTTTCTTCTTGTAAAGATAGAAGAAAGTAAAAATAGGAGATATCTTTGTCTTTTTTATCAGCACGCATTTTTTCAAATGATATTGTAGCCTAGAAGGCTTCGTGGCTTCATATGAAAATACTTCTTGACAAATTAGGCACATAGATAACAAATGGTTTGCAGGAGAGCGCCTAGATTCATATTTCAGTTACTCAATACTATACTGCTTGCATTTCATCTTCAGTTAAGATATTTTGAAATATAAAAATTTTACCTACATAAGTTTAAATAAATTTACTTTTGAACAAATCCATAGATAACGATTTTTAACACTTTCACTAAGGTTAAACAAATTTATTGAACCGATTCACATCACGGGTTCATTTAAAAGTCCTTGTTCAGGTCAAATCTTTGTCATACTTTAGAATTTTTCGAAATACAGGTTAATAAAAAAAAAATATGTTTAAAACTTTTTGCCATCCAATTATCGCGAATTTCTTACTCTACAATTTTTGAATTCATAATGATTTTTAATTCGAGTCATGGTCCTTGTTTGAGTTCCAAGACTATTTTTTGACATTAGTAAAATAAATTCAGTTTCACCCCCCTCCCCCCAGATTTAGGTTTGTCTGTATATATTTACATAAGGTGCAGTTAAGGTTTTTGTCTCGGACTGGGTAATGTAGATGAGATCAAATAATTTTCATTATATTAGTTTTTAAATAAGTAGGTATACCATCACCGCCCCCCTCGACAGTCCTAACGCCCCCCATTTTTCTCTAGACTCGCTACCGCCCCCGTTGGGAACCTATGCTCTGCCACTATTTACATTTTTATAACATTTAATTATCAATGTAATACAGATAAGTATTTCATAATTTGTAACTACGCAAGTCATTTAAAACAAAGTATAAGCTGACAGATTAACAGCATAAAGCTTAATCACAGCTTAATGAGTTTGCGTACAATAAATATTACTTCATATTTAACTATGATGCAATGGTATTAGGATTTTGCATGACACGTTCAATTAAACTTGTATTGGTTTTGCAATTTAAAATAATGAAATGCTAGAGCGTAGGTATTAATTCAATGCATTTAGACTCAGATGCATACAATTTGCTTAGATATTGATTACTATCTACTATTGTACTCTACCGATAAGAACGGTAATAAACTAGAACATATTATTTCCCACAGTTTTTGAAATAGTAAAAAAGGTTTAAATCAACTACAAACAAAATGGGAGGCGTGTATATTTTAAAATAAAAGTGCACTGAAAAATAAGCAGTACAAAAAAAGGACAGATTTTTATGTTTCATGATTTATTATATTAAAAGTATTGAGGTATAAATGTACTTAATGTTTAGGAATTAAATGCATTAGTTTTAATGCTATGTTTATTTTTTTATTAAAATACTTAAATACTAGGGTAAGTGTACCTGTAGTGGGCCATATACCAGTAGTGGGCGAACAGTTTTCAAAGTTAAAAACAAGTTTTCTAGTCACCCCTGTCAGATAACAATCTAATTGCTGATTGGAAGGAATCTTTATCTGTTATCAGGCAAAGAGACAACTTTATTATTCTCATAGTCTTTGAGCTGGAAGGGTGTTTTTATGGATTATATGAAAAAACTAAATAGAAACTGAAATTATTTTACGCAATCATCAAAACTTATAAATATGATTTCATTAATGTGTATATTTAATTGTAGAAATGTAAAACAAATTATAACTTCTGTACGGTATAGATTAAACGAAAGAATGGAAAGTCCCACTTCTAGGGGGCCCCTACTGGAGCATCAGAAAATTACTTGGCCCACTACAGGAGCATAGATGAGGGTAACATTTTTTTTTTTTCATATTTCCTAGAGAATATATTTTAAAAATTCGAATGTTTATTCTGATACATAAAGGTAAGGACTAGGCATTTTTTTAAAAAAATTAACTAATACTTTAATAATAATTAGATAAATGTCCTTAAGTGGCCCACTGCTGGCGCATTTGCCTTATAAGAATGCTGTTCGAATAGAAATTAACATTTGAAATTATATTATTTACAACTTTAAAACGTTTATTTAAAAGTAAATATTCATTGGTAAAAAGTGCACAAGAGGTGGAAGTACAAATGTAGTAAGCCGTTTTTGCTGATTTAATTGGCGTTCTCTTAAATATAGTACACAGACAAATGTTGTAACAAAATACAACTTTTTATTTTGGTAAAATATCTGCAAAATGTCTGTCAATCAAAATTAATAACTTATATAGAAATTTTAGACTTCTGGGTAACACATACACCTGATAAATTCACTTTAAAAATCCATTTGATTTAAAATCTCCTTTGCACAATTAAACAGAAACAAGAATAAGAATGATATCATTTTTTTAAAGTACAAGTATTACATCAAAAACAGTTATTTTTTTATCTGATAGAACACATTCTGTTATGATATAAAGCCCTCAATCAGACTTATTCGCTCTAGGTTTTTTATAGTAAAATTCGTTGGGCTATTACCTGTATTTCCTTTCAATTATTTGAAAAATTCCACGAAAAAAATAGTAATGAATAATTATTATAAAATATTGTTCTACCATAGTTTACATTTTAAACATATTTTAATTATTAATGTGATATATCAAAATTTGTAACTTTACTAGTTATTCGAAACAAAGTATAAGCTGCAGTGTAAAACATTTGAGTAACGTTACATCATAAAATGAGTATACATCATATGGTGTTGCACCATAAAGCTTTGCTGCCTCTAGTTTTATGGAGTAACCTTGCTTCCTCGAATTTTAAGGAGTATTTTAAGCGATATAAGCGGTGTAACATTGTACTGTTACACCACTAATATATGTTTACATTACACCATTATATAGGTGAAAAACATTCACTCCATAAAATGGGAGGCATCAAAGCTGACACCCATTTTATGGTGTAACGTTACACACATGTTTTATAGTGTGGCAGAATAACAGCATAAAGCTTAATCACATCTTAATTAGTTTGTGATCAATAAATTTTACTTCAAATGTAATCATGATGCAATGGTAATAGGATTTTGCATGACTCGTTCAATTAAACTTGTACTAATTTTGTAATTTCAAATAATTAAATGATAGAGCATAGGTACTAATCCAATGCATTTAGACTAAGTTACACACAATTTGATTACATTGATTACCAACTCCTATTATATTATTACTGTAAGAAGAGTAATGAACTAGATCATAATATGTCCTAAAGTGTTTGAAATGTTAAAAAGTTTTAAACCAACTTCAAACAATTTTTAAGACATCTCTATTCTTAAATTATAATGCACCAAGAAATGAACAATAAGAATGTGGACAGATTTTTATGTTTCATGATGTATATTATTAAACGTATTCTGTTATAAATGGTATATAATGTTTAAGAGTTAATTGCATTAGTTTTAATGCAATAAGTATTTTTTTAATTAGAAAATATTTAAATATTATAATAATGTTGTTCAAATAGAAATTAGCATTTGAAACTTTATTATTTAAAACTTTAAAACGCTAATACAAATGTAATTGTTCGTTTCTTTATTTTATGCTACAATTCTTTCAATATTGTATAAATAAAAATTGTAGAACTAAAAATTACTTCAAATAGTATTTGTATAAAAAATTATAGACAATAATAAGTCCATTATTTTAATAAAATTTTGCTTGCAATATTTTCTTAAACATATTTTCGTGCTACAATCGTGCAAAAAGCAGCATAGCAGTGCCATCTGTAGAGCAATGTACACGAAAAACTAAACTACACTAATCCAAATCAGGGACTAAATGAATTTGAAGTTTTGCGAAATTCCGTGTTTTAGTTCTTGAGATAGAGCGCCCGCAAAATTTTGGTCATAGAGGAACAGACGACACAGACTCTCATACAGACATTTTTCTAAAATTATATTTTTCGGTATCTCTGAACTTAAAAACGGTTTTAATTCATTGAAATCCCGATTTAAAAAATTTCACGAATACATTTTCTCCTTGTAAAGATAGAAGAAAGTAAAAATCGGGAAAAACAAGTCCGCTATTAAATCTGTATTTTATAGGGGGCTGATAAAGTTGCTTAAAATTGAAAAACCGAGAATGCGGACATGTTACTTTTATGTATGGTATTCATACAGTCTAGGTGTTAAAAATATCACTTGCTCTTAATGAAGTATTAAAATTCACAACAAAATATATCAATTCTATGAGGTATAATACAAAAGGGATTGCAAGAACTTTTAGAAAGACAAAAATGTAGACTTTATCAATTTTAAATTTGAGTTGCCAAAAAAAACCAATAAAATGATTCATGATGCAAATGGAAAGATACATTGCCTTATTGCGTACATAATTATTTTAAAAACATACTTGTAATAAAAAAGATACGATTTTAATAAATCAAAAAATGTGAAATTACTTATAACAGTTAATACGATTTTCGGATTCTTTCGGGAAAATTGAAGTTTACTACTTTTATGCAATAACATGTATATGAAATAAAAGAAAGGGCGAGAGCATCATGACTGCAGATATGCTTAGATAAAGCCCCCCCCCCCCCACTCAAAAAAAAGGTTGACGAACACTGATTTTGGTTAAGTAACATGCAATTTATATATATTTTATATTTTATTTGCAATTTGTATATATTATATATATTTGTATGGAATAACATAGCTGTTATTCCAATATATGTATGCAAATAGCACTGAATCAAAAATGAATAATAATAATGAGGGAAAATATGTGCACTATTAAAGATGTCTGTGATGAAGGGCTAAGAAAATTATTTAAAATGGATAAAACTTTGTTGGATAAAATCTCTTTTTCTTTTCTTAAATCATTTGAATGATATTTCTAGTCATCAGGACCATTTAATTTTCAAATTCTTTTCATCGGAAAAATTAATTAAACAGAGAAAAAGAGATTTTATTAAAATATCAGTTAGATAGCTGATTCATTGCAACATGGGGCTGTTTTTCGTTCAACGATGTGGTGTCGTTTATATATCTGACATTAAAATTTAATTCAAAGATGCATATACAAACTCTTTTTGACTATCTTTCATCTATTACAATACTTCTGACAGGACAAAAAACGGATATAACAGCGAGAAAATACGCCTATCGATACAAATCGTGAGAAAATAGTTAGTTCTATTAAAAAATATTGAAGCTTTGCAATGGCCGCTCATAAATCTTCATTTACATCGTATCGATAACTTATAGGGAGATCTAGTAAGGTGACTTTATAAAAATGGAAGCCATTTTCTTCTGAATTGGAATTTAGAATCAACAATTGAAGATGAATATTACAAAAACAATCCCGAACTGAGCTAAAGATTAATGATGTCGAGGTGTGAGGGAATATTTCCAATCATTAAACTCATAGGTGAGAGCATAACACATAAATATCTGTTTATTTGGTTACAATATTGAATTTTGTTTGATTTCCTTAGAGTTTTTAAACAAGCAAAAATAGCAAAATTATTTCGTTTTCATAATAAAAAAATGACAGTTGAATTTTGTTGATTTTTTTATTAGCTTTTCAGCTTGATGATGCATATTATATTTAAAAAATCATTTTTTTTTTTAATTTATCAAAAAAGTTAATATTTTATGCTGTCCTTATAGTTTTTACAAGCACTGTATAAAAAGTTTCAAACTATCTAGTCTCTTCTATCGTAGATGGCTTCTTAAAGAACTCTTTCACGTTTTTTTAAGCATAATTAAAAAAAATAATTAGAAGATAAATTTGAAATGTTAGGTTCCTATAAAGCAGGACTTAATAAATCTAAATCCATCTAAATATGTAGATTATGATTCATATTTTTTTTCGAATATAAATTCCATAATTCATAATTCATGTCATAAAATTGTAAAAATTGCATATTCAACATATTTATGTTTGAGTAATTTAGTATTATTGCTACATAAAAAATAACACATTATGATTACAACTTCAGGAAATATTTATAAAAATATGAAAATTTAATTTAATATTTGAAATACTAACTTTTAATGTTTATAATTCAAATACTTACCATTCAAAGGACTTGAAATTTGGTGTCTAGGTATAATATAAAGCGAAGATGGGAAATAGCTTGTTAAATGTGTGTATTGGCATTGAAAAGAGTGAAGTTCGGGTTAATTTTAACACACAGATATCAACCTAAGCAAATTTTATGTATGGATAATTAAAAGTAGACTTTATTTCTAATTGTTCTGCAATAGTAAATTTCTTCTACAAAAATTTGTTGAGGAGTTAGTAAAGGGTGTTTACTCTTTTTTCCAAGATTGTGCATATTTATCCCAATAACTAATGTAATTTTCTGTTTAAAGTAGTAAAGATCATCACATATGAATTGTTCGGATTTCAGACGAATGCCACACATTGTAATACAAAAGAATATTGCCCAGTTAAACTAATGGCATTGAGCTCACAGGCTACGCATATTAATTGTACATTACAGCCTTGTGTTTTCGTTAATTCCGTTCAAAAAAAAAATTAAGAAGGGGAAACAGCTCTCCCCTTTCTCCTTTTTTATACTTAATCATTGAACCTCCTAAACTATCAAGTACATGCTTTATCATATTAAAAAACCTATATCCAAAATTCAGCGCAAATGGGATAATTCTTAATAAAAACCCATTTAGCATTTATATAATTTAAGAGGAGTTATTCTCCTCTTTTATACTTAACCATTAAACTTCCAAAACTATTCAGAGATTTGAACGAAATCTGACAATTCTGATTGAAAAATCCATTTATACAAGTTAAGGGGAGGGGCATTAGAACCCCCGTTCCCCCTGTTTATACTTATTCAATGAACACCTAATAACAGCCATGGACTCGCCTCATCAGAATGAACCTATTTCTAAATTTTGAACGAAAACTGTTAATTCTGCATGAAAATCCCGTTTATATCAATTAAGGGGAGGGGCATGAGCACCCCGTTCCCCCTGTTTATACTTATTCAATGAACACCTAATGACAGTCACGGAATCGCCTCATCAGAATGATCTTATATCTAAATTTTGAACGAAAACTGTTAATTCTGCATGAAAATCTCGTTTATATCAATTAAGGGGAGGGGCATGTGCCCCCCGTTCCCCCTCTTATACATATCGAATGAACTCCAAAAACTAATCAGGGAAGCGCCTTATCAGGATATACTTATATACAAAATTTCAAGTGGATCCGATATTTTTATCATGAGTTATCGCGTTACGCACGAACGAACATACGAACGTACATACATAACGGACGGGCACATAAGCTCTCAGGCTATGATAGCCTGTGAGCTAAAAAGCTGATTCATTTTTAAAGTTAATCGACCGTTTGAAGGTTCTTTTTTATTTTTCATTGAGAATGTAAATCATAATGCTATGATAATAGACGATAATAGAACCTTTCATAATTACACACATAACTGCAGCATAAGTAGTAATAAGAACTTGTAAATAGATAAAGAGCGTCAGAACTTTAAATTAAGGAGACATATAAAAAATTAATATCACATATTACAACATGGAAATGAATGCATTACGGTAAGTAAAGTTCAAAGATCTTATTTATTATCAATAAAAGATTTTAACATGACAAGTACATCAACTGTAGCTGGTTTACACAATTCACATTTCGTCTTAAGTCGTATTTTAACGGTAGAGGTTTTTGTGAAATGAAAATGCAAGTTGCTTCCATTAAGTGTTTCAAACTTCGGAATAACAAATGTGTTTATCCTTTGACTAAAGTTTGTAACTGTATATAGTTGCGTGTTCGTTTTCAATATACAATCTTCCTTACTTCCTACAATAAAATACTATTTATATATTGAAAAAAATCCCACAACAGTGCTGAATTTCTCAAAAAAGTTAATGAAGTAGGAATCGATTATGTGAAAAAGTTTTTTTTAACCTTTTGTGTTTTGTAGATTTTAAAGTAACTTTTAAATGTAAATTGTAATAAAAAATAGCATTTATCCAGTAAAATCATTAAATATTAAAAATATATATTTTGTAACATACCTGAATCAATGATTTTTTTCTATTCATAAGAATGAAACTCCGAAAAGAAACATAAATATATGACGTTTTACAACAATGCAAATTATCTCACGAAAGGTGTAAAGAAATTGTTTAAAGCTTAAAATAAACTTAGTTAATTTGTGTAATGATTATAAATCCTATTAAGGTAGGATGTACCTTTAATGTGACTTTGTATCACATATTCTATTAAACATGTAATGGTTTTGTAATTTCAAATAATTAAATTTTAGAACATATGTATTGGACCTATATATCTAGAATTAAGTAATTAACTATTTGCTTGTCAAATTGATTCATCAGTAATATTACTGCCTATAACTATTAACTGCATGAATGTGAATCGATTAGTCTAAAATGTAGTAAAATGTTAAGTAATTTCCAGATCAGCAACGATAAAAGTAATTGCTAATTAGTTTATTCAATTTTAATAGTACAAAAGAAAAAAAGAGCAATAAAATAATAATTTGTTTTATGTCTCATTAATTTTATTACTTCCAATTTTTATTTCTAATAAAGTTCAGAATTTTAATAATTAAATATATATGTTTCAATGAAATAATATCTATTTTTTTTAAATTATATTATGTGTGCATTCGAAAAAGAAGTCAAGAAATACATTAGTATTCAAAATTAAAGAATAATAAGAAAAATATTCTGATTAAGTTAATGATGCAACCAATGACGAATGTTGCATTTATTAATGTTAATTAAATACTGGTGAACTCAAAATTACACAACTACGCATCTTAGCTTCGGAAATATGCTACTTAAGTTATTAATAATGTGATGCGTAGCGGACGTATTCTGGATTTCTGGTCTTTAGTGTTTTTTAGCGTTGAATGTGTGTCTGGAGTAATCATTAGTTATGTCTCAAGGGCACCATTTAACTTAAGCTCAAAAGTGGCAAATAATTGGTAGAATCGAGGAAGGTGAAAAACAAATGAAAGTCGCTCAAGATTTGAATATCACTCAAAATGTCATATCAAGAGCTTCGGTCCGCTTTTTTGTCAATGGTTCCGTTGATAGCAAACTGATTCAATGGAGATCAAGAGCAACGGTTACATCCACTGTCACTGTGACTCAAAAACACCGCGAAGCTACTACAGGAGATTTGATTTAAGACATCCAGGCTGCCAGAGAAACTAGAATTTGATAGCCTACTGCTACACGAAGGTTTAACAAGGGTAGAATATATGCAAGAAAACCTATAGTTTGTGTCCCACTCATTCCACCTTTCAAAAGAGCCTCTTTAATCTCTTACCGTCGTCTTGTTCAACAGAGCCAAGAAAACTGGGCTGTAGTATTGTTTAATGGCGAGTCCACATATAGCCAGAAGGCTGCATCTAATCGTGTTTTTATCTGAATAGAGAAAGGAATACTTAAATTGTCTTCTTTTGTCTATGAAATATCCCATTCGAGTCCAGTCTTCTATTGAACATGATGATGGCAACAGTTTAAATGGAGAACTGGAAGCGGGAATGAAGTGGTTTTTGGGAGCGGAAGTGAGTCGGACACAAAGTTTTTCTTTTCTCACATACAATCTGCCATCGTATAACATTCATGCAGCAGAAGAATAAATAATTTAAGGCCCGGTGGTAGTCTGAAGATCTGAAACCAATTTTTTTTTATAATCGTATTGCGGCTTTTTCAAGCCGACAATGGCAGAAAATCATTTTCGAATGAGGTTGTTCCTCTTCGTCACCCTAGAACCGACGAAATAGCAACGGATCTAGTATTTAAAAAGCAGCTCGAAACCTCGTATATCACTTTCAGGGATAGCGAAACCTTGGATGACCACCAACTATGTGTGAATTTCCACCAATTACTCGCCGGTTATGACCTCCACTTAAACGATACCTTTGTTCCATGCATAATACATAATGTTTACTTTCAGACACCGCATTCACATTAAACTACACCATAGATCAGAATTCTAATATAATTTAATTGTGCACCACATTGTCAATCATTTAATTTGTAAATGTCTGACAGTAAGATATGCACGGAAGTGCAATTTTGAGTGCAATAGTATATAATGAACATAAATAATTACATCCGTGTGCATTCATTGCAACATTAACTTAGTGATCGTAACTTTTCTCACTATCCCCTAATTTTGATGACCAGTGTAATATAAGGAAATGGTAGAAACTAATTTAAGGACCAATCAGTAAAACTTTTGAATACATTTTATTTACAATTCTAAGAGCAAAAAATCAAAATAATTATATTTCTTACTATATAACTAAATAATTCTTTGAATTAAATTTAAACCAGAAATATTATAATTCGATAATAATTAGTTATAATTCTTGAAATGGTATAATTTGTATCTATGTGTGATGAAAACCTCAATAAATAATTAAAAATAGCAGATATAATTCAAATGTATGCGAATTTTTAAAATGATCATCCAATTGGAAACAATTCTACGATAAGAACAAAAATGTATATATATATATATACATATATATATATATATATATATATATATATATATATATATATATATATATAGAAGCTTAACAATAGGAAAGTGGAATAAACGCACGATGAAAAAGGAGCAAAAGCTATTTCTAAGGAAGATTAAAGATAAAAACAGTGAAAAATAGGTTTATATGTTCCAGAAATGCTATGTTGTCAAATGAAATAATAATTTGTCATATGACAAAAAAAAAAAAAAAAAAATCTGGAATACTAGTTATTTTAAGCATGCATATATTACATATATAAAATGCCTCCGTGTATAGCGATTCCGGGGTCAACCCATCCACGAGAAAAAAAACTTATTGTGACCAATGACAAATTCCGTTGTGAAAAGTTATCTCCAATTTTAAAGGCTATCAATTTTTTGTCCAATGCAAACGTTCAAGAGTCGTAATGGAGCGTTCTCATTTGTCAGATTTACAATTTGAGCTGTAAATGACGTCACTACATTTTACTGTGCTTTGAAATCTTTTCCCTATTTCAAACACAATATTCACACTGTCAAAAATTTGACTCATTTGCTGCAGCATCACTCCACCGCTTTTATAGAAAACGATTACTTTACTGTGTTATGGATCATTCTCATTGGTCATAAAAGAGACATTCTATGAAAGCTGTGGAGTGATCTGCTGTAAATGGGTCAAATTTTTAGCACTACACTGGTAAAAATGTGACCCTTTTGCTGCTGAAACATCACTCCCCAGCTTTTATAGAATACACTGTAAGTAACACACACAAAATAACCGTTTTCTATAAAAGCGTTGTAGTGATGCTGCAGCAACTGTTAAAAAATTGACCCATTTGTGCAGCATCACTCCACTGCTTTTATATAAAGCGGTTACTTTACTGTGATATGGAGCATTCTCATTGGTCATAAAAGAGATTCTATAAAAGCTGTGGAGTGACGCTGCAGCAAATGGGTCAAATTTTTAATAGTGTAATACGGTAAAGTAATAATTTTCTATGAAAGCTGTGTAATGACGATGCTGTAAAACAGTCAAATTTTTAACAGTGGTTAATTAAAACTTTTTATTTAAAAAAAAACGAAGGTTTTTTTTAAATACAATATTGTTAGAATTTTTATATTCGTGTTTCTTTCTTTCTTTCTTTATGTTTATTTATTTATTTATTTATTTTTTACAGCCGTGAATGACTTCATTGTCACATAGCGAATCACGGTTGTTTACTCTTTATTGTTGACATTTGTTTTCGATCTTATAAAGTATTTTCTTTTAAGTATTAGCTAATGGTATAAAATAGTTAATTCACAAATGTTTTAAAATAGCATTATTAGTGCATGTTTTGCATTATTAATGCATGTTAATTTGCATGCTTTTTGTGAAATAATTACTGTAATTTTGTGAGTGAAATTCATTAGCTGCATATTCTATGCCATTATTTTACCCATTCAATTAATAATTTGGCTACCCTCTCATATTCGTCTGGAAGAGGCCAAAATGGGAAAAAATGTAATACATTTTGGATATTTTTTATTATTTTCTAGCAGTATTTTAAAATATTTTTTGGCTGTACTTTCACAATGTATTCTTTTATAATTGATATTTTACCTAGCTTTATTGTTTTAAAATTTATGCATTTACCATTTGTTCATTACAATCCCTCCCCATCCATCAGATAGTTTTGTGGATGGGGAGGTTGTTTTAACTACAGATTTCTATTGAATTTTTTTTTAGATTTTTCTCTCATGTTCAATTTTTGTATTTTTCAAAATTGTTTAAGCCTAGAGTGGCTATGATTGACCAAAGTTGTTGTCATGTTTTATCATCCTTTTAAAAATGGAAACACGCCATTTTGAAGGGCTATCTTCTAGTATAAATGTATTATGATTGATGTGTATAAATATTTTTAATTAACGCATCCCATTAATTGTTACAGTAAGCAATATAAAAGAAAAAATATAAAAGAAACGAGATTCTGTCATTTGTTGTTATAAATCTAGTTAGTGTTTTTACTAATTATTGAACTAAATCATGCATATATAATATAGACCAGGGTTGGCGAAATGACATTCAATTTATTTTCGGCACGCCGCGCCGTTAATCGAAGTTTAAATCAATATTCACTTACATATCCCAAAACTCTGAAACTCATTATTATTTTTTATAATAATACACGTGTTTAACTGAAAATAGCTTTATTTTTTCATAAATACTGGTGCACTTATCATTTTACTGAAGTACTCACAGAGAAATACCCCCCCCACACACACACACATTCTGAATTTTGTATTGCTATCTCGAGAAATCAATTACATATCTTTCTTTTGTTTTCACATTTCTAAAACCTCTGTTCTACACATTTTGATCAACACATAAGGCGTTATTTAACGGTTGTTGTAAATTTCTAATTAATTATACAGTCAAAATAACAAAAATATTAAGAAAGCTAATGAAATACAACTTTTTCGACAAGAAAAAATAATAATTCGATTACTATAGCATTTGTAAAATACATTGAAAACTATAATTTCGTAATTCGAATTCGTAATTTCGAAGATTTTTATACTTTTATGTGTCAGCTTCATAAAGGGGTAGGGGTAATTTATCTGGCAGACGACTGACTGCCAACAAAATTCTGTTATCTATGTATGAAATTCATAAAACTCAGTGGCTAATCATTTCTCTATGTTCTTATTTGCTTTTCTTACTTGATTTTTTTTATAAAAGCACTTCACGTGCTAAGCTGGTAATATAAGACTGATTAGATTAAAGAAGTATTTATTTAAATAGCCGCTAGTTTGGTCTCCTTTGAATGTATACTAAGCATTAAATCATATTGCTTTTATTCATAATTTATTTTATCTGCTCATTTTTTTTGCCAAATTATGAGGTTCTGCTAGAGAAATACACATATACGCATCACATTAGCTAGATTGCAACAAAGGACAATTATATGTGCCTCACCCCCCATGTTAACTCGGCTATTGTTATTTATTTTTTAATAAACTATTTGCTTTTATTTTCTTTTTTAAAATGATATAAATTGTTTTATTCCATAATTATTAACTATACTTTTATTTATTTATTATTTCCCTTATTTAAAATAATAGAAATTAGTTAAAAAATAAGTATAAAACTGGTATTTGAAAACGAAGTTTTCACTAAATTGGCTTGAGAAAAATAAAGTGACATCTGCGTTGACACATCAAGAGCGCAGAACTTTTATGTTGCCCGGCGCAGATAATAAATTATCAAATATAGTATCCGTGGCATTTTTTTTTTGTATTTCATTAATTCTTTAAAATGTAATAATGTAATCCTTTCACTCATTTCATTAATAATACATATCTTTAACTTGAAACAGAAAAGTTTAAAATTTACGACCTTTATTTATTGTTTTAAGTAAAAAGAACAGAAAAAAATACAAACATGGTGTTTTGAAGCTCCATAATTGCAGCGAATGAACAAATCACAAATAAATTCAATTTAACACAGCCTACATCTTTCGAAAAGACTTTTGACAGTAATCCATAAAATGTGTTTCATTTGGATGTTGCCATAAAACAATTAACAAATGATCGTGATTTTTGTGTCACATACGTTGGCGTTATATATATATAGATATGGCCAATTTGGCTAAAAAACAGAAAGTAGAGACTTTCAAACATGGTTGACTGAGAAATATGTTATGCTTAATGAAGATGATACGGTTCTTTGCGTTTTATTTTTCGGGGAAATGGTCTGTAGAACATATTCTGTTAAACGGCACTATGAAACAAACCACAAATCTCTTTCACCAAAAAATTACGAAGAGCAAAATGAATTCATTTCAAATGCAAATAAAGAGAAAAAATAATCTGTCTACCTCAATGATTATATATATCAGCAAGGATTCTCAAATGAGGGTCGCCAGTTTCATGGCTCCAAAAGTCATTGTCCGGCATTTTTAACTTTTATGTGATGGGAAGTTTTGAAAGAAGACTACTTAACATGTACTCCTTGCTTTTTTGACTATTTTGAAAATAAATATAAAATAATTAAGCGAATTAAAGATATTCCTTTATCAAGAAATACAGTCATAGGTAGAATCCTAAAACAGCAGAAAATGTAAGAGAGCAACAAAAATATGATATGATATAGATTCTTTTTCTTTCATTTCACTGTATCTTGACGAAAATACAGATATAACTAAATCTGCTCATTTAGCTGTTTTTATACGATATTTTGTTGAAGATGATATTAAGGAGAATTTATTATAGGTATTATCGCTATCAACTATAACAACGGGTGCAGATATTTGTACAGCAATCATAAAGTCCCTTACTCGAAATGAAATACATGCGTCTAAATTGGTGTTACAACTGAAGAGGTCCCCAGTACATTGGGTAAAATGAATGTTTTTTACAGTTTATTAGAAACTCACATTGGACATATTATTGTTGAATTTCAATGCGTCATATATCGGCAAGTCCTCTGTGCAATATCTGGTTTCGAATTTCCTGTGATATTATAGCCGTAGTTTAAAAAAAAGTTAATCTCTTATCGTCATAGGTTTTAAATAAACGAAAGTTTCTGACTTTATAAGTTGAAGTAAACTCTGTTTACAGTGGATAATTGACGTATAACAATGTTCATTGGTTACGTCTGGGCAAAGTGCTACAAATATTTGTTGACTGTTTGGAAAAAATCCAGCTTTTTTACAAGAAGAAAATGAAATTGAGAAATATATACAATTGATGGATGGTACATCGGTTGCAAAATTACTGTATTATACAAATTTATGCCAGCATTTAAATGACTTAATTAAAAGCTTACAGGTAAAAAAAAGGCTGTTATTATCATGATAGATATGATTCAAGCTTCTGAAGCAAAATTGAGAATATTTATAAAAGGCAATGTTTCCAAAAACTATAAGTATTTCTCAAACTTAAATGAGTTGACTGATGGCTGTCATTTACATGAAAAAATAGGCGAAGTAAGTCTCATTAAAAGGACTATTTCTGTCATAGATACATTAATTGAGGTGTTCTATTCAAGATTTAGTAAATTCAAAAGTCTTTCAGAAACATTTATTTTTATTATCTATCCAGATGTGACTCAAATCATTGTAAGTTGACCTTGATTGTATTCCATTGGTTTGAAATTTCCGAAATTGAAATGTAATTCATTGACTTCCAATCCAGCTCAGTATGAACTCAAAATTATGTCAAATTTAAGGACGATTTGGAAATGATAGAAAAAGACAGGTTATCAGGTATCATAAATAAAAATGTTGTTTTTAAAATTATGTCCACATGAAATTCAATTCCAGACAACTATATTTGTTTAAAGAAGCTATCTTTTGCCACGCACACAATTCTCTCTTCTACTTCTTGCGAATCTATATTTCCATCGATGGACAACATTATAGATTCAAATCTAATCAACTTGTCAGATGACTCTAGTTCATCATGCATTTTATTAAAAATAACCTATTATGAGCCCGATAAATATCATTTAGCATCTTAGATGTAACATCAAAATCACATTATTTGCTTAATTACTTTACTCTTTTCTTAATTAAATTACTTAAATCGTCAATCAATTAAAGCACAATTCTACATAAAACGCCTATTTATTAAAGTTAAAACCAAAGAGATAATAATAACGCTACAAAAAATCTTAATAAAACTTGACGTTTGTCATTTTAGTCTTCGAATTTACCTTTTTTATACAAACTAGCTGCACCCGCCGAAACTCGACGGAAAAGAATATATATTAGGTATGATATGTATCAATCTTATATAGACAGTAAAATACTGAGCGAAATAAACAATTGCCACCTCTTAAAATAGGGATAACATAGCTTTTCATGATAAAAATACACAAACTTCAAAATATAACAAAAAATAAGGAAAACAACTCACAGATTATTATGTTGGACTTAACTTCAGCTACAAATCTTTTTTTAATGCGGTTTCTAATCCTTAAATATTATTTAATGCCAAATTATTTAGGAAGTTAATATTATACCCCGGAAGACGAATTCAAAAATATCTGCATAGTTTATTTTTTCTCCGTTTAAATATGGCTTGATAACTGTACAATAATTATAATATCAATGAAACATTTTAATTATAATGGAAACAGGGACTTACTAAACTGCCTAACCAACCCACTACATATTTACAGCACTTGCAGTAAATTTAATTTATTTATTGGTTTGTATCCTCCATGAACTTGTAAAAGTTAATTTTATTGTTGTGGCAACGAAAAAAAAACGATATCTCTGTTGTTAAAAAGAATAAAATTTTTGTATTTGTTGCTGAAATGCAGAATTTTTTTTTAAATAATAACGTAATACAATGAAATTATTTTATTTTTTTTATATTATGTAAGATAGAAATACAGTAATACCGGCATATCACAGGTTTTATTCTTTTTTTTTTTTTTTTTTTTTTCTAAAATGACATCATTTACACCTTCAGAAATACTCATCTTTTCTTAAATAAAAGCGTGATTTATGCAGTTATTTAAGACTTCTTTAGTTTCATAAAATATTCATTATAATTAAATAGAAATGGCGCAGTTTATAGAAATATTTTCATTTGTGCACACCACGGACCTTTAAAATAATTGATGTTCACTTTATTTAGATGCAGGAATTAAAGTCAGTGAATATGACATCATCACTGACACAGCTATAACAATGTATATTATATTCATGGAATAAATTTATCTGGTTTCTGTATGACGATATTTTCTCCATCGACAAAATTTCACTTTAGATATTATAATCTGAAGTGATCTCAGTAAATAATCTGTGTATTGCAGGGAATAACTATGTGCAATCATTTTATTATGAAAACCTTTTACGAACACCTTTATTTTATTTTATTTTTTATTTTAATTTATTTATTTTATTTTATTTTATTTTATTTTATTTTATTTTTATTTTTATTTTTATTTTTTTGAAATGCGATTATACATTCACCTATGAGATCAAGCTCCTGATTGATGGAAAATAATGAAACAAAATAAATTTTGAGAAAAGTTTAACATGTTGCCACTGTTTTGAAGAAATGTCATGAAAAAGCTTTTAAAATTAAAAATAAAATGTAAAAATTGAAATAAATTAAAAATTAGCCAGAATGGGAACATCTACACATAAACAGCTTTCATTTAAAAAAATAATTATCTAAATCGGGCCAGTAGAAAGCTCAGGGCTGATGACAAAAAAAAAACAGCCAGGTGTTTTAAATATATAGATGATAATTGAAAATCGATAGAAGAAACACACATTTATGATAATGAGTTACATGAGAGTGATAACGAATCCGATGAAGAGGAAATTAACACCAAAGTGCCAAGTCGCTGTGCCACTACATTCTTTAACCCTTTGACGGTTAAAGCAATTCTATTCATAAAATACTAAAATGATTGAATGACACCGGAATTAAAAAACAAATTTATTTCATAATATATAAATGTTTTTTTTACGTTCTTTGTAAAATTAAAATTTTCATTTAAAAATTCCGGTGTCAGTATGGCATTTCGCAATTCAAATTAAATGGTATTCTGGGCGCGTATACGCGCTTATAACCACGAAAGGGTTAACAAGTTGGAAATTGCACGTGAAGCGTAGCAAATGAAATGCGTTCGTACAATAACGAAGTTTTAAAAATATCACTCTTATATATCAATCTCATAACGTTGTAAATTATTACAATTAAAATGCGCACCAAACAATATTCTCCGTATACCATTTTGCAATGGAATACTTTTGTGTGGCCTTGTAAATCAATAACAAATATTCTTTGCACCACAGATTATGCAAAATGTATATTATAATATGTACTTTATAGTTGCATATATATTTTATTACGTTCGAATGAGTGTAACACCAATAAAATGCATTTGAAACATTTTCCCCATTAACTATAATTAAACGGAATACTTTTAATTGTCCCTGTAATTAAACTATACATCCGATTTTGATAAAATTTGAAATGACTCGATAAAATTATGTACTAATTATGTATTTTAAATTTCAAACGATTGAGTTGGGTAGTTCTTGCATTGTTATATGCGGAAGGACAGACAGACGGACGGACTGGACGACAACAATAGGTGCTATGTATTCTCATAATTACGAACTCACCTAAAAAGCTTTTGTTTAGTATTTATTTTTTTAATAAAAGAAAAATTTGCATTACTTATGAAATGAGAACAGAAAAATGAATTAACGAAGACAAAAGAGCAAACTGTGTTCCTTAATAGACTTTTTGGTAATGATTTATTTCTAATTTTTTCTGTATGCATTGTAATATATTTTTAAAACTATAATTCCCCATTTAACAGTATGTGTAAAACAAATATTATACAGATGCAAGCCGTAATATTTTAAAAATATTTATTTTATGTTTGTGTGTCTGTTTTAAATAAAATTATATCCAATATAAATGTACTAGCATCCTCAAAATGACAAAATATACGCCATGCATTAATCATTTGAGAAGTTGTTTTGATTCGGGTTTAATTTTTTTAATTATTACTCTTATTCATACTATATTTATATTTTTATAATGATTATTATATTTCATATACAGGGTATCCAGTAAATAACTGACCCATTTTAAACTGAAATAACAAATAAACGGTTTAAGATAAAAGAGCGCGGTTTGCTGTATTGTTATTATAAAATCAATAAATTTTTAAGAATTCAATTTGTTAATATAGTTCGAATTTCGTCCAAAATTAGAAGCTGGTGGAAACAGGCTGTTTGAATACAGAAATGATTCTAGTTTTCATATGTATGAGCTTTTCGACTGAATCCGAGTCTATATGTCGTCGAATCTGAATCTATATCTTGAATCGATTCTCGACTCAGCTTCAAAAATAGGGCATGTTGGTTGGAAAGAGATTTAAAATAATATTTATGATTGAAAAATTTGTATTATATTTAACCTCCTCAGGCCTGAGTCTGAGATATTATTTTAAATATTATTATATTTTATTAACACAGTGCATGATATAAAATTTATTGATATTCTAATAACGATACAGCAAGCCGCGCATTTTTATCTCAAACCGTTATTTTGTTATTTACATTCAAAATGGGTCAGTCATTTACTGGGCACCCTGTATATTATCATATTTATGCTAATATATAATTAATTAATCTTATCTATGACAAGATGTTTTGATTAGACTTTTTAATAAAATACATTATTTAATTTAAATGTATATGTTAGGAATAACTTTAGGTATGTTATCCATATTTACCGTAATCTAATAATAGTAAAACTAAATAATTTTGAATCATTATTATTATATTTTTTGAGGTAATCGCGGGGGGAAGGGGAGGGGTGATGTCACGCCATGATAATTTGAAAAAAATGTTTGAAAAAAATTGGCACAAGGCTATGAAAATATTCCCCAACCTTGCTATAGACTGTCTATTTGCTCTATGTATAATTTGTTTTAGTACTTAAAAACGTAACTAACCCTTGTAAGTAAAAGTTGAAAAAAAAATCAGTTTTAAGCCATTTAAATCAGCTGTAGAGAGTGATATCAATCTTTCCCAGCCTTATCATGCTATAATGGCATAAAACATATTTATTAACAATAAAGATAAATCATGAGTTGTATATCAGTTATATACAAATCATATTATAGCCCACTTAAGCCTTACCTTCCATGTTATATATTTATATATATACGTATACATTATAATGTAAATATATATGATACAAATTATGGTGCATTTCAGACTAAACAATTTTTACCTTCTTATAATTTAAGTTCTGCATTACTTAGTTTCTTGAATTAAGTTTTATTAAAATATTACATCTCTTACCTTGAGCCAATCTCAGAAATTATATTTAATAGCGGTGCAGATAAACCAACGACTGAATAATAAATGATGGAATAAAAACATAAGAAAATATTTCAGTTTCAGTGGTATATCATAACAGCTTAATTTAAAACATTAACAACGAATTATGCACGAAATTGCAGGTAAACTAAACTAGTTTCCCTTGCAAATGTTCAATACGTGTTTCATTGGTACATGGCAAGCATCGAGCCTAAAACGCAATTCTTCCCACACTTAGGTTAACCCTTTTCTGCAGAGGGTATCCACTCCGGGCACACCTAATTTTAATTAAAAAAAATAGAAACTGAATAGAATAACCAATCCGGACAAATAGAAGCAATAACTTTTTCAATTATCTTTCTCAGCTCTGGCATATAACTAGAAAGTGGCAAAATGTAGACATGAACGTTTATAAAATCTTAAAGAAAAAACATAACATGGCTGTATCGGCTTTTAATCTTTAAACCCAGCAATAACGCTTTGCGCTCAGAAATCAGTCATTTGTTTACATTATGCTTCAAACAATTTAATAAGAAAGCAGTAACGAATACATTCTCTTATCTAAAATTGTTTCAATTATTCATTATTTGTGACATAGAACCAACACTCGACAACACTTAAAGTTGAAAATGTCATCATTATAATTGGGGAATTCTTTAAAGAATATATCCCTACATAATACAAATATGTAGACAATGCATTTTACTTTTATATTTACTTACGATTACACAAACTGACTGTTATTTAAATACGGTGTTTAAGAATGCGTATTTATTTCAATCTAATTAATATAGCACATCTCAAACTTTAAAAAATAATTTTAATTAAACCCAAAATTTAAAACATTTATTTTAACATTACATTACACCTACGATAATATTTCATGAAAAGCTTTTAATTTTAATGACTTGAGGAGAGAAAAATATTTTAAATACTTCTTACTACAACACAATTACTTATAGAATTTGTATAAAAATTAATACGAAATGCAAATAAAATGAATCAAAAAAGAAATTCTGTTTTAAATTACTTAATAATGAAAAGAATTTTCATTCATTTTAATTAAATTTCATTTAATTGAAAAATTTTAAGAAAACGAAGTAAGAGAATAAATGAAAAAAGCTTCAAATTTTCAAATTCGTGTAATTAATTGGACGAAATACATATTTAATATATATTATTATAAAATAAGTTAATTGATAGTTAATAAATTATAAGTTATTTTAATAAATATATTATATAGGCTATACATTGAAACCATTTCATCGTATTCTGGAAGCAGTTAATTACTTATTTGAAACAGGAGATTTCTTTTATTTATCTTATTCTAACTCATAAAAATAAATTATATATTTTATGTGTTCTTATTCAAGCAAAGGTATCTTATGTTATAATAATCTCGAGATCTAATCAATATTTTAGTAAAATACTAAATATTTTAGAAGCATTGCAGGTAAAGACAAACCTCTGTTTAATCTGTAATAAGTAAAGAAAAATCACTTGTTAGTAGTATGAAATTGTTTCATTATTACTGATTTCCTTGTGTAAACAAAATGTTTGATTTCTCCACACAAAAAAAAAATTCTATGGAAAATTAAATACAAGTTTACTCTTGGCTATAAGAGGTATTGTTCTAACATACCTACAGGGCTCTTTCCTAATTATCTGATTTCAAAGAAAAGTTAAATATTTTCCTTTCTACGTAAGCAATTATTTCCCTATTAACTATTTAAGTGCTCTATTTAAATACACATAGCATAATATACGGAATTTTTTTATCTTAATAAATTAATCAAAATATATATAAGACATTTTTACTACCACATAATACTTTTTAACTTTACTATTATTTGTTGATGCCTTACTTGTATAAATATATATATATATATATTTACAATTATATATCTATCTATTTATGTCGTTAGGTATATATATATATATATATATATATATATATATATATATATATATATATATATATATATGAATATGAGGAACAGACAACTGAAAATAGATCACTGTGCGTAACTCTGATGACCAATCGACCGATTTTGATGAATTTTCGAATCCATATTCCATGAATTATGCTAAAGACATATGGCAGACAGTTTTATTGTGCAACAGAAACTGTTTATTTTTTTGGGGGGGGGGGACAAGGGCAATTTTTCAGAAATTTTCTATATTTCAGTAAACACTTTTGATACTAATTTGAAATTAAATTGTAAATTGTGTGCTACATACTGTCTTATATTTATACTATACGAAAGAATTTTTTTTTTTATCGAAATCGCCCCGAGTACATTAGGAGTTAAAGGTTTTTTCAGCTATAAAGCACAATTTTTCAGAGAGCTAAAAAACTAAAACTCTATCTTATTTTAAGTTCTTGCAGAGTTTTATCAAATACACGAATTAACCATTTACCTGATCAATATTTTTCAAAAAAACTTTCAAATAATATATATTTTTTCATGTCTTTTCCCGAATTTTTAATCTTATATCACAGGTTATTTAAAAGAGAAATTCTTGCCTAATTGAATTTGAAAAATTCTCGGATTAAGCAATGCAAAAAGTATAATAAAAATTTACCAGTGAGAATAATAAATCATGAATAGAATATGGATACCAGTAAGTTGTGCGTGGCAAATTGAGATAAGCAAAAACACGTTGCCCGTATGAAGTACGGGCAAATCAGGGAAGTGGTTAAAAATATAAAAATATTTGGATAAAATTTAGTTGCAAAACATAAATGAGTATAAAACGCTGGGAAGAATATAATTAATAGGAATGGACGTGTCATTTAAAACATGCCTTCCATTAACCCATTAATGACGAGTATCCTTTACTCTTTTTTCACATTATAAATTTGGATTATTGAATTGCTCAAAATCTGATATTAGATACTACGAAAATATTTAAACTAAAATTCTGGTATTTCAATAATAATGATAAAACAAAAATAGAAAAAAAAATTGTAAGTCTAACATTTCAATTTTTCTCGCCAACTTGATTTCTGCTTTCTTTAATAAGTTAATTAGAATTAAACGTTAGTTGTACCCAAAAACAGCAAGTGATGGACTATTAAGCAGTTTATAAAGAAATCGCAAATTGTTTAGTTTTAGAAATTATGTAAGCTCTTAAAGTCAGTCACACGCACGAAATAACTTAAAACGCTATGACTTCAACCAATGTCAATAAATTAAATATGGTAATTTTTGGAACTTGATGTATATATACATATATATATCACTTTCAGCTTTTTCTTGTTTTTATATTATAGGGAAGCCAAATGTGGACCACTCTTTTTTTTCAGGTTTACATATTTTATATACAGGAATTAACATATTTTCAGGTTTGACACACTTAATCTTTAAAATATCTACGAAGCATCACTATACGTGGTCAATGTATATTCAACTACTAAATCAGTAATTTTTTTTAACTGTTTATTTTTTAAAATCGTAATTTTCATTTTAATTTGAAAAAATTGTCCATTTTGAAAAAGTTATTTTTCCCCTAATTCATCATACGACGAAACTTTTGAGGTTTTAATCTCTTTTGAAGCAATTCTCTGTGTATCTGATTCCGATGGAACTGCATATTTCTTGCTTATAACGGTTTTCGTGTAGATGTTACAATTCCGTGAAATTTCGTTAATTCTTATTACGTAAAAATGATTTGATTTTTTATAGTTCCAGCATTATCTTGAAACGCTGCTACTTTCCAGGCATTTCTCGCTGAATGAAAAAGAATAAACATTTCTAATGTTATCCTTTAAATTAGTTTATGTTGGAAATCTAACACTCTTCCTTCCCTAACCCTCCCACCATGGAATCAACTGCAAAGTTAATATCAACTTCAAGGAGCACTTTTGCTTCGTTCATCTGGTACCGTGGTCGCGTATCATGTAGTAAAAAAGCAAAAAGCATATATATATACATACATATATATATTTGTTCTTTTAGTTTTTATGTCGAAGCAAATCTAACTCCAGCAATTCCAGTCTTCTCAATCTTCCGAAATGAGAGAAATAATTATTATATCTCATTTAATTGGATTTTCTTTTACTAAAGGAAATATAATTTTGAAGAAATTCGTCAATTATAATTGATCATTTGAAGAATTGCGATTGAAGAACTCCGAACAAATAGTCTTCGAAAAAGTGATAATTTTCATTTGGGAAAACGACGGTAAATGCAGGAAAGCAGGAAAAACATCAGAATACAATTTTAAATGGTTTTTTAATGATGATGATATAAGAAATAGTTGGTAAGAAGCTGGAACGACGTTCATAACGGGAAGACGTTGTATGAGGGAGGCGTTAATTTGGGATTCCAGTCTGTATTGTTTTAATGTGTTGAAATTTTATCATTATAATAGATGTGCTACAGAAATGAAATATGGTAGTTGCTAAGAAATTAGAAAAATATCATTTTGTATTTTGAAATATAAATAATTCACTGTAAATGTAATTAATATATTTTAACAAATCATCACATAAAAATATTTAAAAAAAGTAATGCATTCGCCATATACTTAAAAAAATTAAAAGGCTTTTTAGATAGAACACGCCTGAAATTTTGCAGCCTCATTTTGGGGACTGCATTTCTCCGTTCTAAAATATTAATGCTAGAATTATATCATTTGTCATCATTATAAGTAAATGTTTTAAATAAACTTCAGATATGTATTAGGCATGTAAAAAACACAGTTAAAAATATTCTATTATTTATTTAATAATTAAAGTTATAAAATCATTTCTGAATGAAAAGGAAAATATGTTTGTTTGTATACACAAGATAATAAAGAATTAATGTAAAAAATGGTTAGAACGGATATCACTGTGTTGAGTTACTAATTTACATCAACTGTGAAAAACATGCAATTTTTTGTAAACTTAGATTGTGATCTTGACAGAAATATAATGTACCTGATAAAAAGCTAGCTGAAAGTCCTCGTAATAGTTGAACGAACACAATTGTATAAATTATAATAATTGAAGTAGGAGTTTAATGCTATGCTTGCAATATTCTAATAATATATGCAAGATTTCTCTTATATTACTTTTTCAAAATATCATGCTAATTAACAGCACATCAATAATAATTTCTATTTTTAAAAATATTTTTAACCCGTTTAAATTTGTTTTTCTATTTTTTGAACAATATTTTTTGTACGATATTTTTTGTACGATATTTTTTGTACGATATACGACTTCTTCTTTATTGAACACTTCATAATTAAAATGAATTTAACCCTCTCATGCATAAATTATTTTTCATTATTTTCTACTATTCACAAGAAATCTTTTTCTGAGATAAATGAGAAACCATTATAAAAAAATTTTATTATTGCACTATATGCTAGGTATTATCTATCCACAAATCTGATCTCTATAAATGAATGCTGAAAAGTTTTTTGCTTAAAAATGCAAGAATTATCTGCATTTTATGAGACCCGTATGCATGAGAGGGTTAAAACAACTTTGGCTTTATGAAATAACTTTGTCTTTACGAAATGATTTATGAGAATACTTTATCATGTATTATTTTAAAAAGGACTTGTAATAAAGTAAAATAACTCCTTTTAAAACTCAAAATGTAAAAATTAACTAAAACAATAAACGTGTGTAACTGTTTATCGTTTAAAGTTAAACGTTTTGTAATAAATAAAACCTTTAATTAATATTATAATTATCTTGCAATAAGTGGCGACAAGAAAAAGGCAGCCACCTGGGACACTAATAGAAAGAAAGGGAAATTAAAACTTTATTCTTAATGCATTAGTATTGATTTCGTCCGGATGTCTCCTAAAATCGATCTTCCAATTTCAATGTTGAAGTCAGAATCTACATAATTGTGTTGTTACAACAGTATTGAATTTTCTTTTGGATAATGAAGAATCAATTCTACAATAAGAACTGGAAAGAATGTGTTTCCTTACTGTAATTTTTCTTACTCTTAAGTAAACTAATTAAATCTAAACTTAAGCAAATTGCTAATTTCAGGAATGGTTATACATATGCTTTTCTTATATTTTCATCTTTATTCATTGCCAATTCCAGCATTTTCTTATTTTCGAACTTTAAAACGTAGAACATGAAATATATAAATTGGGAAAAAAATTGAAATTCTGAATTAATTAACATATTGGGCAGATTATTATAATTTTAACCAGAATTTTAAAAGTATTTTAAAACATTTAAAATAAAACCTCATGTAATGGTAACTAAATGCCAACCTAAAACTATATTGGTCGCATAGAAAAGAACGTGTTGTATTATGGTCTAATTATGTTTAATTATTAAATTTACTCAACATGAAAACATATTTGAAAGTCAGCTATTATTTTGTGCGACGGATTCGAGAAAAGAGTAATATTATTACCAAATACATTTTTAATGACATTTTATACATTTTTAACAATATATTTTATCCCAACACTGATAGTTTTACGATGCAAAATCTCTACATGCAGAAGCTGCTCCATACAAAAGTCAAAAAATAGGATAACAGAAACATAAAGTTACGATAGCAAACTGTTTCATTCAAAAAAAGATAAAAAATGTTAAGCTGAGATACATATGAACAGCAATACAGTTATTTATCTATTTCTCTGTTGAACATTCCATTTAAACATGAACTATGAAATTAAGCAAATTCTAAAATTCGGATCATATAAAACTAATTAAAACAGAATAGATCTCTGTAAATTTAAGTGGTCAAACTATATGTTATAAAAGTTAAAAGAAATCGAAGATGTTTTCAGTAAAAAAAAGTAATGTATTTTCTTTTTTATAATAAAGTTGAAATCAAAGTTTTCTCTTGTTATAAAGATACCGTTCCCTTTTATATTATTTTCAAGGTAGTCATTCATTGGAAGACAAGGATTGTCTCTTCTATCTGCAAACCTAAAGCAAAAAAACGCTTGTATTCACATACTATTATTCAAAGTTTTTATTGCGGAAAAATGGGCAGTTTTTAAATGTTGAGAAGGCAGACATACATTTTGTGTTTGTAGTTTCAAATGTCTATGTGACAAGCGATAAAGCTAGTGCAGATTATGTCAGAAAATACAAATTATATTTAATGAAAAATATAATGTAATATTTCTCTTTTCCAGTTTACATTATTGTACTTCAATACTTTGCAATCATTATAATTATATTTGACACATTTCTTTTAATTTTATACTCAATACTAAACGTGTAAGTAAAAAAAACGAATACATTGATGTATACAAGTATGTATTATCAACACATTACAGAGGACAGATTAACTAAAAATCTCTTTTTTCAGATAATTTATTATTAAGAATATCCTGATTAATCTTACAGTGCAAAAAAAAATCTGTAAAGCTATTGAAAATTTTCAAGGAAACTGGAATTCTTTGAACTTTTTATGTAACGACAATAACAAAAAATCATGTAACACATACAAATTTGCATAAAAAAATTTTAAGGTTACTAAGAATTTTCTAGGAAACTGGGATTCCTAGAATATGTTGTGTAGTTGCAACCCAGGATACTTATAAAAATTTAGTTAGATAATTATAATTTCAGTAGATTCGTTTGTAAATTTACAGATGTCTGGAGCTTTACAAAAATTATTTTCGTATATTTATATCTTTTCATGTACAGTGTACATTAAAAATATTAGTAAACATAAAGATATCGGCAACTTTACGTTTGTAGGATTACAGAATTTTTTTACTGTGTACTACATACTTTTTGGATAATCATTCTATTAAAACCACAGTCGGGAACCGCCAGACAGTAGTCCAAATCCGGACCGCTTAAAAATATATTGCAGATGAAGAATATATTGATATCCCAACAACTATTATAAAAGAATTCAGAAATTGATATCCAATGTTTCTAATTTTTATGTCACACCTTGTGAAGAATGTCAACCATGATTCTAAGACTTTCAAAAAATAGGTAAGTTTTCTCAATTCTTTAAATCGTCTTATAAAGTTACTGCATCTGCAGAATGGACTGGTTATTAGTGAAAAGTGGTCTGAAGTTATTCAATTTTGAAATACAAAAATGAAGATATTTTTCTTCCAAGTAGCTACTTACTTAAAAATGTATAAAACAAAATCCTCAAACGTGGGAAAGTCTGAAAAAATAGCTTTTTATCTGACTTTTTTTTTCTCTCTGTGTGCCAGTGAAAGAACATTCTTGAAGAAAAATTATTATTTAAGATTAATAGATTCCCTCCTTGAATACACTCTTCGCGTTAGGTGTTCGTTCGTGAATCAAACTATAAAATTTGGGCTCAAGACCGCATATAATTTTCACTTTTTTAAATTTATACCTGTATTTTCAGTTTTATTATGTGTATGTAAATTTTTCAGAGCATACATCTATGAATGTAGATTTTTTTCAGAACGGATACCTGACTTTTCTATTTTGCTTTAAATGTATGCAAAAATATTAATTTCAAAGTAATAAGTACTAATTATTCCAATGTACTCGTCCTAATTTAAAATTAGTTTCCGACCGCTGTAATAAAGCATCATTTTTCCAAGTTAGTTTAATTTATCTTTGATAATTTTTCCTGTTTATACTATCTTTGACAATAAAGTTCGGTGAATAGCCCTGTAACATCAATGTAGATGAAATATTAACGAAAATTACCATACCATCCTTCTAAATAGTCCCCTCCCTTAACTAAGCACCCCTGATAACTTCTATATATGGTGCTGGGAAATTTGCAAGAAGTCTTCTTTTGGGATGGAGTTCAAAAGCTCGTCACGTTTCGTTGGATGTCAGAAATATGGTCAAATCTCTTTCAAAGAGAGTTCTAAGAGAATCGTGGAAATACAAAGATGTCTCGAGGATTGAGATCTCGCGAGTATGGTTGATGTTCAGTTTGCACCACTCCTCTTGAATTTCTTTTTCTGTCTTGCAAAACTTAAAATCAAACTTTAAACTTATTTTTTATTCGTTCATTTTTCTGTTCTCAGTTAAGAACCAACGCCCTGAACAAGCACTTGGTAACAAGCACTTGGTAAGCACGTCTTACACAGAACATAAATGACGCTCAACTGAACAACGGTGAAGAAAGATGGTCAACGCTTGCCTCTACACAGGTGCAGTGTTTTGTTTCCCCAGTGTTGCCAGATCGGCCGTTCTGAATTCATTTTTAATTACATTTTGACTTACTGAAGCATTTGATATGTTAGATTTTTGTAAATATGCTTCTCAAAAAATACAAAAAATAATCACCTGTATTCCAGATATATGTAATATCTCACTGTAAAGAAATAAACAGAAATACGACATGTTTAACTCTATAAGTTCCTTCACAAACAATCATACATTACTCAAACGTAAAAAAGTATAGAATGTGATTCTGGCATTCAATTGCAGGTTTCGTTTCTTTATTAATAAATAGTATTTCAAAACGTGTTTTTCGTTTTCCATATATCCATTAAAAAAGATTTTTTTCAAGAAAAAATAAATAATTCGGGGAATATTTAAATGAATAACATATGTTATTTTATTTTATTATATGTGCTGTGCTCACTACTTAAAATTGATATTGTCATTAAGTTGAATTTGAAAAGAGAAGCATAATATACTCAATTCAGATTACGTAAAAAAACAAAATATAGAAATTTTGATATTACATTTATATGACACAAAAATAATTAATTCTGAATGTTTTATATCTTTATTCCAATAAAGGCTGGTGTACGATAATAGTTAATCTCTAAGAGTTTTTACACAAATGCTTTCTTAATGAGCCAATTTTATCATTTTGTTGAATGTAGTTAATGTATAATTTTCATAAATAGAGAGAATAATCACATACTTACTGTAAATATTCTTCATAAACAAGATAAATTCTCAAAAAAGAAACTATAAGTACATGGTATTATATAACTTTTAAGTTTCTAGTTCAATTATGACACAGAATTTTAAAGTATATTTACTAACATATGCACAAGTTCAATTTTCAATATTTATTTAAATAAGCTATATTAGAAGCTAAATATGCAGAAATATAAAATCTCATGCTACATTAATAAGATCTAATAAGGGATAGTTTGATGTTATAAGTATGTTTTCCTTTACTTTTTGACTTAATAAAACAGTTGATATATGTTTGATTTTTGTAAATGTGCTTCTCAATAAATCCAAAAACTAATTAACCGTATACAGTATATGTAATATCGCACTGTAAAGAAATAATCAGAGATATATGATGCACAGACAAGCAGATGTTATTCAAATGGAAAAAAATACAGAACGGGATTTTGACATTCAGTTGCAGGCTTCGCTTCTTCTTTAATAAATAGTATTTCAAGAAATGTTTTTCGTTTCCATAATATGGATTGAAAAAGATTTATTTAAAAGAAAAGATAAGTAATTTGGAGAATATTTAAACGAGTAAAATAAGTTATTTTATCATATGTGCTGTGCTTAATGACTAAAAGTGACATCATTTGCGAAATGTTTAAATAATTAAGTTGTATTTGAAATGAGGAGTGTCACATATTCAAAATCAGATTACGTAAAACACAGAAATATACAGATTTTGATATTACATTAATATGACCCAAAAAGAATTATTTAAAGAGTTTTTGTATCTTCATTTCAATAAAGAGTGATATAAAACAGTAATTAATGTCCAAAAGTTTTTTCAGAAATGTTTTTTAAAAAATGCCGAAGTAAATATTATCATTGTATTGAATATAATTAATGTTGTGAATGAGGGACAAATATTAGATATTTTCACTAAAAAGTCTTCTTATACAAGACAATTTCTCAATAAAGAAATTATAACTAGTTGTTATCACATAACTTTTAAGATTTTAGTTTTCTTATGATACATAATTTTAAGAAAAAGTATTTTCTTCTTCATAGACCAAATGGGTAAAATGCTTTTGCAAACTTTTAGAAAACTAATGTAGGTTTGCATTGTCACTTTAGAATTCTACTAATGGCATATTTTAATAGCCATTAGAAACCGTACATTCATGACAAATTAAAAGCAAGCTAATTAGCAATTCATAAAAGCATGTTTGATAATTACATTTAAGTTGCTGCTGATTTTTCTATCAACTTGTCAAGAATTGAAGGTTTCCATTGGATTTTAAAGTATACGAATCTTAGAATTTTAAGACTTATAATCCACATAGGCTTTAATTTTTCAACAATACATTGGAATATAAATATTGAATTTCGTTCATCATTATAATGCTGAATTCAGGACTTGAAAAAAATACTGTCGGCATTAATTAAAAATTCTACGATTCACATACTTTGGAAATCGGTTGAAAATTCCCTTCTTGACAAGTTAATAGAAATTCTAATATATATATATATATATATATATATATATATATATATATATATATATACATATATATATATATATAACCAGATGTTTATATGTAAATACTTACTTTTTTGCTTTATTACGATACAGCATTTTATGAAAAAAATATTTTCTTCTTGTTGTGCTCAATGATTAAAAAACTTTTGCAAGATTTGGAAAAAAAAAAGTCGTGTGGATTATCAGTCTTAGAATTCTAGGATTCGTTAAATTCAAAGAAGATGGAAACTAAGAATTGACCAAAACAGGTTCTTAAATCCGAAACTGAAGCCGAATTTTAGTAATATTCCTATTTTTAGCCGAAAACGAGTATGTTAAAAAACGTTAAGTGGTTAATAAACACAAAATTATATAGTTATTAATTAATTATACATGTACAGAAGCACATTTTTCAAAAATAAACGAATACACACACACACATATATTTATATATATATATACAGGGTGATTCTAATTTTTTTTTACAATACAAGAGGGGTGATAGCACGCATCAAGACAAACAATATTAAATGGGAGACCAAGCGTCCCAAACGTTTTTCAAAGTAAATAGGTGCCATTAAAGTTTAGGGACCAAAATTTCAAATAAACATAAAAAGCGGAAAAAATGGTCGATTGATTTGCGATTTCACTAAAATTATTCTTTATGTCGGCATTTTCTTGAAATTAAATAAAAAAAGATAAATTTCAAAAAATGTCGATAGATGGCGCTTTAGACTTCGGTGTAACGAACAACTATTTTTTGCCGGTATTTTTTGCATCTCATTAAATGTTTTCGTAAGCTTAGACTCAAACTTAAATTTTGAGCTCAAAATCTGAATAGTTCGGAGTGGTTAAGTAGCAAAAACTGACCTGTGTTCAGAGGGTTCAAATTTCAAATGATTATAATAAACAGAAAAGTTGGTCGATTGATTTACGGTTTTCACTAAAACTATTCTTTATGTAGGTATATTCGTGAAAATAAATTATAAAGATAAATTTCAAAAAATGCCGATAGATGATGCTTTAGACTTTGGGGTAACATACAACTCTTTTTTGGCGTTTTTTTTTTGCATCTTAATAAATGCTTTCGTAAGCTTAGACTTAAACTTAAATTTTCAGCTCAAAATCTGAATAGTTGGGAGTGGATAAGTAGACAAACTGAACTGCGTTCAGAGGGTTCAAATTTCAAATGATTATAAAAAACGGAAAAATTGGCCGATTCGTTTGAGATTTTAGCTAAAACTAATTTTTAAATCAGCAATTTCTTGAAAATAAATTTTAAAGATACATTTCACAAAATGCCGATAGAGGGCGCCTTAGACTTTGGAGAAGCATACGACTATTTTTAACCGACTTCAAAAAGGAGAGGAGGTTATCAATTCGACGCATATGTATTTTTTTTTTATGTATGTACACCGATTACTCCGAAACTATGCAGCCGATTAATTTCGTTTTGGTGTTAAATTAAAGAGCTTACTCTCGGATTGGTACCACTTCCATTTCATAGAAATTGGTAACCTTGCGTAAATACGGGTTAGGTTCCCTTAGAAAGACCCCCACGGAGGGCAACCCACCCCATAGGGCCCATATCCCATAGCGTAGATAATCGGCCGACAAAAATACACCAAATACACCAAACACCATAGAAATTGGTTCAGTAGTTTTTTAGTAACTAAGCAAAAACTATTAAAATTAGTGTTTTTTTTTTTTTTTTTTTTTTTTTTTTTTTTGCTATTTAAAACTGTTGAATTAGTTCCTACAATTGAGTGAAGTCAGGATGGCCGAGCGGTTTAAAGCGCCTGATTTAAGCTCTGGTTCTCGAAAGTGACAATGGGTTCGAACCCCACTCCTGACATACGTGTGTACAATAATTTTCCGTATTATACTTTTTACATATATATTTTACAAATTAAATACTAATTATTTTATTAAGAATATTTTTAACCGACTTCAAAAAGGAGAGGAGATTATCAATTCGACGCGTATGTATTTTTTTTTTTATGTATGCTCACCGATTACTCCGAAACTATGCAGCCGATTAATTTGGTTTTGGTGTTAAATTAAAGAGCTTACTCTCGGACTGGTACCACTTCCATTTCATAGAAATTGGTTCAGTAGTTTTTTAGTAATTAAGCAAAAACTATTAAAATTAGTGTTTTTTTTTTTTTTTTTTTTTTTTTTTGCTATTTAAAACTGTTCTGTTTGCTATCCTACGATTGAGTGAAGTCAGGATGGCCGAGCGGTTTAAAGCGCCTGATTTAAGCTCTGGTTCTCGAAAGTGAGAATGGGTTCGAACCCCACTCCTGACATACGTGTGTACAATAATTTTCCTATTATAATTTTTACATACATATTTTACAAATTAAATACTAATTATGCTATTAAGAATATTTTAACCGACTTCAAGAAGGAGAGGAAGTTATCAATTCATCACGTATGTATTTTTTTAATGTATGTTCACCGATTACGCCGAAACTATCCAACTGATTAATTTGGTTTTGGTGTTAAATTAAAGAACTTACTCTCGGATTGGTACAACTTCCATTTCATAGAAATTGGTTCAGTAATTTTTTAGTAAACGGGCAAAAACTATTAAAATTAGTGATTTTTCGCTAATTAAAACTGTTGAATGAATTCCTACCATGGAGTGCAGTCAGGATGGCCGAGCGGTCTAAGGCGCCTGATTTAAGTTCTGGTTCTCGAAAGAGAGCGTGGGTTCGAACCCCACTTCCGACATACATGTATGCAACAACCTATTCCGTATTATAATTTTTACACATATATTTTGAAAATTAAATACTAATTATGCTATTAAGAATATTTTGTATTTAACCGTTAGCACAGAGTATCAGAGATATTTTACCAACTCAATACTTTTTCAGTGAGAGAGTGCTAAAATAACAGACTTGCGAAAAGTAATATGACGTTGAATAAGTTCACCGAATAGATTATAGTCAAGATAGCTGAGCGGTCTAAGGCGCCTGATTTAAGCTTTGGTTCTCGAAAGAGAGGGGGTGGGGTTCGAACCCCACTCCTGACATGCATGTATACAATAACCTTTTTCCGCATTATAATTTTTTTAACCGTTATTATTTTAATCTCATTAAATGCTTTCAAATGCATAGACTTAAATTTTGGGCTGAAATTCTGAATCGTTGGGAGTGTTTAAGGGGTCAGGTACCCTTTGAACCAAAAAAATACGTGAAAAAATTACCTCTGTAAGAATTGCAGTCACTCTGTATCTAATTAACTTTTAACTATAAAATTGATAACACATATTAAGAAGGATTTATTTTATCAGTTAAAGTTGTCAAAAAAGTATACACATATGTAATGATTTTTAAATGATTTTTAAAAATAATACAATTTTTACGAAAGAATAATACTTGCATGCCTTGCGCGCACGATTTTTCAAATTTGAATGGCTAAAACAAACTAAGATTTTTTTTATGACTAGAGATATAAAATTGCTTTCAAAATGACCTACGGTGAAAAAAAATAAAATTTATAGATCGATAGAAAAAAATTATTTTAAAAAAAATTGAAATATCGAGATATTTTTTACACAAAAGTAGTCGTGAATTCTAAACTTCTAATTTGAGGAACATAATAATAGGTCATTTTGTGCTTGTATACGTTTAATATATTCAGCGAAAATTTTGTGAAATTCTACGCAGTCGTTTTCCAGAAATCGTGCGCGCAATAATCAAAATCGCTGTTTTGAGAAAATTGACGCTAAAGTTTAAATCACCCATTGATCGTATAGGAAAAGCGCAAAGTTTTTTAAACACAACTTTTCTTCTAATGCGAATTTTTGAATGCGGTTTGTTTTCAAATGTTCCCAAAGAATCATATTTAATTATAAGCTATCTTTTTAAAAATCGATTTTTGGATTCTTGAAAAGGTACCTGACCCCTTAAGTAGCGAAAAATTGAATTGTGTTCGTGTAGGGGGGGAGGGTTAAATTTCAACTCCTGAAGACAATTCCGTTTGCGCTTCTTAACCCTTCCCAACGATTCAGAATTTGAATTCAAAAATTTGTTTAAATCTAAGCTTCCGAAAACATTTAATAAGCTTTTGAAAGCATTTAATTATAACCATAAAATAATGGTTAAAATTAATAGTTGGTAACTCTGAAGTTTCAGGCGCCCTCTAACGCAATTTTTTGAAATTTATCTTTAAAATGTATTTTCAAGAAGATACAGACTTAAAGAAAAGTTTTATTTAAAACCGCAAAAAAATCCACCATTTTTTCCATTTTCTACAATTATTTTAAATTTGAAGCTCCCCCCCCCCCCCAAATTCAATTTGTGTTACTTAACCACTCCCAACTTTTCAGATTTTGAGCTCAAAATTTAAGCTTGAGTCTAAACTTAGAAAAACATTTAATGAGATGCAAAAAATACCTTGAAAAAATAGTTTTTCGTTACTCCAAAGTCCAAAGCTCCCTCTATCGGCATTTTTCGAATATATCTTTAGAATTTAAATTCAAGAAAATGCCGACATAAAGAAAAATTTTAGTGAAAACCTCAAATCAATCGACCGACTTTTCTGTTTTTTTATGTTTATTTGAAATTTTGGTCCCTAAATTTTAATAACGGCTATCTCCTTTGGAAAACGTTTGGGATCCTTGGTCTGCTATTTAATATTGTTTGTCTTGATGTGTACTATCACCCCTCTTTTATTGTAAAATTTTTTGAATCACCCTGTATATATATATATTTATTTATGAGTGTATATGAGTAGTTTCACAGAAAAACAAAACATAAATATCCTTCCTGCCCCCGCCTTCCTAAGAAAGTTCTGAAATGGCGCCGTTGTTTAGAAATTTTATCTCCAAGACCCAAGTTCGCTTTCTGTGCCTCTGACAATCTTTTTTTATTATTTATTTATTTATTCATTTATATTTTTTGAATAAAAGGTACATAAACTATCCACAAACCAATATGGTTTTTAAATTTTACAAATTTTATCTCATTAAAAAGTGGTTTATATGTGTATACATATTTCGATTTATCTTTTATAGTGATTTTTGAAATGCTCATCTGTTATACCATTACCATTATCAAATGCATTCAAAACAATTCTGCCTTTTGATCTAAAATTTTTCTTAAAATTAAGCCTGCAATTTTTCGAGAACAGATGAAAAACTTCAAAGTTTAGTCATATATGCATTGCTTACTTTACAATATGCCCTCCAAATTTTGAATCAGTATTTACTGATAAGGTAATTACAAATAGTGATTTTTAAGTAAGTAAAGTGTCTCACTTCAGCTTACACAGCTCAAATCAATAAGTGATGTCGAAAATTTTCAAAATAAGGAATGACTTTTTTTAGACTACACATTGTTTTCTTCGAGTTTCAGTCCTGCCAAATTTTATACAGCATTTCGCTGAAAATGAATTTTTTGCGAAGCTCACATTTTTGCCCCAAAACAAAAACGATACAGAATTTTTTATTGATCTCTAGCGGAAATCTTTCCTTCTTGCGAAGTTAATAGAAATATTAAGAAAATATGTTGAAACTAGAATACAACGAAAAAACAATTTATATATTTCTAATGTAATATTTTATTTATTAACTTTTATTTATTCATATATTTATTTATTGCATTCCATTTAATAACATCCCATTCAAAAGTTTCATCTGCATTTTTTGCCTTCGTCTGCTCAAGCTAGAAGTAAATAATAAAAAAAATTGAATTAAAAAACTGAATATTTATTGTTTAATATTCCGTATCACAATTTACTACATACATATAAATTTTGATATACACAGGTTATTTGTTATTTCGATTACCTGCTATAGTTGTACCAACTTTTTCAACATGTAACTGATGCTAGATAATATATATTATGTTACTTTCAAAATTTAATTATATAATCTTGAATGAACACTTGCTAAAAGGTTAGACATTTATATTTTTACAAAGAAGTTTTTTAGGGGGCATATCTGTTATTTTCCATCAAATCATTTATATGAATCCTTTAGCAAGCGAGAAAAACTCTATAAAATATTTAACTGTCAAGTCCAATTTACAAATATATATCGATATAAAATATTTCGAAAATAGAAATAAACTACTGATTTATAAATAATTATTAAAAAAAAAGATGTAGTGTAATATATACAAAGCAAACAGAAAAATATTCATGATAAAGACAGGCAATCTTAAAGCTATCTTTAACCGTTGTGTGTAATAATAGTAATAATAACAATAAAAGAAGATTGCTGTCAGGCTCAGCAAATAAGTAATAATAATCAGGGAATAGATAATACCATAAGTAAAAGTTTAAAAATAAAAACAAATGTTGCATTAATATGACGTATAAATAGTTCACAAAATTATGTATTTTTTTTAAATTAAGGATTAACTTAAGATAGCAGTTGATGCGAAAGATTTTCTAAAATATGTAATTAATGATTCGGGGAACCAAATTTTTATGTAATGATTGCGTAAAGAAATTGGGACAAATATTAGATATTTAAAATATTAATTATTTCAATTTTAATTACCAGATAATTAGGCCAGTCAAATTGCCAAAAATAGATGCAAAAATTCTGCTAGAAGATTTTATGTTTTTAAACTGTTTATGGGGATGCTAGTAACAAGAATTAATGGTTTTCCAACAAAATATCTCGAGGCTAAATTTTGTGGGTTTTTTCAGTTTTTTGCAAATAACTCAAAAATTATAAAATTTTTGCTCACCATACTCAATTACAAAAAAAAAAAAGCATAAAATTCTCTACAAATTCCATTCTAAATCTGTTTTTCTAAAGCCATTATTAAGCGCGCTACAGCTTTTTGAAAGTGACTCATTTTTTCTAACTTGGTGGGAAAATTGCAAAAACAAAAATTTGACACAATTCATTTACACAATTTCATTATTTTAACCTCATGTAACTTATTAAAATTATAGGTATTTGCATGATAACAATCATGATGAATTACAACGGTAACATTATAAAAAAATTATGAACAATGTAACTTTTTTTGTATTTAGAGCTTTATTAGAGAACATTAATATTAGGTATTTAACTGAATATAAGTAATAAATATTTACGGTGACATTTTTAAATCCCCTCATTCTGAATAAATAATGCCTTCGACATTTTTGTTGTTGATCAAATTACATTTTTTTACAAATTGCTGTGCATTTGAGTCTTAATTTATTAAAATAACATGCTTTGCTGCACCCTTTTTTACAGCTACATGACACAACATGTAGCAAGGATTCAGGTGCCGGGTATTGAAACATTTAAACTGGCTGAAAGATCGTTCGACCTACGAGCCGACCCCCATTCTTCAGGAGGAATGTTGTTTCCTAGCCTAGTTTGTACCTGATGATAACTTCGGAGAAAATGATGCTGCGCAGCCTATTGTGCTGGTGGTAGTCTTGAAATATGAACTTTGCTTTTTGTGGAAGATTTAGCAAATAACTGGAACCTTAAGGTGTTCAATTTCTGTGTGTATGTATGCATCTATAGTATAGTGCTATATGGATTTTTTCACCAACCTTGATGATTTCTTGACGGATGGAACCTAATTTAATGAACACGCAGGCTATATCTCCAAGCTGATCATGTTTTTTGAAAGTTTTACAAAACTTTGGCTTTCTTTGCCGAAAAAGAGCGGATCTTGTATCGCATCTGCTGATTGCATCAGTGACAAGAACATTGTTCTAATTTATTTGTAGGACATGGTTAAAAAGCAATTGGTTTCGATGTTACCTTTTCTTGGCTTTTCGAAAAATAGATTTTTGTGCTGATAGCTTAAGCCCCTCATGATCACGATGCTTTCAAAAGATTAGGCTCTTGAAATGGCTGAGATAACTATCATGACATCAGCTTCTTTTTTTGCCTGCTCAACTTGAATTCTGTTATTTTGAAATCTTTAATTTGTTTTAAGCAATGAAATGGAGAAGCTCTTGTTTATATCATAGGCTTCGTCAACGGATGCTGCGAATCGATGCCCTCTTTTCTCTCCACTTGTTACAGATTGGCCTAGTTTTACACGACAAAAACTATGATACCATGCATCTACAAGTCAGGTTCGTGCTGAATACGTTCAATTACTTCCTGGGTCCATTCATACCCACGTTTTTCTGCAACTTTCAAAAATGTAATTTTTGCTTCTAACTTTATTACTTTGCGAATGAAATTTCTCTTTGCGTAGGGTTTTTTTTTTTTTTTTATTGTTTTTCATTGAAGTCACCGGGATTTCCTTTTTCACTTAAGAAGCAATTATATTTAAACTTGAAAGAAGTGCTCGATTTAGGGGAAAAACTATAGTCTGTGTAGAATCTTCACCCCGACGAAAATATGCTGCTATCATTTTCTCATTCGCATATGTTTTTCGGCAGTCATGCTGTATTCTAACTTCCTTGCTAGTTTCCAAAGAACTGAAGAATATTATTTTTCATGAATATTACTTTGAAGCTGAATGTTATGTTCAAAGTGTTTCACAAGTCCTTTCTGATACACAACGTGAGTATCATTATTTGAAGTCGTTTGGCAAAAGAAAGACAATTTTGGATCGAGCTCACTCATTTTTCATTAATGCAAGAGAAGAGATAAAATAAACTGAATAGCAACATATTACAAGAGTATGTCTTTATAAAAGAACACTTGCATCTAAATGAAAACGGCTCGGGAAAGTTACGTGACCACAATCTTCCATCTACATTCCCTTTTTTTATCCCTCGCCCTCCCTCCCTTTGTGATTGTTTTTCTTATAGGGTTTCTAGAATTTGTGTTTTTTAAGCCTTCCTTTCTTAAAACTTTCATTTTTCATCCATTAATAGGTGTATTTAATTTTCATTGTTAGTGATGAAAAAAAGTTTTTTGGAATGGGAGGCGAAAAATAGGTCACTTTTTGTAAAGTTAAAAAAAAGTGATATTTTCAAAAAACCATAGCGCGTTTAGTAATGGGTTTAGAAAAACGTTTTTATGACAAAATTCATATAGAATTTAATGCTCTTTCTTTTTGTGATAAGTATGTTACGCAAAAAATTTACAATTTTTGAGTTATTGGCAAAAAGCTGAAAAAAGTCTGACATTTTTGTGTTTTTTTTGGCTCCACAAAATTTAGCCTCGAGATATTTTGTTGGAAAACCATTAATTCTTGTTACTAGCATCCTCATAAACATTTTAAAAACATAAAATATTCTAGCAAAATTTTTGCATCTATCGGCCCTTTTTTCTGACAATTTGACTGGCCTAAATATAAATTTGCTAGTTTTTTTTCTATTTTTACTTTTCAGGAACGCTACTAATTAAATAAATATTTAGTACTTATTGCCGTTGTTTAAGTTACCCTTTGTCTATCTGTATGCATATAACAGCACTAAAGCTATTCATCAAATCGCTTAAAATTTAATATATATAATCTTACAGAATTTTGTGGATTTATGTCAAATTTCGTGGAAATCAACTGAAATAGGAAAAAATATTCCAAATATTTTCTACAATATATTAAATCCTATCATACATAATTAATTCAATGATATTCCTTGATATATAATGATTCAATGCTGTCGTGATGATTATTATATTAAATCCTACAATACTTAATAAGTTCAATGGTATTCCATGATAAGTAACGTTTCTAGGTTCCTATGGTGATAAACCAAATTTTGGGCTTCATATTATTTTGTCTTACTAAATGTAATTTGTATAATCGTAAAAAAAACCTTATTAATGCAATTTTAAATTAAACTGAAACAGCTTTTGCACCAAGATCTGAATATTTATAAAATATTTACAGTAGCTACGCACCTCATTTGACACGTTTGGCAGAGAATTTCCATCTTTTTTGTGTTTCATTTGTTCAATAATACTGAATATATCTTATATAGAAGCATAAAATTTAATATATTAAAAAGTCACAATAATGGATACTTCAGATCATCCTTATATATATTATAAATGTGAAAGTGTGTCCGAAAATTGGAATGAACTTGGCTTCAAAACGGATGGATTAATGTCTTTGACTTTTTGTATATAGATAGATTATTGATCTGAAGTGAACATAGGCTAATTTTTATTTATTTTATTCAAATATTTTTCTTAATAATTCAACATTTCACTATTTTTCATACAGAATAAATTGAAAAATTTTCCATAATATTTAATCATCTTTCTTTTTTCGTTGCCAAAAAATAAAAAAACCGGAATAATTATTTCTCTTCTGTAATTTATTTTCAACTGAAAGATTTTCACGTGATAAAAGAAAATGAAATAAATAAATGGACCCTATTCTGCTTTTCTGTTTGAGGTTATAAACCGCGATTTTACCAATTGTGACGTCAGAGGAATACTGTGTTTCTTCTTATATCACGCAGACGATTATATAAAATTTCTTTTACACTTAGAAGACTTCACAAGAATATAACTTCACACTTTACAAGAATATGAATATTTTAGTAGTTTTTCCAGATATTAATCCGTAATAAAAAAGAACCTTTTTCTTTCTTTCGGTTCGAGGCTATAAAATTCAACTTTTTACCAATTGTGACGTCACAGGAATACTTTCTATTAAGAATTTTAAAAATATCAATGTAGCGTCATATCTGAAACAAAGTATAAGTTTTTAAATTTTCAAAAATTCTGCTTTTTTTTTCGTTTTACGGAAATTACCCCCTTTTTGACACTTTCTAACATGGTCTAAAAGTTTTTACGACTTCAACCTGTCTGTATACCGGATGCCGAGTGCCTGGGGTCTGCCGTCTGTTTGTCCGTGTTTCGACTTGAGTAAATATAGTGGAATTCATACGAAAATAACATACGTTATTGAGATTTGCTATAGCATGTGCGGCATTGAAAATGAACCAGGTAGCAATTATAGCTGAATCACAGGAGCACTCAAAAGGAGACTTTACATCATGATATACGGCGAAAAAATCATTTGTGGTGTATTTTGTTAATGTTACATAATTTTAAATGTAATGAAATTTACATGCACTTTTAAGGTTCACAAGAACATGGTTACTATCGAATATGTTAAGTATAGTACTTATAGTGTGCGTACAGTGAGCTCAAAAGTATTTCAATATATCATAGACTGTGAAGAAAAACCATTAGTAGCATATTTTAATAATGCTATTTTATTAAGGTTATTTTAATTAGGGATGCACCGAATAGTGATTTTGGCCGAAAACTGAATGCCGAATATTCGGCCGACAGGTGAACCGAATACCGAATATTCGACTAGCCGAATAGTAATTGTTGGGCCGAATACCGAATATTCGGCCAGCCGAATAGTTAACTATTCGGCCGAATACTGAATATTCGGCTTTCCAAATACTTTTTATATTTCAAAATTTAAAGGTATTAAAATGTTACTTTATAAAACAGTTTTACATAATATTCAATAAAAGAAACATTTTGATAAACAAGGAGCTTTTTATAAGAGTATTTAGTATTCAAAAAAATCTGCCTTGAGTTATTTAAGAAGCACAATTATGAAACTTTAATTAATAAAATTTTCTACGAATCAAAACAAGCATTTTAAAATCAAATAATGAAAAAATGGCCAAAGAAAAATTTTACAGTCTGATAATTGTCCTTTTTAAATAACTCAAGGCAAATTTTTTTCAATATAAAGTACAAATACTTTCAACTTAATTCTGAATAAAGGTATGTTTGGCTCATAGTTATTTTCTTATGAATGGTGGTATTTTCCACCCTACCCACTACATCATATTTTACAGAAATCAAAGCATGTGAGTTGAAAATATGTTATCTTATTTATTGTTAATGTAATAACCGAACACACAAGTTTTGACTTAGAATGAGATGAAATACAATGTACTTATGAGTCAATAAATTGATTGTGATTATGGTTTCATGATCAAAAATTGTCTGCCTTGATAGCTATTACTAATCTCAAAAGTTTTTTTTTTTTTTTTTTTTTTTTTTTAAGGACTTATTTGGGGAAAAGCGAGAAACAGATTATTTACTAAACAAAATTTAGAAACTTGTATCAGCACATAATTTATTCCTAAGGAGAATCCTGATAAATCACCATTTTAATCCTTCTCATGGTTAATTTTCTTAAATAATACTTTACAAACAGCAAATAAATAATGTAAATACATTCTATTTTATTTAAAAATGATTTTGTTTCTAATTATTTTAAATATAAATTAAAAAATTGACAGTTAAAAGTAGAAATAGTGAAAAGTTCATAAAAGGTTGTATTAATTATTGGATTTGGCCGAATACTTTGATATTCGGCTCAACCGAATAGTTTAATTTTCGGCCTTACCAAATATTCGGTAACATGGCCGAATAGGCCGAATACCGAATAGATACCGAATATTCGGTGCATCCCTAATTTTAATAATATTGAAATTGATATCAGTTTCTGAAGTGCACTAAAACAGGATTTCTGTAGAAAATGGGGGTGAAAAGGTTTAACATTCTTTTAAAAGATAACAGAAAAATGTTCGGTAATATAATAGTCTACGAGGAAAAATATTCCCAGCGTATTTTAATTGCGTTGCACTATTTGAAACATGATGAAATTAATATACTGCGATAATCAATACAATGATAAATACTGAAATTTACTAATATGCTTGCAGTAAAGTATGATTTGCATCACATTTGTTGTTCATTTACAGAGACGCATAAAAGATTTTGTGTCCAGATCTCAGATATTGTATCCAATGTGTGGTCTATTAGAAAAGATTGCTGAAGAGCTTTTTCAATTATAGTATGTATTTTAAGGAAAACTAATGCATCCTGAAGTTCAGCTACATTTGGTATAATAAGAGATGTTTGTAGAATTTAAATAAATCATGTATCGGACTATACAATAAACTGGATATATGGTCACCTGTGCAATAGCGATTCCCGGAAATATGAATTCAATAATTTGAATCGGGTTTTTTGCTTGAATAATTTAAGCTAAATATGCGGTCGTATAAATATTTGCACGTAATATACAAGACTGTACAAAAGAATTCAAGTACATTTCTGTCTATTATTAAAAATTGCTCAAGGTTAATTTTAATCTTCGTTATATTTTTTTCTAACTAAGCAAAATTTTAACATTGTATTTAGAATATTTACAAGCACATAGATCACATACACAGATGCAGAAAAGAATGGGCCGGTGAAGTTATGTATTATGGAAATGTTGGATATTTTTTTTATTACCTAGGATTAACACATAATTTTTCTTTCTTTAATATGGAATTCTGAAATGCACTACAACATGATTTTTGTACCATTGGGGTACGTTACAGGTGTTCTACAGTATAAATGGATGCAATTTCATTTTCGCGATCGTTAATATTATCTAACACATTTTCCATTTATTTGACTGAGTTCTTTAAATCCTCTAAATCCTCTATAAAAAAAAAAAAAAAAAAAAAAAAAAAAACTGCATAGCCTGGTATAAGATATGAGTTATATATATTTTAAATTATTGTTAATGAAATGTTTTGTTTAATTAAAGCGTTTATCCTTTTTTTATGCTACGTGAACGACGTCACGGGTAACAGCTAGTTTAGTATATTTTCGTTAATAACTGGAATGGTAAAGAAATGGATCTTCGAGGCTTTTGTAAATATGAATTTTATGTAATACTGTAACCGAATATTTGTATTTCGAATATACGTAATACTAAATTACGATGCAATAAGGAAGAAATATGGCATGTTTAACTCTAAAAATATTTGCACTAACAAGAATAAATCATACAAAAGAAATATATATAGAACGTGATGTGGGCATTATATTACTGAATTTCTCGCTTCATTAAGAAAAGAAATTTCAAGATAAACTTTATCGTCTCCATATATGAGTTGAAAGAGAGATTTTTTTTTATAATTTTAATGAAATAATTGCGAAACAAAGGAATCTATCAAAGCAGCGCTATTCAAATGGGAGCGTGAATGGGGCGGTAGCCTAGGGCGAGAAATTTAGCCAAATTTATACTATCAACGTCATTTTTGGCCTGTAACAAGGAAAAGTTGGGGTGAGGGGGCGCAAAATTCGTACTTTGCCCCAGGCGCAATTTTCTCTCTCATGCCTCTGTATCAAAGTATCTTAGTTGTTTGATTTTGAAAGTGTTCTGTTTGTATTTTTGTATGTAGGAGTCTATGTGTTTTAACTGATATTTCTGAAATATTTAAATAAAATGCGCAGTAGAAATAACGCCTTGTTAAGTTTCTAAAAATTTTCACGCCTTAGTTCAAGGTTTTTTTCTTCAATCAACTGTAGTAATTGATGCAGAAACTTACTGAATATGTAAATAAGAAGTGATGTTTTAGCAGATATGTATTCATAAAATGTAGTATCGTGATTTCTAGGCTTAACGCTATTTCGCGTGCAATGTTGGTTATAACGCTATGCAAACAAAACTGCAAAATAAAATAGAATATTAACATTTAAATTGTCCAATTCTAAAGGTATGAAATCCATATGACTAGAAATTTACAAATTTATTTACTTAGTATTAATTTCTCTATCGAGATGTTGTAATAATCATTTGATAATGTATTTTTTTAATTATAATTAATAATGTAACTAATTTGATGCTGTAATAATCATTTCTTTGAATGGTTTATTATTAAAAATAATTTGGACTGAAAAAATCTTCATGTGTTCATTAACTCATCAGACTTAATGTTGATTCCATATAATTAACAAAAAGTGCAATTAATTTGCATTTTTACTAATATTTCGGCATAGTTATAAATCTTGGATAGCAAAATTATAAAATTCAATAAATTATATTTCATCAAAGCGAAGGGTTGGCGATAAGTTGCAAAGCCGCATAACAAAATTATAAATAAAGAATGCGAATAATAAAAAATTTCTTTTATAAGATTCATTCAAGAAATGCATTTAAAAGATTGTCTCATTGAAAAGGTTGTTATTTTGCTTTCAAAAACATAGAAAAAAACCTAGTGGTTCATAAGGTTTGCCTCTTTGCTGAAACAAACAACCGCATTTTTCATATTATAAAGAATGATCAGTTAACCCGTAACTGGAGATATGAGCTTGCTTACACGATGACTTTTCTTTTTTGTCTTTTGTAAATAGCAACGTAATTTATTTTAGAAACGCAATATGTTCTGTAAATCATGTAATGTTATGGTAATGAGGAGATGATTTTCTTGAAGATGAAAAAATTTTGAAGATGATAATCAGTTTCAAATATCAATGCGGAGTCATTATGTCTTCCGTTTGTAATTACGGTTTAAAAGTCAGCATTCAAAATGTACATTATATTGTGATCTAACGAATAAATGGAATAATATATTAAGAATTTCATTTACAATTCTGAATGAATGTTATTCTGTGAGTATTAGGCGAAGCTAGTAACAGCCAAGAAAAAATCGGATTCCAAAATAATTTATAACACTTTTTCACTATAGTGTTCTCTAGTATCGGCTTGCTTTTCGTTGTTTACAGCACAATATTGTCTACATCTTGAAGCAATATTGGCATATTGGCTCAGTACTGGCATGAAATATTGTTCCAATATTGGGGTTCATACATTTTGCCCTTATTTAGCCAATATTTGCAGCCAATATTAAGCCAAAGTAATGACAACATTTATACAATATTGGGGATTCATTGGAAATATTTCAACGTAACGCAAATATTGGGGTTTCATTGGAAATATTTCAACGTAACGCAAATATTGGGGTTTCATTGGAAATATTTCCAATGTGACGCCTACTTTGGTTAAATATTGAGAATTCATTGAAAATAATTCCTGTGAAATACCAATATTTACTTAATATTGATTCTAAAAAAATTGTAAAATTTTCTATTGTTTAATGAAGAATTTGATGAATTTGATATTCTTGAGTGATATGCTTGCTTTCTATTGCTTTAGAGTGCTTATTAATCTACAGAAAAGAAGCAGTGTAACAGAATAATTGTTCTAAATTATATCCAAAATTATCATTTAATCAGTTGAATTGGCTATGCAGACATCCACGAATGTGCATATAAGTTGGTTTAAGCATCCATATAATACAAAAATACAATCAGGAAATATACGATGTCTTCAAAACAATAACTTGGTTTTTAATAGAGGAATATTTGCACTTAAAAAAAGATTATAAAAATTAGTACATTTAGGGAAAAAAAGACACTTAAGCTAAAAATAGATTGACAACGTGGTAGGCTTTGTATATTTGCTTCCGGTTCTTTTTAAATCATCTCTTGAAACATCACTTAAATCTCTTTAAATCTCTTTATATCATACCTTTGGAACAAGAAATTAAAAACCAGAGCTTAATCAAACATATTTCATAAACTAAGAAATATTATTATTTTCTTTTAATGATGTCAATTGAAAAAGTGTTTCTACTGCAAATTGGAATATACTATTGTTTAAACCGAAGTTGTAAAATTCATTGAATGTAAATTCCGATCTCAAGAATCTTGTATACAAAGAATATTTTAAAAATAACATAGCAAAGAATCGGTCAGAGGTCGGACCAATCCATTAAGGACCAAAAACGTGAAACTTACGTGAAATTACGTGAAACTTAAAACCGCATATCATAATTGCATTTCTTTCGTCCGACACCAATCATCCAAAATATACAGTACTTCGGATTGAATATACTATTTGAAATATTTTGTGTGTCCCTGTAAATACTATGCTCGTCTTATAATGCGTGAAATAGCTCATATTAAACCTCAGCGGTGTATAACAGTTTGATTATACATAAAATTTTGTATCATAATTAAAATATGTATCAAAAAATTCTGCCTTTATTATTATGAATTGAAATTATTTTGTGAGGCCCTGTAAATGAATAATAACTATTCTTTTCACTGCATATTTTACAGAATACATATTTTAGTGCACTTCGTCAATGAATATAAATATATTTATGTTTGATCGGGTGTAACATCTTTAAAATTCATTTGAAACGATTTTTCTCCCATAGGCCGTAAGGTAAAATAAAACTTTTGACTGCCCTTGTAAATAAACTAATCATGGTAGAAACTTCATTTTAAATAGGGTTCGTACTAGGGCAAACGTCAATAACTTCTAATAATTTCATGTCAATCCGATCTTATTTATGAGTGTTAGTGCCGGACTGACGGCCTGACAAACCGACAGCATAAGCGCTTTTCAACTTTTTCAGAAAGTGCTATAAGATAAAATTTAATAAACATTTCCATTAGATGCGTTGAAACATTTCAATATAAAAGTTTTAATGTAACTCTGGATTAATGTATCATGGTGTTTTTATAGCAATATGAAATTCAAAATAAATTCAAAATATTATCATTTTAAACTTTAATCAATAAAATCTACTGCTAAAAATAATGTTTAGTATGTATAAAATTCTAGCTATTTATTGTCCCTTAAATTTATATGGGTGTTTTACCAACTGTAATTGTAAGTGCCAATACAGCGCGCTTTACAACATTTTTTCAGACAATTGCATACATAACAATTGCATATATTAACATTGCAATTCTTAAATTTATTCAGAAGATTATTTGTTAAACAAATAATAACATGTATTTAAACATAGTTTTGAAACTTTAAAGTGAAACATTTATTAAAAGTATTGCATCTAATTTCCATAAACTAAATTTTTGATAACAAATAGTTTCGCGTTAGAACAGAATAGTCAATTAGATACTTAATTATGCAGAACAAGTTAAGTAAGTCATTAGGTAAGTAACAATAGACTGTCTTTTCAAGTTCTGTTGCCTAACATCTGAAGTACAATGTTTATTTTTCTTCATGTTATAATGTAAGAGAATGTATATCTGGTTGTGATATTTAGATTTCTGGAAATGTCGTATTTTACTATCCCAGTTACTCCTTGAAACCGGATTAAGTGAAAAGCTGGTTAATGATGAAGAAGGGGCGAATAGGAAAGTATTATTTAATTATTTCTCTAATGATTTTTTTCTTTTTTACAAAAAAGAAATAAATCGCCAATTAGAAGACATTTAATAATAATATTATTTACAAAAAAGAAAATATGTAATTGATATTTCCTTTAGATACGTTGCCAAAATTCATTATAAATGTTTTAATATAACAGTGGATTAATGTACTCTTGTTGTTTATTATAGACTACCAATTTGCTTTTTTATCCTTCTTACACTTCATCTTTTATTAAGCAATATAAAATTCATAATAAATTCAAAATAGTATCATTTAAAAGTTTGATCAATTGAAAACTATTGCTAAAGTTAATGTTTGGCATGTATAAATTTCTAGCTATTTATTTACCATAAATTTATATTATTATTTTACCAATTGTTATTTTAAGTATCAATACAGCTTACTTTTCAACATTTTTTCAAACGATTGCATACATAAATAAATTCTTAATTCTTAATTTTTCTCAGAAGATTATTTGTTAAACAAATAATAACCTGTATTTAAATATATTTTTAGAACCTAAAATGAATCACTTATTAAAAGTATTATATCATATTTCCATAAACTAAACTTTTGATGACAAATAGTTTTGCGTTGCAATACAACAGAATAGTCAATTAGATACTTAATTATGCAGAACAAGTTAAACTGATCATTAAGTAACTAGCAACAGACTGTCTTTTCAAGTTCTGTTACCTAACATCTGAAGAGCAATGTTTGTTTTTCGTCATGTTATAATATAAGGGAATGTATATCTGGTTGTAATATTTTGATTTCTGGAAGTGTCATATTTTAATATACCAGTTACACGTTGAAACCGGATTGAGAGACAAGCTGGTTAATATTAAAGAAAGGGCGACTAGGAAAGTATTGTATAATTACGTCTCTGATTTTGTAGTAAAGAAATTGTATGGTTTTTTTTACAAAAAAAAAGAAAAAAAACCCAAATAAATCACTAATTAAAATAAATTTAATCATGATAACAAAAATAAAATTATTAATGTAATTAACATTTCCATTGTCAAACTTTAATTTAAATGTTTTTAGGTAACAGTGGATTAATATACTATTTGTGTTTTCAGTGAACTTTCAAATCACTTTTACATCCATGAGTTGTTTAAACGACTTATCAAACCAATATGAAATGAAATAGAAAAATAAACTTATCTGTAGTATAGAGCTATTTGGCATTTGAATTGAAAGAGGAAAATAGTTATACTAACGAAATTCTAATAACGGAATTCTAATAACTAAATTTAAACAATTTAAACATAATTAATATTAATTATATATAAATATTAATATTAATATCTCATAAAATCTCATAATATCTCATATATATATAATCATAATATCTCATAAAATACTTTCGTTAGTTATGAGATAATAACGAGAAGGTATAAATTTTATTTAGAAAAACGGCTAGACTATACGTTGCAATACTTTAATTTCTTAAAAAAATATTATATTTAAACAAAAACTAACATATATTTAAACATGTTTTTGGAACATTAAGTTAAATCATTTGTTAAAATATTACTACAAATTTCCATAAACTAGACTTTTGATAACAAATAGTCTCTCGTAACTTCATAATAGTTGGTTAGATACTAATTATGTAGGATAATTTAAACTGATCATTAAATAAATAACAATAGACTGTTTTTTTTTTAGTTCCTTTACCTAACATTCGAAATACAGTGTTTGTTTTTCTCCATGTTATTCTGCAAGTATTTTGTATATCTGGTTGTAATATTTAGATTTCTGGAAATATAATAATTCCATATGTCAATTTCACGTCGACACTGGATTAAGAGAAATGTTGGTTAATGTTAAAGAAGGAGCGATTTGGAAAGTTTTGTTTAAATACTTGCATAAAAAAGAAATATATATATATATATATATATTCAGAATTATAATTAACTCAGAGATAAATTCAGATCTGACACCGTTTAAAACTTTTGAGACTTATATTAAAACATTAACTATATACTAAAAGAGGATTATTAACATAAAGCTATTTACTTTTCGAACATTCATAAACACTAGTTAATTCGTCGTCTCTATCTCACATTCCTCTTACAACAACCAAAACTAAAAACATTCCATCAAAACGTTGACTTCCGTTCAGTTCTTTTCTGCGGCATTTCGTCTGGCTGCGTATGAATTAATAGCTGCTTCCTGAATCGTCTGCCTGCCTGCCTTACTGGGAGCCTCCGTTTCAGAATAGTGCCACGGAGAATCTACAAACACTGCTAGTTGGCTGTAGGAAAAAGATCGATCCTACAACGGCCTCCCTGACTAAGCCTTCGTCCTCAAATGCTCGTCCATTTGGAGGTAGCAGCAGTTGGATCATCTGGAAAGATAAAGAAAAAAAAAGAGCAGTATCCAAAGTCTTCATTGAAAAAAAGAAGTCATCATGATGAAAATTTAAATAATTTATTTCAAAATAAATTCGTATTCTTTTTCTTTCTCTTCACGTCTTTTCATCTTCTTTTTTCTTACGTCTTTTCGTCTTCTTCTTTCTTACGTCTTTTCATCTTCTTTTACCTTACGTCTTTTCGTCTATTTCTTTCTAAGTCTTTTCGAGAATAATAAAGTTAAAATTCTTTTAGTTGTCAGTCCAGTGGTGTGTCATAGTCGGTATTGTGTCATAATAGGTGAATTTTTTTTTTTTGGTCAAGCGTCGTCTGTCCACGGCTTCATGTACTCTGCGCAAGTACTGGTGGCAATGGGACTTTCAATTAATCCAAGTTTCTTTACATCGTTAGTGTCTTTATTTTTTAGTTTAATGACTTTGTAAGGACCTAAATATTTTGGTTTTAACTTCAAACCTGGACCTTGTTGAATGCGTTTTATAGCAACCACATCATTAAGCTTAAATTTGTTAGATTTCTTTCGTCTGAAGTTGTAAGTTTTACGGCTCTCTTCTTGGACTTTTAAATTTTGTTTTTTAGCATTTTTTCTCATATTTTCGTGATTATTAGTAAAATCAGATTGTATTTCAGCATTCAGAAGGCTAGTAATTTCAATGTTATTTTTTAGTTTAATTTTAGTTCCAAACATCAATTCAAAAGGGGTTGTGCTTATACTTCTCTGAAAAGTCAAATTTATCACCTGTTGGATATCGCTTACATGTGTATACCATTTTTAGGATTATCGACAGACAATTTAGACAGAACAGATATTATGACAGCATTTAGCCGCTCAACTTGTCCGTTGGACCTGGGGAATCCAGTGGTAATCGGGATATGTTTAATATTTTCTTCGATGCAATAATCTTCGAAAGCATTAGATGTAAAGGCTGGACCTTTATCTGATATTATGGGAATTGGATTTCCAAAGACAGCTTTTTGGATTTTTAATTTAGAAATTACTTCGGCAGTATCAGTAGATTTTGTGGGATACAACCAAACAAATTTTGTGAATGCGTCAATGACCGAAAGGATATGTTTGTAATTTTTATTAGTGCTTTCTAATGGCCCTAAATGATCAACATGGTGCGCATGTAAAGGAGTTTCTTCTTTTTCTATTGAGTGAAGTTGTAACGTTAAACTCACGTTGGGTGTCATTTGTAACGGTTGGTTGGTCGTGGTAAGGTTTAAATGCAGACATACTCAGTAATTAAGATAAGAAAACACAGTTTATTAAAATGATAAGGGCTCAAGGGAAGTGGAGCAAGTCTTAATTTCTTACAACTGAGAATACTACGAAAGAGCTAAACGCATACTCACAGGCTCCGGACTAGCTCAATCGTGGAACCTTCTATTACTTCTCAACTATCTCTTGGCTGAGCTGCTAGATAAAACTTAATTAGACAGCCCGTGGCTGTGTGTAATTCTTTATTCACTTTCAAATAATCAAAATGTAATTACTATGAAACTTCTTACCACGGCCAACTCTCAAGTCGAATACCGAAACTCCTTTACAACTCACTGGAGGCTCGCTGCTACTTTCAATCTGCTAGCACTTCGCTGACTAATATCTCCAGAACATTAGGCTGGCTAATCGCCAGTGATTCACTTCGCTATCTAATGTCGATGACTCACTCGCTGGCTAATGCCAGAGATACTCACTCGCTGGCTAATGCCAGAGATACTCTACACGCTGGCTAACGAAAGAGTTCCTCACTCGCTGGCTAGTGCCAGAGATACTTCGCTGAGTAATATCGCTAGACACGCTCACTCCTAGCTTTTATATGCTGCAAACTGAGATACTTCACATTAACATATTACTAATAACCGCGAGCTAACTGCAGAACCCGAAAGAGACACACACACTCTAGAAAGTTAAAGAGAGGATAGATGTCGCTTTTACGCTTACACATGTTTAATTATTGACGTCACGATCTCAGAAATACCAGAGTGCCTTTATGACAAAGGTCATTCCCTCACAAAGTAAGCCTTCTTGTTTACCACATTTTCTATTAATTAAAATACAGGGAACGCAATTTGCTATACATTTCTCAATTTTTTGTTTAACTTTGGGGATGTAAAAATCATTTTCTAAATTTTTCTCCGTTCTTGGAACTGCGTAATGACCTTTTCCGTGAGCGGCCTTGATTATATTCATTTGCATGTCTTCCGCTACAACTAATGAATCGTTGCCATTAACACATTTATAAAGAACATAATTTTTAACTAAATAATCATCATAAGATTTCAATTTCAGGATTTCTTTTATTGTTTTAATATGCTCATCGGTTTCTTAAGCTTGGATAATTTTTAAAATTAAGCTATCTTGGATTTCCATACAACTAGGATATCTGCTTAATGCATCGACATGTTTAGTAGTATGAGGCATATTACCGTGTCTATGCTTTATAATATAATCAACATCGGATAACATTATTGCCCATCTAGCTATTTTTGTGCTCATTTCTTTTTTATCCATAGTCATTTTAAATGCATTACAATCAGTTACAATTTTAAATGGAATACCCAGCACATATACACTAAACTTTTTCAGGGCTTCAATACTGGCATCACAATGGACATCGGTCGCACTTTTGGGATTGTAAATCAAAAGTACTGATTCTGACGACAAGATGCGTTCGAATTCATTAAAAGCTTTTTGTTCTTCTATATCAAATTTAAATTTTGAATCTTTTCTTAACAGGTCACTTAACGGTTTAGCTATAACCGAATAATTTCTTATAAATTTTCGAAAGTATCCTGTCAATCCTAAATAACTTTGAACATCTTTCATACACTTTGGTTCGGGAAAATTTATTAATGCTTTAGTCTTTAGTGGAGAGGGATACAATTTACCATTTATGATTCTATAACCCAAGAAATCAAATTCACGCTTCAAAAAATTTCATTTTTTAAGATTTAATTCTAACCCATATTTCGATGCAGTTTTGAGAACAAGTTTTAATTTTTCTAGACCTTCAGCATCATTTTTAGCTGTTATTATTAGGTCATCCATATAAATGACTACAGTGTGATCATTTAATATGTTTCAAAATGCATTATAAATATACTTTTGAAAAACATTAGAGCTATTGTTCAACTCGAATGGACATTTTCAAAATTCGTATTGTTCTTCATGAGTGACAAAAGAGGTGTATTTCCGCGAGTCTTCTTCAACATCTACATGAAAGAAACCGTTTTTCAAATCTATGGTGGTAAATATTTCGGCGGAATGTAATTGGTCTATTACATCATCGATAACTGGCAAGGGGAAATGCTCACGCACTGTCTTTTTCTTAAGACGTCTGTAATCAACACAAAGTCTCACTGTGTTATCTTTTCTCTTGGCTAACACAACCGGAGAAGAAAAATTAGAAGAACTTTTTTGAATGATTCCAGAGCTAGCCACTCCTCAATCTATTTTTTCTCGCATGGCGGTAATCTTCGAGGGGAAGAACAAACTGGGATTTCGTCAGTTAAATTACAACCCTTGGCAAAAAGTTTCCGATCATTACATCAACACTACCATCTTTTGTAAGAAAATATTATTTATTCTCACTGCATAACAATGAAACGACTATTAGCGATAATACATCTGTGTTACATATAATGAACAACAATATGCAATAAAGAAAAATCACCATTCATTAATTTATAAACAGAAGAATTGTGATTGAAATTTAGGCACCAAAGAAAAAAATATCCGATCATGCTTTGATTTGGAAAAAAATAACCGATCACTGTAATTATATATTTCGTAAATCCATCTTTATTTCGAATGACAGTCGCAATTGTTAGTGGACTGGACTCATTATGATTTTTACACTCATTGGGAGCAACTTCACCCCAGAATTCCCTTATAGCTTTACGTAAGTTCTATGGCATTTGTAATTCATCGAAAATCGATTTTTCTTTTTAATATATTTCGCATATTTTCGATGGGATTAAGTTCCGGACTATTGGGCGGTCACGTCGTGGTTTGAATTGGTATATTACCTACATTTTGTAGAAATTTCTTCATTGATTTGGTGCGTTGGGGAGCTAATTGTCATCTTGAAATAAGAAGTCGTTTTGATTTCCGAACTATTGATCGATGCTGGGAATCAAAAAATCCACTAAAATATCAATGTAAACTTCAAAGCTTACTGTACGTAACACAATACACAACTTCTCGACGCCTTGGGATGTAATACAACTCCAAACTGCAAATGCAGGTGAAAATTTAGTCTTCGTATTGATACTCTAAATCATTGAACTTTTCACCGACTCTCCTCCATACAAATGTTCCACAGTCATCACTTTTACCGATAGATATGCGAAATTCACTGCTAAAAATAACTTTATTTCATGTATCAAATGGCTAGTGCACATGTTTTTTACACCATTACAGGCGCTCTTTTCTATGCATCTTTATCATGCAAGATTTTGTTTTAATTTTACAAGATTTAAATCTTGATAAATTTAGATGATTACGTACTGCGGTCATATGCCTTTACGTTATACTTAGACCATTCGGAATCAAGTTGTTTTGAGGTTGCTCGCCGCTTTCTTTTCGATATTTTCACAAGCTTTCTTTTCCTTCCTAGGTACTGACATTTGTGGTCGTCCACTTCCAGGTAAATTTTCCTCGCTGTTAGTCAACTGATATTTTTTCCAAATATCGCATACTGTACTTTGAGCACAATTTCATAAATCAGCCACTTTCCATTGTGAATTTACTTCTTTGAATAATTAAATCATGCGGATTTTTAAATCGCGAGACAGGTTTTTCACACGAGTCATTTTCCAGCACTTCAGAGCTGCTTTTGATCTCGCAACTGCAAGATTTCTTCTTTTAAATAGGATTCATATATCATACGCATGCGCAGGCACTCTAATCTATCTTCAATATGCAAATTTCAAACTTTTTTCCTCAGTGATCAATTATTATTTTCCAACTTCGATCCTGATCGGATATTTTTTTCTCACGAGGAAACATTTTTGCCTGCATTATAATTATAAATTATATGATTTCAATATTGAATTCACTTTTTATTTATATTTTAACATTCTTTCTTTTATTTGGCATACTGCAAAACGTTCCTATGCTCTTGAATCGCGAAGTATACGCTTCGGAATACAAAACTCATGAACTTGATAACAGTGATCAGAAACTTTTTGCCAAGGGTTGTAATTTTCATTTTAATATCTACTGTTTTAGTTTTAATTGGCACATAATTTTCAATTAAAGAGGATAATTTTGAACGTAAATTTTTGTCTGCAATGTGACTTAAATCAATTTTAGGCTCATCCAAAACATTTACAATATTAACTAAAAAGTCATTAGACTGAACTTCAGCTTTAAACAGTTTTACTTCATTCTCAGAAATAGTTAATGTACCTTGATGAATAACATCAGTGCCAATAATTAAATCGAAATTAATGCAACTGTCATTAACCACAAAAATGATAACTTTAAATTTTGAACCATCTACATCGATTTCTGAATAGAAATAACCTTCTGGTTTATTTAAGGCTTTTCCTAGACCGGTCAAAGTGATACTCGTAGGTTTTAATTCTACAAATTTCTTCAAATTTTCATAAATACTTTTCTTTAACAATGTCTTTTGGCTACCAGCATCTATTAAAGAGATTAAATGCAAAGAATAAAGCTTTATCTCATTCAGAATTAAATCTTGGGATGTAATAGTGTTTACTTGTGACTGAGCATTTTTAACATTTGTATCTTTAGATTTATTGCACTGAAATAATTTATGACCATAAGCATTACAAGCAAAATAAAGCGGCCCTTTATCTCTTTTTACACAGTTAATGCTCTTATGCTTATTCCCGCCACAATTAAAACAGCGCATATTTGGCTTTAGAGGCCTAAATTTGTTCTTAACTTCAGCTTCGGATTTAATTTTAGGCTTAGCTCCTTCATATTTATGAGATTTTGCTCTTTCATACTGCGACCTTATTTTTTCATAAACTTTTAATTTTTGTTTAAATTCAGCAATATTGGGCCAACTGTTCAAATAAGATTTTTTAAAAATAGGATCATTAATTCCATTTATTACATACTGGATAAGTACAGAATCTTCAATATTGCCTTTTGAGCATAATTGTTTCATATTTAAAAAATATTCGTCTAATGATTCATGTGGTCTAATTTTTCTTTTGGATAGCAATTCATCTAATTCAGCTGAATTGCCCGTTTGCCCGAATTCAGAAATGAGTAAGGCTTCATACTCCGACCTTATTTTTTCATAAACTTTTAATTTTTGTTTAAATTTAGCAATATTGGGGCAACCGTACAAAAAAGATTTTTTAAAAATAGGATCATTAATTCCATTTATTACATACTGGATAAGTGCAGAATCTTCAATATTGCCTTTTGAGCATAATTGTTTCACATTTAAAAAATATTCGTCTAATGATTCATGTTGTCTAATTTTTCTTTTGGATAGCAATTCATGTAATTCAGCTGAATTGCATGTTTGTCCGAATTCAGAAATGAGTAAGGATTTTAATTAAGACCACGAATTAATATTTGTTTCACTTTTAATAAAAAATTTAGCTTTGCCTGTCATACGGTGTTTAACCAAAATCAATTTGTGCAAATCACTAACATTAAATAATGAAACGATATCTTCAAAATCGTCAAGCCACTTATTAATATTTTGTAATTCAGTACCTTCAAACATTGTAAGCATACTTCCAATATCATTAATTGAAATTGAAGGTTTAATAACACAATCAAGAATTAGAATTTTCTGGCTTTCATTACGTTCATAACTAGAAATACCGGAATCATTTTTCACATTTTTCTGAAAAACATTTGAAATATTTTTAGTTTTATGTAAATCATCATTAAATTCATCGGCACTCTCGTCATCACTAAGAGTACCTTCATCGGGTATCATATTAATTTTCAAAATACTAAAATCACATAAACTAGAAATTATTCTGGCAGCAATTTCATCAAAAGTTCCGAAATTATTTATACACAGAATATTACAAATGGTTATCAAATCATAGACAGAAAAATTATCCTTGATTTCTTTCAATTTTGTTTGATATTCATCGGAATCTACTTCAAACGCAAACCCAGTAAAATTCCGAATTCTACGTCTATTATTTCTGTCACCGATTTCTCCAAAAATTAATTTATGCAATATCTTAATACTAGATGATTTTTCTGTTTTCAATGAAATTTTTAATTCCTTTAAATCTACTAATTTTGACATTGTTGAAAAGAAAAATAAAATAAAAAACTCACTTCATAATGAGATGTTCAGCTTCACACATTTGAATAGCACTATAGTCGCAGTATCAAACAGCTTCATATCATTGAACATATATTCAAAAAATATTTCCTCTTCTGTGGGCGTCAAAAAATATTTCCTCTTCTGTTCGTCATTTATCCCAACTTCTGTGCACCATTTTTGTGGAATTCTTCCTTCTAAAATTCTTTCGGAATTATAATTAACTCAGAGATAAATTAAGATCTGACATCGTTTAAAACTTTTAAAACTTATATTAAAACATTAAGTATTTACAAAAAGAAGATTATTTACATAAATTAAAATAGCAAATAAAGCCTTTGTGCAAAAATGTTTAAAGATAAAAAACCAACGATTATAAATGCACAAATAAAGTAAGAAAAGGTAGCAAACAGCCGTTTCGAATCTACTATGGAGATTCTTCATCAGTGCAAAAACTCAGCGAGCTAGAGAAAGCAAAACTGGGCTAAGAGACAGAGAGACGCAGTCTTATATACCCGCTACGGAAACGATCCCGCCTAAAGGAAAGCAACCAATGAGAAGAGAGCAGCCTAACAACTGGCTGGACAAGTAGCGACATATATCGGAGAATAAACAAAACAAAAACTAAAAAGCGAGGGGAAAAAAAGGTTTAAATTAAATTAAAGATTTCCAAATGCTAGGAAAATAAGGCGTACTTGATAAGTCATTGACTAAGGAGTGAGAATTTTTAATGATGTGGTAAGCTTCCCAAAAATCAAGATCAAGAATGGAAGGACACTTTTGGATGATGGTAGCTGAAGAAAAGTTAAACTTATGTTGTAAAGACCAACAATGTTGAGCAATGGAAAAGCGTTTAAGCTCTTGATTTTTGACATACCTTTTATGTTCCGTTAAACGAAATCTGAGAGCACGTTTAGTCTGAACAATATAAGAAAGGCCACATTGGCAAGAAATTTGGTAAAAACCCCAGTTATCTAAGCGATCAATGGGATGCTTAAGATTTGAAAAGGCAATTTTATTAACAGGAGAAAAAATAACATTGAAATCGAACCTTTTTAAAATTTTAGCAACTTGCTGACTGATTTTGGGGAAAAAAGGCAAAACAACCAAAGTATTGGAATTTGAATTTAAGTTTTTTTCTTTCAGATTGGGTGGATTTTGTTAATTTTCTATGAATTGAATCTATAATATTAGGGGAATAACCACGATCAACAGCAATAGCTTTAAGATAATTAAGTTCATCACTGAGTAACTGAGGAGTTGAACAAATATTGGAAGCCCGGAAATCAAAAGTTTTAAAAGCCGCAACTTTCTGGTTAGGAGGATGAGAAGAATATCTATGAGGTGGAAGACTGACCGCAAAAGGTTTACGAAAGACAGTAGTCCGAAAATTATCATCATCGCGAATAACAAGGACATCAAGAAAAGAAAGGCAATTGTTCGCTTCAACTTCAAAGGTAAATTGAATGTAAGAATCAATAGAATTCATAATAGAGAGAATATGATTTATATCTGTATTCACATCAATTAAAGCAAAAATATCATCTACGCAACGAACATAATACTGAAATTTTAAGACTTCAAACAATTTTATTTCAAAATAGTGCATGTAAAAATCACATAAAATCGGACTAAGAGGGTTACCCATAGCCAAACCGTCAGTCATACGAAAGAAATTCCCGGTAAATACAAAAGTGTTTTGAGACAAGCAAACACCAGTGAGATGAATGAGCTCCTCAATTTCGAAAAAAAAAAACTGAAATTCACAGAGCCTTTTCTTCAGGCAATCTAAATCTTCTTCGACAGGAACATTAGTAAATAATGATGTAACATCAAAGGACACCATCATGCGGCCTTGTGGCTTAAAATTGTGAAGTTTCTTGACAAATTCAAAAGAATTTTTAACAGTGAAAGAATTACCGATTGAAAGAGGAGAAAATATGGAAACAAGATATTTAGCAAGTTTATAAGAAGCCGTACCGATGTTGGAGACAATGGGTCTAAAAGGAATGTCAGGTTTATGAAACTTAGGTAAAGCATAAAACCTGGCACAATGAGCAACTGAAGGAATAAGAGACCTCTTTAATTTAGGAAGAATAATGTGCGAAGACTTAATGGCAGATTTGATAGTATCAATTTCACGAGAGGAGGGGTCTTTGTGGATATCCACATAGGGACCATCATTAATTAATTTCTGGGATTTCTCCAAATATATAGACTTGTCAAGAACAACAATCTGACCACCTTTGTCAGCCTTAGTTATGGTCAGATTCTGATCAGAACATAAACTTTTAAGACAATATTTAACTGAACTATTAAGATTTGGCTTATAAACATTAGAATTAAAATCGACAGTATTGGCAATGAGATGCCTAATAGACTCTTTTTGAGAAGGAGAAATAGCGCTATGCTTAAATGCACGTTTAATAGGAGCAATCAGACGGGGTAACGAAGGAGTGGCAGATACAGAGAAATTGTTGTTTATCAAGTCAATGTCAAGTCAAGTCATCTTAGTCAATGACTTATCAAGTACGCCTTATTTTCCTAGCATTTGGAAATCTTTAATTTAATTTAAACCTTTTTTTCCCTCGCTTTTTAGTTTTTGTTTTGTTTATTCTCCGGTAGATGTCGCTACTTGTCCAGCCAGTTGTTAGGCTGCTCTCTTCTCATTGGTTGCTTTCCTTTAGGCGGGATCGTTTCCGTAACGGGTATATAAGCCTGCGTCTCTCTGTCTCTTAGCTCAGTTTTGCTTTCTCTAGCTCGCTGAGTTTTTGCACTGATGAAGAATCTCCATAGTAGATTCGAAACAGGTGTTTGCTACCTTTTCTTACTTTATTTGTGCATTTATAATCGTTTGTTTTTTATCTTTAAATATTTACATAAAGCTATTTACAATTCTAATATTCGTAAACTCTAGTTAATTCGTCGTCTCTATCTTACATTCATCTTAAAACAACTAAAACTAAAAACATTCCATCAAAAAACGTTGTCTTCAGTTCAGTTCTTTTCTGCGGCATTTCGTCTGGCTGCGTAGGAATTAATAGCTGCTTCCTGAATCGTGTGCCTTACTGAGAGCCTCCGTTTCAGAGTATTGCCATGGAGAATCTACAAACACTGCTAGTTGGGTGTAGGAAAAAGATCGATCCTACATATATATAGCAATATAAATGTATGTATATTTGCTATATATAGTAATAGCAAATAGGAAACAAGGGTCCCAAACGTTTTCCGAAGGAGATAACCGCCATTAATGTTTGGGGTCCAAATTTCAAATAAACATAAAAAACGGAAAAATTGGTCGATTGATTTGCGGTTTTCACTAAAAGTATTCTTTATGTCGGTATTTTCTGAAACTAAATTATAAAGATAAATTTAGAAAAATGTCGATAGGGGACGCCTTAGACTTTAAAGTAGCGAAAAACTATTTTTGCCATTATTTTTTGCTTCTCATTAAATGGTTTCTAAGTTTAGACTTAAACTTATATTTTCAGCTCAAAATCTGAATAGTTGGGACTAGTTAAGGAGCACAAACTTAACTGTATTCAGAGGGTTCAAATTTCAAATGATTTTAAAAAACGGAAAAATTGGTCGATTGATTTGCGGTTTTCACTAAAACTATTCTTTATGTGGGCATTTTATTAAAAATAAAATATAAAGATAAATTTCAAAAAATGCCGATAGAGGGCGCTGTAGATTTTGGAGTAACGAACAAATATTTTTTGCCGTAATTTTTTGCATCTGATTAATTGTTTTCATAAGCTTAGACTTAAATTTTGAGCTCAAAATCTGACTAGTTGGGAGGAGTTAAGTAACACAAACTGAACTGTGTTCAGAGGGTTTAAATTTGTTTTTTATAATCATTTGAAATTTGAACCCTCTAGACACAGTTCAGTTTGTGCTACTTAACCACTCCCAACTATTCAGATTTTGATATTAAAATTTGAGTTAAAGTCTAAACTTACGAAAACATTTAATCAAATGCAAAAAAATACGGCAAAAAATAGTTGTTCGTTATTCCAAATTCTAAAGTGCCCTCTATCGGCATTTTGCGAAATTTATCTTTATAATTTGTTTTTAAGAAAATACCGTCATAAAGAATAATTTTGGTGAAAACCGAAAATCAATCTACCAATTTTTCCGTTTTTAATGTTTATTTGAAATTTTGGACCCTAAACTTTAATGGCGGCTATCTCCTTTGGAAAACATTTGGGACCCTTGGTTTCCTATTTACTATTACTCGTCTTGATGTGTTCTATCACCCCCTAACGAAATTACCATGAGTTTAGGGACACCCTGTATATTAACCGAAAACAATAGCAGGAATTAGAATGTATTTAATAATGATATAATAAAAAAAGTGACAAATTGTAGCTGTCATTTCCATTACATACTTTGACAAAATTCAGTAAAAAATGTTCTGATGTTAGAATAGTAGATCAATTTACTTTTGGTGTTTTTTATGGGTGCCAAGTCACTTTTACATCTACTAGATGTTTAAGTGACTTGCCAAGCTATGGAATAGGTAATGAAATAAAAAAATAACTTTACCTGTAGTATGATATTTATAATTTATTTCTTGGAATTTTATGGAATTGAAATAAGAAAATAAATATATTAAGAGTCATTAATAAAATTAGAACTAATAACGTATAAATTAATGTTAAATTTAAAGCGCTAAATTAAGAAAAAAATTTCTTTAGCTCCAAAAATAACAATGAGGTGATAACAAACAGCCACTGGAGTCTTGCACTTATTCTTCTAAAGAAAATAGTAGGACCCTTATTAGGGCATTTTTCAAAAATCTTTTTTTCATATGTACATTAAATTTTGTTTACTAATTAACTGTAAAATAGTTATATATTTAGCTGTACTTTAATTCTAATTTTCAGTGTATGTTTTATTCCTCTTTTTATCAAAGATAATTTCATTTGAATAAAGAATATTACAATTTCAACACAGCTGTGTTTAAAAACTGTAAGAATTTTATGTATGCTATTTTTATTTCATGTGTTTTCCTTTAAAATACTATAGCTTGTAATCTTTAAAAAAAAATCTAATCTGATTAAGTATATCGACTGGACAGGTAAAAGGTTTGACATCCTCAAAGACAACATAGCAAGCAAGGAGAAAATTTACTCGGTAATCCACAATTTAAGAACTTGGGGAATTATGAATTTCACCAAAAAGTATACAAAGTTAACAATAAAATTCCCAATAATCTATATTATAAAGGCCAAACGTATCTGTGCGTAACGCATACGTCATTTTGTAAATGGCAACACTTTCCCTTACAATTTGGTTTTGCAATTTTTGCTACTGCAATCTTTATACATCTAAAAATCGCACATTCTCAATTTTTACATCGGCATATAGAGAAAAAAAATGTACTTTTAAATGCAATTTGTTTAAAAGCTGTATCTCAATTTGTTTTTGAGATATTAATTTTTTCATAGTTTTTGTGTAAATTTTGTAATCGTGGCAACATAAATGCGCCACTTTCTCTTACAATTGAAAAAAAAAATGAAATTAAAATTTGTATGTAAATTTTGAGAAGATAAAAATGATGACAGGTTTGGCTTTCACGTGAAATTTTTTATCATGTCAATTTGATTTTTTTTTTCATTTATACTAAGCATGAGAGCTTCAATTGATAACTTAATCATAATAACTTGTAACTTATCTTTATCATGTTTTTTCTTATTACATATGCTATTAAAGTTAAATTTTAATAATTTGGACAACTGACTCTTATAGAAATGGTATTTTATTAATTTTAGCTTAAAATAATATTTTTTTAGAGTTAAACTGACCAACATAAGATGCATTTTTTACTGTAGCTAATTTTGTGCGTTTTTATAAATCAATGAACCACTTCCTTCTAAAATAATTTCTTTCGTCGAAGTTCGACGGGTTCCACCTCGTAATAATAATTTTAATAATAAGGTCACATGAGAAATGTGTTCATGGGAAATTTTCTATAATATAATGAAAATATGCATATTATTACTTATATAAAAATATAATTCTTTTTGGTAAAATAATATCTTTACTGGCTACAAAAATTCGCAACCTTGAACTTCTAAAAATATTGATTATATAAAATTGTTAAAATTCTTTTCTTTTTTAAAATAATATAATTTTGATTACTTATTTTTAAACTAAGCTCCAATGAAATGTGTGAAGGAAATAATGTGGATTCATAGATTTTTAATCGTTATTGATTAATATTTGGATAAAGATGCTTAGAACTCAATAAAATGCATCATTCAGATATTTCAGTTTCGAAAAACAAACTTATTAGCTACTTTGAATATAGTAGTAATAAAGTGCAATGGTACACTATGTGAAAAAGTTTTTTTTTCTTTTTTTTTTTTTGTATAGCTGTGAAAAAAATCACAAAGGTAAAGTTCTCACCAGTAGTTCCATTGAGAATAAAAAGACAAAAATAATTATGAAACAAAGTAAATTTAAATGAAATAATGTGTGATATTTACTAAACAAAATTTTAGTTCAATTAGAATTTCAAAAAATAAAAAAATAAAAAAAGGTATTTCCGGCAATAGGAATTAACTCTTTTTCTGAAACTTATGAACAAACCTTTCACGGTAGAAATGACTCTTTTTTTTCAATTTAGTAGCATTATTGATTTTAGTTTAACCCTTTATCTACCAACTGTACTTATAATTACTATTAAAATAACTTATTATAAATTCTTTTAATACGTCTGTTTGTTGTAGTACTGTTTAGAATGAGTTACAGATACATTACTTTATATTGTTCCAAAAGCATTATTATTTACATAAAACAAAAAACAAAAAAATTCCTTTGTATCTTTCTAGCTTTCTTTGTGCTCAGAAAGGGGGATGTCGATTTTTCAATGAGGAAATATAATTATAGTTACGTTGTGAGAACATATTTGCACATTTTATAATTCTACAAAATACTAAGCAAATAATTAAAATAAAAGATTTGAGTGGAGATATAAAAATTGCACAAAATTCCTGTTAATTCAAATTTAATTAATACTTCTAACTCCTTCAATCCTTCTAAAATCCTTCAAATACTTATTTAATGATTATATATATATATTTTTAATTTAGTTTACACAATTTGCGTAAAATCCATTAGAATGTTAAATTTTCATGAATTCACAATGCACTAGATAAAGGGTTAATATTTCATGCCTCAAATTTAGAAAAAAAAAATAGAATCATACATTCTATTTATTTGTATAATTTTAGTGAAACATAATTAAAGGTATATTTCTATCAATTGTATAATAGTTGTGTCTATGAGTTCGCACAAAAAAAGGGAAATCAATAAATTAATTTATTAATAAACATTGACATAGGAATTCACCAAGAATTCTTATTAAAATATTTTATTTGACATCTAACTGAATTTCATCCTTGATGTTGAGATAAAATGTATGGAACTCCAACGATCTATTTTTGTACTTTTTATGTTTTTAATCTAACATACACAAGAATATCACCCCATATATATTGCGATTTCTTTACGTTTCTCGCGCTATTCGTTTTCGTTTCACATGACATAGTATATCGAATGTATATAAAAACTTCATTTTATTTAATTGTATTGTTAAGAATATTAAATGACCCACATTTCAATGTCTACGGTTTCAGTAAATATTAAGGGAATACTTCATAATAAAGAGATATTTAACTATACCATGTTCATATTGAAATGCACGTTACCGATTACTTAAAAATTGGTAGTCAACTGAAGGATGTCAGCTAATGAAGTAGTTGAACGGAGATATCTATAGAAGTTATTACTAAGAACATTTGAAATTTTATGTATAATTAAGGTGTGTGTATATTTAAGTTATTCCATGTATTATATTTTAAAAAGTACAAGGTAGAATCCATCAAGTTCCGACGAAAGAAAATGTTTAAGATAAAACTGTTTCATTGATTTATAATAAACCTGCAAAATTAGTTACAATAAAAAATGCATCTTGTATTGGTAACACTAACTCTTAAATGAATGACATTTAGTTTAAAGTTAACAATCACTATTTATATAAATCTCAGCTGAAGAAATTATTAAAATTTAAATTTTAATTGAATATGTAAGCAGTAAAATCTAATGAAGATATGTTATTATAATATATATATCAATTAAGGCTCATTTGCCCAGTATTCCAAAATGAAACACAGCAAATTGTATTCCACGTTGAATCTATCATAGAATTTTCTCACATCAAATCAAAACTAGACATCATGTTCAGTATCTCAAAACTTACATATGCACCAAAACTACATATACTTACACTCACACCCACATAAGCATTTATAGAAAAATTGGTATTTTAATTTGGTTATTTTAAATTCATTTTAATTCAAAACTTGACATATTATATGTAAACAAATACTAAACTGTTTATATTCTTTTGAGTGTAAATGAAATTTTCTGAAATAATCTGCATGCAATAAATATGATGGACAATATTCATGTGATGTCATAAGGTAAAATAGCAATTTTTGTAGTCTTAAACTCGAATTATTTCCGAGATCTTAGTTATTTGTCTTTAGTTGTATGTCTAAATCGGTGAAGTCAATTCATCCAATCGAGGATCATCAATCTCTGTAATATAAATCGCTATTCTTTTGACATAGACTTCCGATTCCGATCAGACCATGTACATTGTATGTCTCGGCTATTTTACAAAGAAACTATCATTTTTTGTCAAACATTGTGTTTTATCAGTGTGTGATTTCAATTACGTTATTTTCGTAAATGAAATATTTTCACAAATGAAATATTTCAAAGGAACTAGAGACAAACTGATGCACTTCTTCAAAACATATTTTAGTTTTAACAATTAAAATTCACGCTTTAACCTAATAAAATGGTGTCATTCGCATCCGCCAAAGCATTTCTGTTTTAAGATTCTTAAACAAAATCTATAGCAATGTATATATATGACGTCATTATCGTGGAATAATCCAATAATTTGTTGAATAAATCCAACAAAAAAGTAATGCCAAGAAAAAAATATTTTGGTACTTAATGAATAACATGGTTTCATTTGTTTGTTTGTAATATCTCCATGTTTTATCCGAAATATCCATTTATATTTCATTAAAATTCTGAAAATGATTTTACAGACGGATTAATAAACTTGCATTATTTTAGCTATTTCAAACAAATTAAATTAAATCGGGGGAAATAACTGGCCGAATTTTTCTTTAAATACATTTTTATAAAGCGAAAGCGTTGTATCGTGTGTAAACTAAATTTTTAATAATCTAAAAATCATATATTTCATAAAGAAAAACGAATTAAAACTAAAATTCGCCTAGTTTTATAACAGACGATATTTTTGACAGCACGCATTTTAATCCTTTAAGGGAGACCCGTACCCCATTTTCGGCCAAAAATCATCAAAAGTTCAAAAAAAAAAAAAAAAAAAAAAAAAAATTATCTCAGAAAACGATAAAATACATATTTGCGAATATCCATGCAAAATTTCAGAACTCGGGGACACATGGAACAGGTAGAAAATGAGCTTTTTTAATTGTACTCACTATAGAGTTTAAAGGACTAGCGGCCATTTAAAACGTGTTTTCCTGAAAATGACTTTTTTCATATTTTGCCTAAGTTCAAAGTACTAAGGCTCAGTGGTAAAATGATTTAGAAACAAAGTGTTTATGTTTTTAGAATCTTAAAAAAAAATTGCAACAAAAGTAAGGAGAGATATTTTTTTTAACTATTTCTGAAAATTTTACATAAATTGGTAAACATGAAAATTATAACGAATTTAAGGAAATTTACCATGCATATTTTTATTTATTTTTTTAGCCGATTAAAATAGAAAATTAAAAATCTCTCTCCTTAATTCTTTTCTATATACTATAACACTATTTAAGAAATTTTAGTAATACCTAAATATTGAAAATTGAATGAGAAGTAATAATTTTAAAAAGTGCATTTTTCGACAAAAAATATCATAAAAATCCCCATAAAAAATATACTTTTTAATAAAAAGTGAATTTTTTTGCTAATTATTCCTTACAAAAAGATTCTTAAGTAGTACGCCAAAATTCATTACTTTAAAATCAATAATAAAAATTTTGGGTTTTTTCTTGCGGGTCTCCCTTAAGTGTCCTGCGAAGTTTCACATGCAAGTTTAACGATTCATAAAATAACAATTACAGAGAGTATTGACATGGATATTTCTATTTTACAAACTTAGATATTTATTTATCATATGCAATTGAAAAAGTAGCATTAATATAAATTTTAAATTAAATAAGCCTTTGAATTTAAAAACTACATGACGGAAAAACCCGGTTAGGCCGTTTAAAGAGTTAATTCCATTTTTTTTAAACTTTTTTTTATAAAATTTAAACAAAAAAGATACAGTAATTGGCTTTTTTCAGCTTTTTTTCTTTTTTTTATATAAATGGTGTACTTATTTTTGCCACAATTACCGAAATGGTGTTAAAGACTACAAAAAAATTAATATTTCCAAAATAAATTAAGATACAGTTTTCAAACAAATTATATTTAAAAGTACAATTTTTCCCAATGCACTGTAAAAAAAAAAAAAAATTCAAGAGGTTACTAAAAATTTTTTAGTAAATTTGTATTCCACAGAATTTTTTAGTAACCATGACAAACTTTTTTTTGCAAGTGAAACAAGCATTTCTTTTGTAAACTGAACAAAAGAATTTTTTGTATAACTAACTTAAAAATGTTTAGTATGAGCCACCAAGCAAATTTTAGTAATAGCTCCGACATTTTTTTTAATAACCATTACGTGCGCCCGAAGGGCAGGAGCTTCCTTCGAGCTGCATCCAGACTTCTGAAGCAATAGAATTTCGGCAAAACTGCAATTGATGGCAACATCCCTTTATTAACGACTACTTACACTACATACATTCGGGGCGTATTTGGCGGCGTCCAGTATCGAATCCGGGACCTTTTAGCCTGGAGTGCATTACTATAACCACTATGCTATCAAGGTTACACCAAGTGAGTTTTAGTAATAGCTATTAAAAATATAAAACTATTAACTCTATTCGTTGCTAACTTTTTTCTAGTAACTCTTACAGATTTTCTAGTAACCAACTAAGATTACTAAAAATTTTTTAGTAATTACAAGGATCACTAAAGTTTTTTTAGTAGATCAACCCTTTTTTTTTACAGTGTATGACGGTGTAAAAATTGAAAATATGCGATGTTTAGAAGTTTACAAATGGCGGTAGCGAATGATGAAAAACCGAAATTCCATTTAAAATTTGAAAGTGTTGTCATTCATAAAATGACGTATGCGACTTTATAATATAGATAGATAGCAAAATTACATAAAAAGGACTGGTGATTGTGCTTTGTGCCAATATACTAAGGACTTATAAACAGCGTAAAATAATATAAATACATGTTTATAAAAATGTACATGTAGTCTTTTTTAAGCCCATGAAGCTCCATCATCATTGTGAAAATTAAAGATTATAATGTTTATTTTTTAATTTTTTTTATTAATTATGGAGTTTCAGAAGCTTTCAGTCATCTGTATAAACCGTTTTGTATACATAAATTTGTGCTATTACACGTTGTTCATTCTTTGTTAGCATAGACTAATAAATAATTTAAGAAAAGTCCTCCTCCACAATTAAAATTTTCCAATAATAATTATTAAGACTTGTGCCGTACTTTATGTTGCGTTACGTACATGGTTCACGTACAATATTTATAAGTAAGATATATATATATCTAAATATCATAAAAATGCATTTTAAGCAACTTTTCCACTATGAAATTTATATTTCTTACATTTTAAACGTTATAAATAACGAATTGATAAAATTGCAATTTTTAAAATTTTGTTCTAGAAATATTCGCATATGATTTTTTTTATTTGAATTTTAAAAATTAAAGGTTTCTCTCAAACATATAATGCATAATAAATTGTAGCCAATTTAAAAAATCACGCGATCATAGTTATTAAATTTTTAGTTTTTTTTCTGCTTCATAAAAGAGTGAAAAGCCTGGAGCTATTTAAGCTAAATTTGATAAATTGAAAAATGTCATTACGTCAAGGTATCATAAATAAAGCTCTTTTTTGACTCAGAAAGTAATTAGTTTCAGTTCATTGTATAACGTATTTTTAAAGATAAGAATGTTTTTCCATAATAAAAATGCATACATTTAAAAATATTTCATTTATTGAATGGCAAATGCATATTGCAGAATGATTATATTTATTTAACTAATAAGAATGTATTTATTAAAATACAACACATTGCTCACTGGTGCACAAAGCAAGAATTTTAATATACATTTGTACAATTAAAATAAAATAAAACTATCGACGTTTCGCGCCGTCTTCTTCGAGCGTCTTCAGGAAAATATGATAATGGAAGGACTAAGTTTGCATCTTGATCGAGAGATAATATTTCTAATAAATTAAAATCTAAATGAATTAAAAGTTTAAAAATGTTGCCATTTACACGTGAGTAAAAATTAAAATATTGCAACGAAATAAAAATTTTAAGATTTTATGAGGTTATGCCATATTTTTGGTATATTGTAGGATAAATTATCATTACATGGTTTATTTTCTCGTGCGATGATTTCGATAGATTATCTTATTTTACCTTAAACTGAATTATTGCACGGAACTATAATTTTGACCTCATCAAAATTAATACGACAACCCTTGTTCGCCAAGTAGAAGCGAGAAAGAGCAGTATTCTGTTTATATTGTTTAATATCTCTGCGATGCTCTTTAATTCTAATTAAAAGTTGCCGCAATAGTTCAACAGTACAATACTCCTCCCACATCTGGCCAACAACAGGATAAGCTTATGGTTTACAGAAAATTTCATTGTATCCCTTACATATTTGAAAAAGTAAAAAAGATCGCACAAAAATATAACATAAAACTTGTCGCCATTCCAGCTCCATATCTCATTGACATCGTTACAGATAAGATCGACAAAATTCCAATAGATCAAAAATCTGGTATTTATGAAAACCCCATCACTTTATCTAATAATGTTAAAAAGTCTACATCGGCATGACTGTTGTGGTTACTCATAACCACTGCCATATTTTTTATTCAATTTAATTTATCGTGTATTTTAGTAATCTTTATTCATTTATTATAAAAATTTGCATTCTAAAAATTTATTTTAGTTCTCGTCTTTTTTAAACTCCCCTGTAAAGTTTCTTTTCCTACGTAACTTTTCGTTTATTTCAAAATGATAAAATGATTTCGAATTTGTTTTTTCCGGTTGTGGATTATTCCTGAGTTTTCTCGAATATTCGAAGGGGGGTTGTACTTCCGTTTTGTAGCCCCTCCTCCTGTCCAATCGGACTCTATTCTACTGATGCGTAATTTAAAATAGGTAAATCCTTTTATACATTATTGGCTTCGCATATTTCTGGTGCTATAAATGTTTAATCTTAAAAATTCAATTTCAATTAGTGTTGAAGCAATTGGCCTGTACGTTTTGTCGCCACTTCTATTACCCTGCCAATTGGCGTATTATGAGCTTATGGCAACCCCCCCCCCTTCTCCCTTTGCGGCTGCGTTCGTTTTCTTTGGCAGAGAACGGAACAGAATCCTGCGAGGGTGTGCTAGTCCGGTGTTTGCGTTTATTGTTCCAAACGGACGGAAGAAATAATCTTTTTGATACGAAAAATAATTTAAAATCAAAAGTAAAATTTTGAAAAAAAAGCAGTGCAGAATCCAGAGAGAGTGTGTTCGGTGTCGGCGATGATTGTTCCAAACGGACCGAAGATATCGTTGGTTCTGATATCGAGAAATAATTTAAATTTAAAGATAATATAATTTAAATTTTTTTCTTCATTGTATTCAAAGAATTACATCATGATTCCAAAAAGGAACATGTCTCTCCAAATTCAAGGAGAAACTCAATTCATTTCAAGTATTTTCTTAATCGTCAAATGTGGATTTTAAAAGTGATACTACATTACCAGGTCTCTAGAAAAATGAGAGACCACGTTGTATTTTATCCGCTTTTCCGCAAAAATAAAATCTAGATTTTGCAACAAGAAATAAAATTATTTTCAAAGAAGAAAAGTTCTCTAAATATTTAGTTAATGTCTTTGTGTTCTTTTTTTCAAGTTCCTGCAGGTAAGCAATTATTCTATTATTCTGTTTATTTTTCCTTACATGTGTCCAAAAAATTTGATGAACTCTGCCGGTCATGTCCCAGGGTCTTTTGCGGCCACCTGACGCAATGCTACTAGAAAAATTATTAATTTTTTTCGGAACGGCTTAAAACGTACCAATGCAAGCACCACATTTTACAAACTCTTTATTGGTGCCGTCATCTCGTCGAAACCATTCGACATGACAGTTTTCAACATACATTTTTCTTTATTAGATAGAAGTAATTTAAAAAATATATATATATAAATAAAAATGTTCTCATTTCATTACACAGAAGTTATTGTGTTCTTATCATGCAATACTTATATTTTTAATTTGGTTATCATGTTTTTTGTTGAAACTTGGTTAAATAAGTGGTTATTTTCATATGAATTGCTATTTCTGTTTTGATAAATGTGAGAACAGATGTTGCATAATACTTACTGAAGGAGGTGTATCAAAATAACTCATTACTTTAATATGAATTGTTTATCTTGTTTTGATAAATTTGGGAACAGGTGTTGCAATTTTTTTTCAACAGAACAATCATAATTTTTACATGAACATCCGAAATCTAATAATTTTTTTTCTTCCAAACTTGGGAGATCTGATGCTAAGAAAATTTGGGTCTGATATTCTTGATATGATGCAAAGAAAAATATGCTGGCATCTTCTTCTTCTCTTTTTTTGTTATATTTTTTGTTAACATATAAAAATGATGTATGACATAAATGAAGTTCGTCATTATTTTAGAAGATACATCAAAATTAAGTTTATATTTTTGTGTAACGAATTTATAAACATATTATTGTCACATTTAGTGAGAATTAATTTTAATTTTCTCATCATGCCTCCCAAATCTAAACTAAATATTGCTATTCAGTCTTTTGATGGGAATCCACATACTGTAGATTTTTTTTTTTTTTGATCAATTATCCGATTTACAAGAATTGAATAATTTTTCTGATAAAGAGCTTTTTGTTCTTTTTAAATCAAAACTAGAGTGTAATGCTTTACACTTCTTTCTTGAAACTCAGTCTCAATTCAAGAATGCTAACATTCATGCCATTCGAAAGGTGTTTATAGACTATTTCATGCCCCAAAAAAAGCTAACTTTCTCCAATCCCTGCAAAATTTAAAATTAGATTCGAATGAATCAGTTAAAAACTTTTCATTTCGTCTGGATGAGCAACTTCGGCTTGCGTATCCCAAATTAGAACCAACTGCTCTAGATTCACTAAAATTCACTCATTTTCTTATAAGTATGTCAGAATTCATAAACTCTTCACCATCAGACAATTCCTGTATTAGAGGGAATGATTCTTGAACAGGTAAATTAAAAATTAAAAAAAAACTAGTTTTATTGAATTCATAATTATTTTTAAATTTATAATTTATAAACTTCTACTAAATGAATGACTAAGGATCGGGAGGGGGTTCTTGTTCTGGAGCCGAGACCAGTTCTTTTCCTCTTATAGTAATAGAAAATAAATTCTTGTAGTCAAATAATAACCCAAATGATCTAAAACTATTTTGTGAAAACATGACTACTGGAATTTGTTTAATTTTGAATTCATAAATAAAAATTATGGACATATTAGAAACTAGCAATCACTAATATAATATACATTAGTAAATATATTAATAAACTTAGGATTGAAATACTAAAATAATATAAAACATATCGGTATGTTATAAATTTTTACTATGCCAATAGCTAAGAGTGGCAAAGAAAGGAAGTTTTTCAAGCAAGCCCTCTCCCCAATTCTTATAGTTATAATAAAGAAATTTCTGTATCAAAATAGTAATCGAATGGCATTAGCCATTTTGTAACAAGATAAATAACATAAAACGTCTATTTAATGCACGGACAAGAAAGAGAAAAACACGCACCCTATCGTGCCTAGCGTCCCAAAATTGAGACGGAATCCAAAATTGGAAAGCTAAAATTCGAAGAAAAAAAGGAAAAATCTGAAAAAATGCCGAAATACGTATTCGAAAATAAAGTTTTTTTTAAAAATTAATACCATTTATAAAATAATTGATAAAAAAATAAAAGAAATATCTTACCTTTTATTACGCGCCATATTATTCCAAGAAAATCACGCTTTCAACTGCAACAAACATTTATTTCAACCTGTTATTCTCTAAGATATGCTGTCACCTATGAATAAGTATTCAAAACATATACTAAGAATAATTTTAACAAAGTTTTGAAAGAACGCCATGGTAACTTTTGTATTGGGATTGTTTTTTAAAAGGTGTCCCAAAATTAGGACGCCAGGCACAAATGGGTTAAACAGGAGATCAAACAAGTAAACAGGTTAATAGCAAGTAAAACATTGAAAGTTACACTAATAATCTTTCTAGCTGATCTATCATATGAGCGCATGTTGCGTTCTACTTAGATAAATATTACAAGTATATGACATCATTTCAAACCGTCGAAAATATCGTCATAAAGCATCAAAAATATTTTATTATGCTTTCAAAAATGCGCTCGGTTTTCTTCTGTCTTTTTGTTTTCTTTACATCACTGTATTTTGGCCTTTTAACCCTTAGCCACGCCTCAACGCATTTAGACGGTCTGTATTAGTGCTGTAAAACTAACGACTAAATAAATACCCCTGTGATGGCGTTATTTTAAAACTGACTACCCGTTTAAAAATTATCGTTACACATTACTGCTCAGAAACCGGCTATTAAAAATCATCGTATGTACTACATAACTGCAACAAATCTAGTTACATATGGAACATGAGTATTTGGAAGAATTAGCATTTTTTACTCTTCACATATTATAATGTGCTGCCATCTATCTGTCCATAAAAGTCAAGTTTCTAATTTTTTTGGCAAACAAAATTAAAAACGATGCATAATTGAGTACAACATGTATAAATTGCAGAATTTATTACTTATGAAAATAAAGAATAATCGGAGAAAGCAATTTAGCAAGAGTAAAAGCTTACAAAATTTATACAATAAAATTATGAGATGTAATTACACTAACAAAATGTTTTTACAAGCAAATTCTCTCACTAATTTTACACTGACAAAATATGTGTAATAATGTGTAATGAAAATTTAATTTCTGGAATAATTTAAAAACAATATGTTTTATTTCTTATGTGATCATCCTATCAAACACATATCTACATTTGTAATTCAATCCATTATTATCTTAGAAAATATTTACTTATATTTTTAAATACTTCTTTTTTCTTCAGATATGAAATTTAAAAACAAACAGCAAATATATTTTTAAAATCAACGAAAAAAAAGAAAAGAAAAATAAACTTTATCATAAAAACATTTTTAAAAGCAATCTAAAAATTTGTCTTTATCATGGAAATGTTTTCAAATATAAAATACAAATACGTATCCAAAGATATTTTTATAGGAAAATAATATACTAAAAGCAAACCTGTAACTTTTAAAACTTAATTTCTTGAAAATGTATATAATAAATATTTCCATAATAAATAAATAAATCAATAAGACCTACGAAATCCAAATCATTTGAGAGTAACTGATACATTCAAAGTGATTGATACGCATACAAAAAAAAAAAAAAAAAAAAAAAAAATTAAATTGGCGTCTAATTCGCATCTGTTACGCGTCGACTGTCTGGTTTCATTAATGAATTGTACAAACGTACGTAAACAGAGTTTGAAGTTAGTTTCGTTTTTTTCGGTGGCGTATTGGCAGTAACTACAAACGAGTGATATTTCAAAGAAACGGTTCGGTATTTCGTATTATAGAGAATACCCGTTATACGTTAACGAATATGTGCGGTTTGCAACAGCTTTAGTCTGTATAGAGAGCATTCCATTATCGTAAAACAAACTGTGCATGAACTAGTAGAAAAGAATGACACCTTCTCACATGTGTACAATATAAAATTGCTTAAAATGCATTAAAGTGTCTTAAAAACAAAATTAAAATCCTAAAATAATTTTGTTCAAATTCATATAGCCATCGTAATTGGTTCGAGAAATGGTAGTATTTTTCTTTGCGGTTATTTCTCAAGGAGTGATCATTGTAATTTAAATGTAGTATGAAAAATAAGTTGAGAGGATATAGTGCTTAAATTTTTAACAAAACTAGCTTTCATCTACTATATAGCAATTCTTTCTTTACTTCATATCACATGACGATGAATCATTACATATTACATATTTATTGATAATTATTTAGCTGGATTCTCCTATTATGACAACTTGATAATTATTTATGCGAAAAGGAATTTTTGGGTGCATTGCAATATATATTTAAAGGTTAAATTTGAGCTAATCTTCCTAAGGCAACTCATTCATTTATTATAATTTAATTTGTTTTTCAATTATTTACTCAAGGTAAATTACTATAAATTTAACATTTTCTTAAATAAAAACATTTATTTTTTAGAAACTTTTTTTAGTCTACGTTGAAAAACTAAATCCAGTCACGTATCTAGTATAAAGGCATAACAAGATGTATATTTGGGATTTCATGTATGCTGAATGTTTATAGTTATTGTCGGAGATGACATTCGTTGAATGGAAAATGATTTACTCTAATATATGCCGAACACGTTTTTTGTTCTAGAGTAAGTATTCAAAATTCCAACAAATGCAAACTGCACGTGCATACCAGATATTATTTTCTTTTATGAAATTGAACGCCAGGAAATGCTGGAAAAATGCTACCGAGAATTTATAGAAGTAATTTCGTCTCACTAAACTACCTCAGAAATTTCTTTTTCATGCTAGGCTATTTTATTTTTCGCTTGCTAGCTAAGAAAATTTATTTAAATATGATATGTACATATAATTAACAAAATAATTTATTTTTGAAAGGTTTTTTTATTTATTAACCGTATAATTTAATCATTTGATAGACATAAAAAAGCAATTAAACTTTTATATATTCAAGCAATACATTTATCAATAACAACTGCTTTTGAATTAGCTATGAAAAAATTTTGTCAATTTTTAACAGCTTTTAAGAATTACTTTGTCTTTGTTTTGGAACTTCTTCGAAACATTGGTCAGGAAAATAATTATACTACACCAAGAACGCAAATAGAAAGAAGATTATTATACATTTGGAAGAAATAAAACAATTTTTATTAATCAATGTATTTTCGAAAATACTATTTAATTCATAAATTTTATTGTAAAAATGAAATATTTGTACATTGGAGAGTACCCGAATTTACTCCATTTCAATATTTGTCAGATGTAACACACTTCATTTATGGAATATATTCAAAGTACAACACATATGAAGTTTATTCATGTATCAAATAAAGCTTTTTAACATTTTTTATCTCAAATTTTAATGTAATTTGAATGAGTTATAAAAAGAGATGAAAATTTAGTAACAGCTCCCTATGTGTAGCCTTATCTAAATTGGACCACACATAATGTGGCGGATTTGATAGATAGAAAAGATAACTAATTTTATTAAAAGCAAATTTAGCAATTAATGAAACAATCAAACAAAACAGCAGCAGTGAAAATCAAATGTCTGAAAGCAAATTGTTTAAAACCAAAATGAAATAAAAATACAAGTCAGAGTTGTAAGTAATTAAGAACAAAACTTTGGGAACTAATTGCAAGTTATTAATATAGTATGGAACCATATTTGGCAATAGAAGCACTGGATAATTTCTGTTTTTTTATTTTTCATAAATATTAAGTAAAATTGATATTTCTTTCTTAGTTTTTAAATTATTTCACTTTTTTGTAAGAGACGTTTTCTTTATCTTTTACCCATTGCTTTTCCGTTCCGTCATTTTCTTTTCAATTTAATTAAGACTATTTTTAGAAACTTCATATTCTAATTCCTTTTGAGCTTGAGAGCTTACTTTTTTTCATCATAAGGTTTACTTTATGTGGTGGAAATGATAGCAGAGTTGTTTTTAGATTGTTCTTTTCATTGACTAAACCGATTTTGGGAAAGAATATACTATTTCTTATCATTCTTTGGCTATTTGGAAGTTATGTAGCTTCAGCCTTCTTGTGAGTCAATCTTTAAAAAAAAATTCTCTTTTTTTTTCGCTTCCTATATCTTTGAATTTTGATGACACCGCTGTTTTTCTGTAACGATGTTTGTTTGTGTCTTTTTCGATATTCATTACAGTCTTTTCAAATTTATGATTGTATATATGCTCCAATTTAAGCGACTCAAATTGGTTTAATAAAGGAAATTGTTACATTTTTTAAAACAGCTGATCTCAAGATTAAGAACAGAAGCAGAAACAAAGAGTTCCCCGTAAAAAATATGTGCCGTAAACGCATAAATTTAGACATATATATGAAAACATAGTAATTTACCTTAGTTCTGAAGTATTCTCATACGTTTAATAAGAAAAAATCTATCAAATCAGCTATTTTATGTTTTTTAGCTCACAGGCTATCATAGCCTGAGAGCTTATGTGCCCGCCCGTTCTGTATGTATGTTCGTACGTAACGCAATAACTCATGATAAAAATATCGGATCCACTTGAAATTTTGTATATAAATATATCCTGACGAGGCGCTTCCCTGATTAGTTTTTGGAGTTTATTCGATATGTATAAGAGGGGGAACGGGGGGTTCATGTCCCCCCCCCTTAATAGAAATAAATGGGTTTTTCATGCAGAATTAAGTTTTCGTTCAAAATTTAGATATAGGATCATTCTGATAAGGCGATTCCGTGACTGTTATTAGGTGTTCATTGAATAAGTATAAACAGGGGGAACGGGGGTTTTAATGCCCCTCCTCTTAATTTATATAAATGGGTTTTTCAAGCAGAATAACCAGATTTCGTTCAAATGTCTGAATAGTTTCGGAAGTTTAATGGTTAAGTATAAAAGAGGGGGATAACTCCTCTTAAATTGTACAAATTCTAAATGGGTTTTTATTAAGAATTATCCGATTTGCTTTGAATTTTTGATATAGATTTTTTTATATGATAAAGCATGTCCTTGACAGTTTAGGAGGTTCAATGATTAAGTATAAAAAAGGGGAAAGAGGAGAGCTGTTTCCCCCTTTTCAATTTGTTTTTCGAACGGAATTAACCCTTGAAAATATAAGGCTGTAATGTACTATTAGTATGAGTAGCCTGTGAGCTCAATGCCATCAGTTTAACTGGGCAGTATTCTTTTTATTTTATTGACTGAAAGCAGCGTAGGGAACAAGCGTGCTTCTTCTAATAATAAATGACCATATTCTGTTGAATAGGATTTCAGCATTATATGGCACATTTTTATATAATTAACGACAGAATTACAACAGTCTATATAAAGCAACAGACCTGTGATCTCAACTTTCCCCTATAGTTTACAAAAATTTACTGATATGTTGAATTTTTGTAAGACAGAATTCTTGAGATAGCACTATGTAAGAAAGAAAGAAATCCCAGCAAGCAATTTTTCAAAAGAGGCAAAACCATAGTATCACCTAGAAAATACATCTTTTGTAAATTTGATGCCCTATTTTGCTAATCCAGTAGGGATTTAGTTGCTTCAAACCAATGTATTACATCATTGCACACAACTATTCCATGAAACAAAAGCTTCGAAATAATTCATCAAAAAGTTTCAATAGACAGAGTTCTAAAAATGAGATCATGCCAATGAAGATTGACATACCTTAACCCTTTTGGGTCCAATTTTCTTCCGTTTTTAGAGAAAATTACTTTTACGTTAATAACATTAACACTAGCTATCCAAATAGATTAATTAATGTTTAACGGATATTTCGTTCTCTGAAACATTACGAATAATGGTGTTTTGAAGGCTATTCAATTCATATTCATATAATAATATGCTAAAGAAGATTTTTTGGAGATATTTAAAATATATTATGTAACAACAAAATTTAATGGATATTACAACTTTCTAATATTTTTTGTACTTTGTTGCACATGATTCTTTCAGGAAAGTTACCTTTATTCCAAATTTAAAGAGTAAAATATATGTTTAAAATAAACTAATCGCAAACACTGCAAAGAGAATTAAGCAAATAATTATCATTACTATTATTACTAAATACATAAACATTATTGAAATCATATAGTAAATGCATGGACACATACTTTCATTATTACATATAAAAAGTAATAAAAGTATTTGTTAAAATTAAACAATCTTCAATTAAATGACATGTACTATTAATATTATAGCCGACCGGAAAGTGTTAAATTGAAACCCGGATAAAAAAATGTGGCAGTTCTTTCAATAAAGAGAAGATTTCAAAAAATGTGTGAGTAACAAAACAGTCTTCAATTGCTATAGTTATTATATTGAAGTGTGACATAGGTGTAAGAACGTAACTACGGTATCGTAAATTCGATATTGGAAACATGGGAATGTAAATAATTGTTAAGGAAATAAATTATTTTAAAAGTTAAATTCAAAAACAGAGTTGAATTTCTGCGAATTTATTTATTTGAATCACGTGCTTTATTAAACTGCTAGCACAAAAATGAAATAAAGAATATTTTTAAATCTGAAGTTTAAATTCTTTGGAAATATCTTTTCAAAATTTTGTCTTTTCGGCCAAAATTTAACGAGAATTTGCTAGATTCAGAGACACGCCTCTCAGTTCTCGTTACTCCCTAAATCTAAAAATACAAAAGTGTCCAAAATTACATAAATAAATAAATAAATAAATAAATAAATAAATAAATAAATAAAATTATCCATAAATGGTGTTTCTATTCTGATTCTATATATTTTACAAAAAAATATCTATAAGGAGGCGACAGAGTTTGCGATAAATTTTGTGCCACAACATTTTCTCCTTTACGGCAACAACGGATGTCGATATAAAAATGTCAGGCAAAGCTGGTATTTAAATTCTAAGGTGTTTGCCATATTGATTACCATTAAGCATATGCAAATATATGACTTTTGAGAGAAATAATCTTTTTGTATTAAAATATTTTAAAAGTTAAAGTAAATATCTCAAAATTCTTCACTTAAACTAATAGATTTATACTTTAAACATGCAATTGTAACTAGTGCATTCCTCTCCCCCTGACCAGATGTATTTATTTACATAATATATAATATAGTACATTATATGCAGGGTGTATCTAAACTCTTGGGCAACATTTTAAGCGGTGGTAGTACACATCAAGACAAACAATATGAAATCGGAAACCAAGGGTCCCAAACGTTAACGATAGCCACCACTAAAGTTTAGGGTCCAAAATTTGAAATAATCATAAGAAATGGAAAAATTGGTCAAGTGATTTGCGGTTTTCACTAAAACTATTCTTTATATCAGTATTGTCTAGAAAATAAATTATAAAGATAAATTTTACAAAATGCCGATAGAGGGCGCTTTAGAATTTGGAGTAACGAACAATTATTTTCACCATAATTTTTGTCATCTCATTACATTTTTATAGAATCTTAGACATAAACTTAAATTTCGAGCTCAAAATCTGAATCGATGGGAGTGGTTAAGTAGCTCAAACTGAACTGTGTTCAATGGGGGTGGGGAGGTTCAAATTTCCCATGGTTATGAAAAACGGAAAAATTGGCCAATTGATTTACGGTTTTCACTAAAACTATTCTTTATGTCAGTATTGTCTTCAAAATTAGTTATAAAGATAAATTACAAAAATGCCGATAGAAGAAGCTTTAGTCTTTAGAGAAACAAACAACTTTTTTTGACAGTTATTTTTTGCATCTCATTAAATTTTTATAGGAACTTAGACAAAAACTTAAATTTTGAGCTGAAAATTTGAATATTTGGGACTAGTTAAGTAGTTCAAACCGAACTGTGGTCAATGGAGGAGGGCAGGTTCAAATTTCAAATAATTATTTTAAAAAAAGGGGAAAAATTGGTCGATCCGTTTTCGGTTTTCGCTAAAACTATTCTCTATGGCATTATTTCCTTGAAACTAAATTTTAAAAATAAGTTTCAAGAAATTCTGTTAGAGGGCGCCTTAAACTTTAAAGTAACCAACAACTATTTTTAACCGTTATTTTTTGTATCGAATTAAATGCTTGCGAAAGCTTAGGTTAAATTTTAAGCTCAAATTCTGAATCGTTGGGATGGGTTAAGAAACTTACATTGAAATGTGTTAAGGAGTTTAAATGCTACCCTCTCCACCCGTCGAACACAATTTTGCGCTACTTAATTACTCACAACGATTCAGATTTTGAGCTCAAAATTTAAATCTAAGCTTATACAGGCATTTAATTAGATACAAAAAATAACGGTTAAAATTAGTTGTTGGTTACTCTAAAGTATAAGGCGCCCTCTAACGGAATTTTTTGAAATGTCTGTTTAAAATTAATCTCGAAAAAAATACTGACATCAATAATAGTTTTATTGAAACCGCAAACGAATCAACAATTTTTTCCGTTTTTTATAATCATTTGAAATTTAAATCTCCCCACCCCCATTGATCACAGTTCAGTTTGCACTACATAACCACTCCCAACGATTCAGATTTTGAGCTCAAAATTTAAGTTTATGCCTAAGCTTCTACAAAAATTTAATGAGATATACAAAAAATAGTGTTAAAAATAGTTCTTCATAACTCCCCAGCTAAAAATGAACTGTAGTTTTTTTGAAGAAGTAAAGTATTTTTGAGGTTTTTTTAAAGTTAACTATAAATTCTCTACATTGAAATCTCAACTATAAAATCACTATAGTTATTTTAAAGTTAATTTGAGGCGATTTTGCAGTAATTTATTTTAAATATACTGTGAGCTGTTAACTTTAAAAACACTGTAGTTCTTATGAAGTCATTTTTTAATTATAAATAAAAAAATATATGAGACTTTATAACCTCAGAAATACTGCAGTAAATTTGAAGTTTTATCCAACCATTAATTTAGAAATACATTTTCTGATGTATTTCCAGTATAACTTATCGTCCGGTAAATTCATAGATTTTAATCGAATAAAAATAAACTCAGTTATGTTTCAAAATCGAAGGAGAGATTTTTCATCGCATCCACCCACTTCCTTAGTGAAAAATTTATTAGTTCCTACTTTATTTCGTTACTCAAAAAATACAAATACCAAAAAAAAAAAAAAAAAAAAAAAACCATTTTTAAAAAATTTAGGCATGAGCCTATCTCTTCTCCCACCCAACTGACATTTTTCAGTCCCTCTTTAAGTAACTTTCAAAATCTAAGAAATGCAATCACTACCCTCCCCCCCCCCCAATTTTAGCGGGAAATTTTTGATTCCTTAATTTTGAAGATACTCGCAAGTAATAAATTTTTCTATGCTTTTCAAAACAGAAGAAAAAGAAAATTGTGTAACTTAACTTGAAAAATCTAGGAGAGGGGGGGGCAGAGATGACTTCCCATAATCTCCCCCCCCCCTCATTTTTAACAAAAAATTCTTTCTTTCTTTTCTTTTTTTTTTTCCTTTTTTTTTTCTTTTAGCCACTCGCAAAGAATGAATTTTATTATGTTTTCAAAACTTAGGGAGGAGTAATTACTCTCCCATGTCCCCCCTTCTCTCCTTATCGAAAATTTCTCGTTTCCTTTTTTTGAAATTTCCGTAAAAAAAAAAAAAAAAAAAAAAAAGTCGTTTGATGGACATCGGAACCCACTTTCCGCAGAAATGACTTCCAGTTTTTATGAAAATTACTTTTACTTCATAAAAACAAATAAAAAAAACAATAATTCTCATTAAATAGTTCATTTTAAATTTACATTTTAAAATTTTATTATTATTCACCTAATTGAAGCTGATTTCTAACTTTCGTGGTTAGCGAAACGAGGTCGACCAATCAAAACCCTGCAGTTTTACCAAGAACTAAGAGATCATGAAGATACAGGCCTCTGATTGGCCAATCTCGTTTCACTAAACAACGAAAAAGCTCTCTGTTTTCCCACGATTATAGAAGACATAAAACTACTCAACTTACGATCTCTTGGTAGCTTATGTTTACATGACTAGCACATGTGACACTCGCGTCTCTTCTTTTTCCGTTCTGATTCGGCTTTCTTTAATTATTATTTTCATATACTTTCTCTTTAATTACTATTTGAATAGAATCACATTTAGATACAATTGTAAATTTATGCCCTAAGCTTGATTTATCGGCGCATTAATAGTATTACTGGCGTTCGTGTAGTATTTATTGTTCATAATCCGTTTGATGTGTAAACTTCTTTGATTTTTTTTTTTTTTTTTTTTTTTTTAGAATGTGTATCTATATATGTAGCCGTAAGTAAAATTATGCACCGAGCTACATCTGTCTTTTTGTTTGTATTTCCTGATATTTCGTTTGTATTTCCATATTTTTAAATGATTGTTTATGCTAGCTGAAGTCAATCTACGAGGCTCATTTTTTACTTTTTCCACTTTGTTTGCAGGATTTTTTTTTTTTTTTCTGTCTGAAAATAAGTATAACTACCTCATTTTTAAAAAAATCGATAAAGTAAAAGAAGAAGCTATTGTAGAGATCAGTTATCCAATGGAAACAAAATCATTTAAATTTCTGGAATTGCAAATGAGATATTTAAAAAAAATTCTCCTAGATTAAGGTTAGCAAGTGGGTGTCTTTGCATAGGTGAAATAGCAAAGTGGATTTCACTATTTTGAAAATGGTAGGGGTGCCAATTTAAAGAAGGGTAGGCACTGCATATGGTAAAAAATATTCTAGAGGGAACGCTATACATTAAATAATAAAACATATTTTTTATTTAAGAAGCATTATAGCTTGATATAAAATTGGATACCATTTCACCAGTAAGTAATTTATTTTCTTTTTTCTCTATTGTTTAAATCAAAATAAATATGTGGTGTTTACAATATGCGAGTCAAAAAATATTTCCTTTATTTATAAGTAATTTGCTTAATATGAAACTAAAGTTTCTCCCTTTTTTTTAATTTTTTTTGAAAACCTATGTATACTAAGAGCTGTTTCAATTATATTTTTGATAAATATGTTAATACCTTAAAATAACTTTATGTAATTGACAAATTTCACAATACTTTAAGAATTGTGAAGACAGCTCTGTTTATTACTATTTACAAATTGAAGTGATAGAGTTAATTTCAAAACAAAAAAGGTTGTACATACACAGAGTTGTATAATATTGGCGCACGCCCAGTGCAGAAAATTTTATGAAGTTTGCAAAATAATTTTAAGAAACAATTTTTATTTTTGTATTTTTTCTTTTTAGTACCAAAAAATATTCCCTCAATTTTATGAACAAATTATTTACTGTTAACGCAAATGTCGTCAAAAAATTGTGAATTTTAATGAAGAATTTTGAAAACATGCATTTCGACAAATAACTTAATAAAAAACGTGTATCTCAACAAAGAATCGTTTAGAAAAACCAATATTTCGACAAAATACCATGCAAAGAACGGGAATTTCGTCCAAAGGCTGAGTAAAAAATGTGAATTTTGTTCAAAGACTGCGTTAAAAAAGAAAGTTTCATCCATGAATCGCATAAAAAATACGAATTATGTTTATGAATCGCATAAAACATGCCAATTACATGCATGAATCGCGTAAAGAACGCAAACTACATCCATGATTCGCTCAAAAAATGTGATTTGCATCCATGAATCGTGTAAAAAACGCAAATTATATCCACAAATCGTTCAAAAAATGAATTACGTCCTTAAAACATGTAAAAAAAAGTGAGAATTAAGTTCATAAATTGTATGAAAAACGCAAATTACGTCTATGAATCGTGCAGTAAAACGTGAATTATGTTCATATATCACTCAAAAAAATGTGAATTTCGTCGGCAGAAAGCTGAAACGCAAACTATGTCTTTAAATTGCTTAAAAATAGCGAATTGCATTCATAAATTGCAAAATAAAAGTATAATAAAAGCGAATTGCGTTCATGAATCGCTCAAAAAATGCAAATTATGTCCATGAATCACATAAAAATGCGCAACGTCCATAAATTGCTCAAAAAATACAAATTACGCCCAAGAATTGTGTAAAAAAGTTAATTACGTTCAAAATATGTAAATTACATCAATAAATCGATCAAAAATTGCGAATTTCATCGACAGGAAGCTCTAAAAATGCTTATGAATCCATGAATCGCATAATAGCAAATTACGTCCATAAATCGCTCTAAAAACACAAATTACATTCATAAATCACATAAAAAATGCAAATCACGACTATGAATTACACAAAAAATGTGAATTACACCCAACATGAAATTTGCAGAAAGTTTTTGACCCAATATTATGTGCACAGAAAGTTTTTGGTTTTACACAAGTCTGTAATCACATACTGTTGTAAAGAAAAAAAAAAAAAAAGATGCTGATGGAGTGCATGTTGAGGAATGTAACTAAACTTTCTCTAACTTAAGTGGTGCACAACCTTTTCAAGAGAATTACCAATTACAAATATGTCAGGGGGGACGAGGACCACATCAATAACACAGAGAGAATTCAATTTCGAATCTGTGCCTGTAATCGGATAAAAATATGGCTTCAGAGGAGTGTGTGCGAGATGAGGAGGACGATTTTTAAAGAAGCTTGTCTGCAAAATTTGTGATTTTCATAACGCTGGACTACGAAATTGAAGATTTTTACAAATCTGATCGACAAGATTTGTGATTTTTACAAAGCTAATCGACAAAATTCAATATTTTTCAGAGCTTGATCAACAAAATTTGTGAATTTTCCAGGCCTTGATCAATAATATTTGATTTAGGTGATTGAGAAAATTCATGTTTTTTCCATGCCTAAACAACGAAATTTGTAATTTATACTTAGCTGATTGGCAAAATTCACTATTTTTCGGCTTCTCATAATAAAAATTGCAATTTTTGTGAAGCCAATTGAGAAAATTCACAATTTTTGTGAAGCTGATTAAGAAAATCCTCTATCTTTCAGTGTCTGATCAACAAAACTCACAATTTTACGAACTCGATTGATAAAGGGTAAAATTAGCACTAGTCACCGGCCACAGGGCCAGTAAACGAGAAAAAGTGGCTAGTGAAAAATTAACTATCAGCGGCCACCTCCCAGCCACTTTTTCATGTAGTGAGAATAAAATTTTCTTGCATTTCATCAAGGATTCTTTTTTTTGTTCCAATATATTTATATTTACATATTTATTTGGGCTATTCAGTTTTAGATTAATACTTATAAAATTTTTACTGTTTATTATTTTTAAATAAAAAAGTGGCCACTAGATTAAAGAAAGTGGCCACTTAAAAAACTAGTCCTACCGGCCAGTGGCTGCTAATGAAATTACCCAATTTTGCCCTATATCGATTCAGAAAATTTGCGATTTTTTATAAAGCTGGTCGAAAAAGTTCATAATTTTTAAGATGCCAATTGAAAAACTTCATGATTTTTATGAAGCCAATGAACAAAATCTACAATATTTCTATGTGTGATAAACTAAATTGACAATTTTTGCAAAACTGATTGAGAAAATTCATTATTTTTACAAAACTGATAAAGAAAATCCACAATCTTTCTGCATCTGATCATCAAAATTCACATTTTTTGCAAAAACCGATTGAGAAAATTCATTATTTTTACAAAACTAGTAAAGAAAATCCACAATCTTTCTGCGTGTGAGAAGCAAAATTGACAATTTTTGGTAGATCGATTTTCCTGTTTGTTCTTTTTCCAAAGTTTTTTGGCAAAATTTGCACTTGATCTCTATTTTGCCATACCTGATGAATGAAGATTGCGATTTTTCTGAACCTCATCGAAAAAATTCATTTATTTTGTGCACTTGATCAATGAAATTCACAATTTCACCTTGCCTGATCAACGGAATTTAAGATTTTTGAATGACTGACAAAATTTTATATTTTCCTGCAGTAAACTGACGAAATTTTATATTTTTTCCCGTGGCATATGTACAAAAATTGCAATTTTTTCAAGTTGAAAATTGATGAAACCCGTGGGCAGAGTTGTATAATATAGATGCATGCCATGCACAAAAAGTTTTATGAAGTTTGCAGAAAGTTTAAAGAAAAAAAAGTTTTTATTTTTGTATTTCTTTTTCTTTTTTTAGTACCAAAAAAAAAAATATTCCCTCAATTTTATGAACAAATTGTTTACTGTTATCGTGAATGTTGTGAAAAAATTGTGAATTTTAATAAAGAATCACATAAAAACATGTATTTCGACAAATAATTGTGTAAAAAAAATCCCAACAAAGAATCGTTTAAAAAAAACCAATATTTCGACAAAATACTGCGCGGAAAACGTGAATTTCGTCCAAAGACTGCATTAAAAACGTTAATTCCATCAATGAATCACGTAAAAAAAATACGAATTTCGTGCATGAATCGTGTAAAAAATGCAAACTACACCCATGACTCGCTCAAAAAGCACAAATTGCATCCATGAATCGTGCAAAAACTGCAAATTTTGTCCACAAAACGTGAATTAGGTCCATGAATTGTGTAAAAAAGCGAGAACTACGCAATTGTATGAAAAACGAAAATTGCGTCTATGAATCGTGTAGTAAAACGCGAATTACGTTCATAATTCGCTCAAAAAATGCAAATTTCATCGGCAGTAAGCTGAAATGCAAATTATGTCTATAAATCGCATAAAAATAGCGAATTGCGTTCATAAATCGCATAATTAATGCGAATAGCATTCATGAATTGCATAAAAAATGCGAATTACGCTCATGAATCGCTCAAAAAACGCAAGTTACGTCCATGAATCGTGCAAAAATGCTAATTACATCCGTAAATCGCTCAAAAACACAAATAACATTCATAAATTGCAAAAAAAAAGCGAATTACGTTCAAGAATCGTGTTAAAAAAAGCGTTTTGTGTTCATAAATTGCATAAAAATGCTAATTACGTTAATAAATCGATCAAAAAACGCGAATTTCGTCGACAGAAAGCTCACAAAAATGCAAATTAAGTCCATGAATCGCATAAAAATAGCAAATTATATCCATAAATCTGTAAAATGGGAATTACATTCATTAATCGCATAAAAAACACGAATTATGTCCATAAATCGCTCTAAAACTGCAAATTACATTCATAAATCACATTAAAAACGTGAATCACGACCATGAATTGCGCAAAAAATGCGAACTACACCCAACATTAAATTAATTTGCCAAAAGTTTTAAGAAAAAAGTTTTTTTTTTTTTTTTAGTACCAAAAAATAAAAATATTCCTTCAATTTTATGAACAAATTATTTACTGTTAACGCGAATGCAATAAAAAAATTGTGAATTTTAATAAAGAATCGCATAAAAACATGCATTTCGACAAATAATTGTGTAAAAAAAAAAACATCCCAACAAAGTAGGGTTTGAAAAAACCCGGGTTTTTTTGAAAAAGCCCAACCCACTGGGCCCAGTAGTCTAAAACCCGGGTTTTTTCGGGCTTTTTTGAAAAAACCCGTGTTTTTTCGGGTTTTATCAAAATTTTTTAGAGAACTCTTCACATTTCTAATTTTCACATGCATAGTACCTAAATTTTTCATTTATCAGAGAAACAAAGGTATAATTTTGCATTAAGTATAGATTAACAATAAAAATAAATATATGAAAAGAAAATATAAATATATTTAAAAAGATTTTTTTGTATCTCATAGAACTAGATTACTGGAAGAATGATATATTAAATCAAGTGCAACTGAATTTCTTCATATAAATCTTAAGTTAAACAGACTAATTTATGCAATTTCTTTCATTTACTTCAATAGAAATCAGTTTAAAGCAGCAACATTTATGTAAATATTTTTATTTTTGCGAAGAAAAAAATAGAATTCACACACACATATATATATATACTACAATTTAAGCAACATTTATATTGCAATAGTATTAAATTGGATTATCTAAAAGTCAATGCCAGTCATATCTATAAAGTTACATCGTAAATGGCAATACACTTTTACTAGTTTAGTTTTGCTTTTGTATGCCATCTGTAAGCAATCTTTTAAAGTATCTGGATACATTTTAGATTAGATTTTATTAGGGCTTTTTGGATATTATCAAGCTTATTTATGTTAAAGAAATATGGTTCAGAATGTTTGAAAACAAGGTACTTATACTACTAAATACAATTTAAAATAATTGATTACAAAAGTTTATGAGGTTAAAGGTTAAAAGGTTATGACAATAAAAAAGATTATAATTTGCTTTTACAAAAATTAATTATTAGTAATAATTTTAACAATGAAATTATTAAAGTACTATAATAAAACTTTTTCACTTTTTTTTCTGTTATAACAGGATTCCCAGCAAAACATGACTGGCAAATTCCTTGACTTTCCATGACCAAATCTCAAAAAATTCCCTGACTTTCCCAAATGAAATCTAGAAAAATTCTCTGACCAAATGACATTTTTGTGTTGAAAATTACTGTATAAACTTTCATTGAACATTGAAGCAGGATAATAAATGTTGCGATTAATCTTAAAAGCTATAACAATACAAGCAATCAGCGTGGGGATCACATTTCAAGCGCCATCATTAGGTATACATTAAGATTTAAAGCACTTGGATGCATTTTAAAATATATAGCCATGAAAATCTTCCTTATTTACAAACTAATTTATTTTATGGTCATTTTATCAATACTTAGAAATTCTTTTAAATATGGTTAGTTTGAAATATATTTAAATTGGCATTTATCTTTCCATTCTCATATCTTAGATTAAATAATGATACAGTTGTGAAAACACGAGAAAATTTGAAAAAACCCACAAATGGGTTTTTGATGGGTTTTTTCAAGTGGGCCCGCCCGAAAAAACCCGGGCGGGTTTTTTCGGGCTGGGCCCACTTCGGCAAACCCTGCAACAAAGAATCGTTTAAAAAAACCCAACATTTCGACAAAATACCGCACGAAAAACGTGAATTTCGTCCAAAGACTGCATTTAAAACATTAATTCCATCCATGAATCGTGTAAAAAAATAAGAATTTCGTGCATGAATCGCATAAAAAATGCAAACTACATCCATGACTCGCTCAAAAGGCACGAATTGCGTCCATGAATCGTGCAAAAAACGCAAATTTTGTCCACAAAACGTGAATTATGTCCATGAATTGTGTAAAAAAAGCGAGAACTACGCAATTGTATGAAAAATGGGAATTGCGTGTACGAATCGTGTAGTAAACTGCAAATTACGTTCATAAATCACTCAAAAAACGCGAAACGTTCATAAATCGCTCAAAAAACGCATATTTCGTCGGCAGAGAGCTGAAACGCAAATTATGTCTATAAATCACATAAAAATAGTGAATTGCGTTCATAAATCGCATAATAAATGCGAATTTCGCTCATGAATCGTTCAGAAAACGCAAGTTACGTCCATGAATCGTGCAAAAACGCTAATTACGTCCATAAATCGCTCAAAAACACAAATAACGTTCATAAATTGCAAAAAAAAAAAAAAAAAGAAAAGAATTATGTTCAAGAATCATGTTAAAAAGCGTATTGTGTTCATAAATCGCGTAATAACGCTAATTATGTCAATAAATCGATCAAAAAACACGAATTTCATTGACAGAAAACTCAAAAAACGCAAATTAAGTCCATGAATCGTATAAAAATAGCAAATTACGTCCATAAATCCTTAAAATGAAAATTACATTCATTATCGCATAAAAAACACAAATTACATCCATAAATCGCTCTAAAACTGCAAATTACATTCATAAATCACATTAAAAAATGCAAATCACGACCATGAATTGCACAAAAAATGCGAATTACACCCAACATTAAATTAATTTGCAGAAAGTTTTTGACCCAATATTACGTGCACAGAAAGTTTTTGGTTTTATACAAGTCTGCCCGTGGGCCACAGGTTGTGTATACCTACTTTAAATTTTAAATGAGAGTGTTTGTTAAACTAAAATTAAAATGACAGAAAGTTAGGTATCGAATTTGACAAATAAGTTTAATTTTGTGGTCAGAATTGCTATAACTTAGCTGTATTTAACAGGGTTGCCGAGTTGGATTTGCTAGCAATCCGACTCCTACAGCATTTTTTTGTTAGACCGTTTGAAGTGAATTTAAACCTATTTGATGTAATTTTAAATCCATAAAAGGAATTATAATTATTTTTAACTATATAGGCTATCCAAGTTAAAGATTCCCAATATACTGACCAAGATTGGGTTGCTGACATCAGAAACTGGTTTTTGACATGACAAGCATCAAAAACTGGTTTAATCTTTCAAAAACTGATTTAAACTCAAAAACTGGCTTAAACCGTCAAAAACATGTAATGTGTTTTAAAATATTTTAAGAGCAAGAAGGAAACATTAAATAAAATAATGATTTAAGTATTTTTTTATTTAACATTAATTATTGTAATTTAATAATTACAAAAAAATTAAATTAATTGCAATAAAACATTTCTGTTTTTTAGAATGTTCAAACAGAAGAAAATGATTTTGTACAGTTAATAATATGGTTCAATTTTACCCCTCAGCAATTTAGCACATTTATTTACACCCAAATGATTTCTAAGTTTAGCTTGTACGAAAACAAAGTTAGAAAATACTCTCTCAATTTATACTGAGCTAGCAGGGCTTGATAGCACAGAAGCATTGCTAGTTGAGCTAGTTTGGAGAAGCAGGCAAAATTTTTGGATTTATGACAGTTTTTTTTTTTTTTTCTTTTCTTTTTCAGAAATGATAATATATGATACAGTAATAGTGAATTTTTAATATTACATCTAATGTTTAATATGTGTGACAGATATTTAATGTTAAATTTTACAGATCTGTGCAGGGCTGCTGGCTTTTAGCTGGGCCGGTTTAAACTGGCTGGCTTTTTCTGGTTTAAACCGCTTGAAAAAGGCCGGCTTTTTTAAGAAAAAGCTAGCTTTTACTAAAACATTTTTTTTTTCTTTTACAAAAACTATTCTTAAAATGAAATGTATTATTAATTAGTAACTGTTTAATTACTGTTGTCATAAAAATGAACTATCTAATAAATTGCCAATCAAAATATAGTAAATTGATTGTAAAAATGTTCTTGTGATCAACAGATGAGAAGAATATTTATTAGAAAATTTGTGCAATATATATATTTTTTTAATAATTTAAATGATTTTTACCAAATATAATACCAATCACTTAACTTACATTTTAAATATCAGTACTACACTGATCTTGTTCCAAACAAAACCATTTGTTGAAATTTTATTTTAAATTCCCTCTCTTTATTTTAAATTTTACACTGTATGAATTCACAAGGACTTGAAAAACCTTTTCGAGCAGGACAAATTTCCATCTTACTCAGTCTGCCTTACAGAGAATTTACTGTACTTAGAAAGATAAATAAATATAAAAGCTATGACAAAATTATTTATATTTTCTTATTTTTAAAGTGGAATGCTGCCTTGTAAACTTCTTACATAAACAAGTGACTATTTTTATTCATAATACTAACACATTCACATATGCCAGGAGCCATTGTTCAAGTAAAGTACTATTTTATAAACAGTATCATTTGTATATTATTTATTTGAATACAATTTTTAACCATAATAACATGAAAATAACTTAACTAAGCATAGGAATGCCACTGAATCTATAGTATAAATGTCTGTTAATAATATTGGCTATTTATGAGGTTTTTGTGATTTATTATTTACTGGCTATAAAAGTGGACATCTGAAATATGATTTTAAATGAATTTCATGAGATTTTAGTTTTAATTTATATAAAATAGTATATAATTGTAAGATAAATTAACAAAAGTAGTTATTAAAAATTAATAGTGATATATGAACTGGAAAAAAGCCAGCTGGCCTGGTCTTTTCTAGAAAAAGCCGGCTTTTTTGCAGCCCTGGATCAGTGTAGTATTTGAGGTTTCTGACGAGGTTTTTGACATGACAGTTTAAACCGGATAAAACCACACACTGTCAAAAACTTGCCAACCCTGATACTGACCAGCTTATGCAGTAGATAAAAATCGTTTCTAATTGAAAACTGTAATAGATCCCAAATTATTTCCAAACTAGTAAATTTTCAATTATATATAGATATTTTTTTTTTTTTACTTTTCATCAAAATTTCCTCTTTTCTATAAAACAGATCCGAAATAGTAAAATTCATGTTTTGTTTTCTTCTTTAGTTTTCGATAGTTGGAGATGTGAAATTGAAAAAAAATACTGTTTAACAAAACTTTTTTGAAAGTGCATTCTGCATTAAAGAATCTCAGAATGTGGTCAAAGGATCACGAAAAAATGTGATTTTTGTCGAAATATAGGAAAAAGCACAAATTTCATGAAAGGATTACAAAAAAGCTTTATATGTGGAAAAAATTAAATTTACATGAAAAGATTGCAGAAAACTGATTTAAGTCAAAAAATTTCTTAAAAACACAATTTTTGTCAAAGGATGAGATTTACTTCAAAAGATCACAAAAAGACGAGAATTTCAGCAACACATTATTGAAAAAAAGCAAATTTCGCAGAAAGATCTGGAAGAATACTCAAATTAATTCTAGCACGAAAATAGCTACAATTTTTTCGCTACTTTTTGGTGTTTTTCCTGATTTTTCTATGAAATTCGCTTTTTTTCAATGATGTGTTGCTGAAAATTCTCGTCTTTTTTTGATCTTTTGGAGTAAATCTCATCCAACATAAATTGTGTTTTTAAGAAATTTTTTTGTCCTGGTAATATTTCAGGTTGTTCTTACATTATCATATGGTTGTCAAGTTAACCAAAATATTTTTTGGTTTTTTAGAAAACAATTCCAAGAAAACCGTTGACATGAAAAAGAAAGGAACCAATTAAGATTGATTTTGTAAACCGTAAAAGTATTTAGCTTTTAATAGAAACAAAAAAGTTTTCTTCCAGAAAGCCTTGCTAGAAATGAACTGCAGAAAAAATTGCAAAAAAAAAAACTGCAGTTGGAAGACTACAGTGAATTGGCCATTTCCACTGCGGAATTTTTGAGGTTGATGCAACTACAAAAAAAACTGCAGTATTTTTTAGGTCGATACAACCACTAAATTACTGTAGTAATTTTGAAGTCAATACAACCACGAAATTACTGCAGTTTACAAACTAGAGTAATTTTGTAGTTGTATCAACCGCAAAAATTCTATAGTGGAAATGGCCAATTCACCGCAGTCTTCCAACTGTAGTTTTTTTGTTAAATTTCTGCAGTTCATTTTTAGCTGGGTCCAAAGTCTAAAGTGTCCTCTATCGGCATTTTTTGAAATTTATTTTTTTATTATTTTAAAGACAATAGGGACAAAAAAATAATTTTAGTGAAAAACGCAAATTAATCGACCAATTTTTCCGCTTTTTTTTATAATCATTTGAAATTTTGGACCCTAAACTTTAATGGCGCCTATCTCCTTCGGAAGGCGTTTGGGACCTTTAGTTTCTTTCCTATTTAATATTGTTTGTCTTGATGCGTACTATTACTCCTTAAAGTTTTGCCCAAGAGTTTAGATACACCCTGTATAATATAGTAAAATGCCTTGGAGTCATATTTAAAATTCTACTTTACTGCTGAATTATTCTTTTATTCATGTGTGATTTCTTTTACCAGTGAAACACCCCCACTAAAAATAATTTTAAGATTATATGAAAAAATCCCCAATTTCTTAAGAAAATTTACAGAAATCTGAAGAAATTTTGACGGGAAAATACCGCAAACTCTGAAGGATATAAACTGTTCGTCTCTTCTTTTTTTTTCATTTAAATGAGTAGAGAGAAAGAATGGAGGGAATTCCCCACTAAAAAATCTATAGAAAATTTGTAGGGAATTGGCAGAAAATTCTGAGTGAAATCTGTAAGTAATTGGCCCATTCTGTAGATTTAAGATATTTAAGAGAATAAGATATTTTTAAGGTAAAGCTGTTGATTGACTCCAGATCAGAAGTTTGCCTGTTCAAATCACGTCTGGGTCACCACTTGTGGAAGATGGAAGGTTAAGCTGTGACTGTCTAAAACGAATATGATCTATTTCATCGAACAAATATTTCTTTTATTAAATATATAAAAAGCTCAACTGTATAAATAGCTTAACATATTGTAAATAAAACATATTAAATATGATATTTGACGTTTAACAACGCCATGATTTAACAACGTGACACTTCATCGACGAAGTGGTATAGCAAGTGTTTGGAAAACAGTTTCACTGAGTCCTCCAGCAACCTATGTTCTCGCCAAAAACATGCCACACATTAGCCAAATAGGAAGATGATCTTATCCCGTTTTTCTGCCCCGTTCCACTCACTCTCCGCTACAACGCTGAACTAAATTATGCTTCAGTTTCCATTTTTCAGATCAGGCGAATTAACGTCGCTACAAAGCTAAATCTGCAAAAATTCTTTGGATTTCTGTAAAATTTCTTAAGATAATCTTAAGATTATTTTTAGTGGAATTAAAAGCGATAATTTTGTCGTTAATGTCTATATTGTAAAAAAAAAATGTAAAGTCACTAAACTTTTTCTAGGAAACTGAGATTTCTAAAACTTTTAACGTAATCGTATCAGTAAATTTTCTTATAAAAAAAGTTGTTTTATGAATTTTTGTTGTTGTTATTACGTAAAAAGTTCTAAAACAGTTCTAAAAATTCAAATTTCCTAGTTTTTTTTCCTTTAGATTGTGTTTTCAATTTTGTCCAATACAAAATTTGCAAAACAAAATAGCAAACCGGAAGTTGGCAGCAAGGATAATTACCTCGTGAAGGTCATGGCTGATATTTTGGAATTAGATTAGTTTCAACCAGAAACTTTGAAAGATACATTTTTTAAAGATAAGGTAAGCTCTTCTAGATTTTAATAAAGACATGACAGTACATAACGACGTATAATTGAAACCTAAAAGATCCTTTGAAAGACGTGTCAGGTGGAAGTAATAATAGTCGTTGTAGGTTTAAGATTAAAATTTTTCAGTTATCTTTAGTCTGTTTAGTCTGCGGGAATAAAAATATTTCAATCACACGAGAAACACAAATTCGCGACAGTATATTTACTTGGGTGTTTATATATACTAAATATTTATACGTATTTTATATTCCTTCAGTGGAAAATAGTTTGCTCTGATGTATTCAGAACACGTATTTTTATTCTGAAGCAAGCATTCAAGATTTCAACAAATGCACACTACACGTCGTATATGCAAAATTATTTTCCTTTTTGCGAAACTGACTGTCATGAAATTCAACGAAATGTCAAAGCAAATTTATGGCAGTAATTTTTACTTATTAAAGAAGACTTTTACTTAACATATTTTAGTAACACAACCAATTTTGTATCAAGAACTGTGTTATAATTTTAAACGGAATAAATTCATTTTCGACCCAGATACATATACGCAACAGGGTGCGTAGTTGGTGACAGAATAGCATTATTTTGACACTGATTGCTGACGCGACTATTGTTTATGTATTAATAAGTTAATATATTGGTTTTATTTTATCTTTTACAGTTATATAAGTTGTTTATTTCTGTTATTGTTATTTAAACATTTTTTATAATTAATAGATAACAATTTAAGTACATGTATGCTATTAGTATACGAGGTTTCCGTCAAATTGGCATACAAAAATCTTTTGTGCCAAAAATGCCGTCTTTGCCTAATTTTCATAATTACTCTGCATTTATAATTATCAAGTATATTATGTTTAAGAAATAAATCACTCAAAATTTTGAAATATAGAAAAAATCAATAAATATATTTTTTAAACTATGCTTTACGATTTGCTATTTTAGATGTGTTATTATTCTTCATATAATATGTACGCATGTGTGTGTGAATATATGTTATGACCAAAATCCGGAGTCGGGCCAATTATAAAGCAGACCGACCAATACCCGAACTGCCCATACTTCTTGGCCAAAACTCGAAATAAATGAAATGAGTAGCGTATTTTGGGTTTTAACCGGAAGATTTGCGAACTGGCCGGGAAGCCTTGGCCAACATCCAAATTGAGGACATAAGACTTTAGATTCGGGGCCGTCATAAAAATTATCTTGGAAGTTGTTTTTTATTTAGATAACTAAATGCTTTTCAGTGGCTTTGTAAAAAATCTGCAATAGCTATATTTCATACACTGTAATGGATAAATGTTTGTTGATCATCATAATGATGTATACGTACCAATTTTATTGTAACTAAGATAATATAACAACATTAAAATGCACAGTAAAAAAAACTCCGATTCATTATAATGAAAAAAAATATTATTGTGTATCACAATAAATTAACCAAAAATAGTAAACTATTCCCTTTCAATACCGAAATTAATTGATAAACTAAATAAGATAATAATTACAAGTAAATTCGTAACCCTCAGAAAACAAAATCGAGGTTCGTACACCTATGGCTTTTTTTTCACGTAAAATTAGAAAACCATCCTTTATCATTAAAAAAAATACATAAAATTTTATTTATGTGAAAAGAAAATGTTTTGGATGGGGCACACAGATACAACTTTTGCCACATGTACAGTCGTGGGGAAAAAATAAACACTTCCTACTAACTCCGAAAAACATTACCGCAAAAGTAAGTTACTGGCAACGAACGATTGTAAATAAATTCTGTTTTAAATTATGTACATGAAATATGCTTATGAGGCCATCTAAATATTAAAACGAACCCAACGTTCTTCTTTTTCAATGGCAATACCCAATTTTAACAAGATATTTTAAAACTTCAGATCAAACTATGCTAAGACACCTAATTTCAAATCATTTGAATTCTAAATTTTTAAATTATAAACATTAAAAATGTACAGCTGTCAATATTAAATTAAATTTTCACATTTTCATTAATATCTCCTGAAATTATACTCATAATTTGCTAATTTTTTATGTAGCAATCTTGTTAAAATACCGACACATAAATATATTAAAATGGCATTTTTTATAATATTATGATATGAATTATGAAATTAAATAAATCTTCAAAAAATTATGAATTGTCCCCTAAAAATTCTTAGAATTTAGATTTATTAAGTCATGTTTTATGAAAATCCTAAATTATTCTTTTTTTCCAAGTAGTTTTCCAATTATGGTTTAAAAAGTTAAAAAGAGGATTTTAGACACCATCTACAATATATTTATGTTATCCTGTAATCTAGTGCCTTTAATGAGATTTTGGTAGACGCCTAAAGTGCTTTAGGCAAGAAAGAGGGTCTCTCGGTCAACAATCAAATACCGAACTACAATTCGGATACAGCCTCTAAATTGTACATTTTATATTTCTTCCTTTTAACATATTTTGTGATAACGGAAGGGACAGAAAATGAAAATCACCAGCCTTCTTAACTTATTTATAGTATAAACATGTCGTATAACGTGTTGGAATTGATGTAAAATTCGAATCATGATGCTTAAAGATAAACACCCAAATACATTTTCAATATCAAAGAATGCATGACAAGTCTGTATATTCGTTGAAGTAAGTCTTGTGTCGCTGCATACAAAATTACCGCATCTAGAATACAGTTGCGAGTGAATAAGGCAATAAAATAACTTTTGAACGGTTTTCAAATATTTATTTGACATACTATTTTAGTACAAGATTTACAATGTATAATCAATTCAAATCATGATGCTTTCAGATAAACATCCAAATACATTTTCAATGTCAAGGAATGCATATGCATAACAAGTCTGTATATTCGTTGAAGTAAGTCTTGTGTCGCTGCATACAAAATGACCGCATCTAGAATACAGTTGCGAGTGAATAAGGCAATAAAATAACTTTTGAACGGTTTTCAAATACTTATTTTACATACTATTTTTGTACAGGATTTACAATGTATAATCAATTCAAATCATGATGCTTTCAGATAAACATCCAAATACATTTTCAATGTCAAAGAATGCATAAGTCTGTATATTCGTTGAAGTAAGTCTTGTGTCGCTGCATACAAAATGACCGCATCTAGAATACATTTGCGAGTGAATAAGGCAATAAAATAACTTTTGAACGGTTTTCAAATATTTATTTGACATACTATTTTAGTACAGGATTTACAATGTATAATCAATTCAAATCATGATGCTTTCAGATAAACATCCAAATACATTTTCAATGTCAAGGAATGCATATGCATAACAAGTCTGTATATTCGTTGAAGTAAGTCTTGTGTCGCTGCATACAAAATGACCGCATCTAGAATACAGTTGCGAGTGAATAAGGCAATAAAATAACTTTTGAACGGTTTTCAAATATTTATTTTACATACTATTTTAGTACAGGATTTACAATGTATAATCAATTCAAATCATGATGCTTTCAGATAAACATCCAAATACATTTTCAATGTCAAAGAATGCATAAGTCTGTATATTCGTTGAAGTAAGTCTTGTGTCGCTGCATACAAAATGACCGCATCTAGAATACATTTGCGAGTGAATAAGGCAATAAAATAACTTTTGAACGGTTTTCAAATATTTATTTGACATACTATTTTAGTACAGGATTTACAATGTATAATCAATTCAAATCATGATGCTTTCAGATAAACATCCAAATACATTTTCAATGTCAAGGAATGCATATGCATAACAAGTCTGTATATTCGTTGAAGTAAGTCTTGTGTCGCTGCATACAAAATGACCGCATCTAGAATACAGTTGCAAGTGAATAAGGCAATAAAATAACTTTTGAACGGTTTTCAAATATTTATTTTACATACTATTTTAGTACAGGATTTACAATGTATAATCAATTCAAATCATGATGCTTTCATATAAACGTCCAAATACATTTTCAATGTCAAAGAATGCATAAGTCTGTATATTCGTTGAAGTAAGTCTTGTGTCTCTGCAAACAAAATGACTGCATCTAGAATACAGTTGCGAGTGAATAAGGCAATAAAATAATTTTTGAACGGTTTTCAAATACTTATTTGACATACTATTTTAATACAGGATTTACAATATACAATCAATTCAAATCATAACGCTTTCCGATAAACATCCAAATGCATTTTCAATGTCAAAGAATGCATGACAAGACTTTATATTCGTTTAAATACGTCTTGTGTCGCTGCATACAAAATGGCCGCATCTAGAATACAGTTACGAGTGAATAAGGGTATAAAATAACTTTTCAGCGATTTTCAAATATTTATTTGACATACTACTTTAGTACAGGATTTACAATATATAAAATATTAACTTTAATATTTAAAAATCAGAAGGCTCTTAATTTATACGGTTTTTCAATAGTTTTTTTTAAATAAGTTATATTTAACCACTTCCCTGATTTGACCGTACCAACACGAGTATCTCTATTCCAATCAAGATTTATTATTCTCACCACTAAATTTTTATTAAAAATTTTGTTTTAAAAGATCCAAGCATTTTTTTGATTCAAGTAGGCAAAAATTTCTGCTTTGAAATACCGGTTATAAAATATCAAAAATTCAGTAAAAGACTTGAAAAAATAGACATTATTTGAAAGTTTCTTTACAAAAATATTAATTAATTAAGTGGTTACTAAACAACAATATATTAAGTCAACCGGAAAGTTCTATCATATAATGTTATTTCAAACCTATTTTTTTAAAGTTCATATTTCTTCATTGGCACCACTTTTTTACAATCGTGAAAATCCTATAGTTTTAATGTTTCACATTGAGATGAAAACGATAGGAATTTTTCTTTTTCAAAAAAAAAAAAAAATGTAGATCATAATAAAATCTGAATTTTAAAAAAGTAAGCATGAGAGAGCTTTCCTCTTGATTTAATACAATAAATACTGCAATAGGGTTGTTCATTATTTTATTGAGCTGTACGATTTTACAGAAATAAAAGATACGAAATGCACACTATTAAACTAGTTGGATGTGCCAATCCCAAAATTCGTTCTATCTCATTCAAACATTTTAATATTTCAAACAGTAGTTAAACATGTTCATACTTTAATATTATTAATTCGATACCATAATAACTGTGATTTTCATCTAATAGTCCGAGTGCTACGCGACAACTGCAAATCGTGATAATAATATAGCGCTTGGTAAGTACGTACTTTATGATAATACAATGCATTTTAGAGGGGGTAGCATCTCGTAAAGCCTTCGGAATTCAAAATGGCGGATGTTATTCAAAATGGCGTCATTTTTTCATTTTTTTAAATATGCATAGTATAAATGTGCATTTCATGTCAATTTCGATGCTTTTAAAGTCAAATTTTCGTTTTTAACACTTTTCAACATTATTTAAAAGAGTGTATGAATTCTGTTTATTTGTCCATTTGTCTGTTTGCCCGCTTGTCTTTCCATGCTAGCTAACTTAAATGTGTTCAGATTGCCAGGTAAATTTTATATGTTTTATGAAGTTTATAATAACATGTTCGAAGTAAAAAAGTAAAATATACATATTTTATAGTCCATTTACAGGGTGCTAAAAAATAATATTACAATATTGTGCATGCGGCGAAATCGTTTGCAATGTGTTTTAATGATGTTATGCTCTTTAAAGCGCATTCAAATTGATATACATTAATGTTAATACTGAAATGAACTACCAAATACTTACTACATAATAAATTGTGCATAGTATTTATTGCTTATTCACAGTGACACACCAAAACAAGAAAATATGCGTTTGTAATTTGTACATAAATTTTATAAAGATCACGATGTAATTCACTTGTTATTAGTGGAGGTGCTAGGAGGGACAAAACTTCATTTTCTGATAAAGATATCCCGAATAGTCAGTATATATCGTATGCTTATAAAATGCATGTAAGAAAATGAGGCATCGTATAAATTTATAGAAATTCAAAATGGTGACTATTATTTAAAACCTTTTGCAGATATATTCCTTTGTAAAAACAAGAGTATTTCTGATGTTAATTTCCATGTTTTATAACGCAAAAATTCTCTTTTTAATTCTAGAAATATACCTGAAATGAAAATAGCACAATTATTAAAGTAATTTTTGTTATTTACAGTAGAAAATATAAAGGAATAAATAAGCAATAAAAATACTATTTTTAATACATTATTTATACAATATATTGAAAAATGAATGTTACATATAAAACTATCGAATATAGAAACTTCACTTGGTACCATCATATTTTCCACATTCGTTTTTTCAAATGTACAATAATGTGCAAGAAAGTCCGAACTTTCTAGAGACACATTTATTTTTACAGATTTTACACATGCATTTTTTTAACTCTTCACAAGAGTCTGAAATCTCTAGCAACTCCGACCATTTTATTTTCCATGATAAATTATCCAACCATCATCCCCATTTGTTTGGAGAGACTGGACTTATTTCATGCTGATCTGCTTGTCCCCAAATGTGTACAGCATGGAAAGCACTGCTTAAAATATGTTGTTGAAGTGCACCCTTGTTTAGTGAAAGAACAATTTTTTGTCATAAACAATTCTTATCTTGCATTATTGACAATCATGTTATTGCTTTTTGAACAGTACAACAATACTACAAACTTTTCTAAAATATTTAAAATACTTTCAAGAATGGAAGTTAGTTGTTTTGATAAGTATGAAAATTCAGCAGTAGCTTCTTTAAATGGAGTCCGTGTTTTCCAATTCGACTTTTTTGTCTTTCGCGACAACATTCGGGTGTTAACCCCAATGTTGTCGCATCCCGTGAAAACATAAAATTCTAGTAAAGCCATTTCCTTTTCTCTTACAATTGCTGCGGCTATGGTATGGACAGTAATAAATCTGTATTTTTCCCTGATCCAAATACAACCCAAACATTTTCTATGCATTTATCTGAAAGTATAAAGAAATATGCAATCGCTAAAACTAATACTACATCAATGTATAAAGAGCAAATAACAATATTTTTCAGTCATTTTTCAACCATGTCTTTGAGATACAGTATTAATCTTGAACCGCTTCTTAGTGACCAGGGCAAATCATTCCAATTAAGGAACTTACGTCAGTAAGATTGCCTTTAATTTCTTCTCATAAAATGGTTGTAATATAGCTTGTGTATTTATTGCTGGCGTCCCAAGTAGAATAAAAAGCTCTTCTTTGTTATTTCAATTTCTTAAGAAATCTCGCCGATTTATAGATAATTTAACATGTGATTGCACTTGTCATCTGGTCCCTGCACCGCTCTTCTCTCCAGCCTCTCTTTCTGCTTGTTGTAATATATCTATCCCGAATAAAATCTATTCTTTGACAAATAAAACTCTCAATGTCGTTAAGTAAGAGAAGATAAAATGTGTTAATATAGTAATCATTAAATGTGTTTGAAGTTTGTTGAAGCTTTAAAATGTTAGTAAGAACTGGCCCATCATACATTAAAGCATCACATGTTCCTGGAAAAACTTTACCATTTTTCCTAACAGTTGCCAAAACTGTGCCAACTAAAAATGTTCAAAATCACTCTTATGGTTAGGTCTAAATTTTCCGTTACTAGAAAATGCAGGTGGAAATGATTGATTTTCATATTCGAAAAAATGTTGCAAGTCTAACTGACGATTCTGTGTAACTATTAAAATTACCTAACTATTAACTATTAAATTCCGGGAAAGCAGTTGGACGTCTGTTTTTAAAACCTTCTAGGCTCCATTTTTACTATCTATGTTTTTTGCTAAACACAGGAATTTTGTTCTTTTTCAAAGGTTGAAATTTTGAAATTTTTTTTTTTTTAATGAAACTGTGGAATTGGTCAATACCAGTCGACGGAGCTGAATACATTGATGCATTAATGCCCTTATTAACAATAACTCTGCTTTCGATGACAAGCAAGCCTTCACAATCTTTTAAAAATGGGTTCCCTTATTCTTTTAGAGCGATTTAGAGTGCTTTAACATTAGCAAAAAATTTTATTTGAAATGAGTAAAATTTTTCATGATGGTGTAGATTTGTTTCTTTAAGTTTTACTTGAATGTCAGACTCAAACTCTTATATGAAATTACAGATTTCTAGTCCAGATACCATCCAACATGTACGTGCCAATGGATTCTGCAATAACCGTGCTGCATTTCTCTCTCCTTTGACAATAGCGTTGTCTTGTTCAAGCGCTGGATGCGCCCATAGCTTAGAAGAGTGTGTTTGATTCGTGAAACATTTGACAAAATGTCCCGATGAAAATGCACAGTGTACGTCTGGTAGTTTAATCTCTGCATCAAACAGATCTTTCAGATGGATTGGTAATTAACGTGCATAATCATTGTGATCAAGCAGAAATGTGTTTGCGAGAAGAGTCAGGAACCGCAACAAAAATAAAGGAAATTAAATTCAAATTGAAATATCGGTTCACTTTTGATTCATCTCATTTTGGTTGGAGATTAATCATCATAATTACAATGTATATTTACAAGCTACATTCCAACCGAAAAAAAAGATGGCACTTTGCAGTTCGTTCCTACCTGACAAGTTTTAAAAAGCATATTATAATTTAAAAAGCACATAGACAACATTGTGGTTTTAGATAGCACTGTAAACGTATTTTTTGAGAGCTTGTAAATGAACTATAAATTCTACGCTCACCATATTGTACAGCAAGTATCTTGTATTGCACTTCAGTCATGGGTATTAACTTCAATATCTTTCAAACAGTTTAGCATCATTAAAACACACTAAAAAGGATTTTTGCCAATAAATTAAAATGTAAGGGAATTATTTTGAGGCCCGTAAACGAACTATAAATGCTACACTCTACATTTTCGATGTAGAACATTTTGCAGTATAACACTTCTTTAAATTACATATTGAGATAACACATATAAAAATTACACGGAAATCCGAGTAAATTTAAGCAAAAACGAGCAGGGTCAGACTGACGGCTAGACAGTTCATAAATACTTTGGAAACCCTGTAAATAGACTATAAAAGCTATACACTTTATTTTTTATTCAGAACATGTTATTATAAACCTCATATAACATATAAAATATACATGGCAATCTGAGTACATTTAAGCTAGCTAGAGCATGGAAAGACAAGTGGACAAACAGACAAACGGAGAGATAAACCGAATTCATACACTCTTTTCAATAATGTTGGAAAATGTCAAAAACGAAAATTTTATTTTAAAAACATCGAAATCGACGTGAAATGCACATTTATATTACGCATATTAAGAAAATTCAGAAAATGACTCCATTTTGAATAACAGCCGCCATCTTGAATTCCTTACGATTGTAGTATCATAATGTACATAATCACCAAGTGGTATATTCTTATCACGATTTGCAGTTTTCTGGTGCGTAGCACCCAAACTATAAAATTTCTTCATCAGTACATTGATCGAATTAAAAACGAGTTAATATAGATCATGATATATATAAAAATCAATAATTTTTCCTTATTCTGATATTATGAGCTGTTTGCAAATAGCTGGACAGGACGTCTGCATGTGCCCATGGACAAAAGAACGACGAAGAATCGAGAAAATAATACAATAAATGCTGTCACAATTCTTCTTTCCCGCAGAAAATTTCCAAATTCAATATAGATCAGCTGACTATAGCCAAAACATATGCAATATTTTTGGTTTAATTCTGTACGTATGCTTATACACTTTTCGGTTTCAAAATTGAAAATGGCACATAAATCGCTGTTACAACGCCCCCTTTCCCGTAGATTTTTTTGAAAATTAGGGAGGACAAACAAAGTAGCTATAGCCAAACAATTTATTTACTTTCTACGCACAGCTTCATACACTTTTCGATTGTATAATATTGAAAATGACACAAAAATGGCTATTACAGCGCTCCCTTTCGGCAGAATATTTGATAACTAAAGTAGGTCCTGTTTGCTACATCCAAACAATAACACAAAAAATTTGGTTCGATTCTATGCATATCTTCATACACTTTTTGATCCTACAATGGCGACACACGGGCATACACGCGAACAGACAGCCAATCACTAAAATCAATTGTTTTGGATTATCTGACCCTTAAAACGTGTAAAACCGTCGAAAACCGGAAATTGAAAAACTTTCCATTGCAATACTTTCTTCTATTGAAGATAAAGGAAAGAAAAAATCACTTTTTAAAATTTTAATAAAAATTAATCCACGAAGTTCCAATAATTAAGGTTGAATACACTACATGGCCATTGATGACCGTCCACTTGCGATTTTAGACATTTTGTTAGATATCTAGAAAAATGCATGAGTAATTATCCTGAAACTCTAAGTGTATAAATATAATAGTACAGGGCATATATTTCCGTGAAGATTTTTTCCCGAAACTTTATAGGAGACCGTCAACAAATTAAAAAAGAATTAATACATTTTGGATAACCCTGTCAAAACTAATGTTGCAAAAGCGCTCAAACAGTAATTTATGATTAAATGGCTTATTATTATAAAATGTGTTCATGTTTATGTCAATAGCATGTATACTCGTAGAAAAATTAATGTTTTTACAAAATCAGTCTCAAATTTTTCGAATATTTTTGCTTATAATTTGCAGAGTTCTTAATATATAATATGACAAACAACATTGCACACAATACCATGTAGTCAGAATTAAAAAAAATAATTGCACATGGGTGAAGGCTATTAAAAGTTCATTTGCATATCCGACATATTGAGGATCTGAACGCATCAAATACAAAAGTTACATATTTTTGATATCAAAATATTATTTGCATATTATGTTAGCTAAATGTATAGAGCAACTGTTGTGAATGTCGCAAAATCATAGCTTGAAAATTCTCAAATAATTCTCAATAGAATAAGTTGAAAGTTCTATATCTTTGAATTTTGATGAAACCGATGTTTTCCAATAACAATGCTTATTTGTGTTTTTTTCGATAATCATTACAGTCTTTTCAAATTTATGATCGTATATATGCTAAAGCATTAACGTTAATATCAATCTTGTGTTAAATCAGCCTTTGAATTAAAATATAATGTGACAGGAAAACACGGTTAGGGCGCTTAAAGGGTTAAATTGTTAATGTTGAACGAACTTGAATATAACTTGCGAAAATAACCATAAAAACTTTAACTAAAATTTAATTAAAATACGTTTATAAGGTAAAGTTTTAATATTAAAATTTATCAAAGATTCGAATAAATTATATTTAAATATAAATGATAAAATAAAGTCAATAATTTTTATCAACAAAAATTTTTGCCATTCTGGATACACTAAATGAAATTAAATATAATATTGAATATAACATTTTATTTAGTAATAATCTTATGATATCGAATAATATTCTTTATTACCTCATAAATTGAATTACTTAATTTGCTTGAGTAACAAGAATGCGTTAAAATGACACACTTGCATGATTATAAATATCGTATGGGAATAAATATCTAAAGCATATTTAATAAATCTGCTTCTTTCCAATTTCAGATTGTTTTCAAATATTGAATATCCATATTATCGAATATCAAATATTCTGTTTTTATTAGAAACATTTAGTAGGGTAAGAAAATTGTATTTAAAATTTGTGAATGCATTTTTTTTTTAATTAGGAATAATTTGCACAGTCGTTTGACCGCTTTTATATACATATGTTACTTGGCCAAATTATTAAGCGCATGTGACAATATTTTGGACCATTTTAGGATCAAAGAAAAGTTTAATTAATATTATGCACTGCTATGTAAGTCTAATTAATGTTATGTACGCATGTCTATAAAAATGATTGTCAAACTAAACAGTTTGCTTCAAAAAGGTTTAACATTATAGAATGTGTTTAAAGTAATATTAGAGGTTTTTTCTTTTTTTAGTGGAATGTAACATTATCTAAGCTTTCTTTCATATTTCCATTCCGAAAAAAATAGAATGTATGTAATAACTATATGTGAAAAGACAAGCTATAAAATTATCTTTTCAATAAAAATTAAACTTTGTTTCTGGTAATATTTATGTATATACATAATAAAATAAATAAAAAAAATTGCCAAGTTGAAGATTATTCTATACAAATTTGTCTTTCAATAATATTGTTTATATTATACCAGATTTTAAAATTAAAATACTATTCTTAAATTCGTCTATTAGTTTCCAGATATACAGTATAAGGTCTTTATCCACATAATATTATATATTCCAATTATTTAAATCTAAAAATGGCGCAAACGACTTATATTCTTTAAATAATACCCTTTTATTATATACTAGCTGACCCGCCCGGCGTTGCCCGGGTACATAATAATAATCTTATACGAACTTGAAATTTGTACGATTTTATCTTGATCTCGAAATATGTGTAAATACACTATGAAAAACTTGATCCTTTTGTTGCATCGTCACTCCACCGCTTTTATAGAAAATGATTACTTCAGCCTATTATGGAGCATTCTCATAAGTCAAAAGAGAGATATTCTATAAAAGCGGGGGAGTGATGATACAGCAAAAGGGTAAAAATTTTTACAGCGTACATTACATTAAATACGTGCCTCCTGACTGTGTCAAAAATCGGTTAAAAAAAGTAATATTTAGCTGCAAAAGTACCCAAAATGATTGCAATGGGAAACGCAGGAGGGAATATGTGTCCAACGATTGCGTGATTTTCGTGTTAAACTGTTAATATTTATCCTTAAAATTACTGTTAAGTGACTTAACTAAATACTTTTTTCACATAGGTATCCCAAGTGAAATATTTTGAATTTCAAACTAATTATATCACTCTTAAATCCGACTATACCGTGAATGAAATCGATTTTTGATGATTAGCTAAAAGGTTAGTATATAGTATTATAATTTCAGAGCCATTTTACAAAAATAGGTGCATATTTCTAATCAAACATGCGTAATGTTCTTTCTGTGAACAAAATGCTAACCGTAACCTAATTGTATTGTAATCATAACTTGTCTGTAATCTAGCTGTATCTTAACAGTAACCTAACTGTAACTTAAATATATCATAAATGTAACCTGGCCGTCATCTTATCATAACCTACCCATAATCTAACCACAACCTAACAGCAACTAAACCTTAACCTAACTGTAACTTAACCATGACCTAACTGTAACCTAACCGGAAAATAAATATAACATAAGGCTCACCGGAACGTAATTGCAACCTAACTGTTACCTAACCGTAACCAAGTTCTAATTTAACACTAACTATAAACGAAATATCTTAACCATCTCGCGCTAAGTACTTACAAGGAAGGTCTCCATTGGGGGCATACTCAGAATTTTTTGAAAAAAATACGAATTAAACTACTCTTGTAGGTAATAAAGGATCAGTGAAAATTAGCGGCGGAATTACATTATTAGATATGTAAAAAAATAAAATAGTTTGGAATAATTGGCGTGAAAAGCTGAAAGCGACGCGGGATTTGGCGAGCAGTGCATTTCCTCGCCAAAAGTAGACAATTTTAACGAATCTGAAAATTGGTTTTAATTAACTTCATTGTTAAAAATCTGCAGCATTTACTGCAACGTCACTCCACTACTTTTATAGAATATCTCTCTTCTGACCAAAGAGAATGCTCCATAGCACGGTGAATTGACCGTTTTCTATAAAAGCGGTGGAGTGACGCTGCAGAAAATGGTACAGATTTTTAGCGGTGTTGTAGCTTGTGCAACACTGTTAAAAATCTGCTGCATTTTGCAGCAACGCACTCCACCGCTTGTATATAATATCTCTATTCCAACATATGAGAAAGCTCCATTTCACGGCCAAGTAACCGTTTTCTATACAATCAAGGGAGTGCGTTGCAACAAAATGCAGCAGATTTTTAACAGTGTATTTTTCAATTTGGAACAATTTTAATCAATTTAAATTGTGTTTTAAATGATAAAATATATTAATTTCATTTTGTTATAAGTACATATAAACGTATATGACAAAATTACACTTAAAGTAAAGTGAAAATGCAAAATTAAAATTACTTAAACAAAACTTATTTAAATAAATTGAACATAGAAAGTTTTTTCTTTAAAAAGTATTTGAAGCGTAAAAGCGTATTTTTCAAAATTTCGTTTTTTCGCCAACCGGAGATAAATCGCCAAATAAACAAAATTTTTATTATTTTTTACGGACATTATAAGGAGATTCCGCCGAAATTTTTTTATAAACATATATAACTATATGAGAAGAACATTCTGTAATATTTTCAGATATTTCTGAGTATGCCCGTATGGAGACCTTCCTTGTTAGTTTCACTTTCCACCGCTACGGAGCGCATTATGTTTTGTAGAACATCTGAATTTTAGATTCGGATTGGATTGACGTTCATGGAAATTATTTTGTCTTCTTCGGATACGGTTATGGTTGTTTGGAATATTTTTGTTCAGTTTAGATTCGGTTCAATTCAGATTTCGTGGGGTTTTTTTTTCCCTTCAAATGAGATTTTTAAGTTCGGTTCGGGTTGTACTTCCATGGAAATTATTTTACCTAGTTCCAATGAGGTTATACTTCACTGAAATATTTTTGTTAGGTTCAGATTAGGTTTGGTTCAAATTTCGGGATTTATTTTTTTTTTTTACAAATTTTCTGGTTCGGATTGGGTTTATGCCCATGGAAATTATATTGTCTTGTTCGTATCTGGTTATAGTTATTTGGAATATTTTCGTCGGATTCAGATTTGGTCCGATCCTGATTTCAGGTATTTTTTCAAAGTGATTTTTAAGGTTCTGGTCGGATTCATATCCAGAGAAATTATTTTGTCTTGCTCGGGTCCGGTTTTGGGTCTTTGGAATATTTTTTGGGGTTCAGATTTCGGTTTTTTTAATGGAATTTTTAGGTTCAGGTTCGGTTGCGCATCAACGGAAATTATTCTCTGGAATATTTTTGTCAGATTCAGATTTAGTTCAGTTTTTTAGGTTCGGATTGGGTTCATGTTCATGGAAATTTTTTATCTTGTTCAGATCCGGGTATGGTTCTGTGGAATATTTTTGTCAGGTTCATATTTGGTTCGATTCTAATTTCAGGTATTTTTTTCAAATGGAATTTTAGGTTCGGATCGGGTTCATGTCCACGGAAATTATTTTCTCTTATTCGAATCCGGTTATGGTTCTTTCGAATATTTTTATCGGATTCAGATGTAGTTTGCATAAAATTTCAGGTTTTTTTTCAAATGGAATTTTTTAGGTTCGAATCAGGTTTATGTTCACGGAAATTATTTTGTCTTACTCTTATCGGGTTATAGTTCTTTGGAATATTTTTATCGATTTCAGGTTTCGTTCTGGTCATTTTTCGGGGGTTTTCAAAGAAAATTTTTAGGTTCGGGTCGGGTTGCATATACTTACGGCATTATAGCTAACCACACATATATTCTAATGTACGAAGTACCAACGATCTGACGTAACAGCTGTGTTCAAAAATCCTAAGTTAAACTGACATTTTGCCAGTTTTTAAATTTTAAAGGTCTTTGGGGAAAAAAACTGTCACTTTTGAAATGTCAAAATCTCAAATTAGTTTCTTTCATAGAGTAAAAAGAAATTAATAGAGTGGAAGTATTATCTCTGGAGGTGATGCTAAAAATGTAACCCTACATTAAGTCCAATTAAGTACCAACAAAAGTACGTGCTTTGACACGCCTATCAATTGAAACAGGTTTAAACCCGTATTTTTTTGCTCTTGTTTCTTAAAAAGAACTAATCTATCGCTTCACCGGTAAAAAATTATTAATTATTTTATTATATGTGTTTTAAATATCAATATAGAAAATTATTTTAAGGTTTTGCTTGAAAATATAACATTCTTTTGTTAATACATTAAAATCGTCTGCAGTCAGAAATCTATATTTTAGATTAATATTTATTACTTAAGTTTTTATACATGATTTTGAAACAATTAATTTGATATTTAATTATTGCTAATTTTCCAATTTCCTTCATTTTAAAAGCGAACATTTATTTTAATAAATAATAATAGAACAAAGACCATTTTAAAAATTTGCTATTTCTTCTTAAAATATGCTTCAATTGTAATTCATTTCTTTCAATTCGTCTTATAATACAAAATCCCTTCCACGTCCTTTTGTTTGGCACATTAAAATTTGAGCGATAAATGGTTTCATATTGCAAAACTTTTTAGAGGCTTACTTCACCTCCACTTATCTCATTCCTCTATGGGTTTCTTTAATTCTGTCTCAGCTTTCTGATTACTTTTGCGAAAATTTTTACACAACCAACCAACCGTAAAAAATGAAAGAGAAAAAAAATGGGAAAAAGATGATTTTTTATGAGAGTGACCTCTCGATTTTAATTAATTACTCAGTTAATAATTGGAATTTCGAAATTCTGAAGCTCAGGTGCATCAGGAGAGATTTAGGGCTACCCTCAAAAAAATTTTGAGCTTCGTACATGCTGTAGATTTTGCTAGCCATCGCAGACACACACACAGACACATACACAGATACACATGCAGAGCGTTTTGTTCTTTTATTAATATATAGAAATCCCTTTTCAAATTCGCTTTGTTTTTCCGTGTATATCAAACCCCTCTAAAATCTTTTGTTAATTCCTAAAATGTCATAATTCCTAAACAACCCGGTTCCAAAAAAAATATATTTTTTAAATTATTCTTATATTAAAATATCAAAGTGTCTATTATAAAATCTCAATGCTTTAATGTTTTAAACTTTATTACACTTTAATAAGTTACACTTTTTCCTTTCTGTTTAAACTATCGTCTGGCAAACTAAAATCTATTTTTTTATCGAGCACACACGAGCACAAGGCTCATTTTTTATTTACAATTTGTACCTGATTAGAGGCTATAGAGTGTTCTTAGAGAAAAAAAATTCTCAATACGGAAATTGAATCATCTCAAGATTATTCCTCCGAAACTGTTAATCTTTTAATAATAAACGGTTAATGCTTTTTTAGATGTTTAGTACTTACTGAGACGGTTATGCTCAAATATAGTAAAATTTATACGGTACCTAAAAGAGAATTATGATGCCTGGCTGACATCTTTTTTTCTTCGGTAACACCTTGTAAAGAATATCTGAAAAATCCAACTATAGCATAGACATGATTATATATTCATTTTATTGAAAGTTTTTTTCAGCGTTTTCCCCACCCAGTTATTTCTGGCTATGTAATAATGTTTGGAACAATAGAATACGACTGCTTCATCCCGATGTCCATCTATTTTTCTTCTTGAAATAACCGCCATATAATCATCTGGCTGATGTCTTTGAGGCAGTATACGAAAACTGAAATTATGCAGTGAACAAAAAAATATGTAAAGTTTAGGCAAAAATTGTTGTAAATCTAGATGTAATAAAAAATTACGTTTAATTTGACTGTAAATTTGACTATTTTTTTTTTTCAGTGTAACTTTTTTTACCAGTTACCCTTTATGTTTCAATGTGTTATCTTTATCACATACCGGGTGTCCCAAAAATGACTGATGGATTTTAAAATTCAATAACTTGGAAACGGTGACAGCCATTTAAATTTTTTTGCAGGAGGGTTATGTTTAATGTCAGGAGTTTTTTTTTTTTTTTTTTTTTTTTTTTTTTTTTTTTTTTTTTACCGTCATTTTATATTTTAGTTCGCATCTCAAACAGTAGGTGGCGCTGAGTGCAATTGAAGGCCAGGTGATCAGTGCTGACAAAGCGTCGACTTGGCCTTCAATCGCCGTCAGCGCCACCTATTGTTTGAGATGCGAACTAAAATATAAAATGACGGTAAAAAAAACTCCTGACATTATACATAACCCTCCTGCAAAAAATTTAAAATGGCTGTCACCGTTTGCAAGTTATTGAATTTTAAAATCCACCAGTCATTTTTGGGAAACCCGGTATATACACTGGTCATCAAAATTAAAGGATAATAACCAAAATTGCGCATGCTAAGTTAATTTATGTTAATTAAGAACTATTGAATACAAAGTTGCACTTCAACTTGAACAATAGTTTCGGAAATGTGCAAATTAAATGAATTGTAATACAGATAAAATAAAGCCAAATACAATTTAGATATAGTTAAAAATAATTATCTATTACCTGAGGTATCATTTTTCACATATATAACATAATGACGAAGAAATTACTACTCCTCCAGCCAAGATATTTCTTCCAAAAGTATACCTGTAGTATAATAAATTATCTATATAAATTGGGAAATAACCCCTTTTTTATTTTTTATTATTTGATTTTATGAATATGTAATACAAATTTCTTACAGTGCTACACATATATATGCTACTATGTAAAATTGTATTTGGATTACTACATAAAAATTGCATTTTTAATTTAAAATTAATATTAAAATTATGTTTATTATATCAAAAAAATAATTTTAAATTTATTACACATTAAACGTTATATATTTTTATATAATATTAATTACAATATTTTTAAATGTTTGTCTTCGTAAAAAGGAATATATTTTAATGATCGGAGCACAGAATTATTTCAAATATTTTTCAGAAAACTTAATTACTCTGTTGGATTGAATAAAAGTCCTATCAATTCAAAGTAAGTTAATTTAGAAAAATTCTCATTTTTAAATTATTTAATAAGGCAAAGAATTTACTCAATTAAGCTTCACTTAATTAAAATGAAATATTTTTGAGAAAATAGAAAAAAACTAAAAAACGAAGCGTATTAAATTGATAATGGCTGCGTTTAGCTGAATGAATAAAGGTAAAATATATAAATAATTTCTGTGATATAAAATAAAGCGAATGCTTTTAGTTATGCATTTGAAATACATTTAATTTAATCATCATATCAGGAGAATATAAAGTTATGAAATTTTTGTAGTTTATAGTCAAATATTTATTATTTAGTTATTAATTAATTTTATGAACTAATTAAAGATCAGTAAACAATTACATTTATCACTTTCCAATATAGTTGAAAAGTGTTTTTAAATTCGGTTTGTACATCTATCTGTGGTCTAACGTGTTTAAAAATATAAATATTACCTTGCAATTGATATATTATTATGGTATGTTCGGTATTAATATTGAAGTGTGTAGTATTGATAGGTACGTGTTTCACAGGGAAATTTAAAATAATTTCATTTCATTAGGACTATAGTTAAACCATATAGGAATTCGTTTAATAATGTAATATTAATTTAACACTATTGAAGGTGATGTTTGTAACACTGAATTTCACTATACATAGACTGATGACGAGCTGTTATTTTTGCATCTTGAAACACGTCCTGGTTTGTTTCTTCGTTTAATGGTGATTTCTACAAATTGTATTATATTAATTATGTACGATAAGAGGCTTAAGATATGATAAGATATGATGTGCATACCACTAGTCGTTTATCTACAGTGAAACCCAAAGCAATTTGATGACAAAACTGTCTACAGTAGCATTAAAGATTTCGAGTACAATTTTATTGATTGGAGGAATTTGCTGAAAGGGAATTATAAAATGTACTATGCGTTTCATAACTGAAATAAATTTTAACCTGTGTCTTAAAATTTAACTTATGAGTTTATAAGATGAAAAGTTTGTTATTGTTCTTGATGAATTGTTCATGTATAAAACAACGTTTTTCTTCAAATGTTTGTGAAATGAAATTACATTTTTTTAACTGCAATGTATACAATGCGTATAAGATGTAATGTTTCGTTTAGTAAAAATTAAACTAAAAATTCCAATATGTTATGAATAAGTACTTTAGTTGCTGGGGTTGTATTATACTATTTACTTTCTGCTACATACAAATGAAAATGGATATGGATTCGTGACAATTTTCAGTTATTTAATTTATTTATAGGTTTCGGTGTGTTATGAGCATGGTTTGTCTTATTTAACCAAATGTCTGTCTACTTAAGTGTGATACAAATTTAGAGGGCACACTATCTCAAGATTTAATATCAGAAACATCGATGAAGTTCATATTCACATAAATCTAGTCACACTGTCACACTGTAAAACATTTGGTAATGTTACACCATAAAATGAGTGGCAACTTTGCTGCTTCCAGTTTTATTGAGTAACCTTGCTTCCTCCAACTTTAAGGACTATTTTAACAGATATAACATGTGTATAACATTGTAATGTTACACCAGTAATATATGTTTACATTACACCATTGTATAGGTGAAAATAAACACACCATAAAATGTTTTACAGTGCATAGATTGAAAAGATCTAGTTTTGAGACCTGTCATTTATCACGCAGCACTGCTATGCTGGTCTTTTTTATCATTTTAATGATAGGTAAACCACGAGATATTTCGGTTGATTAGAATTAGCATGATATTACACTTTCAAAAATGCGCTGATTATTGTTGGGTGCATAAGCTGTAAATAAGCTTTGGCTGTTCCGTCTGTTCCGAGATTTCTATAACAGTTTATCACAATGACTTCACAGTAAAAAGAAATCTGCAAAGCTACTAAAATAATGCTGTAAAATTGGGATTCAAATAGATTTTTATGTAACGGTGACAACAAAAATTCATGTAATTGATATACTTTGAACATAAAATCAAAAAAATTTTAAGGTTACTAAGATTGTTTTAGGAAATTGGGAATTTTAGAATTTTTAATGTTGCTACAACAAGGGTTACAGAAAATATTTAGTGAGAATACCGTTTTATATAGTACATTCCTTCGTAAACTGTTGTACATTTCCATTTTTTGTACAGAGAGCAGCTAACATTTAAGAAGCATACATATTTGCATAACTTTACATCTCTAGAGTTACAGATATTTTTATACATTATATAGAGTAGAAATACGTGAAACTTAGACCTTTCAATGAAAAGATATTGATTAACATTTAGTCTATATCTCCCTGCAATGTATCATCACGGCTGTGATACTTTTTTACGGTTTATATGATGGTGAGAACATTAGTGTGAGCGAAATTAAATTTCGAAAAATTAATGTGTAAGATATTTATGTAAAACTATGGCGAATCTTCATATTTATTGCTTTACGGGCACCCTCTCTTTGAAATGAATTTTACTATGAAGATTAAAGTTGTATCTCAATTTCTATACTATAGAGATGCATCACGTAAATGAATTTAACGCGCTGACCATTGAGCAAAAGGGCATAATTGCTATTTTGTTTTTACTTAAATTTGTTTATTTGCTACAATTTTTTTCAACTTGATATAAAAAACTTAAATGCGTATAAAAGTATAATACCTGAGAAAACTTTAAATATTAATTAATCTTCCAAAACCAGGCTTTATCAGCAGAGTTATATTAATTTAAATACTGCTTTTGTGCAGTGAAACTTTTGGCCGTGATGCTTAGTAAACGGATATATTTGTACACTATGGTGTAAAGATTTATAATTAGAAAAGTATACGCTAATCTACTTTAACTTTTCTAATTCGACACCGATTTTTCTTATACTGGGCTTTTTATATCCTTTAATCATTGTGTATCATTGATCACTATCTTCGTGTTAAATTCAAGGAAATATACTATACATCAAAATTGTTACCCGTACTCCACCATTTATATTAATGCTTCAGAATGATAAAGAACAAAATTTTATGATCGTCACAACGTACTTGTTTCACTGATTTTGTTAAAGAAATCCTGCAGTGTTAAAAATTTTGCTCTAGATTGAACCAAATTTTGGTGTTCTGTAGCCACCACCGTAAAATGGTGAAATATAATACCAACATTTGGAGCTTCCTCTTTCATCCTTGTTCCAACTATTAGAATTATGCTTTAACAGGAGCTACAAATATTGGTTCAAAATTTCATTATCTTACAGTGGCAGCTATTGAGCACCTAAATTTTGTTCAAACTAGGACAAGATTTTTAACAGTGTGATACTTAAAATGTTGCCTACATTGATGTGATACATCTATATTATAAAGGCCAAACGTCTCTGTGCGTAACGCATACGTCATTTTGCAAATGGCAACGCTTTCAAATTTTAAATGAAAATTTCGGTATTGCAATTTTTGCTACTACAAATTTTAAACTTCTGAATATCGGACATTTTCAATTTTTACACCATCGTATAGGGAAAAAAATTTACTTTTAAATGAAATTTGTTTGAAAGCTGTATCTTAATTTGTTTTTAGCTCACAGGCTATCATAGCCTGAGAGCTTATGTGCCCGTCCGTTCTGTATGTATGTGCGTATGTGCGTAACGCGATAACTCATGATAAAAATATCGGATCCACTTGAAATTTTGTATGTAGGTATATCCTGACAAGGCGCTTCCCTGATTAGTTTTTGGAGTTCATTCGATATGTGTAAGAGGGGGAACGGGGGGCTCATGCCCCCCGTTAGTTGATATAAATGGGATTTTCATGCAGAATTAAGTTTTCGTTCAAAATTTAGATTAGGATCATTCTGATGAGGCGATTCCGTGACTGTTATTAGGTGTTCATTGAATAAGTATAAATAGGGGGACAGGGGTTCTAATGCCCCGCCCCCCTTAATTTATAGAAATGGGATTTTCATGCAGAATTAAGTTTTCGTTCAAAATTTAGATTAGGATCATTCTGATGAGGCGATTCCGTGACCGTTATTAGGTGTTCATTGTATAAGTATAAATAGGGGGAACAGGGGTTCTAATGCCCCCCCCCCCCCGTTAGTTGATATAAATGGGATTTTCATGCAGAATTAAGTTTTCGTTTAAAATTTAGATTAGGATCATTCTGATAAGGCGATTCCGTGACTGTTATTAGGTGTTCATTGAATAAGTATAAATAGGGGGAACAGGGGCTCTAATCCCCCCCCCCCCCCCGTTAGTTGATATAAATGGGATTTTCATGTAGAATTAAGTTTTCGTTCAAAATTTAGATTAGGATCATTCTGATGAGACGATTCCGTGACTGTTATTAGGTTTTCATTGAATAAGTATAAATAGGGGGAACAGGGGCTCTAATGCCCCCCCCCCCGTTAGTTGATATAAATGGGATTTTCATGCAGAATTAAGTTTTCGTTCAAAATTTAGATTAGGATCATTCTGATGAGACGATTCCGTGACTGTTATTAGGTGTTCATTGAATAAGTATAAATAGGGGGAACAGGGGTTCTAATCCCCCCCCCCCCGTTAGTTGATATAAATGGGATTTTCATGCAGAATTAAGTTTTCGTTTAAAATTTAGATTAGGATCATTCTGATGAGGCGATTCCGTGACTGTTATTAGGTGTTCATTGAATAAGTATAAATAGGGGGAACAGGGGCTCTAATCCCCCCCCCCCGTTAGTTGATATAAATGGGATTTTCATGCAGAATTAAGTTTTCGTTCAAAATTTAGATTAGGATCATTCAGATGAGGCGATTCAGTGACTGTTATTAGGTGTTCATTGTATAAGTATAAATAGGGGGAACAGGGGTTCTAATGCCCCCCGCCCCTTAATTTATATAAATGGGTTTTTCAAGCAGAATTTTCAGATTTCGTTCAAATCTCTGAATAGTTTTGGAAGTTTAATGGTTAAGTATAAAAGAGGGGGATAACTCCTTTTAAATTATATAAATGCTAAATGGGTTTTTATTAAGAATTATCTAATTTGCTCTGAATTTTGGATATAGATTTTTTATATGATAAAGCATGTCTTTGATAGTATAGGAGGTTCAATGATTAAGTATAAAAAAAGAGGAAAGAAGAGAGCTGTTTCCCTTTCTTAATTTTTTAACGGAATTAACCCTTGAAAATATAGGGCTTTAATGTACAATTAGTATTTGTAGCCTGTGAGCTCAATGCCATCAGTTTAACTGGGCACTATTCTTTATTAATATTTTAATTATTTCGTAGTTTTTAATAGCGCTTTTCTAATCGTGGCAACAGGAGTACTCCATTTCTATTAAAAGCAAAGGAAACAAGTTGGAAATTGCACGTGAAGCGTAGTAAATAAGGTGCGTTCGTACGACAACGAAGTTTTGAAAATATCACTCTCATATATCAATCTCATAAAATTGTACATAATTACAATTAAAATGCGCACCAAACAATGTTCTCCCTATACTATTATGCAATGGAATACTTTTGTGTGGCCTTGTATCTATTAAAAGAAAAAAAATGAATCAAATTAAAAACCTGTTTGTGATAGTTTAAAAATATCAAGTAATTGGAGCTGAATTTTGAAATTTACTTTTTCAAAGTTACGTCTTTAAATATTAAATCGATTACAAATATTTTCTTAACGTTGATTCCGAATTCATTTTTTAATACTCATTAATATCATACTCTTTAATATCTCATAATAATAAACCCTTACCTGTAAGCCCTTTTCATGTTAAATTTATATTATTAATAAAAGTAGTAATAAATATATTTTGACATTATAATTTTTAGAAAGGGAGATGAAAAGTGGCCATGTCAAGATTTGAACCAGGTACCTTTTGGATAAATCTGTCAATGCCCTGACAACTTAGCTATAGTAAAAAATATGGCGGCCAAAACAACTCACCCTTAAACCTTGGTGATTATGACATTTGGTTTTATAGCTAAATCAAATCAACAGTATTAAAACGCAGGAAATGGAATTTCAGACATCGGGTATATTGCTACCCAACATGGAGGAGACTGTTTCGAAACCTGGTCTAAACTTGTGTTTTACATGCAGTTTTCCAGATATTGTTGTTTGTTGACTCCTATATCCATTTTAAATTATAGTGAAATTATTCAATAATTATTAAAAGAATTTGGTTAGCGAACTCTGTTTTTTAACGGATTAAAATCGTTAACCAATCATTCACTGTATGTAAATTTCCATCAGCGCGAGCCGCAAATTAGCTTATGTGACTCTGTTTCGAAGAATATTCGCTATAACGTATAACTTATAAATTTTATCTAATTCTAATGAGCCTAAAAAATAGAAGCCTTCTGATTCATTTCCAGATATCTCTGCGTTAAAGGGCAGAGAACATTTAGCAATAGTAATGGAAAGTTCTTTCAAGTTGTAAAAAAATCTATACCAGAATTATTATTTAATGGTTTTTAACTTATCCATTTAACTTATTTGTGTGCTATTTGCATATTTAACACTTTTTTAAAGAAATTTCTTGTTTTAATCGAATAGTACATATTTGATAGCAGTTAAATTGACTGCGCATGAAGCTTCTAGTATTTCTAAAATCGCGAACGAAAAATTCAGATGATGCTACCAGAAAACTTTAGCCAAAGTCATTGCAAACACATCTCATGTGTGTCACGGGCGCGACGAAATTTGTTCATAAATAGCTGCCCGTGAATGTCTCGGGCGCGACAATTAAGTGGTTAAATCACCATTTATTCAAATACCTGCGTAAAAGAATCCCTCCTATAAAATTGATAAATAATATGTTGGTACGAACAAATGTGAAGAGCAATGCCAAACTGGAAATCATTCTCAGTAGTATTCCGGGTTCGATTCCAGGTTTGGACATTTTTTTCTCTGTTGATTCCACACTTAGATAGCATAGTGATAATTCCCTTATTAAATATTTTATCTTGTGTTTGTATTTTACTCCCCAAAGGTAGATAAAATATTATAATATATTTTAATTCACCTTACACAAAAAATATATTTTGCGACTTATACATGTTTAAAATGCTCACGATACATGAGTTAAATTCTTAGCTGAAAAATTTTAATATGTCTGAGGGAAAATGTTTTGAGCAATAATACACATACGTGCATCAGTTTCGAAGTATTTTATCCCTAAGTTCTTCATTTTCTTTTAAATAATTTTCAAAATAACTCTTGATAATTTAAGTACAAATGATATTCTGTTATTCCGGAAAAGGTTTGGCTAATAAGTAGATAATTGTGATGTAGAATCACAAATAGTTTTCTTAAATTTTACATTTTTCTAAATTACCGTTAAAACTAATCTTTAATTAAATGTCCATTTTATCTTAACGTTTATTTTCGATTCCACAATAACTTTCCGTTCAAAAGAAAAGAAAGAAAAACATCTAGCATCTGCCTTATTACTGAAAAACGGCTATCAGATAAAGAGAATTCATTAAGATGCGTATTTCACCCTTGCTGGAAACAAATAAAAAAAGAATAAAGTTCGAATGTGTTTGCGGTCAGTGAAATTTCATTTTCCTCTCTGCGTAATTTTAAGTATAACTTATTCGTTGCATATGAGTCTTTTTATGTACATAATGGTTGCTATGTCTTTTGAGAACATTTTCCCAAAATATGCTCCTAACGTACGAATTGGCAGTCGGATTCCTTTTTGGCGTATTTTTAGGACTGCTGTTTTCTGGTTGCCCTGCTATTAAATTCAAAATCTTTTTATTGTTTAAGCGTAACAGATAATTTTGCGTAGATGATATCAGTCATTTTTCATATGCTTAATGTCGCCAATTTTGTGATGCCAATGTGTGAATTTTTCAGTGAGGAATCAATTGCCTCCCTCTCGCTTCACGGGGCAGTCATGTGAAGACTGTTTTCTTGATAATGCGTTCAGGCTCCATCCCTAGCTTTTCTGTATGAAAACCTTTAAAATTTATAAGTTTACTGCAAATAAAGAATTTTCTTAAAAAGCATTTATTATCTTAAGCGATCATAGCCTATAACTAGCGAATGCATTTTTAAAAAGAACCTGTCAACATACTTTAAATTACAGATCTACAACATAATAATGAAACGGCTACAAATGAGTTTTTGTTTCTCGAAAAGTCTTAGAAATTATTAATGACTAGAAAATATTTTTTAAAATAATTTCTTACACCGTAGCTGAATGTTTAAGGCGCCATACCGCTAATCACTTGAGAGCCTGGCTCCATTGTACATTTTTTGTTAAGATAATGATTGTAATTTGCTGATGTTCTAAATTTTCAAAGGTGTATCTCGTCCTTTCATTTTCTTTTCATCCCATATTTTCATTTATATCATTTATGTAATAAAATTTTGCGCATTAAAAATTTCAAATTCGAGAGAAAATGTTGTCCAGACAAGGATTGAAATCAACAGCATATGTCACATTGTTTATCTGAATAAAACGGGTCCATGAGATTTATGTAATTAAATCCTTCATTAAAATGTTTCGTGATACGGTACATGCTCCATGTTCTTCTTTCGTTATGACCTTTTTTTAGTAAGTTCAAAATCCACAGGACTTATACCAGGTCGAATACATGAAAAAAATAATCTAATTATGCTTTTTATGTTTGTCAGTTTTAAGTTTCTACTTTTTGAGCAAAATATGTTTTAGAAATTTAAATTGGAGTAAATTTTGCTTAATTATTAAAGTGATGGATTGTTCGCACGATAATTTACTTAATAGTGGATATAATGTTTAAAAGAATAAAATAATATTTTTTCTCTACAGAAAGATTTATTCTTAAAGAACTAGCCTTAACTACTTTTCCTTCATATACGAAAATTAATTATGAGATTTATCATTCATTTAAAAATAATACCTTATCAATTTTTAACACAATTAATACTACTCAGGTCAAAAGTTCCACACGGAAAATAAATTTATGAAACATCATTTTGTTCAAACAACGTGTTCTTAATAGTTCTATGTACTTGAATTATGAAGATAAAATACACAATATATGTAGAACACAAGCTGTTGGAACCTATAAATAATCTTGCTTTTACACAGAAATTTATTTGATAAATAGCTATTCTTGAACTCTTTGTAATAAGTTATTAATCTCGAAAACTTAATTTAAGTGCACGGACATACCAGAAACTTATATATAGGTACATAATCACCAATTAAGGTGTTGTGTGTCTATCTTCTTAAAAGTTTACCACTTTTCATGAACAACTTATATATTCAATCACTACTCAAAGTAATGTAATAAAAGGAAGCATACTTCTAAATGTAATATTTAAGTTAGACATTACAATTTCCTTTAAACTTTACATAAAATTGTGTACGTAAATACAAAGAATATTTAATAATTTAAACTACATAATTTAATAGTTATTGAAGATCTCAAATCAGATATTAATTTTCGAATAGATCTTAATGAAACATGGTATCATTCAAAATTCAATTTGATAATTTTTAATAAAATTTTTATGTGTAACGGCGGGGTTTGTTAGAGTTGTTCGGTTGGTGTTTCACTAAATTTCTTAAATTCTTATTTGATTTTCCCATCCTCTCGACAATTATATCTAAGAATACGTTTAATAACGGAGTTTTCTTCGGATATAGATTTGTTAAGGAATGAGTAAGCTCCTGGAGATAAAAAGTAGAACTAACATATTTTACAGAGCACCTGCAGTTTGCCTTTTATTTGGTAAAGCATGCAGCAGCTAGCCGTGTAAGAGGTTTTCATTGATTTATACGAAATTCTTAAATGAGTATGGTTACCATTATTTCCGAATGGGAGTTTCAGAAAAATTCTTAAATAGCTATTTGTATCGCCACCTCGTTCGGAAATATATCTACGGATAGATTGAAGTTGGTAGTATCGTTCGGTTTTAGGTTTGCTAATGAAAACATGCACATACTAGTGTTGGAAAGGGAAATTGAAACATTCTGAAAATCTTACGCTGCACGCCTGATATACCTAAACGTAGGTGGCGGCGATCCTTGTTGGATATTCGTTCAAAATATATTGCGATCCGTGGCGGTGGAAAATGGAACTAAAGAACTTTGTAGCACGTGTACGGTTAGAAAATTTAGTTTATAATTAGTGTTAAGCAATAATTTCGTTGCGGTTAGTTAACAGTTAGGTTACATTTGTGTTATAGTTAGGTGACGATTATGTTACGTTAGTCATAGATTATATTTAAATTCCGGTTAGTTTACAATTACATTATTATCAAGTTACGTTACGATCATATTACAGATAGGTTACAATAATGTGACGGTTATGTTCCGGTTAAGTTGCACTTAAGTAACAGACGGGCTACGATTACAGTACTATCAAGTTATTGTTAGGATTTAATCCAGAGGGTGAACGTTGCACCTGTTTTAATTAAAAATATACTTAATTTTGTACTATGGTTCTGAAATTATAATGTAATATACTAACCTTCTACCTAATGATAGAGTATTGATTTTAAGTACGGTATAGTCGGATTTAAGAGCGAAATAATTTGTTTGAAAATCAAAATATTTCATTTAAGATTTCAATGTTAAAAAAATAAATAGTTCCGTGACTTAACAGCAATTTCTACGGATAAAAATGAACGTTTTAACACGAAAATCACGCAACCGTTGAACACATATTCTTTTCTCCGTTTCGCATTGAAGTCATTTTGGATATTTGTAACGCTAAGTATTAGTTGTTTATTTTTTTCAATCCGATTTTTCACACAGTCAGAGGTCAAGTATTTCAGACAACTTAATTTCACGTATTTAGAGTACGAGGTAAAATTATAAATTTCAGTCTCGTTTAATATTATTACAACGGACTCGGGTAATGCAGGGCGGATCAGCTAGTAATTAAATTAAAAAGAAATTAGGAGTTGTCCCATAATTTTCAAAAATATTCATAGTTTAATTTATTTATATATTTTACTTATTTATTTTGCAATTTTGATTTTTTTAAGAATCTATAGTGCACCCTTTAATATATTTTCCACAAAAAATATAGCCCCATAAAATATTTAAGTTTTTGCAGAGATTTTCAGACCTATGTCACATCTGATAAAAAGTTTAAACACGTTTTAATTTATATAAATCTATAAAAATGTAGGATTATTCGCTTAAATATGTGAAGTTATCGACGTTTTTTATTTTGTAAATAGAACTAATAATTTTTTTAATACTTCCAATTTTTTAAATAATTTTGAAGATTAAAACATTTTTTTTCAAACTAAAACAGTCACAATTTTTAAAAATTTTGACTGATTTATCAATTTTAGAAATAACATATCAACTAACCTGTTGTATTTTAAGAAGTCATGTGAATTTACAGCAATAAATTAAAATGCTTAAGGAAAAGTTATATGCAACAATACTTCTTATAAACTATATTGAACCTCAAATGAAAAATTTGAAATAACTTATCTTTCCTAAGATTTTCATAAACAGTATTTAAATATACATATTTTACAGCCATTGATAACAGTTAATTTATAATTTGTTTTTTTTTTTCGTATATGAGTTCATGAATTTTTATTTTAGGTGCACATAAAAATCATTCTTCTTTCACGATTTTCTTATTATGTGTTTTATTAGCTATCATAAAAACGAACAACAACAACAACAACAAAAAAGTTTCAAAATTCTTTTTATGCACCATAAAACATTGCATGTAGCACGCATCTTATTTTGAAATTAAGAGTTTTTTTTTTTTTTTTTTTTTGCATTACTTAATTAGATTTTTTAAAAAATAAACAGCATAATAAAATTTTACAATCAAAATTTTATTTCAGAATAGTTAAAAACTTATACGTCCATTACATAATCTTCTAAATTTTATATTAACGTCGAAAGAGTGTTGTATATAACTAATTTCTTAGTTTTATACAACTATAAAGACTAAAGTTTCAGTTGGGAAAATAAAATAAAAGTAACTAACGGAATCTTTAAATGTTTAATAAATATTTTTAAACGCGATTTATTTAAAAAATAGAGACGATATTTTTTTATAGAACATTAATTTATTGGTTATATATATTGATAAAAACTAAATTTTCAATTTTGAAATGTAAATATAGCTAACGAAATTTATTGATGTCCAATACATATATTTAAAACTTAGATTATTAAAAAAATACATACATTAACAATATTTTTAATAAATAAAATTTGGTACCAATATGAAATGAAATCATCACACAGCTATATGGTCAAGTTCTTGATGCACACTTTTATTAAAATCGTTTATAATTATTGCAATATTAATTTATTTTTTTATTTGTCGAACAAATATATTTGACTTGGCAATTTTTTTATCCTTTGTGTTAAAAATCTCATACAAGCATTATGTATGTTTACATGTAAATTTATGCAGTTTTTTAAATTTAAAATATCAGTTTTGATGTTAAAGTAATTTAATTTACAAGTTCGAGTTATAGCATATATTATATTATATATTACTATTATTATTATTATTATTATTATTATTATTATTTACGTGACATATTTTATTCCAATTCAAAATTAAGGGAACTTCCAGATTTGGTCGATTATCTCCGCAACTTTTTTTGCAGATTTTAACGAAATCGGGTGGGTACATAGGCTCATATAATAAGGATTGATACAAATAGATTGATACCAATTATAAACATTTAACAATTATAATTCGCATGCATGGTTTGCGTAAGAATTGTCAGCTTCGGAATGCTATAAAATAGAGCTTTCAATATCTAAAAAGCACTAATACAAAGCATAATCATTCCTTACAATTATATAATTCTCACAATTCGAACTCATACTACAAATTAATCAGTTTTAAAGTACCTGTGGCAATCTCCTTCTGCAACGTTGTTTTTAGTTCCTGTGTAAATCTGGTAAGTAAAAAGTGACTTTCTATTTTCCTCCCTTGTTATATACGGTTTATGTCTCGAACTTGGTTGGCCAATCCACAAACAGAATGCACTCCTCTTCAAGAAATTGAATGAACTTATGAATTATATCTGATCGGAATTTAATGGATTATAATCCATTAAAAATTAAATTAGAGCCACCTGCATCTCTAAAAAGATTATCATCGGCTAACAAGATATCATTCCTACACATCCCTATACGTAATAATCAGTTGTCGTTAAAATGGAAAACTAATTTATGGATTATTGTGTAAGCGGGATATTATTTTGCAAACTGAATTCTAAAGTACGCTTCAGTGTTGTATATCTGTTTCATTTTTATATTGTAGTATCACCATTGTGCATTTTAAAATTTTTTCAGTCATAAATACGTATACAGTTGAAATATTTTGAATTTACCTGTAAATGAACTATAATTTACACGCACTTAATCTTCATTACGGAATATGCTAATGCGAATATTAGTGGCAGTTATAAATTTGATGACCATCCGTCTACATTTAGCCGATTCAGACTGCACGAGTATTCACGAACTGCATTCATAAATATGCCTCAACAACTTTGCCAAGATATATATATATATTAGCTAAAATGCACAGAAAATTATATCAAATTCACTTTTGTACGATAACTAGTTATAAATTTACTACAATTGCAGAAAGTCTCGTCATTTTCAATATCATCCCCTTCTTCAATTCCCATGATTTTACATGCTGCATCTAAACTTTGCACTAATATAACGAAGACATTGACAAATCAGAATACACATAACAAAATAATAGCTTTATTCAAATATTCTTACACAGTTGCTATAAAGACATCAGGAAAATTTAAAAATCAGAAAAATAGCTTTATTTAACTGTTGACATATACTGTATGGCCAAAGGTGACCGGACACTTACAATTTTAGACACTTTGTTAAATATCTAAAAAATACATGAGAAATTAACCTGAAACTCTAAGTATGTAAATACAATAGTACAAGTCCTACATTTCCGTAAAGATTTTTTCCCGTAACTTCTTAGTGGACCGTCAACAAATTGAAAAGGAAGAAATATCTTTTGGATAACCCTGTCAAAACTAATGTAGTAAAAGAGTTCAAAATGTAGATTAGAATTAAAAGGCTTATTGAAATAAACTCTTTTAATTTTTTACGGATAGCATGTATACTCGTAGAGAAATTAAGATTTTTTTTAAAAGCAGTTCCTAATTTTTCTGAGTTTTTTGCTTATAATTTGAAGAGTTGTATTCCCTTAATATTAAATTATGTTCTGTTCCGAAAATATGACAAACCATATTGTACACAATAGTCTGAATTTAAAAATAAAAAATAATAAAAATTGTATGAAAAATGAGTAAGTTTACTAAATAATTTTCCTTACGTATGTGTGAACGTTTTCAAAATTTCTCAGCTTAATGTATATAGCAACTTTTATGAACCACTCAAAAACATAGCTTGAAAATTCTGAAAGTAACCGTCAATAGAATAAATTCAAAAACATTTGTTGCCAAAACGAAGCAAACATATGCGGGGTTGTATCCAAATATAGTAGGACATGCTCTATTGTGCATTCATTAATGACACTAATCAAGGGATAAATGGATGATCGTGAATGTCACATCCAATGACATTATATACGATTCATGTGTTTAAAAGGCCATTCAGTGATTTTTATTTCGACTTTTTATTTGTATTTTTATTAATATTCTATTAATTATTCTTTTTCTTTATTTAAAATAAAAAAATATGTCAATGTGTATAATTCGGCTATTAGTTTGGCAATTTGTATAATTTGGCGAAATTGGTCGACGGGATAACAGAAACGTACCTATTTTCGAAAACAAAATTACCAATATTTTTTTGTTTTGTTTATAAAACAATTTTTTTCCATTGACCCCAATATGAATCAAAAATTTTGTTTGAATAAAGAAAAAAATATTGTTCATTTTTTTGTGATTTTCTGACCACAATTTTCATCCGAAATGCATAATAACGTAAAAATAATTCCATTAATCCGTTTCAATTTGAAAAGTTTTTATTATCCAAATATTATGTTAAACCTGGATAGCTACGTAAGTCAATTAAACAAAAATATGTCAGGGAGTTATGACTACCGCACACCAATTTAAATTTTGCAAAAACAACAAAATTTTGTTGTAATTACAAATTTAAAATACAAGATTTTAGTAAGACTCAAATAAAATTAATGAAATTTATAAGAGTGTTAACAACGTATCTTTTTGTCTGCGCAACAAAACCGATTTTTTTACTTTAACTAAAAAAATCGCTTAAACCAACGAAAATGTACTCAACAAAACATTTTTTGTAGTTTTAACATATTCCTTTTTTCTGGATGTGCACGAGTTTATTTATGGAGATTCTATGAAAATAGAATTATTTAATCATTCGCATTCTAAAGAAGAAATGCTGAAAGACATTTTAATAAACAATTTTCTCTTACTTAAAAAAGGTGTTACACAATACATTAAAAACAAATTCTTTTTGATATATTCCGGTTCCAATGAAGCTAGAAATCATAATCAAATCATAAAAATGCGAATTTTCTCACGGTTAGTACCAAAGAAACGCGACAATCAGGTTTAAACACTCGCCCTACTGTGAAAAAATTAAATTAAAAATAGAATATAATCTAATATTATTTTCCAACATGCCTCCTCCTATTCAAGCTTTTCTCGCGAGGAATATATTTATTAACTCCAATCATAACTTCGGAATAATAAATAAACAATATCATTGCAAATATGCAAATTACGCATTTATATTTCAATGGACTCATTTATAATAACTTTGATATAAAATCGATGTAAAACAAAATTTTCTTTCATTAAAAAAAATTTTCTTGCCCTTATCTATATATGTATTATAGATAAAGCAGTTTTTGTATGATCAGATTTAATATTCGATTTATTTTCACCTTCTCTAACTTCAAACTTTCTCCCTGTCATATCTATATAATAATTTCTCACGTTTTCATTACCATAAATTCCTACAAACCCTGAAATATATGTAAACTTTGTAAAGCCATTGGCTTTAATATTATTTGTAGAATTCATGAGTCGCATATGTGTCATTTAGAAAACTTATCCAGTATTAAAAACGACCACAAAATCGACCGTGCTTTCACCGCATCAGAGTTTAATCGAGCACTGGGAAGAACGAAAGCGGTGTAGAAAAGTTTCTAAGCAAAAAATAAAGAATATTATAGGCCACAAATGGGAATCCCGTACCTTAAAACAACCGCATAGAAAAGAAAATAAATCAAATGAAGCAAAAAAGCCTACAAACGAGTTTGTTCGTGAAAAGAAAGTTTCAGTAAAATAGTTAATTATCGCATGTTTTTTTTTTTTTTTTTTTTTTTTTTAAGTTTATCACACAGTCAGGTACATGTATTACGTCATAAATAAACAAATAATTATTTTTTATGTACTCAAATAATCTTTATTGTATGAAGTTCCATTAAAATAATGCTATTAGAAAAATACTTCTAAATACATTTCGTTTATATGTTCAAAAATGAGAAATTAAACCAGGATTGGATCCATTCTAGTTGACTAAATTTAATTTATGTTCGATGACGTATATTTATAGTTTACTGGGAATTTCGATTTTTGATACACCTTTTTAGAACTTTCCAACAAAGTTGAAAAGTGCTTATGCATTCGGTTTGTCTGGCCGTCTGGCCGGATGGCTGTCTTTCCGCGCTCTAACTCCCGTAAATATACTCGGATTGCTATGAAATTTTTATACGTTACTGAGGTTTACCCTAGCACGAACCCTATTGAAAATAAAGTATTTACCATGATTAGTTTATCTACAGAGATAATCAAAAGTTTCCCATTACATTACGGCCTATGGGGAAAAATCGTTAATATACTAGGATTGCCATGAAATTTTAGGACGTTATTGACGTTTACCCTGGCACAAGTCCTATTGAAAATGAAGTTTATACCATGATTAGTTTATTTACAGGGCGAGTCAAAAGTTTCCCATTACATTACGGCCTATGGGGAAAAATCGTTAATATACTGGGATTGCAATGGAATTTTAGGACGTTATTGAGGTTTACCCTAGCACGAAACCTACTGTAAATGAAGTATCTACCATGATTAGTTTATCTACAGAGAGAATCAAAAGTTTCCCATTACATTAAGGCCCATGGGGAAAAATCGTTAATATACTCGGATTGCCATGAAATTTTAGGACGTTATTGAAGTTTACCCTAGCACAAGTCCTATCGAAAATGAAGTTTCTACCATGATTATTTTATCTACAGGGCGAATCAAAATTCTTCTATTACATTACGGCCTATGGGAAAAAATCGTTTCAAAGGAATTTTAAAGATGTTATACCCTGTCAAACATATTAAAATATGCATTCTATAAAATATAAGAAGAAACTATAGCTACTATTCATTTACAGGGCCACACAAAAGAATTCCATTAGATAATGGTAAAAGGGGGAATTGTGTGTCACATATTTTAAATGTATTAAGCTTTTTCATGTATAATAAAATTGATATATGTCACTGAAACTTAATATAAATTATACGCTACTGTCTTGCATAATATGAAGTACATAGCATTTACAAGGCCACACAAAAGATTTCAAATAGTATATTCTTTCCGAAGTACCGTATATGTGTCCGATGATCGCTGATGGAGGGATGAAATGCATTTTAATTATGATATTCGCGTTTATATTTCGCTAAATATATGCACATTATATGGTGCGTATAAATGTTATAGTTGATATACAGGGCTACCCAAAAGAGCTCACCAACGTTACTGAATATGAGCGTAAATTATTTAAACGTGGTTCTAAAATAACCTATGCATTTTTACACTGAACTGCATTTAATTTACTGAGAAATCTTTGCAGAATATAGATAAAGGGATATACATGACCACGCAAAGGATTCGGTACATGGACGCCTATGGATGATGATTTATGAGAATGTGATTTCAGTTGTTTTAAAAGTGTTTTAGTTTACAATAAATTTTAGCCTAATGCTCACGTGTAATAAAGGTACAATGTAAGCTACAGGGCTGAACAAAAGTATTCAAGTATGTTTCCATCTAATAGTAAGAATTGCTGAAAAAGAAATTTCAAGCTACTGGGTATTTTCTTGCTAAGCTAAATTTTCCAATTATATGAACTGACATATGAAATACAGGGCTGTTCTAATGAACTGGAATACATATTTTGGTATATTTGGCTATACACTATTATTTCCCTAAATAACAAAGTTTTGTTAAAGATTTCATTAATTGTTGAAAAGTGCTTCATAATCTATGCTTAACGCATGATTTTTCTTACTTGTTTAAATATGGAATTCACAAATATTGTAGGTTCATTGAAAATATTGAGGTTGTGGTCGAGATGTGGATGAAAATCATCTTTTAAATTAAGTAAATAACTTTCATGTTTGAAATTCGAATGCAATGCTATAGTTCATCAAAGAACTATTTGATTGAATATATAAGAAAATGTATATTATCTTTATACTATATATTTCATTTTTCAATATTCGTACAAAAATCTATGAACACACTCTGTAATAAAGAGAGGTATAATTTGTTTATTTTGTGTAAGAGACTCTATAAAAATTTCAAGTGAAAGAAGCTTTTTTAAAAATTTATAGCGGAAATATTTTATTAATAAAATCTTCATTCTTATCTTTTTCACATTCCTAAAATAGTGTTGTTTACTATAATCAATGAATTAAAATTTAAAGGCCGTTTTAACACCGGAGAGCTGGAATGTATATTCATTACTAAAAAAAATAAAAAAATACAATAAATTTATTACAGATCGCGTATCATTAAATATTTTTATAAATTTACATCTATTCAAAAAATATTTTTCATCTTAAATGAAATACGTTTACTTTGTAAATGTTCCCTATCATTTCTGAACCATAATGCTTAACCAAGCTTATTTCCTTTGTGTTAACGGGAGCGTAAACAGCTATAAACACAATTTGACAGTTTGTGCGGAAAAGTTTTTTTAGCACTACTTTAGTAAATTCTTCCGTCTTTAAAGTAATTCACGTTTGGATGAAAGATAAAATACATTTTTCAAAAAGAAAAAAAATAATAAAACTTTTATTATGCTTTTCTGCAGACAAATCATATTATATATGATGTTTTTGGTTTTTGCATAAGCCATTTACTTTATTTTTTGCACATAATTATCTTTTTATTTCTTTTGCGGTAGTATTTACTGAGTTTATGACTATAATATACATTTGCATATAATCTGCATAGGATTTTTTTGTGTTTATTAAACAGGAAATACATTTTACTTTTTGTTTATTTCAAGTTAGTTTTTTTTCTTTTTTTAAAGAATTTTTTAACACGTAAAAGATTTATTTTGACATTTATGCTGCAATATATTTTACATCAGACATCAGTAATTACATATTTCAAATGCAGATCATTATAATATTATTAAACAATGTAACACTGTAAATTATACATATGAAATATATATCAGTGGAATATAATTTTCATCTTGGATTGAATCAAAATATAATGAAGTATTCTTTGTTAAATGTGTGCAATTATATCTTCAAAGCTGTCCCTATATGAAAAAGTTGTTGATAACATTAAAAACTGTTTAAAAAACTTACAACTCAATAGCATATGAAAAAATAAAAACTCGTACTTTCGATCACATCTTGATCATCTTCAAGGCTGCTGCGATTATTCACTGAACTGTTTTGCTCTCTCTCTGTATTCGGTTGATTAGTAAGGCAAGTCTATACTATGGGGAGGAATTCTTATAAGGAGGACTGTATAGGTTAGTCTATTCCATTGAGGTAGTTTCTTAAAAAAATTACTCACAAGTTACCATATATAATAACCCTATTTCTGTTATTCTATATGTCAGATTATCATTGATTGCTGTCTTGCCTTTGATAAAAATTTCTATTTAACTTTTATTAATGAAATGCGATAATGGGAGGTAGGAAGCAAATACCAAATACTATTCAGAAATAGTTGTTCAGTTTTACCGCATTAACAAAAGTTTAAGGTAATACCAGTTTCTGACAAACTTTAAGAGCATTTGCGATTTACGATGGAAATCAAAATTATTTATGTGAAAACTTAGGTATGGTCCCTAACTTTACATTTCTTTCCGTCAGAATCAAAATTGCGATAATTTTTATAAGAACTCAATTAATCAGTTATCAGCTAAACGGCCTTTACGTTGAGCATGTTTTCATATAAATATTATTAATATCACTAACATTAATATTAATAAAAATCTCATTTTCTTACATTGAATATTTAAATTTAATTACATAATAGCTTCCTAATAATAGTAATCTATTAGCAGCCTAAAAGGGTTATTACAGTTTAAAGAACTCATTAATATGCAACAGAAACTACTAAGAAACGTTTCTAAAAATAACTGAAAATGAAAGATTCTTAGTATTTATAAATTCATTATTAATTCACTATAATGTATCTGCATCTAAATTTTTGAACGATAAAAAACTGTTTCGGAATCATAAATAAATCGGAAGAACATATCCATATTTTAGTTCGTAATTATGCTTTACTTATGTAAATTCAAAAGTAAATGTTGTTTATTTATAACAGTGTAGAAGTAAATAAATATTTAACTAATAATAACACATTGCTCAGTGGTGCACAAAACAGGAATTTTAATATACATTTGTACATATTAAAATAAAATGAAACTTTCAACTTTTCGCGCCATCTTCTGCGGGCGTCTTCAGGAAAATATGATAATGGAAGGACTACATTTGCATCTTGATCGAGAGATAATATTTCTACTAAATTAAAATCTAAATGAATTAAAATTTTAAAAAATCTTGCCATTTACACGTGAGTGGTCCAGTTACAGCCATGCCAACCAAGTGT